>CM046878.1:17597821-18823759 GCA_025667525.1 Glebionis coronaria | reverse complement strand
GAAAGTCAGCTCGCTACAGTTCTGTTAATAGAATGCACATTTTTGTAAAATGTTGCGTTTATTTTAAAAAAAAATTTGGGCCGGATATTCAAAGGTAAACTCGTGGTTGATATATTGGATTTGGTTATTTGTTATATTGGACCAAGTGTATACGGGTCAGAACCGAGTATTATGATGTGCGGATAATGAGCATATGGTGTCTGCGCGGAGGACGATCCGCGAATCAGTTGGGTATATCACTGATTTGGGCTTCAAAGTAAAGTTATCTAGACGACGTTGACGGCTTCTCATCTTTTTAGTCATCGTTTGTTTCATAGTTAACGACTCTCAAACAAACACAACAAACACGAAGACAAAAACAAACAAACACTAAAACGATCCTTTAAGATTCACTGAAACTGTCAAAACGGCTAGTATTCGGGCAAAGTAATGTCAAGTGATTACGAAGTGGATTTGGTATTTATTATTTGAAGGTGAAGTGGAATATCACGAAGGCGTCTACTCAATTCATCATCGAGCCTCTCTCACCCTATCTATCGATTGATGATTCGCTTCAGCATTTATGATTGAGACTTGATTTATCTAGTTTCCATTGTCAAGGGATAGATGGTCGACGACATGGAAAACTATCACTTAAGGAGTTACGTTGTAGTGCTCAGTGTCACACTCACCGGGAGTTGTGGATACCTCAAGAGGTGTTCTACATCTTATACCTCTCTCTTTATGTATAAGATTCTAAGAGACGTTTCTCTGGACAGTTCGTCAATCAACACAAGTGCTATGCGTAAGTAACAAATTTGGGGGATTGTACTTCAGTTTCAAGTTTGGAATATCAAGTTTACTTCATCAGTGGTCACTACAGATAGCCGAAAGAATACGAGGTTGGTAAGTTTAGCCAGAGAGTAAATGAGTGGAGATGTGACCAGCAAACAATTCTCACGAGCAACTTGAGCTACAAAATGTCAATAAAGATTTCTGCTTCAGACACAAACATCTCGCGATTCTGATTGTACTCGTCAAATGATGCTTCCGAGTGTTCTTAACTACCATACTTTTGACAAGAATGCTACCGAGTGTTCTTAACCACCATACGTTTGACAAGAATGCTACCGAGTGTTCTTAACCACCATACGTTTGACAAGAACGCTACCGAGTGTTTGATACCATCATACTTTCGACAAGAACATCTCGCGATTTTGACCGTACACGTCAGATGATGCTTCTGAGAGTTCGTTACCATCATGTGGGAAGAACATGTACTTTGGAGTACTTAGTTCAACTTCCAGGGGGAAGTATTCTACAAGCGTGAGAAGATTTGTTGCTGATTTCTTACATGTTCCCCCAAACACATAATCATGAAGACTAAAATGTCAAGGCAGCAGTTACCTGGTGTGGTTTGCTTCTTCTTCTACAAAATTTCGTTGTGCACCTTAAATATCAAAGATGAAGATTGCTCAAGCTACAGGTTCTGCTCAAGATAGGATATTGGTTTGGGGGGAAGCTGATTCAAAAGCTTCGTCAAAAAGAAGTCTATGAAGAAAGCTTTTCAAAACATGTGGTATGAATTGGGGGAAGTTAATCCAGTTCATACATGATACAATGGTTCCTCAACAAGCAAAGACAAAGAGGATTCAGACTGGGGTATAAGTTTTTCTAGAAGACTTGAAGACAACGACGTCATCCTCAACATTGGAAGCAAACTTAATACTGTCATATTTTTGTTGTATTTGCATTTGTTAGGAACATTGTAAGTAATTTCGTATGTCTCCACATTGGGGGAAGATTGTTAGCCTTAAAATGTGTGCGACTAACGGAATTACATTAGTTTCATAGCCGAGACTTGTAGGGACTAATATTGTCATATGTAATAGTTCAAGTCCCGTGCTATATATACCCCTCCATACTTCCATGGAGGGGTGAGGTTCTTCATTTGTTTCTTTTCTTTCTCTCTCATATAAAACATATTTATTAGAGTAACCCTCTCTCTCTCTCTCTCTTTCTTTCTCTCACTAACCATGGCTAAACACCACTTCTACCCTCCCCGACCTCTGGATCATAAACTCGTGTTCTTAGTGAATCCAAGTTAACATTTTACTTTAAATATTTTCGTTCGTGTTGTATAATACTTAATAAAAAGTATATGAAATGATTTGTTTTCGAATGTATTTTTTGTTATATTTTTTTATCAAGTATTATATAACATAAACAATCATATATATGGTCAAAGTTGAAAGAGAAAGACCAAAAAAATGAATAGCGGACAATAATTTTAGGACGGAGAGGGTAATTTTTATTCCAAACATAAGGCGTAATATTGATCATTCATCTATTTTGTAACAATATATTATAAAATCATATTTATTATAAAATTAAAATATCTTTTAATCTATTTGTTTCTTTTATCATTTAATTTCACCATATTTTCTAACATTTTGTTCTTTTTAATTGAATATTCATTTTGATAGATTTTTACGACTTTTTTTGTTTTTTTTCATTTTTCGTAGCTTTGATTTATTTAGTTCAAATTTTATACACTTTAACATTCACTTGATTGAAAAAAATAGTCAATAGATACTCGGCTTGCGTGAGTACCATGTTAGTACTATATAAACGATGTATATCCCCATCCTAACTTTAAGGGTTTAAGTCGTACAATAGCAACGTACTTTCGTAAATGTACCATCTTGGTACGTGAACTATTTTTTGTTTCACTTAGTGTAACGTACTTTCAGGATTTGTGTCGATTTGCACCAAGTTTTACAGGCTACCGGTTAAAAAGTTAGTATTTAATGAATCAAGCCTACAGTGACGTCCAATTGGGCATTCTGCAAGCCTCGAACCTTCTCCTTTAATTCATTTATTTTTCCTATATTCTAATTTTACCATTTGTTTTAAAAGTTTGTTTTATTTGATTCAATATCAATTTTAAATATATTTACAGTTTTTTTTCTTTTTAGTGGTTTTTATATTTTAAAGGATTAAATCGTAAGATAGTAATGAACTTTTCAAAATGTACTCATTTAGTACGTATACTCTTAAAAATTGTATAATAGCAACGAACTTTTATAAGTGTTTCAGTATGCACATTTTGATGACATATCATCTCGAAAAGGCTCACACGTGGCACCATATATAACGTGACAAGTCTCCAAAATGTGCAGATTGAAACAATTATGAAAGTTTGTCGTTATTGTATAACTTTTTAAGAGTACACGTACCAAATCGGTAAAAATTATAGGGGTGTGTACGGTTCGGTTTGGGTCAGTTTTTGGCTAAAACAGAAACCGAACCGAAATTTTCGGTAAACCGAAATCGTTCGATTTTGTGCGGTTCGGTTTCTTCAGTTTTTAAACGGTTTCGGTTCGGTTTTTTGGTTTTTCCGGTATTAAAACCGTTTATATTTAGTATGATCAATTAAGATTAACAAACTTGTTTTACGTAAAAAAATTCGTTATTTTGTTTTTTTTTTTTGTCAATCTATAAGATAACTATATTACTTATTTCACTCGCAAAATGAATAATAATTTAAAATTTAGATTTGTTACTTATTTATTTATATTATATATATATATATATATATATATATATATATATATATATATATATATATATATATATATATATATATATATATATATATATATATATATATATATATATATATATATATATATATTTATATATTTATATAATAAATGGTTCGGTTCTGTTCGATTTTTAGATGAAAACCAAAACTGAACCGAAACTTTTCGGTTTTTTCAAAAAGTAAAAACCGAACCATCGGTTTCTAGTTCGGTCGGTTTTCTCTATTCGATTTTTTCGGTTTTCAGTTCGATTTCGATTTTTTTCAATCTTTTTCGGTTTTTTGCTCACCCCTAATAAATTAAAATGTTCATTGCTATTCTAAGATTTAATTTTTTATTTTAATTCAAAACTTTTACACTTTAATATTACTTTGGTTGTAAAAAAATGCAAGTTTTTCTTAGAAAGTTTTTGATTAATAGTTCAACAACAACTATTAAGTAAAACTTTAAAAGATTTTTTGTCAAATATACTCTTATTCTCTTTGAAAGAGTTATCTTGTTTTTGTTACAATGATCAAATGAAAAAATAGTGAACAAAGAATTCTCCATGATAGAATCACGATCGAAAAAAAGTCAGAAAGCTAGCTTTCCACTTTTAGCAAGCTGATTCAACATGCCGAATTTAAACAATGTGATGATCATTCACGATGAAGTAAGTGGTGGTCCTTTCAAGAGTCATTTCTAGTTGTGCAAAGTTAGGCATGAGTCAGGGGCGGATTCAGAAAAAAATTTTTGGTGTTGCACAAATCTTTTAAAAGACGTTACATAGATTATTACTTAAAAAGTAACACTTTTCGAAAAAAAATTACATTTCATAACCTCAAATTGGGTGTAACCCGTGTCACACCTAGCTCCCATGTGGGTTCGTCCCTGACATGAGCTAGACAAAATGGTTTTTTTTTTTTTTTTTTTTTAGTAACAGCTAAAGTAGTTCCTATTATATGGATCTCTTTTTAGCATTATGAACTTTTTTCTCTTATTAAGTTTGTACTTGTTTGTATAGCATTTTGACAAAGTGTTTTGTTAGTTTTTTGTGCAAGACGTCGACTTTAGCCGAAAACGATAAAGCGGCCATTCTCAAAGACCCATTTTGTAGAAGTTCTCCAAGCTCGTCAAATAATAAAGCAGTACGCCAACCTCGTCCTTTTGGAGCTTTTAGTAAAAGGGTTCCTCGTTGTTACAACGAGTTCAAAGACCTGCAAATCGAATTCTGATAGGTTAAGTTTTTTTGTATATAACTGAAAACCGACCCGAATTAGGTTGAAGTATCTTTTGTAGAACATTACAAGTACCGAATTTGTAGTTCGGTAGGTTATTACTCAAAACCGGAATTTTATGTTCGGTTCGGTTCTAATTCGGATTCTATTGGCTCAGTTTTTGATTTGGTTTTCGCTATTCATATTTATGTCGCAATCGAACTCGGATCTGGTTTTAATTCGGGTTCGATTCGGTTTTCTGTGTTTTCGGGCTCAAACAGTAAAAAAATTAGTAGGTTCTTATGAATATGGGCTTAAAATGATAAAAGTTGGGCTAAAATTAGCCCATTATGATGAATACTTATTTACTCCAACTAGAATACTAGTGTCACTCTAGTATAATTCTTTCTCTATATCTAACAAAAAAAAATCTGAAAAAGTTAACAGCTCTCTAATCCATACGTAAGGTTAGTGTCTAGTAAATTAGATGAATATTGATGTTTTGATGTTTATATGTTTATGTTACATGTATTTGTAGGAGTAAAACAATAATCGTGGATGCACGTATTAACATTGCAAGCGCGCCACCATTGCCTACTCGACCAACAACAAATAACGCCCCAGAGTCGCACTTATCCGACCTTGTGATATTAAAAATCACATTTCTTTTATGTTCCATCGCGATTGTGTATGTTGTCATGATGGCTATAGTTTCTTTACGTCCACAACCCTTGTACTCTATTACAACACATGACGATTATAAAATTCGGGATGACGACAGAAGATCCCATTGTCAAGTATTACATAAAGTCACGAGATGAGTTTGTTCAGAAGTATCCTTATGATACTCCGGCTCGAGAACAAATTGAAAACCAAAGTGAAAATATATATGGTGCTGGGCTCAAAAGGTGATTTTGATAAAAAAATGTGCACAGAAAGGCTCCTTTGATTCAAAATGATTTTAATCAACTAGTAACGATCTAATTAAAGTATACGTGCTGTTGGCGTATATGTCCGAAAGGTTTTGACCGAAGGTACCCCTAACTGGAGGGTTTGATACATCCTTTGGACCAGATAGTCTGTCGACCCGGCGGTCTATGTCTTGAACCCAAAAGATACGCCACCTGAGACACGTACTAGGGGTAGTTCAGCGCAACCAACCCGTGTCAGGAATTATAAAATCCAACATTACTTCGGGTAATATAAATACCCCTTCATTTACTACAATTATACTTATTTTTCTTGCCACAGCTTGGTCTTGAGGTCAAACCCACGACGAGGCTAACACATTTTCTTTCTTATATGAAAATGATGAGCGGCCTAGCGTCCGGAAGATTTTTCACTTCAACCCTATTTACAAGAAATTACTTCAACATATACTATGAATGTAGATGACCCCTATCCCTCCCCTTCAAGGTTTATGATGTGTTCTTGATGTTCTGAAACCTTTGTGACAACTAAGTTGTGCACCAAATCTTGCAAAACTAAATTAGTTAGATCTAATCTAAGTTGTGCACCAATTCCTGCAATTCGCAATATCTCACTCATAAGACATTTAAAAGTCCGCATTTGTGATTACATATATAGCAAATCGTCAACATTCAACATCGGGTCATGTTCTAAGCAGCTGAGCTATGACTTCTATTTACTTGATCCCTTAATATAGACCAAAAATAGTAACTTCAAGTTTTGCTAGAAATCTACTTTCGGGACAGTACAAGCTTGAAGATGAAAATCTGGTATAAATAGATCAACAATCAACAAGGAATGGCAAGTTCGACCCGTATACATATGGATGGGTCAATTCAGGTTATGAATAATCGCAAATGTGTCAGATAAGTAAAACCAAAAAAAAAATCGCTAAAAAGGAAAAGCTCATGGGTCAAACTGTGGAAAGGCGCCTAAAGTGTATTTTGATGGAAACGACCTCCAACAAGAATTAGTTCCAGATAGCAGCAAGAAAAAAATGAAGTCAATTCAATATATATACAAGCGCTATATCACATACTTTATTGCTATTTACATATCAAAACAAATTAGCGTAAACAGAGTAGATGTAGTAGCAATAAACGACTGTTCTATAGCTATTTTCCCACCTTGCAGAGAGTAAAATCATCAAGTTGCTCATAATAAGTACTAAAATCAGCAATGCAAGACATACCAGGATGTCTAGATGCAAGTTGGAAAGAATATATAGGACATCCTCATTCTCGATAATTATATTCTCCAAAACTCGAGACACTGTAAATCTACCTCATATAAGTTGCACGACAGCAGCTATTCTCAAGGACCCATTTTGTAGAAGTTCTCCAAGCTCGTCAAATAATAAAGCAGTACGCCAACCCCATCCTTTTGGAGCTTTTGGTAAAAGGGTTCCTGGCTGTTTGAAGCTCCCAAACACCATTACTTCTCTTTTTGATGGACAAATTAGCTGCAAGATTTATATATTTAGTAAAGCTTAATCTTTGTGTCCCTAAAAAGTTACTTTTGTATATTCCTTACTGCACTAATAATTTCACCTTTCGTTTTTTATTTTTTAAAATAATTTACAAGTTAAAACTGTCATTCTGTTAGATAAAAATATCTCCATAATTATACTCTTCTTAAACTGTCGGTTTTATCTACCATCTGGTATACAGTTAACTTGGGATGAAGTGAACTTCACCTGATAACGAGCAGTAACCTTCTCACGAGCATCCACGTACATATGAACCTAAAGGGGTATCACTGGTAAGTTACTTACAATATGATTCATATATATCTGGAGACTAGTACATAATATCATTAAGACAAACCTTTCTAAGTGATTCGGGTATCTCTGCTTTCCTTCTATGAAGAAACAAACCTGAAATTCCAAATTAAGTTGTACCATTTGTTACATAGACACTCGTTACTATACTAGTAAAAGTGAATTCTTCAGTAAGATAAAAATTACCGAGAGTTCGACGTCCTTGAAGATCTTCATCATTAAAAGCCTGAACGCTTACCTACACAACCAATTTGTTTAAGCAAAATAGAAAGTTGCAAAGGCTTTGCAATGAGCAAGAAATGTAATGAATCAACTGATGCTATAAATATACCTTCCACAATGAACCAGCATAGAAATACTCTGGAGAGTGTTTAACTTGTCCATCGTTTAGCCGATGAACTTCCTGAAACTCCACCCTATGGGCCAAACAGAAGACCATCAGAATGTGGGAGTTACATATGACAAATAGAGCATCCTCACAGTACGCACCATGTATGCAACAAGTTTTTAGACCAAATTTTTTAATCAAACTTTTTTATAATAAATTAAAGTTAATAAGCGGAATCAATTAACAGACTTACGAAAATCGGAAAGGGGGGAAGTGACTCAGAGGGGTTTTCATATCCAAAGAAATAGAACTACTATCATTCTCCCATTCGACACCAATGGAATGCTCAGAAGAATCCATCATCTGCACAGAAACCCCGCTGCTACTCGGCCCCGCAACTGAATGTCCAACTAATCTCCCATTAACATCCGTTTCTTCTGTGTTACTAGTCCCTTGACTGAGCCCCACCAAACCAGTCAACCCATCACCACCATGTTCCCCACTATGGTCAACCCTATTTTCTGTATCATCATTACCAGGAGACTGTTGGCAATTTCTATTGCCCATATGAAACGGTACACGGGAAAAGACAAAGCGTGTTGGAGGCCAACCGGTTCCAGGCACATATGTAGATCCACGTCCAATACCTGCCAACCCATCGATAGTTCCCCTCACGTGCACTCTTACAGGGCGAAAGTGTCCATTTACTTCACCTTGAGAAGAATCAGTAAGATATACATCTCCTATACCGGTGGATCCAGTGTTTTGATCTTGCTCTTGCATGTAATAACCACTGCGTGCAAATCCATATTGTGGCCTACATTGACAAGCCATACTAACAAGACAGCAGCTTTTGCAGGTATCTGCACCAATTTCATGCACCTTTTGGCTCAAAAGTGTCTGCAAGTAAACATATTTGAGTCACTTCAGAACAGAGGAACTCCAATTCCATATCACACTAGTAATGAAAACTAAAGTTAACTCGGCGTGTTACAATGCTAGGATAGGAATTAACATTTTTACATACTTCTGGACCTAGTGAATGTGTAAATAATTTCAAAATGTTCAAAGAGAGTAAATAAGATTAAAAAAAAAAATAGTAAACGAGATTAATATAATATGCTAAGTTAGAAAATAGGCATCAAACAACAAGTTCTAGTTTCGGACCTGCAGCCAAAGACCATCATTAACTGATTTGCAGGGGAAGTCCAGTTCTTCGAGTTGCTTCCTCACATTTATAAGCGCCTCGAAAGTCATGTTACAGTATAAAAGAGAACCTCCTTCAAAAATGTTGACAAACGTGTCATATTCATCGCTGTTCAGCCCACACACACCTTTCGCACAAGTCTTCAACTCTCTTCTGCCGACAGTTCTACCACCCCATGACATGGGCATGCCACATCTTCCCCATTCATTTGACATGTCATCGTTACATGAAGAGCTCATACCATTACCGTATCTTTGGCCCCCAAGCCAACTATTATTGTTTAATTGATAACAAGAACCCTCTTCAGATGGTCCTTCCATTGGCGCCATATCACCGCCAACTGGCATGTCTTGATAAGTGGAAGAGTGGATTATCTCGTTAGCACGAGGAGTGGCTGAACTTTGTTCATTGTTACATTGACATCTTGACTTTATGTTGAACTGATCGCATCCAGATTCTTTTAGGCTGTTCTGGCAATCTACAACCCGATCTGCAAGCTCAACCAAAATGGATTTAGCAGCAACACGGCTTTCTCCATCATCTTCTAAACTCAAACGACCTATTTCAGATGCTGATCCTATTTGATAATTTATATCACTGGCCAGCTTCTTCCCATGGGCTTTAGAAGAATCTGAATGGGTATTTCTGCCCATGGATCCGCATTGTTCAGGGAGTTCTGCCTTGTTGAATGCACCTTTTGCTAGAAGAATGTACAATGCCAGTTCGAACCTATTTATGCCGTATGTGAGACACTTGTTAACTACAAAAACTCGACTCGTTATAAGAAAATTAACTGAACATGCGAAAAATTTTCGTACCGTTTTTCTTCACTAGGTACCCATAGTTCGTCAGAGGTCAGTAACGCATGCAATGTTTGAGAAGATAGCTTTGGAAGCACCTGTCGGTCAAAAAGATGATAATGCAGAATATTAGTGAGCTTGTTCTACAATATCAGTATATCAAAACTAATTCTAGAAGACTATATATACTCTTTCCAAATTACGCAGTCAACAGATTAATAAACACGTCCCTTAGTTCAGTGCGCGTTTTACAGGTTATCGCTGGTTTGCATAAAATATAATAAAGAAGTGATTAGACTTCCTTTCTTACTTCTTTCAACTCCATGGCTCCACTTTGACAAAGATACCCCCAGCAAGCATTTCTGACACGTTCTCCATGTATGCCATAATCTTGCCCCTCTGCAAACACCTATAGTAAAGATAAAAACGCTATGTAATGAAAGTTACGATATCATGGAACAATACAAAGAAGCATTAGTCTCATACCTGATATGCTAAGAAGTTTGTAGTCCAAAGCTCAGATATAATGAAATCGGTGCAAATTGCACATAAATCCTGCAAGAGAAGTCACGTTTGAATCAAACACAGAGCAGTCTCCTGTTGGCAGCCAATCAAGAAAGGACATGATATAGAACTCCGCAATGCATTGTCCAGAGGGTACTCTTACAGAATAGGGTACAAAGGAAAGCAGGTTCGTATCTGTCCTATACGCGTATCGAAATTTCTACCCTTTTTTTTCAAACACTCCCCCTTTTCACTACTGAAATGATTCATATATCATAGTAGCGACAACTGACTAGATTGCAAGTGTGTTGCTATCAATGATTCAAGTCCAGACTCGCAATGATTGTCATTTACCATTTACTAACAAAAGGGTCAGTAAATACTGGATTATTACAAGTAGGGATACCTGAAGGTCAAGAAAGGACGCAGCAGCAAGAACACGGAATGCATTACTGTCATCAAGTTTAGGGTGGTTTCCATAAAGGTAGGCCAAAGCTATGGCAATCGCCTCTCTATTAACATTGTTGTCATCCACGTGCAAGGTCAAAACTGGTGATGTCGCATCTTTCCATGGTCCATGAAGCATATTCCTAGAGAACAAAACGAGGCGACCTTATAAGTGTAACTGTCAAACTATGATGCTAGTCATATATATCTTGTCCAAAATCCTATACCTAATCTCTACCATAATTAACAGTTGTTGCTCATGTCATTTAAAAAGTAACCATGATCGCTAATCACCATCAACCTACGCTATGTATTTACTGCCTCATCCATTAAAAATCCAACTTTTTTTCTGAAAATAGCCGTAATCACCATAAAATTAAGCTTTCACACAATAATTGCAGTTATCTTCATTCTTTAGACTGCCGCCCACTTTACTTCACATTGTTTTGATTTCACTCTTAAACACACACATGTATTCATCCTAATTAACAACACACAAACATATTAACCAACAAACGAGTTCACGCTAAGGGGGTGTTTGGGATAGCGTTTCTATCAAATCTGCATTCTATCTAGAACCGCAGACAATCATGTTTTTGTTTGCATTTTGCAAATATAGTCAAACACGAAACGCCCACTAAATATTAACACGCTAACTAATAATTATACACAAACAAGTAATCATACAAACATAGAGATGAACAGGGGCTGATGCATGTTTATCGTAGGGGGTGGCGGTGCCCTACATGGCCAGACCAAAAAGTTGAGATTTTAGTGTATTTTTTCTTTACGATTGAGCATCTTCTAAAATGCCCCCCACCCAAAACTCAAATTGCCCCTCACCCACACACTAAAACTCGACATTCAATAATCTAAAACCTTATAAATTCATCATCTCTAAGTAACAATACTCGATTTATCATTTCGATCCTAGGTTTTTTTCCGCATTTGTTGCTATTGTCAAAACAAAAACATTTTGTTTGATATATTAGTCGACTAACTAAACATGATAAGCAGGGCAGAGCCAGAAAGTTACAGTCGAGGGGGCAAATTTTAATAACTTTTAGAAACTACACTACATATTATTGGATCGTTAGGAGGGGAAATTACAAAAATAACCACATATTTTATAAAATTTGCACTACAATTTTTCTCGCTAGGGGGCACGTGCCACCTGGCCCCCTTTTTGTCTCCGCCACTAAAGACCAGACACGTATTTGTGTGACACTAAATTTAAGGACCAAGTTCATTTTATAAAAATGATAAATTTTAGGGCGTGTTTGTTTCGGCTTATGAAACATAAGCCCATTTCGGTTTATATTTCATAAGCCCAATCTTGTGGCTTATTCTGAAACTTATGGGCTTATATAAGCTTATCATATCATAATAAACTTATATAAGCCCATTAGTTTCAAAATAAGTCACAAAATTTAGGCTTATGGAATATAACACAAAAGTAAGCCAGATTTCAGCTTATATTTCATAAACCTCAATTTTATGGCTTATTTTGAGACTTATGGGTTTATATACGTTTATAATGATATGATAAACTTAAATAAGCCCATAAGTCTCCAAATAAGCCACAAAATTGTGTTTTATGATATATAAGCCAAATCTGGCTTATTTTCAGCTTATATTTCATAAGCCTCAATTTTGTGGCTTATTTTGAGACTCATGGGTTTATATAAGTTTATCATATATATGATAAACTTATATAAGCCCATAAGTCTAAAAATAAGCCACAAAATTGGAGCTTATGAAATATAAGCCGAAATGGGCTTATGTTTTATAAGCCGAAACAAACACTCCCTTAACAAATAATTTACACTAGGCGGCAAACACTGATCGGGTTCCGGTTTATCCACTAAGGCGAAAGGTCGAAGCTTGCATTATGCCAACTGGATGTCACTATGGGCTCGAATCACTAACTACTAACTTGCCGTTTAAAAAGAAAGCAGTATTTAATTAATGAACAAACATAAACAAACACGAACAATATTACACACAATAAAAAACAACGAATTCAAACTTCATTTTAGAAAAATGATAAATTTTAGGGCGTGTTTGTTTCGGCTTACGAAACATAAGCCCATTTCGGCTTATATTTCATAACCCCCAAATTATGGCTTATATAAGTTTATTATGATATGATAAACTTATATAAGCCCATAAGTCTCAAAATAAGCCACAAAATTGAGGCTTATGAAATATAAGACAAATGGGCTTATATTTCATAAGCTGAAACAAACACCCCCCCTTAACAAAATGTTTACACTAGGAGTGAAACATTCATCGGGGTCCGTGAACCCCCTATGTCCACCCACCCCACACCCAATAGTATTTATTTAAGGCTACACCCAATTTAGGATTACGAAGTGTAATTTTTTCAAAAAGTGTTACTTTTTAAGTATGTCCAACACCTAAAAGAGTTTGTGTTACTTCAGCTTAGCTTAATAATCTATCTATGCAACGCCTTCTAAAAAATTTGTGCAACACCCAAAAGAAATTTCTGGGTCCGCCCTTGGATGATATAATAAACTTATATAAGCCCATTAAACCTCCAAATAAGGCCCAAAATTGGGGCTTATGTTATATAAGCCGAAACTGGCTTACATTATATAAGTGTCTAAGAGGGTGTTTGGTTAAGCTTATGAGATTGGCTTAGGCTTATATTATATAAGCCATTATGGCTTATATATAATAAGCTTATAAGCTCATTATTAGTGTTTGGTTTAGCTTATCAAATTTAGTAAGATAAAATGACAAAAAAGTACATAAATATTAAATGATATGGCTATTAAATGTGGGCATAAATGTCTTTTTATATATTATATTACTATATACGCCTTGAAAGCCACACCCATATATATAAGCTTATAAGCCTATTTATATAAGCCTAACCAAACACTTAATTTCGGCTTATAAGCTTATATAAGCTAATAAGCTTATAAGTCCACTATATAAGCTAAAACAAACACCCCCTAATATTTGGGTTTTATTTAATTAATAAACGAACATAAACGAACACAAACAGAAATAAAAAAAATAGAAAACCTGAAATAAGAACTGCGAGAGAGTATTAGACGATGAAGACAAAAAGTATCACCCATCGCATTCACAACCACATCCGAAAACGACCCATTTTCAAAACCCTCACTCCGTATATGACCACACAACGAATTCAAATTACCACTACAATCCACTCTCATCATTTCACCACTCACACCACCCTTATCATCATCACCACACTGGTGTTGTTGTTCTTGTGATGATGATGATGATGACGTCATCTGGAGTGGTGATGACGTGGCAGTGATTCCACTGTATGATTGGTTATGGTGATGATGGTGATGATCCATAAATAGAGTTTTTTTTTTAATTGTTCATGTTGTTGGTATTAATGTGGGATTAAATGTTTTTTAAGGAAAAGATTAATGGGATTGTTTGGTTAATTAAGGAAACTAGGAAAGTGTGTTTGGGATTTAATTTAAGGAAACATTTGAGAGAAAAGGTAAAGTGTGTTCATATTTCTAGGACAACAAAACAAAAAGTGTCAATTAAAATACTTATTTTTATCTTTTTATGTTTTTAAAAGCTACTCTCTGTGTCGGATCTTATAGTAATAGTCCATCGATAAAAAACATATAATTAATGAAAGTAATATTATGATTTGTTTTTTACTTTTTACGTAATGATAATTTTATTTTTAACTAATTATTTTATAACTTCCATAGTATTTGTAATAATACCTTCAAATGGGGGCAATATAATAAACTTAATCTATATTTTTTTTATCTATTTTAAGAAGTGGATTATGAATTTAGAACGTCTCAAAATAATAAACTAAAATAATAAACTAGACTATTAATATGGTTCGAAGAGAGTATTAATTTTATATTATGATTTTAAAGTTTTGAAATTCTTGTTATTATGTGTATTGTGTGATTATTTTATTATGTAAAATAATAAGACATTTTGAAAATGTAAAAATATAACGGTCACAAAATATACATAATTGCATGAATTTAGATGCTTAGTGTCATTATATAAAAGTAAACAGACAAGACAAAAAATAAATTTGCAAAGGATTTAGATGGACACAAAAGTAAATTAGACATAATTTAAATGCTTCAAAATTAAAATTTTATTAATATAGAAACATGAAACACATTTAGAGAATTTTTATAAGTGAACTTTAGTCCCTCAATGCTGAGGGGTATTTTGGAAATTTTGGAAAAATGTGAGGGCATGTTGGAATTTGGAGAGAATGATTTGTAGAAACCCTTTGAAGTAGAATCTCGGCTTTGGTTTTGTGCACTTCTTCGTTTCTCGTGTTCGTTTTTGTCTTTCTTTGGCATTTTCTTGTGATTTCTCGATATCAGTGCCTTCACATATACAAACAATAAAACACACATATACAAGGCACATTTCATGATTATTTAATCGTTTTTAAGTTCGTTTTACAAGGAAATAAGATGTGTAAATAGAGACACATCACATACCAGGAGGTTGTTGCTTGTGAAGACAGTTATAAGTGGAAAGTTGTTATGGAAGAAAAGATTGATTCTCTAGGGAAGAACGAGACTTGGGTGTTGGTGGAATCCAGCTGAGCAAAAGCTGGTGAGCTGCAAATAGTTTTACAAAATAAAGGAAGGTGATGACGTATAGTTCCTATTCGGGTTACATAACCCGATCCACGGGTACTACCCGTATCCATTGGGTATTGATTGTCACTACGCAACACGCGTAAGGCCCAGGAGGCCCAGTAAGTCGTTGTCGCACAACGGTTGATTACTTAACCAAGTCCTCGTCGCCCTACGACGGGATAAAACAGAATATAATATATTCTATGATTATATTCGCCTAAGAAAAAGGAGATATATACCTACCATAGATATGCGATAAGGATTAATCTATTTCTAGTCATTATCTCTTTTTTAGGCCGCAAGGGTAGGAGAGCCCATGCAGGACTCTCTCGGGTATAAAAGGAACCCTTAGGGTTTCACAAAGGTACGATACACAATACTCCAAAACTCTCACATATACTCAAACCGATTACTTACTCTCACGCCGGAGTCTAATCGTGGGACAAGCGCCCAAGGTAAGCCTAACGGTGTCTGTTATTTAGTGTGCAGGGTCTTCAAAAAAGTTTCACTTGGTGCAAGAGCCGTAATCTACAAGACCCCGAATTAAGCCTAATTCAGGTCTAACTCGGACCATCCAACTTTTGTATCAACAAGTTGGCGCCATCCGTGGGACCCTACACTAAACCCTGAGTAATAAACAAAGGCGACGCAAACCCATCCCATCCAAAGGGAGGACCTAAGAAGCGACAAGGGCCACCCTTAGGACTTGAATCACTCAACAATCCGGGACGGGAATTGGGAGGAAAGGGACCACAAGTGCGTGCTCCCTCACTATTCACCCCCAGCCCACAGGCGACAGGAGATGCATCGTCCTCGCGTGAAACCCGTGCTATACCGCTCAACGAGGCATTAAACGCAAGGATTGAGCTAACACTGCAAACCACAGTAGAAACTCCTCCTGAACCTGACCAATACATGAGCCAATACGTTTCAAAAAACTTCACAGCTCTAGTGCCGCTCATGAAGGAAAAAATGAAGCCAAACCCGACAAGGGACTTGAGGATCAGCCTAGATTTCGACAGAGAGCTTAAGGCTCTAGAAGGGTCGAATTCTAAGAAGGAACTCCAAAAAGAAAGGAGGAAAAGGAGAAGAGAAGGGGAACTATACATGTCGACACCTCACCCTGACGCGCCACTCACTGAAGGCGCGCTATATCCACACAACTCCGATAACTCAAGAGGGGAGGATGCTTTTCTCACACCAGCAAACAACATGCGACATACGAGCGTGAAAGACAGGTTATGACCTAACCCAATGGAAACCAACGCGTCGGCCGAGCCATACCCGCGTCGACGAAGTATCCTCAAAAGATTGGGGTCATTAGAAAGAAGTTCTTCCCCAGAATCCTTACATACAGGAACGAAGCAAAAGATGGTATGTGGTCATGCTGAAGAATGTGTATGAGGAAAAGTAAAGTCATCAAACTTGTGATCATGATCTTCCATATTTCTTAATTTTAAAAACTTTTTTTTACTATAATTAAAACCTTTTAGAATGAAGTTGTGTTACTAAATTTACCAATTTTTATTTTCCGAAATAGGTTCAATAGGGGTGTAAACGAGCCGAGTCGAACCGAGTCCTGTCAAGCTCGAGCTCGACTTGAATACAAAATCTCGAGCTCGAGCTCGACTGAGCTTTATATTTTGAGCTCGAGCTCGGCTCATCATATAAAACTCGAGCTCGAAACTCGACTCGAGCTCGATTATTTTCAAATGTCATGCTCGAACTCGATAAATACTCAACATATCAAGCTCGACTCGACTCGATTAATCTATATAAAAAAGGTAAAAATAATTTAATTAAAGCTCGATAAGGCTCACGAGCTTCTCGAAATGAATATATTGGAGCTCGAACTCGACTCGAATATATACTCAAGTAGCTCGAACTCGAGCTCGACTCGTTTAGACCGAGTCGATTTCAAGTACTTTACGAGTCGATCTCGAGTAACTCACGAGCTGTCTTGACTCGTTTCCACCCCTAAGGTTCAAGCTAATTCTTCAGCCTATAGCTGAGTTGTGTATTTTAAAGGAACAACAAGATCTAGTTGATTTTGACTCTTTTTCACTCACACAATATGTCATGACACGAGTGTTGTCATGGGATCGGACCAGACACAATTTCACTTCCAAGTGGTCAGAGTTCTACCGTGATATTGGTCAGTTTCTCAATTTCGTTTTAAAATGACGAACACGCCCTTATAAATATGGAAAAGGCAATTATATGGATGATGTGTCAACATGAAGTTTTTGTGTTTTTATAATATTCATGGCGTTTTCCTCATCCTCCATATGTTTAGCCGGAATTGGGGTAATGTGTAGTTAGATACTACTTAATATGAGAACATAGATGAACCTGGACTTGTACGCGCTCTTATGGAAGGCCGAATAGCTGGTGCAAGTCTTGATGTCTTTAATAAGCATTCATTTTAGTCCCAAACTATCAGAGAAAAATTCATTTTAGCACCTGGTAAGCATCAACCAATGATCAACCCAGGGACTCGAATTATATCACATCCCCCATATTTTCATCACATCCACCATTTATCAGCTTCTTTGTATAGCTAAACCAACATCATCCTTTTGAACCAATTCCCACTCACTCAGTGACTAAGTGAGCTTAGCGGTTTCAGACTAGGTTTATTATGATCTCATCAGGTTAGGGTCAGCGACTATGCCCCTGAGTGACTCATACCTTGAGTAACCATCTAAGTGTAAGTAATACTCAACCGCCAATAGACCATCTAACGGAAGAACCCTGTGTGAGTTGATAATCATCAAACCCTTTGACCGATGATCAATACTCCATATGACTTGTTTAGCCGACATCATTACACAACCACATCCAATCCACTAATACTCAATGTCACAAACCCATATCCATTAATTTAGGAGCCCAGCTAGTAGCATTAGTTTCTAGAAAAAAATAATGTCACTGATAGATATTAGCCAATTAAACCTTAATAAGTACCAATTAATACTAACTCAGCCATGTTTCTTAACCTTTGAGCCCCACCCACAAAATCATTCATCACCACTACTCGTTTAATAACACAGCCTCCTCATACCAACTGACTTAATACCACTGTTTCTCATATCCATTTCAATTACAAACCATCACCAGCGCCTGACATTTAATACATAAAATATAAGTTTCAAAGTTGTAATATGGATTGTCGAATACACATAGCGAAACGAATACTAGATAAAAAAATCGACGATTAACCTCTTAAATTGTACAATAATAGATTAGTATGTACCTATGCATTACGGGATTTTGATACATTAATATCGCGGAAGTTGTGTGCGACCTAAGGTGGTGGATGACGGCGATGGGGTACCACAACGGTGATGCGGTGGTACGGCACGACGGTTGTGGTGCACCGGTGGGGTTTGATTTGAAGTGTGTATGTGTGTCTGTGTGTTGGTTACAGGGTGGGAGGAAACGAATGGAGATGAAACTGACATGTCTATCTTGTTAGTGAAAATGATGAAATCACAAAAATGCCCTTAGTTGTTGTATCTCAACCGTTAGATGAATATTGAAATAAAAGGCCACGATCAAGTCCCTTGTATTTTTTGTAGTACATGTTCCCCGTAGAACATTTTTCATGTATTTATAACGAGGTTTTTTTTAGAACGACAAATGTTAGTGGCTAGTGGGTCGAGTCGTCCAATGACATCCAAGCAGAAGAGTGTCTTCTTCGAACCATCGCCTAGTTATGTTAGACTCCTTATCCGCTTCGCCTGAAAGGCCCCTGGCAGGTCTTGAACCCAAGACCTCCAAGAATCCTCCCCCAAAGAATTTATCACATTCGTATGGATTTTTTTCTTATAAAAATTTAAACAAAAGCTGGTTTTAGTTAATCAAGTTTAATGGATGTTAATATGTTTACAATTTCAAGAAGGCGTCACTACAAAATTTTGGACATTTCCCTACTAATATTTTTTTAGTATAAAAAACACAATTTCATTATAAAACTTTCACCTACTAAAGTCTCTAAGTAAGAGTAGGTAAAGATACAATGCCTACTAAAAATAAGAGTAAGGAAAATTTTTGACTCTTTCGGTGACTAAAAAATAAGTAAGGATATACATTTAGTGCTCCCCTTTTGCTTACTCTTATTCTTTGAGTAGGAGTTGATAAAAAAGGAAAAAAAAAGTAAGCAAAAGGGAGCACTAAACGTCTATTCTTACTCATTTTTTAGTCACCAAAAGAGTCAAAACTTTTTCTTACTTTTATTTTTAGTAGACATTGTATCTTTACCTATCCCGTAAGATCATCATCGCCATGGTACATTGGAAACTCAAGCTTTATCAATTTCGAATAAAATAGTGACTCCCCTCCCTGTTTGTAGTTATCACCATCTTTCCCAGATAGAGAAAGTTTTGTGACAATGTCCTCCAAGTGTTGACACTTATTGACAAACCCGATTTTTATCTCAGCAATGCCATCTTGGAGTTGTCGCAACGTAGCCTCCAAGTTTTCAGTTCCATCATTGTTTGATATTGTTGGGAATAAATTAAGGCCAGATCACTTGAGCGCTGACAAGAACAAAACAAGCGTTGACAGGAACAAAGCAAGCGCTGATAGCTCAAGCGTTGACAAGTTAAAGTCAAGCGTTGACACATTGAAGACAAGCACTGATGGAAGATATAGTCTACACGTTTATTATATTCTAGAATACTTCTAGTAAGGATAGAAACGACAATGTATTTTCTATGTTTATCTTTACCTAGAATAGTTGATACGTAGCTTATTGTACAAGGCTTCTTAGTCTATAAAAGAAGGCCTTTAGGTTAATGTTCAATATCAAGTTTTACATAAGTTTTCGTTCATAAACATCTTTCATTGTAAGCAAGTTCGATATTGATAATCAAAGTGAAAGTTTGTTTATATCTTGTGTGTTCTTGTTTAAGTGTTAAATTCCGCATAACACTTAGATTCACAAAGCATATACAAAGGTTTCTCTACGTGCTATACTTGATCTAATCTCGTATACACAAAGCTAATCGATCTAAGTTTGGGATCAACAAGTGGTATCAGAGCTTGTTGAGGAACTTTTGATCTTTGAAGAACACCAGAACCATACACGAACACCAAAACCCTAATTTTCTCAGAAACCCTAAAAACACAAAAACCCTAACAACATCATGTCTGAAGCAATAACCTCCTCCTCCTCAGCCTTACCAAACATCAAGATTCCCATGCTTGATGCAACCCACTTTGACTTATGGAAGTTCAACTTTGAACAATATATGGGGATCTATGACTACACACTCTGGGAGATTATTGAATATGGAAACTCATTCAATAAGGCTCAAAAGATTCTTGATGCCATTACTCAAAGATCAGCTGTTGAAGGATGCCCTGATGAGGATAAGAAAGAAAAACCAGGAGATGGTAGAGCTGTAGGTGCTGAAGATATTGCAAAGAAAAGGGTTGACATGAAAGCCCTAAATATTCTAAAAGTCTCTTTGGGACAAGAAAACCACCACAAATATAGAGGCTATGAATCTGCTAAGGATCTTTGGGAAGCACTTGAAGTTTCATATGGTGGCAATGCAGACACTAAGGAAGAAAAGAAAAAGCAACTTCTGCATGATTATGCTGTCTTCAAAGCTCAACCTAATGAGAAACTGAGTAGTGTGAGAAGCAGATTGCTTGACATCACAAGCAAGTTGTCCTTCATGGGGACACAAGTTGGTGATGTTGACACCAATGCTACCTTTCTTAAAAGTCTTGGTGAGGCATGGAAGATTGAGGCAAGATCTATTCTTGCCAACAATACTTACAAGAGCTCCTTGTTTGATGACATCTACAACAAACTAAGACTGTTGGAAGATGAAACTCTTTCAGATCATGGAAGCAAATCTTCCACCAGCAACATGGCCTTCTTCTCTCATAGTGAAGGTCAATTCAATCAGAAGGACTCTTATATGCATCCAGTTACTGGATCATCATATGTCAGCGCTGGAACAAGTCCTGTCAACGTCTCCTTTTCAGACGCTGACACATTCATGAATGACTCCCCAAGAGTTAAACCTGCTGGTTTGGATTTGGATACTGTTTGTGCTTACATTGCTTCTTTGCCCAATGGTTCAGTGATTACATATGAGGACCTTGAGCAGATAAGTGATGAGCACTTGGAAGAGATGGACATCAAGTGGAACATGGCTCTTGCTAGTATAAGAGCAAATAGGTGGAATAGAAGGTTCAAGAAGAAGATGACCTTCAATGCTAAAGACACAGCTGGATTTGATAAATCCAAAGTTGAATGCTACAACTGTCATCGTATGGGGCACTTCATGAGGGAATGCAGATCCCCTAGAAGATCTGATGTTGGTAAACCCTCAAGTCAGGTTGTTAAAGCTCAAGATTCCAAAGCCATGGTTGCAGTTCAAGGAATTGATGGTACAGGATGGGATTGGAGCTATCTGGCTAAGAATGCAGAAAAGGATAAAGCTTTGGTTGCTGATATTGAAGAAGAAGAGCATGCTGAATATGCTCTCATGGCACACTCCTCCTCTTCATCTGATAATGAGGTATATGATGATGCTTTTTGTAGCAAAGGTTGTAGGTTAAACACTGATAGACTTAACAAAGAGGTGTTAAAACTAAAAGATGATATGAGCACTGAAAGGTGTAAATTGTCCAATTACCAACTAGCTCTTACTGAAATTGAGAAAACCGTTTCTGAATACAAGAAAATGGAATTTGACTTAAAAGATAAGATCAATATCTTAAAACATGAGCTAGAGGGTAGTATGGATATTAGAAATATCATGACAAAGGTCAATAGAGACCTACAGGCTAAGTTAGATGAGGCCATTAAGAATAAAGATAATGTTGACCTCAAGATTCAAAGATTTGATAGAGCCACCCAAACCCTAGGAGACTGTGTTTCTAAACAAAGGGATCCTAAGGATATGACTGGGATTGGGATGAATGATTACTCTCTGGTTCCACCACCAGCTGGTGACTTCTATGGTGTCCTTAGAAAGGATTTATCTTGGACTGGTATACCAGAATGCCAAGAAGAGGAATTCATTCCTCCACCAAGAGTTGTCACTCCAGTGGAAGAGTATCAACAAAAACTGACTGACCTAAATGAGTGGAAGAAAGCTAACCCTACTTTATTTGTTAAGGGAGGTTTGCTATGTGAAGTTCCCAATGAAACACCACCCATTAAGGTTACTCATCCAATCACTGGTAAAGCTGTTGACCTAGGCTCAAACACTGTTAGAAGTCCTACCATTAAATATGCAGAGATGTATAGGAATAATAGGTCACCCAAGAGCCAAGTTAGCAATCATGGAACAGGTTTCTTTTGTACTAGACCTAAGGTTGTGTCTAAGAAATCCTGTTACACTTGTGGCAGCTTTTCACATTTGGCATACAAGTGTGTCAACGCTCCCAAAGCCAGCGCTGATAGGAACAATTTCAGCGCTGATAGGAAGAAAGTCAACGTTGTTAGGAAGTCAAACGTTGTCAGACCCAAACCTTGTATGCAGCAAAGTCCACAAGTGATTAGACCTGCCCCATTCTTTTCTAGAAGGTCTAACACTCATGGACAAAGACCTTTTCAAAAGACAAACACCTGGTCAAATAGGCAATGGGTTCCTGTAGCAAACCCTAGGTTCAACGCTGACAAGGGTAATTTCAGCGTTGACAGGACAAAATCCAACGCTGACAGAAACGTGACCAGACCTAAATATTTGCAGCCACAAGGTAAGGGGTCTAAAGCTTCTTCAAGCTTAACATGGAGACCCAAGAAAGATCAAAACCCTAATGATAATGGAATTTCAATGACTTGCAATAGATTTAATTACATTTCAAAGGTCATTACAAAACCTATTGGGGTTAACTGGGTATTTCATCCTAAAAAGGATGAGAATGGGGTTGTTGTGAGAACTAAGTCTGTTCTTATTGAACAACCAGATGAATCCAAGTCTTCTGAGACTTGGGTTCCCAAAGAAAACTAACTTGTTTTCTTTATGTGCAGGGCATTCAAAGACAGATCAATGATTATGGATATTGGGATAGTGGATGCTCAAGGCACATGACAGGAAAGGAAGACTATCTGACGAACTTCACTCCTATTAAAGATGGTGATAAGGTATACTTTGGAGGGGGCTATGGCACCATTACAGGCAAAGGAACCCTTCTCACCAATAATCTGCGTTTTGAGAACGTCTTCCTGGTAAAAGAACTGGATTATAATCTGTTTAGTGTATCACAAGTTTGTGATAACAAAAATAAGGTTCTTTTCACTGATACTGAGTGTTTGGTGTTAAGCAAGGATTTTAAGATCCCTGATGAGAAATATATTGAGTATAGAACACCTAGGCATAAGGACATATATAATGTGAATTTAAATGGGATCAAAGTGAATACCAATATGTCTTGTTTTTATGCTAAGGCCTCAGTAGATGAAAGTAATTTATGGCACAGGATACTAGGGCACATAAACTTTAAAAATATAAATAGACTTGTGAGGCTTGGTTTAGTTGATGGTTTGCCTGAGAAGGCCTTCCACAATGACCACTCTTGTGTTGCATGTCTTAAAGGCAAGCAGCACAAGGTCTCATTCAAGTCCAAACAGGTGCACACTAGTTCCAGACCTCTTCATATGCTTCACATGGACCTCTTTGGTCCAACAAATATAGAAAGTTTGAATGGTAAGTCATATTGTTTTGTTGTCACAGATGACTTTTCTAGGTTTACTTGGACATTCTTTCTAGCTATGAAGAGTGACACAGCTGATGTTCTTATTGATTTTATCACTCAGATTGAGAAAAGGTCTGGAAATGAGGTTAAAATGCTTAGGAGTGATAATGGTGGAGAATTTAGGAACAAGAAGCTAGATGATTTTTGTGCCAGGAAAGGAATTACTAGGCAATTCAGCATTGCTAGAACCCCACAACAAAATGGGGTTGCTGAAAGGAAAAATAGAACCCTAATTGAAACAGCCAGAACAATGTTGGTTGATGCTCACTTTCCCATAGCCTTTTGGGCTGAGGCTGTTAATACAGCATGCTATGTGCAAAATAGAGCATTGGTTAACAAAATTCAGAACAAAACACCTTATGAGTTACTTTGGGGAAGAAAACCTAATATTGGTTTTCTTAGACCTTTTGGATGTCATGTAGTAGTATTGGATACTAGTGATGCCTTAGGGAAATTTAGTGCAAAAGGTGATGAAGGTTACTTCATGGGGTATTCAGTCCAGAGCAAGGGTTATAGGGTTTATCTTAAAGATGACAAACGGATAGTTGAAAGAGTACATGTTAGGTTCTTAGAGAATAAACCTAGTGATCCTGAAAGTGGTCCTAATTGGTTGTTTGATTTGGAACCCTTGTCTAGAACTTTAAATTATATGCCTGTCACTAATCCAGACATTGTGAAGGTAACTTCAAATGTTGTGGAGGAACAACTTGTTAATGTTTCAGGTACACAGGTTCTTGAGAAGGTTGGATCACAAGCAGAAAAGGCATCTCCTACATTTGAATATGTCACAATTCCCATTTGGACAGATGCTTTTGCTGCTGCTGCTGCTGCTGGACAAGATAATGGTGGCTTCCAAATACCACCAGATACAAACATGCATGGTTTTTCAGGCGCTGACAAAAGCAAATCTAGCGCTGACAAGACCAATTCAGACGTTGATGGCTCAGACGTTGACAACAACAGTTCAAGCGTTGTTAGCCCAAGCGCTGACAAACACGGTTCAGACGTTGACAACACCTTTGCACATCTTTTCTCTTCCACTTTTGAACAAGGAGAACCTTCCAATGTTCATGAAGAGATTCCTGTTGATCAAAGAGAGTCTGATGAAGAAGATATTGGCAACATGGAGCGTGAAGTTTAGGACACCAGACTTTTTGAAGGAGGGGTTCTCACTTCCACAATGAAGAATCACCCCCCATCTCAGATCATTGGTGATATTATGACTCCAGTTCAGACAAGAAGATCTCATCAAGGTCTTGGTGGGTTTATTGCCAATATACACAAGAAGGTTGATACCCCTCTTGTGAAAGCATGTTTGTTTGCATGTTTTCTGTCACAAGAAGAACCCAAGAAGATATTTGATGCTCTCAAAGAACCAAGTTGGGTGGAAGCAATGCAGGATGAGCTTCATCAATTTGCAATTCAGGATGTTTGGGAGCTGGTTGATTGTCCTAGATATGTCAGACCTATAGGGACAAGATGGGTTCTAAGGAACAAAAGAGATGAAAGAGGAATTGTGGTCAGAAACAAGGCAAGGTTAGTGGCTCAAGGTTATACACAAGAGGAGGGGATAGACTATGAGGAGGTCTTTGCACCAGTTGCAAGGATTGAAGCTATTAGGATTTTTCTAGCCTATGCTTCCTGCATGGGCTTCACAGTCTATCAAATGGATGTTAAGAGTGCTTTCTTGTATGGCACCATTGTTGAGGAAGTATATGTAATGCAACCTCCTGGTTTTGAGGATCCAGAGCATCCTGATAAAGTGTATAGAGTCAAAAAGGCTATGTATGGCCTTCATCAAGCCCCTAGAGGATGGTATGGTACTTTGTCTACCTATTTGGTGGACAATGGATTCAAGAGGGGCACCATAGATCAGACACTATTTACAAAGAAGAAAGGCAAAGATGTTTTGCTTGTGCAGGTCTATGTTGATGATATCATTTTTGGGTCTATTGATCCAAAGATGAGTGAGGATTTCTCCAAGCTTATGACAGACAAATTCAAGATGAGTGCTATGGGGGAGATGAACTTCTTTCTTGGTTTACAAGTTCAGCAGAAAAAGGATGGTATCTTCATCTCCCAGGACAAATATGTTGCTGAAATCTTGAAGAAGTTTGGCTTTTCTCCACATGAAAAGAGGGCTACTACTCCTATGGATAGAGAACACCCTTGGGGAAAGATTGGAGATGGGAAAGATGTTGATGTCAGGCATTATAGATCCATGATTGGATCTTTGATGTATCTTACTGCTTCCAGACCTGATATCATGTTTGCTGTGTGTGCATGTGCACTTCATCAAGTGACTCCCAAAGAATGTCACCTTTATGCTGTGAAGAGGATCTTTAGGTACCTAAGATGCTATCCTAATCTTGGTTTGTGGTACCCAAGGGATTCACCATTAGAGCTGATTGCATATTCAGATAGTGATTATGGAGGTGATAAGTTTGATAGGAAATCCACAACTGGTGGATGTCAGTTTCTTGGGAGCAGGTTAATATCTTGGCAATGCAAGAAACAAACAGTGGTGGCTAACTCTACAACTGAAGTAGAGTATGTGGCTGCAGCAGCATGTTGTGGTCAAGTGTTGTGGATTCAGAACCAACTGTTGGACTATGGGTATAATTTCATGCATACTAAGATATTTGTTGACAATAATAGTACTTTATGCATCATTAAGAATCCTGTACATCATTCTAAAACTAAACACATAGAAATTAGACACCATTTTATAAGAGATTACTTTGAGAAAGGTTTAATACAACCAGATAGGGTTGACACTGAGGAAAATGTGTCAGATTTATTAACTAAACCTTTTGATGCTGGAAGATTTCAATACTTGGTAACAAGTATTGGAATGGTTAATCTCACTTAATATGTGTTTTGGATTCTTTTTGTAAAAGTATGTTGATGTAGGTTTTTCGTACACGTTTTAGGAAAAACGTATATGAGTGGCAAGTATTAAGTTGCACGCTTTAGGAAAAACGCGAAACCGAATAAATTCCAAGTTCGTTCTCGAAGGAGGTGTGTGGATTAATGTGCCAATATATAAAATCAAGTTTGGATTAGTGACGTTTTGGGTTTAGAAGAGAAAAAGTAAAGACGAGCTACGACTACGATTACACTACGACGTATTGACGTAAACCGATGACGTAATTACGTAAAACGTGACGAAATTAAAAATTAAACTTAAAAATTAATTAAAAGGTAAAACTAAGTCTAAAATAATATAAATAAGAATAAAAATCCAACAAATATATTTTAAAACCTTTTATTAATTAAATATTCAATTTTTAATGCTAATTAAAGCCCAAAAATTAAATATAATTAACAAAATGCCTAAAATATTAATTTATTGAACTAATAAATAACTTATATTATTTAAAGATAAAAACTATTTTTCTTAAATTTTAAAAACTATTTTTCTATTTTTAATTCACTAAAAACTATTTTTAATTTAAAATAATCCTAAAAAATAATAAAATAATGCCAAAATTAATTTGATAATTTTAAAAATCCTAAATTACACTAATGAACAGTAGAAAATTGAAAAAGTTTGAAAAATGTAAAATCTTGCACTAAAAGACAAAACTGAATAATAATTAAACCCTAATTATACTAAATTAATTATAAAAATTAATTAAAAAGTGAACAGTAGAATATTTTTATATTAAAAATCTTAAATTAATTTTCTAAATATAAGAAAAATTTTAAAACTGAAAATTACTAAATTATACCACTAAAAGACAAAAACAGAAATAAATAAAAGTAATTAAAATAGCTAAATTATGAAAAAAATAGCAAATGAACAGTAACCTAAAAATAAATTATATTGAAAAATCAGAAATTAAAAAAGAAAAATATTGGAAAAAGATTGAAAGTCTAAAACCTATTTTACTTCACTAAAGACAAAAAAAAAGTAAAACTGATAGTGACCTTTTTCTTGTTTTCTGTCTTCTAGCTAAGCAGGGGAAACCAGCAAACTAGAAGGGGGAAGTGAGTTCCCACTGCTAGTGCAAATAAGCTGACAGCTAAATGAAAAGCTTAGGAAAGCTTGTTGTGATGATTTTAGTTGGACAAGGGGGCACCCCTACACTCAGTTGAGTGTAGGGAGTCTATGCAAACAAGAAAAACCACAACCACAATACAAAAATCTCACACAAATAACCAATTAAAGGACTGTTAAGCACTATATCCTATCTGTGAACAGTGTGCTGGTGCAATGGGTCTCTTGGACGAATTTTAGCAAGCCACAACTAGCACAAATCTTAACCAAATCACACAAGACTAATAACAAGCCCTAGATGATACCAAATCCTAACAGATTACAAGTTGGATGGGCAAATTTTAAGCTAAACAAGCAGTAAGATGATTTTACTGATTTTTTTGCTATATTTACAAATTTTGAACATGCATTTTCATCAAAAGCCTAACCAAACTAAAAGAAAGCACTGAAATTACCTTTATCTAACACAAAGAGATGTACCTAGACTGAATATAAGCTAAAAAATGTTACCAATCCTAGCTAAATTGCAGATCCAAACACCCCCTTATATGCTGAGAACTAAAATTAACAAAGGTATAGCATACA
This sequence comes from Glebionis coronaria, assembly GCA_025667525.1. Taxonomy (NCBI): domain Eukaryota; kingdom Viridiplantae; phylum Streptophyta; class Magnoliopsida; order Asterales; family Asteraceae; genus Glebionis; species Glebionis coronaria. The sequence goes on along the minus strand of CM046878.1, from coordinate 18,794,983 downwards.
AATCCTATTCTAACTGATATATATCACTCATAACATGCATTAGAGACATAATTAAACAAATAAAAACAGATTAATCAACATAAAAAATAGATTCATATAAATGCACACACAAACATATAAAAACTTCAAATATTCAAGCCAATGGGGTTCAAAGCCACTTACAGCTGAATGCCTTCCAAAGGGGTGTGTTTTGAGCTTTTATGAGCTTATGGAAGCTGTAGAGGACCCCTGTTGAGGTTCAACAGCAGAACCAGGGGTATCAAATGTCTTTAAAATGAAATTGCAAAGAAACAAAAAAAGAATGAAGGTGATCTTGTTGTTCTTGATACCCTGCACGAGCAACAAACAAGTGAAGCAGTGAAAAGCATAAGCTTATGAGCCTAGCTTAATAAATAAGCAGGCTTATGAGCTTATAGCTTATATATATAAAAAAATGAACTTTCCTTTAAAACTGATTTTTTTTTAAGATCCTTTTTGAAATACACTATGAAACCAACTAAACAATCTTGATCAAAACCTTGAACCTCCTTCAACAGTCCACTTTCACTTCCTGTTGGAGGAGGATTCAATGTGTCTAACAAAACTTTTTCAAAAGACAAACCTTTTTTTAAAAAACGAATTTTCTGAAAATCTTGTGAAAACAACTAGAACCTTTTAACCAAATTAGCCAAAACAGTAACTTTATACTAAATTTAAAATGCAGAAAAATAAAGGAACTCAGTTTGCAATATGGATTTTAAACACTTTAGCTATTCATTATAAAAAATTATTACAAAACTGGAACAAGGGCAAACCAACATGCTGGTGCTCCTTATATAGTACTAAATGAACAATCTAGAACTTAAAACAATACTGAAACCCTAGTAAATGAAATTCCATTCATGCCCTTGGTCAAATTTTTGAAAATCGTCAAAGGAAGCCCATGTGAGTGATGGTGATGTTGCTGAGCTGTGTGAATCGATCTTGAGCGTCCTTTACTCCTTAGGGACCAAGTTTGGATCCTTGGCCGTTGATTTAGTCAAAAGATGCCATTGTTGCTAAAAATAGTGAAGCATGGGAGACTTGGGGGGCCCAAGGGGAGTCACGGGTTGTAGGTTTTATGGGTGGGTTTGGATTAGGTGATGGTGAATCACTAATCTGGAGCTTAATTCCCTAAACCCCTTTGGTTTAAGTAAATTAGTGATTTAGGGTTCATGTGATTAGGAGATTAGCAGGTGGGGTATTTGATTCATTTTTGGGTAATTGGTTTTTAAAAACACGTTTACCACCAAATTAATTAACAGATTAATTTGAATGGTGAAAGGTGTGGGTGGAATGAGGACGTGGCAGGGGTGATGAAGTGGTGAGAGTTGATTGGTTGGGGTGGTGATGTGGCAAGACCTGGTTGGCTGGGTTAAGTTGTGTGTCTGCCCCCTTTTAGTCCCCCATCTATCTTCATTTCTTTATTTGTAGAAAACAGCTCCAAAACTCCCATTCCCTTTATAATATCTTTCAAACACTTGTCAAATTTGGCACAATGATTTTCAAAACTTTTTTTAAGGACTTCTCTTGTAATTTTGATATTCTTCAAGGACCTTTAATGCAATATCTTGAAATATTAGGGACCCTAATGCAATAATTGAGTTTTGCAAGGGTATAATATGATAAGTCTTTAATTCTTGAGGGACCATTTTTGCCAAATCTTCAAACTTCAAGGACTTGATAGGAAAATCATGATTCGGGTCCGGTTCTTTGTGCGGCTTCGTTTCCCGTGTTCGTTTTTGCTTGATTCCTTTGATCTTTTGGTGAATTCACGATATCCATACCTAAAATACACAATGAACAAACACAAGCATATTTTGGGTATTTTTGATGACATTTTAAGCGTTTTAAGCCCGATTTGGACGATGAGACTATGTATAAATACAGTCTCATCATATGTACAGGATGATGCATTATTATTATTGGTCTTATTGATGATTTAGATTTTCCACTATATTTTTCTAACACTGACAAAGGTTGCTTGAACACTGATAAGTGTTTTTGCAACGTTGTCAGCAATATAATTGTCTAACGCTGACAAAGCTTTCATCAACGCTGTCATGTGTTATCGGGGCGTTGTCAGCAACAATGTCAGTTTTGTGGTTTTCAATCTAAATGTGCAGATGGTGTTAGCAGTATACCATTGGATACAGAGTTGCTTATGGATCAATGGAGAAGCATTTGGACAAGTTTTTATTTATGGATGATGGTTGGAATGTTTCATTCCTATCTTGACATAAATTTTTATGTTTATGCATGATTTTAGCAAACTTTTTGTATCATCGTTTAAGGGGAGGTTTTAGGAACCTTTAGGATGTTTGGGTATCCATATGATACTCTTATCACAATTCTAGATTGTGTCCACAGGTGAGTATGGGTTAGTTTTACTAAACCATGAGGCACTGTAACATGTATAGTATATCAACTTTGCATGCTGCCAAGACATTTTTGGCCTAGAATTGGTTGTGGTCTGTTGGGAGACTTGGGAATAATTTTGATATGGGATTTACCTGGGAGTAACAAGGATTTTATAAGGTAACTTTGTTGTTAAGAATTTTGGTTAGCAAGGGACACTAGAGGACTGTTATGTCTATCTTGCTTATGCAAGTGTGCATAACTGGACAGTGCTTGCCGCCCTATAATAATTATCAGCTTTTGGTTATCTTCTCTAGGATAAATTACTTGTTAAGGTCATTTTTCACTTTTTAAAACAATTTTATTTTTTGGACGCTGGCAAGATTTTTCCAAGCGTTGTTGTGACCAAATTGAACGCTGACATGGCTTTAGGCGAACGTTGACAAGATTATAGCCGTTGGGCGTTGATAGGTTATTTTTGACCGTTGACACTCAATGGGACCTACCCAGTTGTTACTTTTTGACATATTTTCAAGCCGTAATTTTAGGAGTTGTTACTTTCATTAAATGCTTGAGATAACTTATAACTTTTTCAATATTTTCATGATTAGTTTTTGAAAATCTTTGCCTGTTTTTGGGCCAATCACATGCATTCTTTCTCTCCTATAAATTTGGCTCCTATTTTAAACAGGGTATCTATAATTCTTGTCTAACACTTTTCTCTTATCAACTTCATCTTCTACATTTCAAATTACCAGCTTTCATCAATGGCACCAAAGTTTAACTCAGCAGAATTGGAATTGGGGTTCAAGTCTCAACACAACATGATTGCTTATCTTGTTGCTGATAATGATTTGTTTCCTCAATACACACAAATGGTGGCGTATTTGAACGCATCTCCACTAAGGTATGCTCTTTCTCATGCACCACTCATTCCAGTCACACACATTAAGCAGTTTTGGAACACTGTTAGTTCCTCAACAGTTAATGGAGTGACCACATTAACTTCTATTGTTCATGGGAGGTCTTGGGTGGTTACTGAGGCCTTGGTACGCCAGGCCTTGCATCTTGATGATGCTGATGGTGTAGCCATCCTTCCCATAAATGAAATAGAACAAGGGCTTAGGGCTTTGGGATATCCTTTTCCTGATGAAGGTACTCTAAATAAGTATCATAAGCAGGAATTTCCCCCAGCCTGGAAGTACCTCATCCACATTCTCCTTCAATGTTTGAGTCCCAAATGTACAGCACACAATGAGATCAATATATCCATTGCCAGTGCTATTGTGTGCATTGCAACAGGGCAAAAATATAACTATTCTAAAATGATTTTTTGAAGGGATGTGTAAAAACAAGGGGACAAAAATGACTTTAGCTTATCCCCGTTTTCTGCAAATGATTTTTGATGATCAAGGTTATTGTTCAAGGGATCACAATGATTTTTATAAGATCCCTGAACAAAAGAAAGCTATTTTTACGAAGATGAATTCACCACCCCATAGAGACTTACCTTTAACCCCAGCCATGCTTGCTGTTATTGCAGCAGCACAACCCCAACCAGACCCCCAACCTCAAATTGACCCTCAACCACAACTTGAACCCATTCCTGAACCTTTACCCTCACCTGAACAAATGCAAATTGACCAAGAACCCTTTGACGCTTACACATTAAATGTTGGCGTTGATGTGCCTATTTCCAACGCTGATACACAACCCTCACAATCCCAAACACCCCTTAACCAACCCACATCTACCCATTCTTCCACACCATCTTCCACACCACCTGAATATAGGTTGATGAAACACCAAAGGACTACTGGAGTGTTCTCCTCTGGTGGTCCTAGCCATGAAGCAGAGAGAACCACCATCACAAGTGTGGCTGGTGACCTGGATGAGGCTGGGACTATTGGTTTTGGCTTAGATGCTGGCCAAGGCAGTCCCACCATAATTAAGTCCTCATCCATGCCCAATGAACCTGACTTGGGAGGTCAAATTCCCATTTCAGACGAGGGCAGACTGGAACCAATGACTCTTTTGGAATTGACGGCTGTCTGCATTAGCTTGCAAAAGCAAAATGCAGACTTAGTACAAATTGTCAGCTCACAAGGCCTTGAACTCAAACAATTGAGGGAGAGGATTGTTGTTTTGGAATGTGATCATGCTAGGAGGGGTATGGAGGAGTCTTCAAAAGGGGAGGAAGATCAAAGAAATCTGAGTGATAAAGGCAGCCAAGATGGTCAATCAATGGATGTTGCTGAAGCCCTTACAACTTTGAAGGAACAAACAGGTTTTGATACGTCCTTAATCTCTCCAACCAATCTAAATTTATCATTTACAGCTATGTTGAGAGAGGTTACACAAGGCGCTGAGGGAAAATATTTGAGCGTTGACAAGACAAATTTGGACGCTGATAGAAGTATTTTGGGCGCTGATAGAGGAAATTTGGGCGTTGACAGACCTGCACATGAAGGTGATGTATTCCAGTCATCATCTATCATCAAGGAAGTTTCTACTCAGGTATTACCATCTACCTTACCAACCATTGCACCATCAGATAAGGGTAAGGGTAAATTGGTAGAAGAAATTGTTCCAAAGGATGCAGCTCATGTTGAATTTGATAGAAGATTGGCTGAACAAATGATGGAACAAGGTGAAAAGGAAAAGTCACCATTTGTTGTGACTTCAGAAGAAGAAAGTGATGGAACTAGCTCAGACTCAAGTGTGATGATTATAGAACCAGAAAGGCTTGAGTATGGTGATGAGCTTGCTAGGGAAAAGTTGAGAGACTTAAAATTGCAGGTTGACTTTGACATGCCAGAGGTGGTTCAAATGTACAATTCTTGGGAAGAAAGCTGCATGGATAATCCAGACTTGACCATTTCAGATCAAATATGGGGTTTGGAGCTTCTTCTTAGAGTTCAGAAGGATTGTAAGGTAATTTTGAAGCACAAGGCAAGCAATATTCTCTCAGAATTGAAAAGGGATAGAAGAGAGCTCTACTTTATGTTGCTCAGATGTCATGGAGTTGGATGGACACATCAGAAGTTGAAGGCTTTGACATTTGATGAGTTGGAACATAGGGCTTATCCTATTTGGGTGAGAGTGCAGGAAGCAAACACTCTCAGACTTCTTTCAGATGAAAGAAAGGAGCAACTTGCAGAAGAAATGGAAATCAAGAAAGCTATGATGATTCCCAGGCCAGTGAAGAAGGGATTTAAACTTGAGTTTCCAAAAGATATGGATCCACTATATCCAAGTGAAGCGGTTATCAGAAAGAGCCTTAAGCTCTCCCCATTAGAAGCTTCAGATATGGTGCAAGTGTTACCATTAGATTCCAGGAATCCAATTGTGAGTTATGATGAGGATGAATGTGGATTCTGGAAGATTGGCAGATTTGGCAAGGAGGTACACACTTTTACCACTCTCATATCTTTATTTGCAAGTTGTGATAGAGAAGACTTGGTGGACCTTTGGAGGTTGCTGGAGACCAAGTATGAGGCTGAAGCACCAACTTCAGCTAATGGAATAAAACTTTGGACCACATTCAAAAGAATGTGTGGGACAAAAGAGGAAGATCCTGAAATATGGAAGGATCTTGAAGATGACCTCAGTGATCTTCAATGGAGGTCATATTCAGCTGCTGGTGTATACCATTTGAGTTCTACAAAGTTTGCTGAGTATCTACTTGTGGATGCTCAGTATTTCATATCCAAGGCTGTTTTGGAAAAGATGAAGGACACTCAGCTGGAGATAGATTATTCAAGTGACATGGCAAAGAATTTGATCAGATTTATTTATTACCAATATGAGAAGATTTGTCAGACTCCTCCAAGTTCTTAATGCTTATTTAGAAACTTGATCATAAGAGTGGATATCAAGTTTAGGGGAGGATTGTTGGGAATAAATTAAGGCCAGATCACTTGAGCGCTGACAAGAACAAAACAAGCGTTGACAGGAACAAAGCAAGCGCTGATAGCTCAAGCGTTGACAAGTTAAAGTCAAGCGTTGACACATTGAAGACAAGCACTGATGGAAGATATAGTCTACACGTTTATTATATTCTAGAATACTTCTAGTAAGGATAGAAACGAAAATGTATTTTCTATGTTTATCTTTACCTAGAATAGTTGATACGTAGCTTATTGTACAAGGCTTCTTAGTCTATAAAAGAAGGCCTTTAGGTTAATGTTCAATATCAAGTTTTACATAAGTTTTCGTTCATAAACATCTTTCATTGTAAGCAAGTTCGATATTGATAATCAAAGTGAAAGTTTGTTTATATCTTGTGTGTTATTGTTTAAGTGTTAAATTCCGCATAACACTTAGATTCACAAAGCATATACAAAGGTTTCTCTACGTGCTATACTTGATCTAATCTCGTATACACAAAGCTAATCGATCTAAGTTTGGGATCAACAGTTTGATGTCATAGCTCTGGTACCAATTGATAGGTCCCAACCAGAAGCTTAAATTAAAGTGATAGCTTATTCTCTTAGGGTGAGAATGAACCATAATTTCTTTGATAATAATCTTCTTATTTCTTCCATATTATTCATGAGTTTAAATATAAAAAGAAAGACAACCCAAAAGGTGTAACTATCTTATGATTAAACTAGGAAGATCAATAGAACAAGTATTAAACTAGGATAATAATGATACTACACTTAATGAGACTCATCATTGGACACCAGTTTAAAAAATGATTAAATTTAGAGCACTAAGATGATCATCATGTACCTTCTAAAACCAAACTCTCAAGTAAGAGTCACCTATGATTGGTCATTAACACAAGTTAAATTTCATATAAAGCTAACCTAAAATAATACTGAACATTGTCAAACAAAAAAGGGCTCTTTCACATCTATTTAGTAAAAAGATTAAATTAAACTAATTTTAGAATTCAAAAAAACAATAAGCACATCACCATGCTGTCCCTAGTGTTTTTGAACTCCTTTATTAACTTACATATGTTTTTTGGGTAGTATCCTTATAAAATTTGTTGTGATATATACCAATGTCAGAAAGCCATCAAAACATGCATATACCCATAAAGGAACAAAATGTTGAAAATGTAAAAAAGCAGATGAAGATGACCTTATCTGATGATAGTCCCTTGCCCATTCAGATAATATAGTCCCTTGACCATTTTTCTCATTTCAAATTCCAATTTTTTATTTATGAAATGGGCTGACCAAAAGTCCAAAACATTTGCATTCCATAACAGCGCAAGTGTGTGCATATTTTTGTAACTCAATTAAACGACACATTGTGAAGCCTCTCATATGGTGAACAGATAATTATGAGTAAACAAACAATAATGAGTACCATGTAAAATTTGTGTATATCTAATGTCACATGATCAATAGTAAACAGGTTTTGTAGTCAATGCATACTTAACAAAAATTCCTCATGTGTGAGCTTTTGTTGCTCACATGGCTAAACATGCCCACAACTCTAAGTTTTAAACAAAACCGGTTAAAACGAAGATTATGCATATACACTCACTATCATGTGTTTGTTGTGTTGGAATTAATTTGTGTGTGTGGATCGTTCAAACTTTAATCAGGATATATCAAAATATAAATTGTATTGATATGAATAAATCTTGTCTTTTTACAATTCTATCATCTACTTGTTCTTTACAATCACTCTATTTATACTTATCTAAACGGTGTGATGAATCGATATGTCGATTCATATTGAACCGTTGTAACAGTTGGTAGTGTTAACTAAATAACTGTAAAATAATTGTCTTAATTAGGGATTTGGGATTAAACCCATTGGGCTGAGAAAGTCGGCCCAACATCTCCCCCTTAATCACAAATGCCATCGTCTTCATTTTCGTCGGATCTTTTGAACCACTTTTGAAATAATAGTGCTCCAAAAGTGTGTCTTGACTTCAGGCTTTCTTTTGTTATTTTCTTCGACTTGTTGATGTTCCATACTTAATTTTTCAAGCTCGTGATCATGTCCTTCTTCAAATTTCTCTATTATAGTTTCTTCAAACATCGAGTGTTGATTATCATAGTGTTTTGCAAAGGAAATACTTTCTTTTGTTGGTTTATCCTTGCTAGATTTCCTTTGAGTCTTGTTGAAGCTTGTGGATGCCATTAACAAAGTTGGTTCTAAATCTTCTTCCACAAAGTTCGATGCTTCTTGTCTTCGATGTCTTTGATCCTTTTTGTGGCAATGTGAGGCATAATGTCCATATTCATTGCAATTATAGCATTTTATGTTGCTGAAATCTCTAGGATTTTTTATTGCTTCATTGTAATCTTGTGAGAAATTTTCTTCTTTTCCATGTTGTCTATTATCGTCATGATTTCGGTTATGTGGTGGAATGTATCTTCCTCTTCCTTGATTATCATAGCGATGTCTTTGACCATTATTTTTGTGTTTTGCAAACAATAGTTTATCGTGATCTTCAAATGTTCTTCCTTTCTTAACCTTTATTCTTTCTTTGTAGGGTTTGAGTCTTCCTATTGCTTCTTCGAGGCTCATTTTGTTTAAATCTGAGTATTGTTTAATGGATGCAGCGATTTGAAGGAATTTATCAGGTACAACATTTAAGAGTTTTCGAACTAAGGTCGAATCCTCAAATGTTTGTCCTAAACCAGCGGCTTTGTTTGCATATGTCGCTATTTTTCCGGCAAAGGTATCGATTGATTCGTCTTTCTTCATTTGTAACATCTTAAAGTCGGATTTGAGCGTTTGTTGTCTCGCTTGTTGGACTCTTTCTGCTCCCATATGCCTTATTTTTAAAGCATTCCAAATTTCTTTTGAGGTTTTATGCTTCGATATTTGAAGCAGTTGTTCTTCAGGTAATGACTGATAAAGATATGCTATTGTAGTCTTATCCTTCTTATTGTCTATTTGGGTAGTATCGGTTTGATCTACCATTTCCCATAAACCATTTGCTTCGAGAATGATTTGCATTCGAATTGCCCATAATGAGTAATTCATAGATTTTAGCATAGGACATTGAAATTGAGGTGTACTTATAGTACTGACCTCTTTCTTTGAACCATTTCCTTCTTTTGTCATATCTTTAGGATATTGACTAAAAACTCCAAATAAAATATTTTAATACTAATAGTATCGAAAAAAAAATCTTTTTCTAGTGAGTACTTTTATTTTAGTACCTTAAAACTAATATAATCTTCTTATAAAACCTTTAAAATTTTGCTAATAACTTTAAAGTCTTATTATTATTTTTCACTTAATAATGCAAATCTTAAAATCTTATAATCCTTTTAAAAAACTTAAAACTTAAAAACTTCAATATCTAAAAATTCTAAAATTTTATATAATTCTTATCATAAACCAAATAAGAAAAATCCTTAAAGCTCGTTTATCATAAAACCAATAAAACTTAAATCGTTCTTATCATAAGCCAAATAAGATATCTTAAAATTTTCTTATCGTAAACCAAATAATTTCTTATCGTAAACCAAATAAGATGTCTTGAAATTTTCTTATCGTAAACCAAATAAGATAATTTAATTTTCTTATCATACACCAAATAAGAAGTCTTAAAATTATAAAAACTTAAAATTCTAAAAATCTAAAAAAACTTAAAATTCTAAAAACCTTAAAATACTAAAAGATGGATAAATGGTTTGTTTGAAACCTGTTGGGCTTTTGGCCCGTAGATACCCTTGTTGTAGAAAAGTAGCCCGGTACAAAAATTGCTTTGTGGGTTAAATACCTTGTTGTAGAAAAGTAGCCTCGTGCTTTTCTTATCTATTTTTTTTGTGTGTATAAATAACACCTCTCTCTCTCTCTCTCATTTCTTGGATATATCGAACCCCTATCTCTTTGTAAATATCGATCTCTATCTTTCCTCTTTTCTGAGACCGATCAAAAAACTTCTTAGTCTTCTTTTGGTGGTTTAACCACCGATTGAAGATGGCTTCTGTTTTCCCCTGTTAACTACGTCTGTGTTCATAGTTAATAATGGTGTTTTTTGGATGATTAGAATCAATTGGTGATTCTTGATATGTGTGTAAACACACATCTTTTCTACCACTTAAGTACAATAATAACCGGACCAAAAATGTTGGGTCAAAAAGTTGATGTGGCAGAAACTCAAAAACGAAGAAAACATGAAGATATTGTCTAAGCGTTGTCAAGAGCAATTTAGGCGTTGACAAGAACAAATCCAGCGTTGTTGGCTCAAGAGTTTTTATGTACAATCTAAGCATTGTTACATGCAATTCAAGCATTAACAAAACGTAGACAAAGAAGCTTATGGAAGCTTCTATTTAGATAAACATGCAAAGATATTCTGCATAAGTTTATTTAAATAGAAGATTTACTTGTTTATTTGTTATTATCTCTTGTAAACCCTAATCCTTACACTATAAAAGGAACCAAGGGTCTTAGGTTTTATTCATCAATTCATTCACAATGTAAACCTAAAGTGTGTGTCGACTAGACGTGGGATTCAATGTATACACGTCTAGTGATTGTTAATTATTAATATAGTTAGCAATCCAATTGTGTTTTAATTCATGTCTATTGTGTCCAAACACCTTGTTAATGATTGTTGTTCTAATTCCGCTTTGATTATCTAATCATATGAACAATGATCATTCCTAGTAGCTTCAAAGATCCGGAAACCAAGGTTTCCACAATTGGTATCAGAGCCTCGTGGCTCGTGATGCTAGGACCAACAAGGTGTTCATGTATGGTGAAAAGAAGAAAAATCCGTCTAGGGTTTTTCTGGACGTTTTTGTGTGCACAACAGTATTCAGAAGGCCATAACTTTTTATTGAACCGTTGGATCGCCACGAAAGTTTATATGTGTGTTCTACATACATATATCTAGATATCCACCGGAGGGATTGTCGAGATCTATCCCCAAGAAAAAGTTATTAAGCATCGAAGTCAGCAGGGGTCATATGTTGTTTTCTGTGAACAGTTATAGTAAAAACGCGATTTCTCCTTCGTTAACCGTTGGATCGTCGTGAAATTCGATCTGTAGGTTCTTGACACTTATGTCTAGGATCTCACCGAAGGGATCTTAGATCTGAGCATTTATGAAGAAGTTATTCGCTGTCGAAGTTCACTGCAGTTTATGGATTTTCACATGAAATAATGATTTAGGGTTTATAAAACCCTAGATCAATTAGCCGCTGATGGGAGTTATTTAGACGCTGATAGATGTTGGTGTGACGCTGACAAGGCATGGATGTGATGCTGATGACGTCAGCGTTTGGGACAAGACGCTGACAAGGTTTAAAGTTGACGCTGACGTTTGTTATTTAGGCGCTGACAGGCTTAATTTTGACGCTGACAGAATAAGTCAACGTTGATAGAGTTGACAGTGTCGTCCGATATATGAACTTCAACGCTGATAGGTATTGTCCGATATTGGACAATACATCTGCCAAAGATATTGGACAGAAGAGGATATTGGACAACACAATGAAGGCTGCTGTTTGAGAAAATTGATACGTTTTAAGCACACAAAAAGGTGGTATTTACACACGAAGGTACATGGAATCTCCGTTTTAATATATAATATCATGTTGATATTTATGGCTCGGATATTTTTGAAAGGGATTAATGATCTTAAAGCGAGTTAGCAACTTTTTATGGGAATTTGATGGATATTTTAAACTATGTAATCGGGATAGCCTTGTGAAAGAGTTATCCATCCAAGTACTTTTACATATGGTATGAAGATGTGATTCCATTAAAATCGTCATGAAGAGGTGTTGACTTAAGGGGAAGAATTCTTATGGTAAGTTTGATGCTTGAAGAAGATTTTCGCGAGTTTGTGTTCTATCATATCTTAAAGTCGTGCACTCCCAGTCATAGACTTTAAAGATAACTTGTTCGTGCTTTACATGGTTGGTGATGAAGACTTGTCATAACACTTGAAGGAGTTACATTATCGTGCTCAGTGTCTCACAAAGGATGAGAATATTGACAAGGGATCGAGGTCTATTTATACTTAGTACCATGAGTATAAGTTCTTAGTCACATGGATAGTACAAGACATGGAACACAAGGTTGGGTTATTCTACTTCTACATCAAAAATATTATATTAATTGTTCTTTAAGATCATTACATAGAGCTACATTTGGAGAATCTTCAAAGATTGCATACATTGTTTACTTCCTTGTTGATGTGACAAAAAGGGGAAGAAATACATGCTACACTTGAGGGGAAGCAATTTGAAGATCATGTACAACTTACAAGAGATACACATAGAGTTTTGCCACTATCAACTAGGGGAAGATTGTTGGGTCAAAAAGTTGATGTGGCAGAAACTCAAAAACGAAGAAAACATGAAGATATTGTCTAAGCGTTGTCAAGAGCAATTTAGGCGTTGACAAGAACAAATCCAGCGTTGTTGGCTCAAGAGTTGTTATGTACAATCTAAGCATTGTTACATGCAATTCAAGCATTGACAAAACGTAGACAAAGAAGCTTATGGAAGCTTCTATTTAGATAAACATGCAAAGATATTCTGCATAAGTTTATTTAAATAGAAGATTTACTTGTTTATTTGTTATTATCTCTTGTAAACCCTAATCCTTACACTATAAAAGGAACCAAGGGTCTTAGGTTTTATTCATCAATTCATTCACAATGTAAACCTAAAGTGTGTGTCGACTAGACGTGGGATTCAATGTATACACGTCTAGTGATTGTTAATTATTAATATAGTTAGCAATCCAATTGTGTTTTAATTCATGTCTATTGTGTCCAAACACCTTGTTAATGATTATTGTTCTAATTCCGCTTTGATTATCTAATCATATGAACAATGATCATTCCTAGTAGCTTCAAAGATCCGGAAACCAAGGTTTCCACAAAAATGTGTATTTTATGTCTTTTATGTCGGAATTATGCGTGGTTTGTGTTTTTGTTGTGATTTAGGACGAAAAGGTGAAAAGTGGAGAAAACACGGACATTCACGGGCATTTACGGACTTTTATTGAAGAAAAAGATGAAAGACGAAGTCAAGAAGTCAAGAGTGCAAAAAGAACGGAAGTCCAAGACCAATTCTGAAGATTTATCGAAGAAAAATTCAAAAGACGGAAGTTTATCAAAAGCCGAAGAATTCAAGTCTATTTTATTGAAGAAGTTAAAGACGAGTTCAAAGAAATCCCGAAGCCAAAAGTCCTTTAAGTCCAAGTTCAAAGAAGATTAGAAGAAAAGGACTAAGCATGCAATTAATGAAGAATTAAAGAAGGAAGGACTTAAGCTTGTAATTAACAGAAAAGGAAAGAGGGGAGGAAGCTTCCTAATCCTCCCCTTTATATAGATTAGATCATTAATCATTTTTTGGCTAAGTGTGACAATTAGTCTTCCACTTTTAATTACATTGTCATTTAAATACTTGTCAATTTAATTACCTTGTCTTGCACCTTAAATTCATTTAATTTCAAGTAAGTTTCCATTTAATTCTTGTCATTCTTTACTTTATCTTGTTAATATCTCATCTACCTTTCTTAATCTTTGATTTTTATGTTTATGTTTGTGTTCATGTTCATGTTCATGTCTTTATTTTGATCAAATGGGTTTTTGATTATTGTGGTTAAATTTGTTAGTTTTTTTGATTTAAATTGTTTGTTTATGATTTTTAGTTGTTTAGTTATTAGTTTGGTTGAAACTTTTGTTTTGATTTTGATTAATCTGTGTTAGATCGATTATTTCTGTGATCCCTTGTTCTTCGGGAGTGTTTGTTTGTGTTTCTGTATTCCCAGGAGAGTTCCGAGCCAAAACAAGAAAAGCTGCTCATTCGGAACTTTCAAAGTTCCGAACCAGTGGGTTTCATCCGGAACATTCAGAGTTCCGACTCAAGGGGCTTCATCCGGAACATTCAAAGTTCCGGACGAAAACTTCCGGATCAATACTTCCGACTCAAGCATTTGTTCATTCGGAACTTAAAAGTTCCGGATCAATAGACTTCATTCGGAACTCAAAAAGTTCCGGATAAAGAAGATTCATTCGGAACTCAAAAGTTCCGGATCAACCTAAAAGTTCCGGACGAAGGACAAAGTTCCGAATCAGCCAGATCTTCCGAACCAAGTTCCGGGTCAATAAGTTCCGAGTCAAGAGTGTTTCATTCGGAAGAAGTTCCGGATCAACATCTTTTTGTTCATTCGGAACTTAAAAGTTCCGAATCAAGGTTTAAGTTCCGGATCAAGCCAGTTCATTCGGAAGTTTTGAACTTCCGAATCAAGGGGTCTGTAAGGTTCTTTTTAGTCTTTCTTCTTAAGTTCTGTCTTTTATTTTCAAGCTTTATTTTTCCCGCCTTTTATTTAGTTGCACTTTAAATTTGCCTTAGCTTTATTTTAGCCTTGCCTTAGTTTAAGTTTTAGTTGCGTTTTAAGATTGCCTTAGATAGTTTTAAATTTGTGTTATTTGCTTTTAAATGCCCTTTAATTTCTAGTCTCGCTTTTAAATACTTGCCCATTATTTTAATTAGACTTAGATTTATTTTAAGAGCACCTTTACTTCAATTGTTTTGCACATTTTATTTACAATCAACCAAAAAGATTTGTTTCACCAAAATAAAACTGAGTCACATAGAGAACCTAGATCAATTCGTTAAGATACCGAGAACAACAATTGAACCTAGCAAAATCTGAGTTATCAAATGGCGCCGCTGCCGGCTCTTTTCGTAAAGATTAACGGTTTTCTGTGAGAGACGTGTTGTTTTTTGGGATCCGTTCACTTGTGAGCGTTACTTTTCTTGCATAAAAAATTCAAAAAATCATAAAAATTAAAAAATTGATAAAAATACATAAAAATTAAAAATTTCAAAAATCCAAAAAGATTTTATCTTTATTGTGTATATATATTGTCTTTGTGTTTGGTTTCTGTTTCTTTTGCATTTTCAGGTGTATGCGTACTAGATCTTCTAATTATCAAGAGCCCGAGACTCAAGAAGATTTAGCTATGTCAGGTGTCAACAACAATAATCCACCGCACCCTAATAATAACAACAATGTTCTTCCACAGCCCGATCTTCGGACCATGGAGGAGCTTTGTCAACCAACCATGTTTGGACGAGGAGGACCGATTGCGCCGATGCAAATCAACGGTCCTGAGTTTTCGTTGAAGCACCACATGATTCAGCAAGTGCAAACAAACCCATTTCGTGGATTGCCTGATGATGATGCCAACAAACACCTCGACAAGTTCATTACAATCACCCAAAGCATGAAGTTGGCCGGTGCCACAATGGAGGAACTTCGCCTACAACTCTTTCCACATACTTTATTACATCATGCCGAGAAATGGTTTGATCGTCTCCCGAAGAATTCAATTCACACTTGGGATGACATGACTCAACGCTTTTTGTCGCGCTACTTTCCACCATCCATGGTCACAAGCCTTCGCAATCAAATCAGCGGTTTCATGCAAGACCCTGATGAATCTCTTTTTGATGCTTGGGAGAGATATAATGTCTTGATCGATAGATGTCCAAACCACAACATGCTCCATGTGACCTTAATCGATACTTTCTACAACGGTTTGACTTTTCGAGATCGTGATACGATTAATGCAGCCGCCGGTGGCACATTCATGAAAAGGAGACCCGAGGAGTGTAGAGAGCTTATTGAGAACATGAATACTCACCACAAAAAATGGGATTCCTCTGCTTCTTCAAGGAACAATCCGAGAGTCAATGTTTCCTCCACCTCAGCAAACCCTGATATGACCGAACTCACCCGCATGATGACCGAAATGAGCAAAGTTATTACGCTTCTCGCTTCAAACCAACAACAACAACAAGTTAAAGCGGTTGCTAATCCTTGTGAAACATGCGGCGGTCCTCACTCATACACCGATTGTCCTTCTACACAAGGAAATCCGGAAAATGTGTATGCAGCTTATGGTAATTATTCACCGGAAAATTACCAAGCTAGACAACAAGGGGATAGAAATCTGCTGAGCTACCGTTCCAACAACTACCTTTCACCCGGTTTTTCTCCTCAAAACCAAAACCCCGTCAACAAATACAATAGAAACAACCAAATCCCACCAAGAGCTTCTAATCCTTATCACCCACCCGCCCAACAAACCCCACCCATAAACACCGATGTTGAAGCCACAATGAGAACCCAAGGTGAGCAAATTAAGAATCTGCAAAGCCAAATTATCAATTTGAGAGGAGATATCACGAAGCAAGGAAATGAGATCAGGTCCGAGGTTCGCGATAATATTCAATCCTCCTTCAGCACTCAAACGAATGAATTAAAGAATCTGTTGGCTAGTTTCTTGCCCGCCGCTCAACCTTCTTCTTCGAGTTCTCTACCTTCAAACACCGTCACTAATCCGCGAGCCAATGTGAGTGCTATTACTACTCGTAGTGGAGTCACCATCGTAGGACCACCAATCCCGCCTCCATCATCTACACCTCCTCCACCACCATGTATCCTTACTCCTCCTACACCTAGTCTTAGTACACCATTACCGTCTCCGCCTCGTAATGACGATGTCTCTCGGAAGGACCCTTCAACATCTCAACCTTTACCGACTACACCTTCACCTTCCACCTATAAACCTAAAATCCCTTACCCTTCTCGCTTAGGCAAGACCAATGATCTAACAAAGGAGGACTCTCAAGTGTCAAACTATATCAAGATGATTTCTCAAATGGGCTTCAGCATTAGTTTTCTTGAAGCACTTGTCCACATGCCAAAATTTGTTAAAGCATTTAAGGAATTGCTTAACAAGAAGGAGAAGCTGATTGAACTCGCCAACATACGATTAAATGAAAACTGCTCTGCAGTTATTCTTAAAGAACTTCCGGAAAAGCTTGGAGATCCCGGTCGTTTTGTGTTGCCGTGCGTGTTCAACAAAACTGAAGAATTCACTGCCCTTTCTGATCTCGGGGCCAGTATTAATTTGATGCCACTGAGTGTTTGGAAAACACTATCATTGCCCGACCTCACTCCAACAAAGATGACTCTTGAACTTGCAAATCGCACTCTCGCTTACCCTATTGGTATAGCTGAAGACGTGTTCATTAAAGTTGGCGCATTTACTTTCCCGGTCGATTTCGTCGTAGTTGATTATGAAATGGACCCTCGTATTCCCTTAATACTTGGTCGGCCATTCTTGTGAACCGGACGTGCTTTAGTGGATGTTGCCGAAGGTGAGTTAATCTTAAGAGTCGGGAATGACTCACAAATTTTCAAAATGGGGAAGCTTACAGGCAAATATTATGGACGAGAATCAGTGAATATAATTAATGTGCTCGATGACTTTACCGTCTATGACAATCCTCTATTCGATTCTTCCATCGATAATCCACTCTTTGACGATGATGTGGATGATTCTCGGTCCACTTTGGAACCTTCTCCCATTTATGATTCTCCACCGATCTTTGATGCTTATGATGATGATGATTCTAGCTCATATTCGGATGATTTTGATGATTGTACTTCTGAGTATCCCGAACTGCCTACATATGATGATTTCGATGAGGCTGATACTCTTTCGAGCGATTCTTCACATGATGAAGATCCTCCGCCATCACTCGGACCTACTTTGGACGATTACTCATTTGAGGAAGATTTCTCTGAATTTCTCAACACTTACTTCCCTCATGAGAGTGATGCTCCTCCTTATGACTTTGAAGATTATCGTCTTGATCCTACTTTGGATTTGAAGAACATTTTGTCAAAGGAAAAGAAACCGGTTGACACCAATATCCGTTGCACATATGATTTGACACCTCTTTGTCCCCCTTCTGAGGACGAGGTTGTGCTTCTTTGCGGATCTTCTTCACACTCGGCTGAGCCTGAGTGCTATTTTCCCCTAAAGGAAAAGGTGTTCGACCCCGGTATTGCACTTTTTAAGCCATCTCAGTATCCACCTGATGAAATAAAAGGAAAAATCTTTGGAATTTATGGAAATCTGCTTTCACCACTTCAACCTTGCTTCCACCGTGCTCCATCTTTGCTTAAGGGAACCTTGCCACTTCTTATTTGGCTTGCCTTGTTCGCCTTAAGCTTGTGCTATTTGATGGACGAAAACTATGTCTTTGATCCTGGTGGATATGTTTCACGCTTCTTCCGTTAATGATCAAGGTCGAGTCAGGCTCACGACTCGGTAATCAAAAACCAAGCGCTTCTTGGGAGGCAACCCATGCATCTATCTTTTAGCTTTCTTTATCCTAAGTGTAGGGGGGACCCTTTGGTTTGCTATTTACTCTCCTCACTTCCTAATCAGGGATTCGAGCTTCAATGATCCGCTCTTGATGATTCTTGATGACCCGTGATTCCGTGTTCTACTTCTTCCCGGTTCTATCCTAAACTCTTTTCGATTCACTATTTTATATTTTCTCAATATTAAAATAGGAATCTCTTTAGTAGTCTTTTCCTTAGCGAGATTTAAACAACGTGCACAATGTCCTAAGTGTAGGGGAGTTTACTCCCACATGCTTAAACATTGAGGACAATGTTTATCTTAAGTGTAGGGGGGACTTCTATCGAAGTTAAGTGGCCTTTTCCTTGTATTTGTCCTCATTTTAACCGGAAAATCAATTTTTCGACATTTTTCAAAAATTTTGATCTATTTTGGCCTATTAGTTTTTACCTTTGTATAGTTATTTTCTTTCTTTGCTAGAATAAATGTTTAATAAAATGGTTTTAATTTTCAAAACGTTGTGAATCTTTTGACTCAATCCGAGTTTACTTATCTAAGTTTGCTCTAGCTAGTACCCTTAGCGTGTTTAAGTCAAGCTTTGCTAGGCTTTTATATAGGGAGCTATAAAACACGAAAGTCTTAACTCTCACGGGTTAAGAACAAGAACTTTTCGCAAGTTCCTATAATTGATTCTAGAGAGAGTCGTTTATCAAGGGAACTTTAAAATGCGATTTCTAAACTTGAAAAAGTCTAAGAATTTGCAAGATCCTATAGGCGACTCGAAAACCCAAAACTTTGATTTAATAGGCTAAGTATCCACGAGTCTCATTACTTGAGATTTTAAACTGTAGAGAACGAGAAATGATAGAGCCAATTATAAGTTCGGTATTCTTTCGTGAATTTATGTGAGTTAATTATAAGCCTATTCTCCCATCGCTTGCTAATAATTTATCTGCTAATAAATAAGGTTGTACGATTTGAAAAGTTACTTAGCTTCTAGCCCAAGATCGTTTAAAAGTTGCTCGGTATGGATTAGAGTTCATAGCCAAGGCATAACTTATTGAAGCGGGATGCGAAGATTGGTGAGTCCGGAAAGGCCCTAACAAGGCATGAGGGCTATATTTTGTTGCTAAAGATCCAAAGTGATGTGAAGAATCATTTATCAAAAATCAATGTGAAGGATCGAGACACACGACGAAAAGCAAAACTCCCAAAAAGTCATGGAGAAGTGTATCCGAAAAGACCCTAACAAGGTACGAGGATAAATAGATCCAAGTCATAAAAGGAGGCTGATCGTTGTATATCAAAGTCCAAAATAAAGATTGGAGAAAAATGAAGAAGTCGTGGTCCAAGTATGAATCTCTCAAAACTTCAAGTGAAGAAATTCCATTATGAAGAGAAGACCATAATTTCATGAAACGTCTCTCAAGGTTTGAAGTATGAAGTCGCTGCCAAATATCGGTCCGAGAAAGGTCTCAAATCGCGAAGCGAGTTATGCCAAGATATGAACTTTATGAGGTCCCGAGAAGCAGTTTTAAAAGATTTTGTCCTTTAGCTAACTATTGATTAAATCGTTCACTTTATTTTCGGACTAAATAACTATCGAAATAAGTCAAACAATGCATCCTCGTGATCATTCAAGGCAACAATAAAATATAAGAGATACACCTAGGAATAGGGGAGTCTAAGTGAATAATTGACCCACATGAGTTCGTGCTAGTCTACTAACTTATAATAACAATGATCTTGTTTTTAAGCTTGGTTTGGAGAAAGTGAAAACTTGAGGATGATGATTATTCATGACATTTCCTAAACCCAAGGTATGCTTTTGATTTCTTTATTTTGTATGTTTTTTATTTTCTATTTCTTTAATAAAGGCCAACGTGAATTAATTATGATGAAAAGTGTAATCTTGCTTTGTAACTAATGCATTGCATGAGGACATTGCAATGGTCAAGTGTAGGGGATTTGATATGTGTGTAAACACACATCTTTTCTACCACTTAAGTACAATAATAACCGGACCAAAATGTGTATTTTATGTCTTTTATGTCGGAATTATGCGTGGTTTGTGTTTTTGTTGTGATTTAGGACGAAAAGGTGAAAAATGGAGAAAACACTGACATTCACGGGCATTTACGGACTTTTATTGAAGAAAAAGATGAAAGACGAAGTCAAGAAGTCAAGAGTGCAAAAAGAACGGAAGTCCAAGACCAATTCTGAAGATTTATCGAAGAAAAAGTCAAAAGACGGAAGTTTATCAAAAGCCGAAGAATTCAAGTCTATTTTATTGAAGAATTTAAAGACGAGTTCAAAGAAATCCCGAAGCCAAAAGTCCTTTAAGTCCAAGTTCAAAGAAGATTAGAAGAAAAGGACTAAACATGCAATTAATGAAGAATTAAAGAAGGAAGGACTTAAGCTTGTAATTAAGAGAAAAGGAAAGAGGGGATGAAGCTTCCTAATCCTCCCCTATATATAGATTAGATCATTAATCATTTTTTTTGTTGGCTAAGTGTGACAATTAGTCTTCCACTTTTAATTACCTTGTCATTTAAATAGTTGTCAATTTAATTACCTTGTCTTGCACCTTAAATTCATTTAATTTCAAGTAAGTTTCCATTTAATTCTTGTCAATCTTTACTTTATCTTGTTAATCTCTCATCTACCTTTCTTAATCTTTGATTTTTATGTTTATGTTTGTGTTCATGTTCATGTCTTTATTTTGATCAAATGGGTTTTTGATTATTGTGGTTAAATTTGTTAGTTTTGTTGATTTAAATTGTTTGTTTATGATTATTAGTTGTTTCGTTATTAGTTTGGTTGAATCTTTTGTTTTGATTTTGATTAATCTGTGTTAGATCGATTATTTCTGTGATCCCTTGTTCTTCGGGAGTGTTTGTTTGTGTTTCTGTATTCCCAGGAGAGTTCCGAGCCAAAACAAGAAAAGCTGCTCATTCGGAACTTTCAAAGTTCCGAACCAGTGAGTTTCATCCGGAACATTCAGAGTTCCGACTCAAGGGGCTTCATCCGGAACATTCGAAGTTCCGGACGAAAACTTCCGGATCAATACTTCCGACTCAAGCATCTGTTCATTCGGAACTTAAAAGTTCCGGATCAATAGACTTCATTCGGAACTCAAAAAGTTCCGGATCAAGAAGATTCATTCGGAACTCAAAAGTTCCGGATCAACCTAAAAGTTCCGGACGAAGGACAAAGTTCCGAATCAGCCAGATCTTCCGAACCAAGTTCCGGGTCAATAAGTTCCGAGTCAAGAGTGTTTCATTCGGAAGAAGTTCCGGATCAACATCTTTTTGTTCATTCGGAACTTAAAAGTTCCGAATCAAGGTTTAAGTTCCGGATAAAGCCAGTTCATTCGGAAGTTTTGAACTTCCGAATCAAGGGGCCTGTAAGGTTCTTTTTAGTCTTTCTTCTTAAGTTCTGTCTTTTATTTTCAAGCTTTATTTTTCCCGCCTTTTATTTAGTTGCACTTTAAATTTGCCTTAGCTTTATTTTAGCCTTGCCTTAGTTTAAGTTTTAGTTGCGTTTTAAGATTGCCTTAGATAGTTTTAAATTTGTGTTATTTGCTTTTAAATGCCCTTTAATTTCTAGTCTCGCTTTTAAATACTTGCCCATTATTTTAATTAGACTTAGATTTATTTTAAGAGCACATTTACTTCAATTGTTTTGCACATTTTATTTACAATCAACCAAAAAGATTTGTTTCAACAAAATAAAACTGAGTCACATAGAGAACCTAGATCAATTCGTTAAGATACCGAGAACAACAATTGAACCTTGCAAAATCTGAGTTATCAATTCTTAAGAAGGGATTGATTCAAATGAATCTTTAAACAGGTGTGTTTTTTCCCTTTTTTGATGATCTGATTTTTCTGCCCTTTTGATTTAGTTTTCGAATCTGGGTTTGATGAAAAAACGGTGCCTAATCCTTTTCTGGGTTTTGTTTTCTTCAGTTATTTTTGCAAAAAAAAGATTGTGGATAAAAATGCTTTTGTTGCCGGTGTAAAAACAATCACAATGGTGCTTGCACCTTGGTGGCAGGAGTAGGAACCCCTTTTCTATTTAAACACAAATATTGATTTGATTGAATTTGTGTTGTTCGGTGTTTTGCAAAAAAATATGGCTCTGTTTTTGATTCGAAATCTGGGCAGAAACATGATGGTATATGATGATTTGGTTTGATTAACCTGTCTCTGATACCAATTCTTGGGATTAATTTGTGTGTGTGGATCGTTCAAACTTTAATCAGGATATACCAAAATATAAATTGTATTGATATGAATAAATCTTGTGTTTTTACAATTCTATCATCTACTTGTTCTTTACAATCGTACTCTATTTATACTTATCTAAACGGTGTGATGAATCGATATGTCGATTCATATTGAACCGTTGTAACGGTTGGTAGTGTTAACTGCAAATAACCGTTCTAAAATAACTGTCAAATAATTGTCTTAATTAGGGATTTGGGATTAAACCCATTGGACTGAGAAAGTCGGCCCAACATGTTGTCAATAAGCCTTAGCGCCTCACAATACTCGACCTAGTTTTAACCAAAAGAAAAAGAAAGATCACTTTAAACTTTTTTTGTAAACATAAAAGACCAACTTCACATTAACGCTAAATGTTTATATATAAAATGGCAATGAACCTTAAAACTGAATACCCACTTAAAAACATAAATGAACAATTATAAACTAACAAACATAACCTAGGTTGGAAGCCTCACACCGTGTCTTTCAGATTGTCTCATTTAGCATTATTCTCTTAATAAAATCATGGTGCCTCCAACATAAAACTGCCAAATAAAACAACTATCGAATTTATATTACATCAATAGGTACAAAGAGTGATGGTTATAAAAAAACTTAATCAATCATGTAAATGTGACATCTATTCACATAAATGCACTTTAAGACAATTACATGATGATGAGATGAAGTTAGTATCTATTAGAATCAAAATCTCGCTACCTAGAATACAACAACTTAGGATTTTCATTTTTTCAAGTTGAAAACTATAATCAATATGTGAATCATACACAAGGATGTAATCATGAAACAGATAGGTATGGAGAAAATGCAAAGTAATGACGAATGCAGGATGATGATATAAACTATTGATGTCCTAGTTAAATTCACCTAAATATGACGAAATCGTTGTATAAAGATCCAATTCTTACACAAACTTGTCCTGGGTACTAGATCTCAACAATTATTTCACTAGGTTTGTTAATTTTTTGTTAATTGTAATCGTCCCTTTCGTTTTCATTCCTTTTTTGTTTCTCCAATTTTAGAATTAGGTTGTTTGTGTTTGTTAATTTCGGCTTCGTATTGCAAGCTTCCTTCGCCCTCATTTCTTTGGATTAGGTTGCGTTGTACTTTGATGTAGTCAGTGATTGGATAAATTTAGATTTTGGTGTTGCCCCTGTTTAGCTGATTATTAAGGATGCATATCCTTAGTCACTTACGTTAGTTTGCATTAGGGTCGTTGTTTCGTTTAGGTTTAGTGATTGTAGGGGTTTATGTTACGTTGTTAGCACCTACCGTTAGTGCTTTTAGATTTGGATTTAGGTTAGGTTGTTGTACGGATTGTAGACAACTTAGGTTTCATTATTGGCGTCTATCGTTGGTGATTCTACGAATTTCGTTTTTAGGATAGGATTTAGTTTTAAGAGGAAGAACGATAGTCAATTTCGTTGTTCGATTTTGGGCCGTTGTGGTTATGAGGAAGAACGAGTCTATTAGCTATAAGAGTTCAGAAACCGATACACATCAGCAATGTTTGTTTTGTACCGCTTTTACCTCATCCTTGGTCTATTTGAGGTGTACAACCCAAGACTCGGAAGCCTTAGTATGACTAATTACCAAGGGAAAATGTATTCTTAACATATAGTCTATAAGCATCCAAATGCGGTATTAGTTGAGAGCTAGATTTAGGAATTATGGTTTGGAATTTGATCATATGCGCTTAGGATTTGTGAACTCAGCCTTGTTATTAGGTTACGCTTAGTTGTAATTTCTTCAGATAGGAGGTTGATTACATCGGACGAACAATTAAGATGACGACAGATACTGAATTATAAAAACAACGGTGTTGCAATATATATTTTGGTATCGTTTACTAAGTACCCGTTAACAGAATTGCAGGCCTGAAATAGGAAATGGAAAAGTAGGACAGTTTGGTGTAAGCGAGTTCCCAGCCCCTAATGTTTTGCTTTTACCCATCTCTCATCTTTAAGCTTATATCCATTCTGACCCGTTAAACAATCTTTATGTATGGCCACATTAATGCTAAATGATAACAGGGTAATGAACCTTAATATTCACTACATCAGGGGGTTGTCCGATATGTGTTTTCAAATGAGTAGGTGATTAAAGTCATAATCAGACCCACTGCCAGCTTCTGCGAGTTTGTTTTAGGTGTTTTTCCACTTTTTTTAGGTTTGTTGGGACGCTACCTGAGAAATCAGCTTGGAAATTCGCCGAGAATAATGGACTAGATGTCGTAGCTATGCTCCCATCTACATGCCTAGGCCGTCGTTTGCAGCCAATAGGGGTGTTATCGGATCGGGTTGTCGCGTTATCGGGTTGACTATGTCGGGTTGATTCGGGTTTTGGTGTCTCAAATATTGACCCTAACCCGACCCTATAAGATATCGGGTTATCAGGTTTCGGGTCAAAATGGGTCGGGTTGAATCGGGTAGGGTTGTCGGGTTGTTATAGGGTTGTGACGTGTTGCCTGTCCGAGATATATTTTAAGTACACAGTGAATATGGTTTTCTTATAGAAACATTATACACCCTAATTAAAACTTAAAAGTATCATCTCGATTTATGAGCACTTCTTTCCAATCAAATAGCAATCTAATTCGCCTCATCAACAGCTAATGAAACCGTGGTACCAAATGACACATAATAACCGAATCTGGTTCTTGTTTATCTAACCATCATAACATGTACAACTTATTTGCTTCAGAGCTCGTGTTATTACGATTGGGTATGATAGTTAAAATAACCAATAGCCCAATTGTTACACGTGCCCGATATGACATCTTCATGTTTAAGTAACTCTAAGTACTTCTCTTCGAACAATTTGCTTGTATATAAAGTGTTCACGAACTTATAATCTTTTTAAAGGATGAGTCTTCAGATAAGATTAACTCAAAAAAATCATTAAGAAAACACTCTTCCAGAGAAGGAAGTTTAGCGTGCAATAATTCGGTCTCCTCATCTAATTTTAAGTTCGAGTTTCCTCCCAATGGAACCAAAAAGCCGTAAAAGATAAACAAAGTATTGAACAATAGAGCTCATTATATGATCATGAAAGATATAAGCCTCGACATATTAAGCTCAAATATCTTCCAAATGTGAAACCTTAATGAGGCAAATAACTTATTAACGATAATAAAACTTGCACCAAAAGCTACAAAACGAGCAGTAGCATAGGGAAATCAAGAAACACAATAACAGTGTTGCATTCTTAGTAAACGCAAGGCTTAATATCAGGTTATCGGGTTGAACCCGAACCTGATAAAATATGAAAAATAACCCTAACCCGACCCTGTAAGTCTATCGGGTTGGTCGGGTTGACCCGATAGACCCGATAAGCATAGTTGAACCCGAATGAACCAGACCCTATAAGGTCTTATCAGGTTCGGGTCAGGTTCGGATCGGATCGGGTCAACCCATTTGACACCCCTAGCAGCCAACATTAAACACTAGCTGTGCAAATATTTACCATTCAGTTTGGTAAGTTGTCGTGTCTAAGTCAGCCAGTAGAGCACATTTCTATCAAGATCTGATGATGATATTTGGCATTGCAGGGTGTTTCCCGTTGTTGTTAGAATGGTGTTTGAAAATTCTGTCAAAGGGTGTTTGGCGGCCCTAAGAAAGCGTTTGATTCGCATAAGCTGTTTCTAAAATCAAGTCTAGAACGTACAATCTAAACTGGCATGTTGCCTTCCATCTTCCTATTTTGTGTTATTACGAGTTGGTTCAACTTACTTACTTTCCTCTTAATATAATGATGTAATGTTCTTGCATAAAATTTTTCGAACTCTGTGTACATGATAAAGCTATCAACCCTTGGTTGTTTTATGAAATTCATGATAGAATATTTGTTAGAAGTATATTTAAGATATAAGATATTATGTTATGATTATCTATTTAGACTTTGTATATATTCTGTCGGGATTATAGATTGGCAGAAACAAAACATTAAGCCCACAGGCCCATAAGCCAAACGACACCTTAGGGGTAGATAACCGCTATATGAAGGGATACGACTCCTCATTCATACTGGTTCTTTAGGTATAAATACTTCTTGTAAATACTTTTTATATTAACAGATTCAATAATTACTTTTACTTTTCGTATATAAAGATTATGTGCTTCAATTCTTTGAGTATCATGAACACAAACAGTGTATCCAAACACTCTGTACAAACCATGAATTCGCCTACTGTGAGATTGAATTGGCAGGAACGATTTCCCTTCAAAGCCAATTCCCAACATTGGCATCAGAGCCTAAAGCATAGGAAGTATCAAAACAACTTGTCACAGACGGAATTCATGAAAAGAAAAATAAAAAGAGAAAGAGAGAGATTCAACACCTACGCGCGCCAAATCACCAAAGAATGCAAGGCGATGCTTCGAAACAAGATTGAACAAATCAACTTGTTTAATTCCACTCAATCATCAAATAAATTCAGGGACTACGCCTGTTTTTATTGCACTAAGAAGGGCCACGTTGCGAAATCCTACCCTACAAAACTCAATGACGAACGGCTATACGCACAGGCAGGATCGATGAATTTCAGGCATGGGTACGAAGCAACAAGGGCGCAAATAAGGAAGAACAAGGATACGGTTAAGTGTTTCAAGTGTCATGGGAGTGGACACTTTACAAACTTGTGTCCACAAGACGACATCGATACGACGAACAAGAAAAGGAGACAGCCGCCGCCATACCATCACTGCCCGAACCAAAAGTACGCGTTAAATATCCTGAGTTTATTCACTTTAAAACTAGAGGAATAATATATGGAACCGATAAGGGATCATGGGACAACTTTTGGTACATAAGTAAAACATCCAATAAACATATGACTGCAAATTAAAAATTGTTCTTAAACCTTAAAGAGGAATTCGCTGTAGAATAATTGGAGGAACAAGGCAAACTTTTATTTACATATGGTATTGGGAAGCCTTGATAGAAAACGGTGATAGAACCTGCGTGATACCAGGGGTGCACTATGCTCCTGAAGTTACACTTAATATATAGTCAATAGGATTATTAAGACAACAAGGGTTCGAGATATCATCAAATGGAGATAGATGCACTTTGGCGTATATGTTCAAAAATCAGCGTGAAAAGAACATAAATCTTGACAAAATGAGGGAGCAACACAACGATTATCTAGAGAATTTTTTTGATGCACTGGACAGAAGTGCAAATATCAAAAGGAGAATTGAATAGCCTTATGAAAAGAAGGGCGGGGACATGGAGATTGAGAATTTCCATGAGTGTGTTGCGTTTTTAGACTTGATCAGAAAAGGAGGGACACTTAGCAACGAATGGGAAGCACACAGGGAAAAATTTCAATCGTGTCCTAACATGGTTTTTAACCATTTTCTCATGCGACCATTGCCTGGATCACTGCCACCCATAATAAAGGGAGTAACAATACATCTCTTTGATTTATTTGAATTAATTGAAAGTATGGGAGGATATGTGAGTGTGCAGTTTGAAGGAGATTTTGAAGGACTTGCGGAGATATTCAGATTAGAGAGATCCGATGAAATTGATATCCGAAGATGCTATTTGGACTACTTGGAACCCCTTGTCTCAAATAATAAGGCAGCGCAACCATCAAATCCCACTGGAGGATATCGAGATGAAGGCATTAGGCGCTTCGAGGATTACCACCGAGATGGTAACAAAGATGGGTCAACAATTGCGAAGGAGAAAGGAAGAGTCGAGCATTTCGGGATTACCCTCGAGAAGAAAGAAGAAGGCAAGTATGACACTACTGCACAACATGATGAAGAAGACATGGCAAGGATCAAGTGCTATATATATCAAAGGACGGGACACTTCGACTTTGAGTGCCCAAACGAAGAAATCTGAGGACCAACTATTGGAGCATCAATATCAATACAACAAGGCAGCAAAGATACTCAAGATTCATCAAGCGACGACTTCATCATCATCTCTTGAACCTGTAAAGATGGAAGCACAACGGGTTACTCTAACATCAAGCCTTAGATCTTACAGGGGAGATTGTTAGAAGTATAAAAAAGATATAAGACTTTATGTTATCATTACCTATTTAGACTTTGTATATATTCTGCCAGGATTATAGATTGGCAAAAACAAAACATTAAGCCCACAGGCCCATAAGCCAAACGGCACCTTAGGGGTAGATAACCGCTATATGAAGGGATACGACTCCTCATTCATACCGATTCTTTAGATATAAATACTTCTTGTAAATACTTTTGTTATTAACAGATTCAATAACTACTTTTACTTTTCGTATATAAAGATTCTGTGCTTAAATTCTTTGAGTGTTATGAACACAAACCGTGTATCCAAAAACTCTGCACAAACCATGAATTTGCCTACTGTGAGATTGAATTGGCAGGAACAATTTCCCTTTAAAGCCAATTCCCAACAATAGTCATGTTTTTCAAATTTATCATAATCGGTAATAATATAAGATAGGTCACAAGAGTATACGTTGGTACACTTACCCGTTGCCAATAAAACATAATCCAACTAGACCGATGATCGCTATATGGTAAGACGTACATGCATAAAAGAAGGTTAGAGTGGGTGAATTCGCTTCTGTCGTTGGATGTAGAAACACTGATAATTGTCTGAAACTTGCTATGTGATCGCCTAATAATCAGATAATTAGAATCAGTTTCGCTATGCCCAAACGGTAGAATATGAGAAAGTAGATAAAAATTTGGCATGCTACTCTAGAGTTATATCTAGGTCGGTACTAAGAGAATGTTTGAGATTGCTACTTTTTTTACAGCATAAGCAGTTATATGTCGCTTATTTTGTTTATTTTCAAGTAAAATAAGCAGATTCCATTAAGCAGGTAAAGAGTTAGAGCCGCTTATTTCACTTTTAAAGAAAAATTCCCGATCACCATTTCCAAAAATACTGAATTCTAGGCAGCTTATAAGTACTTCACTTTCTGCAGAAGCGAAGGCAGCGACAGGTTGGTGGTTGGTAGCAAGGGCGTGTTAGTGGTTGGTAGAAAGGGTGTGTTGGTGGATGGTAGCAACGATAGGTGAGTGGATTACTGGAGGTAGCAGTGGATAGTGATTTATAGCTGCGACGGGTTGGTGGTTGGTAGCAGCAATGGTTTGGTGGCAAGTGGAGGCAACAACAGAAGTTTACCCATCAAGTTAAAAGATCGATGTGATGTCACGTTGCAAGGTATAGTTTCATTTTTCGTATGTTTATGCACACGAATAATTTTGTGTTGGTCTTTTTAGTGGAAAACGTTCATTTTCCTTTTTTTCTTCATTTTGTGTATTTGTTAGGTTATCACCTACTTTTTTGACAAAACGTAACAAGGAAATGACAGTAAGATCATGTCGGGTAAAAAATACGAACATAAGTATTTTACTCGAAAGCTATAATTTCAAGTGAAATAAATAGAATTATAATCGCGACATCAGTATTTACATAGTTTAGTTATAAAATGTTCTTAGGTGTTGACATATTTATGAAAGTGACTATATGATTATTAATACATAGAATTAAAAGCTAGAATCAAATACTATGTACTAGATTGTAATCAACACTGACATTAGTTGTTTGATTGTTAAAGAGTTCAAATTAATTCAAGGATATACATGTGAAATGGCAGCTCATAGTTTAAGCTAGAATGGTTGTTTTTTTTAAAATAGAATCAAGTATATAATTTGCTTTCTGATGCCCGCACACTGTAATTGATTATCTATGACTTGAGAAGGCATACGCGCAGTAGTATATAGGTGTTTTGAAGACATTCTCCCACGGCTTACTTGATTTTTTCTTTTGCTTTTTAATAAGTATTAGTTTAAGATACTGATATGAGTGAAATATCATATCAGTTATAACAAATCAAACCCTAAAACACAAAGAAAAATACCAAGTTTTATGTGAAAAAGCAGTATTATGGGGTATTCTTTGTTGTTTCTGATTTTGTAGGTAAAATGATACAATTTGGTGCAAACATGGATTTCAAGACATTAATATTGAATAAAAGACAAAAGAATGACTCATTATGACAAGTCTCCAAAGATCAAGGACCTTTCATGACAATCTGCCAAAGTTGAAGGACTTGAAGTGTAAATTCAACAAAGTCAAGAGCTTATGAAGAAAGTTAACTCAAAGTTAAAGGGTCAAAGTTGTTCAAAGTTAAAGTTAAATGGCTGAAGATATCAATTCTACAAAGTTTCTAGCTCAAAATAAAGAACTACCAAAGTTGAGGGGTAAATTCTGCCAAAACGGAACATTAATTCAAGCTTAATCCATGTGCTACACTCCTCAGTCAATCAGAATGGTTATATCACTTCACACAAATCATTAAGCCATTAATGAGTTGTTAACTCATTTATTAAGCGAATCCCAACAGTAAACTCCACTCAACCCTTTTCACCAATCAGAATGCACCATTTCAGTTCACACGGATAACATTGTTCTTTCAGATAATGATCCACAACTTAATTAATGGACCAACCACCCAACACCACGTGTCACTTCCTGTTTCTCCATAATTTACTCAACGAAGGAGCGCGTTTCAGAGAAAGATTTCAAGAGCAAAAATGTTAAGGGGATCAAGACGAAGTCAGTCCAGCAATCCAATTAACATAACATCAAAGGAATCAAATTCCCCCATTTTGATGAAGAACACTTGAAGATCAAATGACAGTATTTTGACACCTGGCAACTTCTCATTGGTGGAGACACGTCATTCATCTCACCTACATCTCATATCTAGTCTATAAATACCCTGTAACTCTCTTATTTTAAGAAAGGTAGTTAAGTGTGAAATTCTCACACACTTTAGTTAAATCCTGTTCTTTCCCTCATTTTCTTAGTGTAACTACTTAGAGTGATTGACAACCACTCTAAGTGAGTTAGTTAGGCAGTTGTAACAACATTTCACCATTAATAACAAACTTCATTTCACATTTACTCAAATCTCTTCTTTACTCTACTGCATTCACCTTTCATACCCTCATTCTTGTGATTCTGTTATTCACCATGAATAACTGAATTAAATGGTTGTTTTGGAAGCTGTTTGATGTGATCAGACCTTGTTGCAGTCAAGTTTTCTACCAGTTCTAGCCAAAGTTCAAAGTCAGACTTGTAGCAGATTCAGTGATGATGAATGATGGTGACTGGTGTTGATTTGATGATTGATTATTGGTGATAAGGTGTTGATTTAGCTTATAAGAGAGTTCAACACTCTCTTCTCCATCAAAGGAGGCACCATAGCTAAAAAGTTCACATTCTGTTTTCATTTCCCCTAAAAGGTCAAATTACATGCTCAATTCTTAGTTATAGTGTAATATTGTTTGATTTTGCATGCTATTGGTACTTTGTGATCTGTCTGACATAATTAGATAGATTGTTGTGTGATTCTTATTGTGTAA
This sequence comes from Glebionis coronaria, assembly GCA_025667525.1. Lineage (NCBI taxonomy): Eukaryota > Viridiplantae > Streptophyta > Magnoliopsida > Asterales > Asteraceae > Glebionis > Glebionis coronaria. Next base: position 18,762,800 of record CM046878.1, on the reverse strand, counting down.
TCTGTTTTGCATAGCTTAATTTTGTTTCAATTCTGTAACTGGTGTTTGGATCACTTGAGAGATTTTGATCCAGCCATTGATAGTGAGTAATTCTTGTTTTCATACACTCACATATTGGTCTAATACATGTATGCAAGTTTTCATAGTCAAAATATAAGTCAAAAAGGTAAATGGCACCAAAATGCTTCGGGTCAGTTCTAATGGCCTAAAATAGTTCACTTTCAAATCATCATAACTTGTTCAAAACTTGGAATTAGACCGTGATTTTTGTTTCATTTGAAAGTCCAACATCCTAGCTTTAAGGTTTGATAAGCCACTTGATACAGTTCTCACTATAGAATAAGCTAGAAGCAATTAAAAGTCTCTGTGATAATAGCTTAAAACTGTCATAGCTTATTTTCATTTCCAGCTTATCCACTTCATAAAAGTAGCCATTTTCTTTCACAAATCTTTTGTATAAGTCATAAAAATAGGATTTGACCTTGGTCAACTTTTGGTCAACGCTGGTCAACATAAGCCCTTTTGAGCTTATTTTATTTTTTGGCTTATTCTGTGGATATTTTTCAGATTTTATTGGATAGGTGTCCATATTTTGGGCTTATGATAAGTTTTTGTAAAAATCAGACCTAGATCTTATTCAGATAAGCTAATTTCTTAAAAGTAGTTTATTGAAAAGTGCTTATTGGAGTTTAAGACCACTTTAGCTTATTTCCTTGATATGGCTTATTGTTGAGTACTTGCTGTTTTGTTGGAAAATAGTTATACTTGCTAGGTTTTGCATTTCAGTCCTTAGAAGTTGTTAGGTTTGTTAAAGTTTGTTAATTTTGGATAGTAGTTTGTTACATTTATATTTTCAGTCCCTAGACATTACACATTTACATTTTTATCCCTTATACTTTCGTTAACTTTACATTTTGGCCATTAATTCTTGTTGTGCATTAATTGGTTGTACATTGTGCTTAATACTTGGTATGTGCAATTTGTTTTTACTAGTACGGTTACGTAGACGATATTATTTTACACTTTTGACGGTTTTGTGGAAATTAGACATAGAATACCATAACTTTGACAATCAAATACCAAGAACAATAAAGTGACTTGATTGATATCAATCATTCAATTCGTAAAGATATCGAGAGAAAAACGAACTTGAAAAAGAAACATTAAATGGCGCCGCTGCCGGTTCTTTACGTGGAGATTGATGGTTGATTGACGGTTACATATTGGATTTTGGGATCCGTTCACTTGTGAACGTTCCTTTTACGTATTTTCAATCAAAAATATAAAAAAAAATAAAAAATAAAAAATTATAAAAAATAAAAATCACAAAAATCAATTCTTTTCCTAAAGAATTGAACCAAAAAATAAATAAAAAAAGAATAAAAAGTAATCTTTTTCCTAAAAGATTACACCAAAAATATATTATATATATTGTTTTCAATCGTTTTACGTACATATTATATTTTCTTAAAATCAAATAAATACAAAAATATTTTCTCTATATTATTATATGTAAATAAGTATACGTAGATACGAACAATCAATCTACCTACTTCCATAAGTATTGCCTTGGCAATACACCGTACTTGGGAGTGTTCTGGTCCCATTTACGTGTATCGATAAAACAAAATAAAGGCAAAGATAGATAATTACTTTCAATAAGCTAGAATTCGAGGAATACGAACTATTAAGTGAATAGAAAGGCGGCTTTGCTATAAAATGCAAGCCTAAGGGAAACAAGTACTTAGCAAGCTTAGCGCCACCTCATTCCCCCCGTTCACTAGTAAGTATTTCAAGAAGGAAGGCTTGTTGGGGGTCTTGCCGCCCAATTAGTACTACATATATACTATACTTTCATGTGGTTTTCACTATTGGACCTCAAAGGAGATAATCTATTCTCTTTAAAATTCGACCGAGAGCTCCTCTCTCATTCCTCGTGTTGAGTTGCATGCGCACTCGAGCGCGTGCACATATACCTAGTGGTGTACCACTTCCTCCCAAAAGGAAGAAGAATAAGAACAAAGCCGTCCCTCAAGCCGATCACGCGCATCGTGCTTTCGATAACTTAAACGAAGCCATGGACAATCGACCATTGATTGAGATTCTCTAATCCAACATGGATGGGAATGCGGATGCCATAGTCATTCCCGAGATAGCCGCTAACAATTTTGAACTTAAGACATGCATGATACAAATGGTTTCTTCTATACCTTTCCTAGGGAGACCTATGGATGACCCTCATGACCATATCAAGAGATTCTTGTCCCTTTGTAACACCATCAAGTATAATGGGGTACCTCAAGAGGAGGTTAAGTTGATATTGTTCCATTTCTCTTTGGAGGGAAATGCTAGGATTTGGCTAGATAAGCAAGCCTCTAATAGCATTCTCTCTTAGCAGGACTTAAAGAAGAAATTTGTGAACAAGTTCTTTCCACCTTCACGAACCATCACATGAAGGAACCAAATCATAGGCTTTCAACAAAAGAGGGATCAAAACTTTAGTGAAGCTTGGGAAGAGTTCAAAGAGTTGTTGAGAAAGTGCCCTAACCACGGTTTTGACCAAGTCCGCCAAATTAACACTTTCTACAATAGCTTGAGACCGCACCATCAAGATTCCCTTAACTCGGCCGTGGGTGCGAACATCCTTTCTAAGTACAACGAAGATGCATGGGATATCATTGAAACAAAATCCATGGTTCAAAGCAATAGGGATAGAGAAGAGGTGGTACATGTTGTGCAAGGGAGTGCTACTAAATCAATTGATGAACAAATACTTCAAAAGTTTAACCAATCTCATGATATGTTCCAAGAGTTTACGAAACTTCAATTGAGCAACTCTTCTACCAACAATGTCAATGCCATCACCCTATCTTGTGAGACATGTGGAGGACCTCACTCATACTTGCAATGTGACAAAGTTCAAGGCTATCAAGGAGAATGCTACGCTTATAATGATGATGGAAGAGCACACTTTAAACCAAACATCAATCCTAATCACCTTTCATACAAATCAAACAATTACCTTGCTCCATCGGGTTTCCCTACCCAACAACCCACCCAAAACCAACCAAGCAATCCACAAATTCTCAATAGAAACCAAGGGCAAAGAGGAGATTATCAATGGAATAACATCAATAGAGGGCCAAATGACTTTCAGAACCAAGGGAACAATTTTCATGGCAATAACCAAGGGTTTCACAATCCACCTCCACCTTTCTAAAACCAAGGATATAATCAAGGGAATGGACAAAATGAAACCATTTATCTACTTCATAAGATGAATCAAGAGAATGAAAGAAGGATCCGTGAGAGTGAAAGAAGAACTCAAGATCAATTGAGGGCAATGCAAGAGTAGACAAACAAGAAATTTATGTTTCTCTTAAACTAAAGACCTCAAGGTGCTTTACCCTCCAATACTTAAACCAATCCAGGGGCTAATTTCAATGCAATCACTACAAGGAGTGGGAAAACCACTGTGGGACCTTCCATTCCTCTGCCATCAAAGGGGGAACAAGGCCCAAAGGTAATAATGAGTACTCCTACTCACCCTTTGGTGATTCCTCCCATGGTCCCTCCTTGTGACGTTCCACCATTAACCAATACTACACCTTCTAAGCCTATCCTTGAAGAAACCCAAGAGGAGAGTCCTCCAACACCCTCTACTCAACCTTTACCCAAACCTAATCTACCATACCCTTCTAGGTTGAGGAAGGAGAAAGTTAAGAATAAAGATGACATACAAGTGTCTAAATTCTTGAGGATGTTTAACCAACTGAATATCATAATATCTTTTACGGAGGCTTTAGCTCACATGCCTAAATTTACCAAGATGTTTAAGGACCTTCTATCGAACAAAGATAAATTAGTTGATGTGCCTAATGCTTCATTGAACAAGAATTGTTCCGCGGTGTTGTTAAAGAAGTTACCTACTAAACTTGGTGATCCGGGCCGGTTCTTAATTCCATGTAATTTCTCGGGTAGAGAATTGTATGGCTCTAGAGGACCTTGGTGCTAGCATAAATTTGATGCCTTTATCGGTTTGGAACCGACTCTCCCTTCCCGCGCTTACCCCCACTAAAATGACACTCGAATTATCAAATCGATCAATTGCTTATCCGGTGGGGATAGCAGAAGATGTCTTTGTAGGGGTTGATAAGTTCACATTCCCCGCGGAATTTGTTGTTGTAGATGATCCTCGAGTTCCCCTTATTGTAGGACGATCTTTCTTAAGAACCGGTCGTACTCTTATTGATGTTGCGGAAGGGGAACTCATTATGAGGGTGGAAGATCAAAAGGTTGTGTTTAATATGGGAAAGCTATCTAAGAAATCTAATGAGCCCGAGACGGTGAATCATATTGATGTTCTTGATAAAGAGGTGAATAACGTTGATATTCTTGATGAAGTTTGTGATGAATATTTTCATGAAGCTTGAAAGAGTGGTAACTATGATCTTCCCCATATTGAGACTATAGCCTCCATTACTTCCTCATTTCCTCCCTTTGAAGAGAGTGATTCCCTTATAGATAAATTTGAGGCAAGTTTAGGGAAAGTGGATTATGGAGCTTATTCTTATACTTCAAATGGGAAAGAGGAGGTTCTTGAGATTGAGAGATTGCTTAGAGAAGATGATTTGATAAATAAAGAAATTGAAGATTATCTTAAGAGAGATGATATTGAGATTGATAACTCCCTTTCCAATTGGGATGAAGATGTTCTTAAGATTGAGAGATTGCTTAGTGAAGAGGAGTTGATTAATGAAGAGATTGAAGCTTATCTTAAGAGAGATGATCTTGTGATTGATACATCACCTTCCAATTGGGATGAAGACATTCATGATATACAGAGATTGCTTTATGGAGATTCCATTCCCACTTAACCTTTTCATGAACTTTCATGTAGTACTCTTTCTTACCCACCTTGTAAAACACCTTATACCCAAAATGCTTCACCTATTCCTTCAATCACTCTTTCACCATCTTTCTTACAAACCAATTCAAACCCTCTCTTTGAGCCTTGCATTGATGAACTGGTTTTTAAGAAGTTTCAAGACGATAGTGACTTATATTTGGATATTGAATTGGAGAGATTATTCATTTCACCTTATGAGGATACTTTTGATGAGGAGTTCTCTAAGAACAAGAAAGACATTATGGTTTCTTCTACGAGTGTGTTGACACCTATTCTTCCACCACCTTTCTCTCAAGTTCTGAAGTATAAAGGGGAATCTTCTAAGGCTACCACCACTTGTTGTTTTCCCATGAAGTAAAAGATTTTTGATCCTGGTATAGAGATTGTTGAGCTAACTCAGTATCCACCTGATGAAATAAAAGGAAAACTTATGGGAAATTTAAGAGCATCACCTCATCATCTTTTGGGAAACTTATAGGAAAAAATCATGGACAAGGAAACCTCACTTACCTTACCATTGATTGAGATGTCAACTTTTGTATTGTGCTACTCTTGGGATGTCAATCATGTATTCGATCCGGGTGGAATTTTATGGGGTTTTGTGTACTTGAAAACTTGTTTTACCCTATCATTGAGAGTTTTTCCTATACGTGTAAATCTTTTACTTTCCATGATAGGTTTTCCATGGGCACTTTAAGTGTGGGATGAGTCAAGCTAGAGACTCCTTAAATCAAGCTTGAATAACTAGGTTAGATCATCTAGAATAGAGTGTGTTAGGATTAATAAAAGGGTAATATAATCGAGATGAAGTGTAGGGGGCTGCCTATCTTTTGTCTTTTTGGTGTTTGTAGGGTTGCTCTCTCTCATTTCATGCTTGGAGCTTATGGAGGAGGCCCTCGTACCAAGTTCACTTTGATACTTTTGTGATTCAAAATTGACTCTTAATAATGTCTAAAATGAATTTAATTTAGTAGACCTTTCCTTAGCTCGAGTTAAACAAAGTACACAATGTCATAAGTGTTGGGGAGTTTACACTCAAATACTCTTAAACATTGAGGACAATGTTTATCTTAAGTGTAGGGGGTCTTCTATCGAATTGACCTTACCTAGACCATTGCCTTTCCTTCATGATAATTGGGAAAATTAATTTTTCAAATTTTTGATCTACTTTGGCCACCAAAAATATGCATTCATGTTTTTTGCATTAATAATTTTTCATTTACATAACACATTTGCATTGTATATATTTCTTCTTTTATTTCTCTTCAAAAATATATAAAAAGAAAAAAATATAATAAAGGATATGGTTTTAACAAATTTAGACTTATTTGACATATTAGGCCCGCCATGAATATTTTGACTCAACCCAAGTTTGCTTATTCAAGCTTACTCTAGCTAGTATCCTTAACCATGTAGACCTTTATCGGTTTATTAGGCTAAGCATCCACGAGTCTCATTATTTGAGATTTTAAATTGTGGAGAACGAGAGATGATATAGTTTGAAGTAAGTGTAAAGGGATAGATAAACCTCATATTAATTACTTGTGGCTATTATATCTCCTTTCGTAACCTTTACTTTCTTGTCAACGCATGTATATATTGTTAATAAATAATCAAGAACGGTTTTAATCGGTTTATAGTCTCTTATGCATTTTTGACTTATCATTCGTGGTTGGTATAAGTAAGTGTTAAGATTCTAAGTTAGAACGTTTTATGTGTACTAGACTTATGTCATGCTTAATACTTAGCGGGTGCTTTTCTTTTTATTCTTTTCCTTTTATTTGTGAGGAATAAATAAAAATAAGAGCGGTTTATAAAAAATATGAGTGGCTAGAAAAAAAAAAGAAAAAAACGAAAAAGAAAAATAATAATTATACAAGACTCCCAAGAAGGGCAGTGAAGTGTTAATTATAGTAGCTATTAAATTCCAATATTACTCTCACAAGGGTTGCGGGGATTTAATAGTTGCTCCAATCCAATATTACCTTGACGGGTTGCGGGATTGAAAATCCAAGGTCTAAAAAAGACGGCGAATATAAATTATTACGTAAGTTTTATTTTTCTTTTCTTAGCGAGTAAGAAGCTACTTATTAATGCATGATATAAGGATCTTACACATAAGGCGTGACTTACTATTTTAGGTCGGACTTATATCAATTGTGGGCGGTTTTTCGAGTAATGGATAAGATGGTTACTTAGGATTAAAACCGTGCTTCCTTATTTTCAGATTTTACATTTCTTATATTTCATGCCAAATAAAGATAAATTTGCTCAAAAGCAATTTGATCAATTAAAATTAGATACAGGCAAAATAAGTGGGGGTATGCTGGTAACACAATTAATTTTTATGAATAAGTCGATGCACTTTCACTTATGAATAACAATGATATCGTTTTTAAGCTTGGTATGGGGAAAGTGAAACTTGAGGATGATAAGTATTCATGGTACAAAAGCCCTAATCAAAGTCATTGATTTCTTTACAAGTTATTTCCATCTAATTATTTCAAGAAAAATACAAAAATATATAAATAGAATTGTTTTCCTTGCATTGTATTGTAAAAATCAAAATCATTGATCATATACTGTAGTATAGTGTAAAAACATTTCAACTTGGCCAAGGTGGATTAACTATGAGAAAAATGTAATTTAGAGCTTTGAAATATTACGTTGCATGATGCCATGGCAATGATAAAGTGTAGGATATTTGATATGAGTGAAATCTCATATCAATTATAACAAATCAAACCCTAAAACCCAAAGAAAAATACCAAGTTTTATGTGAAAAAGTAGTATTATGCGGTATTCTCTGTTGTTTGTGATTTTGTAGGTAAAATGATACGCATTGGTGCAAACATGGATTTCAAGGCATTAATATTGAAGAAAATACAAAAGAAGGACTCATTGTGACAAGTCTCCAAAAATCAAGGACCTTTCATGACAATCTGCCAAAGTTGAAGGACTTGAAGTGTAAATTAAACAATGTTAAGAGCTTACGAAGAAAATTATCTCAAAGTTAAAGGGTCAAAGTTGTTCAAATTTGAAGTAAAAAGGCTGAAGATATCAATTCTACAAACTTTCTAGCTCAAAATAAAGAACTACCAAAGTTGAGGGGTAAATTCTGCCAAAACAGAAAATTAATTCAAGCTTAATCCATGTGCTACACTCCTCAGCCAATCAGAATGGTTATATCACTTCACACGGATCATTGACTCAAGGTCAAAGCCATTAATGAGTTGTTAACTCATGTATTAAGCGAATCCCAACAGTAAACTCCACTCAACCCTTTTAACCAATAAGAATGCACCATTTTAGTTCACACAGATAGCACTGTTCTTTCAGATAATGAACCACAACTTAATTAATGGACCAACCACACAATGCCACGTGTCACTTCCTATTTCTACAGAATTTACACAATGAAGGAGTGCGTTTCAGAGAAAGATTTCAAGAGCAAAAATGTTAAGGGGATAAAGACGAAGTCAGCCCAGTAATCCAATTAACATAACATCAAGGGAATCAAATTCCCCCAATTTGATGTAGAACACTTGAAGATCAATTGACAGTATTTTGAGACCTGACAACTTCTCATTGGTGGAGACACGTCATTCATCTCACCTACATCTCATATCTAGTCTATAAATACCCTGTAACTCTCTCATTTTAAGAAAGGTAGTTAAGTGTGAAATTTTCACACACTTTAGTTAAATCTTGTTCTTTCCCTCATTTTCTTAGTGTAACTACTTAGAGTGATTGACACCTACTCTGAGTGAGTTAGTTAGGCAGTTGTAACATTTCATTATTAATAACAAACTTCATTTCACATTTTACTCAAATCTCTTCTTTACTCTACTGCATTCACATTTCATACCTTCATTCTTGTGATTCTGTTATTCACCATGAATAACTTAATCAAGTGGTTGTTTTAGAAGCTGTTTGATGTGATCAGACCTTGTTGTAGTCAAGTTTCTACCAGTTCTAGCCAAAGTTCAAAGTCAGACTTGTAGCAGATTCAATGATGATGAATGATGGTGACTGGTGTTGATTTGATGATTGATTATTGGTGATAAGGTGTTTATTTAGCTTATAAGAGAGTTCAACACTCTCTTATCCATCAAAGGAGGCATCATAGCTAAAAAGTTCACATTCTGTTTTCATTTCCCCTAAAAAGTCAAATTTCATGCTCAATTCTTAGTTATAGTGTAATATTGTTTGATTTTGCCTGCTATTGGTAGTTTATGATTTGTCTGACATGATTAGATAGAATGTTGTGTGATTTTGTTAGTTTAATCTGTTTTGCATAGCTTAATTTTGTTTCAATTCAGTAACTAGTGTTTGGATCACTTGAGAGATTTTGATTCAGCCATTGATAGTGAGTAAATCTTGTTTTCATACACTCACATATTGGTCTAATACATGTATGCAAGTTTTCATAGTCAAACTATCAGTCAAAAAGGTAAATGGCACCAAAATGCTTTGGGTAAGTTCTAAAAGCCTAAAACAGTCCACTTTCAAATCATCATAACTTGTTCAAAAGTTGGAATTAGACTGTGATTTTTGTTTCATTTGAAAGTCCAACATCCTAGCTTTAAGGTTTGATAAGCCACTTGATACACTTCTCAGTATAGAATAAGATAAAAGCAATTAAAAGTCTCTGTGATAATAACTTAAAAATGTAATAGCTTATTTTCATTTCCAACTTATCCACTTCATAAAAGTAGCCATTTTCTTCCACAAATCTGTTGTATAAGTCATAAAAATAGGATTTGACCTTGGTCAACTTTTGGTCAACACTGGTCAACATAAGCCCTTTTGAGTTTATTTGATTTTCTAGCTTATTCTGTGGATGTTTTCAGATTTTCTTGGATAGGTGTCCATATTTTGGGCTTATGATCAGTTTTTGTGAAAATCAGACCTAGAGCTTATTCAGATAAGCTAATCTCTTAAAAGTAGCTTATTGAAAAGTGCTTATTTGAGTTTAAGACCACTTCAACTTATTTCCTTGATAATGGCTAGCTAAAATTGAATTCTAAATCTTTTGAAACCAATTTGAGCTTATTTGGTCAACTAAAACTCTAGAAATGGCTTATTGTTGAATAAGCCCGTTTTTCTCAAAATAGTTTCATTAATTGCATTTTAGTCCCTGGATTTTGAGTACTTGCTATTTTGTTGGAAAACAGTTATACTTGCTAGGTTTTGCATTTCAGTCCTTAGAATTGTTAGGTTTGTTAAAGTTTGTTAGTAGTTTGGTAAGTTTGTTAATTTTGGATAGTAGTTTGTTACATTTACATTTTCAGTCCCTAGACTTTACACATTTACATTTTAGCCCTTATACTTTCATTAACTTTACAGTTTGGCCATTAATTCTTGTTTAATTGGTTGTACATTGTGCTTAGTACTTGGTATGTGCAATTTGTTTTTAGACTAGTACGGCTACGTAGACGATATTATTTTACACTTTTGACGGTTTTGTGGAAATTAGACATAGAATACCATAACTTTGACAATCAAATACCAAGAATAATAAAGTGACGTGATTGATATCGATCATTCAATTTGTAAAGATATCGAGAGAAAAACGAACATGAAAAAAAACATTAGAGACGAATGTTACAAAGTTGCTCTTTTTTAGCTGAGATGCTGATGTAGACTAAAAAACAAAGTAACAAAGATAAGTAATTGGATCTGTTGATTCAACAAGAATGCCAGAAACAATTCTGCTAATAATCGTTGATTCTGAAGAATGCCCGAAAATTAGGGTAAAACACGGCAACTCAACGGCCAATGGTTTAACTTTTATTAAACTGATAACTGTCTTGCTAGGGTTACAGCAGATTCATTAAATAATGAATGCAAACAAAGAAAAACCCTAAAAATCCAACGGGCTGAACCGTAGCCCAATGACAAAGTCCAACTGAAAGTGAAAAAAACATAAAAATGCAAAAAACTGATAGTAAAAATGCTTTTCGGGGCTTGTAAAATCCGCAACCAGCTAAAAGGTGGTTACAACGTCATCGGTCTCCTTTTTACGCACGTTTCACAGGTCACGGGCTGAAAACGGACTTAGGATGCAAAAGTTATGCCCATTTACTAAACCCCTCTTCGTCACGCGATCTCGGGTCTCCAGAAACAAGTCAGCCCATTCTTCAATACTTGGGCCTCCATCATTCCCCCCTGGATAAGAAAAATTCGCCCTCGAATTCCAAACTGTATCATCATCTGAAGAATCACCATGGTAAGGCAACAAGTGCTTCACATTAAAAACATCAGAACAACGAATATGACTTGGCAACTTCAAACGATAAGCATTTGAGTTCATCTTATCCACAATTTCCACTGGACCAATCTTCTTAGCAGACAATTTATTATATTCACCAACTGGAAAACAATCCTTAGTCAAAACAGCCCACACAAAGTCTCCTACTTCAAAGTCAACATGTCTCCTCTTTTGATATGCCTCCTGCTTGTACTTCGAATTAGCGCGAACCAAGTTGTCACGAACAGATTTATGAACATCATGCAACCCCTCAACAAAATCCTGCACTTTCTTCGGAACAGACCTAGAAATCTGAGGAGTCATAAAATCAAGAGGACCACGTGGCTGAGCAGAATAAACCACCTGGAAAGGACTAAACCCAGTGCTCTGATTAACAGCATGATTATGAGCAAACTCGGCTTGATACAACTTCTGATCCCATGCCTTCACATGATCACCCACCAAACACCTTAACAGGTTACCAAGGAACCTGTTAACAACTTCGGTTTGCCCATCAGTTTGAGGATGATAAGCACTACTAAAATTGAGTTGAGTATTCACCATCTTCCACAAACTACGCCAAAAATGACTCAAAAACCTGGTGTACCGATCAGAAACAACGGAAGAAGGTAAACTATGTAAATGGTACACATCCCTAAAGAAAAGTTGGGCTACATTAACTGCATCTGTTGTCTTCTTGCAAGGAATAAAATGAACCATCTTAGAAAAGAGATCAACAACAACAAATATGGAATCATTACCCCTTTGAGTACGAGGTAGCCCCAACACAATATCCATGCTAATATCAACCCAGGGCTGCAAAGGAACTGGCAAAGGCATATAAAGTCCTGCATTAGTAGCCGTCCCCTTTGAAACTTGACAAATACGACACCTCTTGACGTAACGATCCACTTCCTTCCTCATAGTAGGCCAAAAATAAGAAGCTTGAACCAACTGTAAAGTGCGATCACGACCAACATGTCCTTCACCATGCAACTCCTTAATAATTTGCAAGCGAAGACTTGAGTCAGGAATACAAAGTTGATTCTCTTTTAATAGGAACCCATCATGCATAACAAAATATGTTTTCTCTCCGGATTGCAAATCCTGCATAACAATTGAAAAGTATGGATCCACAGTCACCATGTCACGAATGACATCCAGTCCAGGAACATCAACCTGCATGGTTACAAGTAAACTACTTCTCCTGCTTAAGGCATCAGCAACACGATTGGAAGCACCCGTTTTGTGTTTCACCACAAAAGTAAATTTCTCAAGAAAAGCCAACCAACGCCCATGTTTATGTGAAACCTTATCTTGAGTACGAATATGCCTTAAGGAATCATGGTCAGTGCTTCACAAACTCCTTATGAAACAAATAATGGCGCCAATGCTTCACAGCTTGGACCACTGCATAAAACTCCAAGTCATAAGTAGAGTACCTCGACTTCGGCCCTGTCAACTTCTCGCTAAAATATGCAACAGGCCGCCCACCCTGACTAAGAACTCCACCAATTGCAACCTTAGAAGCATCAGTATGAAGCTCAAAAACTTTAGAAAAGTCAGGCAATACCAGGATTGGCGCTGTAGTAAGCTTTTCCTTGACAACCTGAAAAGCCATCTCTGCTTCCTCCGTCCACACAAATGACTTACCCTTCATACAGTATGTCAAATGCGCCATAATGGAACTGAAATTAGGGATAAACCGCCTATAGAAAGAAGCAAGACCATGGAAACTCCGAAATTCAGTAATGGTAGTTGGAGTTGGCCACTCCTGAACAGCTGCTACCTTAGATTCATCCACCTGTATGCCATCACCAGAAACAACACACCCTAAAAACAAAACTTTAGGGGTCATGAACACACACTTCTTCGTGGTTGCATAAAAATTATCCGTCCGAAGCAAGGTGAAGACCTGCCTCACATGATTGACATGCTCATTATAAGAAGCACTATAAATAAGAATGTCAGCAAAATAAACAACCACAAACTTGCCAATAAAAGGCCTGAGCAGTTGATTCATCACACGCATAAATGTGCTTGGTGCATTTGATAAACCAAAAGGCATGACCAACCACTCATACAACCCTTCACGGGTCTTGAAAGCGGTCTTCCACTCGTCACCAGGTCTAAGACGAATCTGGTAATACCCACTCTTCAAATCTAGCTTCGTGAAAATGGTAGCACCACTAATCTGGTCAAGCAAATCATCAAGGCGAGGAATAGGAAACCTGTACCTCACAGTAATCTTATTGATGGCTCGACTATCAACACACATACGCCATGTACCATCCTTCTTTGGAGTCAATAGGGCAGGAACAACACACGGGCTCATACTCTCACGAACATGACCCTTGGAAACCAGCTCCTCAACCTACATGCGCAACTCCTCATGTTCTCCCGTGCTCATCCTATAATGTGGCCTATTAGGCAACTGTGACCCAGGCTCTAGATCAATATGATTTTGTATGTCACGCAATGGTGGCAAACCATCAGGTAATTCATCAGGGAAAACATCAGAGAATTCCTCAAGTAAAGGGATCATGGCTTCAGGAACTTCACCGTCTTCAGAAACCTCCTTCCATATTAATACAAAAACATCACCTCCCACCTCCAGCTCGTCTTCGAACTGTGAAAGAGTTAGTAAAGTAACAGTGGGTTTATTAACTACTTCCTTAGGTTTATTTGGCATCAAAGTAATCTTCACACCCCCAAATAGGAAACTATAAGTATTAGTTCTCCCATTGTGAGTTACATCACGGTCATACTCCCAAGGTCTACCTAACAACAAGTGACAAGCATCCATAGGTATCACATCACACCAAAGATTATCCTTATAAGTTGTTCCTATAGAAAACGGAACTTGGACACGCTTGGAAACTGTTATCTCCCCACCCTTTTTAAGCCACTGTAACTTATAAGGTTTGGGACGATCTTCAGTTTTCAACCCTAATTTCTGGACTGCTCCTTCAGCTATCAAATTATCACAACTACCTGAGTCGCATACAAAAGTGCAAACCTTACCCATAATGGTACAAGTTGACTGAAAGATGTTGTGTTTGAGCCAATCATCACCATCAGCTTTAGGTGTTAAGCAGGAGCGCCTTACCACCAAATTCACCCCAACATCTCCAGACACATACTCCTCCTCATACTCAGGTTCTGCATCATAAACTGCGTCTCCCACGTAGTCATCATAAGCCACATCATCATCTTCCTCAGGTTCAATAAATAACTGCCTCTTCCCAGCCTTCTTACACTCTGATTGTCGGTGACCAGGTTCACCACAGTTAAAGCACTTGAACCCACCAGTGTCGGCCGCTTTAGGAACTGGTCCAGTATTCTCACCAACTGCTTTAGCCTGAGTTGGGGCAAAACGCGATGCTGCATTACTCAAACCAGAAGCACCTGTTATTGCAGGGTAAAAAGAACTCCCCACTCGTCGGTTCTACTTCTCAAAAGTCAATGCTCGTTGATACGCTTCAGAAAGTGTCATCGGATCAAACATGTTAACAGAATCCATGATTTGGACTCTTAAACCACCAATGTATCGAGAGACAAGCTGAGCTTCTGTCTCTTGAACGTCATTCCTTGCAATTAGTTGGTAAAATTCGGTCGTGTAATCTTCAACAGACTTGGCCCCCTGTTTTAGATTCTGTAACCGCTGGTACATCATTCGCTGGTAGTTATGAGGAATAAAATTATCCCTCATAACTTTCTTCATCTTCTGCCAACTCGTGATCTTTGACTTCCCAACCCTGTTCCTTGTCAGTTTCAATTGTTGCCACCACGCGGATGCCCGACCATGTAACTTGGTAGCGATTAACGAAACCCTTTTGTTTTCTGGAACTTCTTTGAATTCAAATACTTCTTCAACAACAACAAGCCAATCAATAAACTCATCAGGCTTTAAAGTGTCCCCATTAAACTCGGGAATATTAACCCTCATTCTAGTCTCCCAACGCCTATCATTATTCCCACTGCGATCTCTCATCCGTCGCCCTACTGATTGTTCATCATCAGACAAACCATCACCAAACGGATTTTCTTCCAGATCTGCATCTTCTTCCTCATGACGGCGATTACGAGGCCTCCTATTGCTCATCAAAGTGTTCATCTGGTCGGTCAATTGATCAAACATTTGATCGAATCGCTCCTCCATTCTCTCCATCATACGCTGCTCAAATTCCTGTTCATTCACATCGTGAATAGGCCTAGTTCTCCTTGGAGGCATCTTGATCAGGAACTTTGTCTCTGATACCAACTGATGTAGACTAAAAAACAAAGTAACAAAGATAAGTAATTGGATCTGTTGATTCAACAAGAATGCCAGAAACAATTCTGTTAATAATCGTTGATTTTGAAGAATACCCGAAAATTATGGTAAAACACGGCAACTCAACGGCCAATGGTTTAAATTTTATTAAACTGATAACTGTCTTGCTAGGGTTACAGCAGATTCATTAAATAATGAATGCAAACAAAGAAAAACCCTAAAAATCCAACGGGCTGGACCGTAGCCCAATGCCAAAGTCCAACTGAAAGTGAAAAAAACATAAAAATGCAAAAAACTGATAGTAAAAAGGCTTTTCGGGCCTTGGAAAATCCGCAACCAGCTAAAAGGTGGTTACAGCGTCGTCGATCTCCTTTTTACGCACGTTTTGACAGGTCACGGGCTGAAAACGGACTTAGGATGCAAAAGTTATGCCCATTTTACTAAACCCCTCTTCATCACGCGATCTCGGGCCTCCAGAAACAAGTCAACCCGTTCTTCAATACTTGGGCCTCCATCAGATGCGCTTCTTGAATTAATTGGAAATAAAATAAAAAGTTTAGGTGGGTAAAAAGAAGCAAAGAAGGCTTTTTGGTGTGCACGTCAATCTAGGCCTTTTCTATACTTTGTTGTGCGAAATTCGTTTTTGCAGTTCTGTAGCCATGATCAGATCAGGTAACGAAATAATTGCCAATGTGCGAAATTTGACTGAATAAGCGTGGTGAAGGACTATATATGCAGTATGTAAAAAATCAATTAACGACCACTTGAATTGACTAACTTTTTAACTTCAACGCATTAATAAAATATTAAAGTTATCACTTATAAACTAAATTTACTTAATAAATATATATCTAACGCTGAAATTGATTTTTAACAGTATACTAGTGGGTTTGTGCAACTAAGAATTAGAAATGTTTGGAGAGCTTGTCAAGGTAAAAAGGCCACCTTTATGGTGATTACATTCAAAACACGTTTTTGGCATGTTCTCATTAATAATGTTTTGAATTCTGTAGGCCTTGCAGCATATTAATACCACTGAAGATCAGCATATTAGAAAAGTTAAAGGTACAAACTGTTTATCCAGTCGTTTCAACATAATGTTACTATAATATAAAAGTATAGATGGACGCACCAAGAGGTTCACTAAATTTGGGTAGAGATAAAATTGATCTATGTCAAAATAGGTTAATTTCAATAGTTTGGTGTATCACCCTAAATACATATAGTACATGGCTGCAGCCTTATTGCACATGTTTATTTATCCTAACGTGTTTTAGCAAGGCTGCTTGGTACTAGGTTTAGTGATAATGGGCCAATGTATATATCTAATAGAATAACATGGTTAGGCTATTAAAAAATTTCCATGTGATGTAAATTTCAATGATAATTAACGCATTCTCATAAGTTTGTTTGGTGGGACAGATTATGGTTGTCACTAGAAAGGTAGTCGGTTCGGTGTTATATGGCCTAAGAGCTCTAAGCCATTTATACCTATTTTTAAGCATTTTTCTTAGTCTTAGAATGATTGTAATCGAATATTAAATCAATCATACATGCTGTAAAACTCACATAAAATACATGAAGCATTAAATACACAAAAACACGGATTAATTAAAACTTTATAGTAATTATTGCACGACAAGTATTACGTATATTATTTACTTAATAACAAGTATTTATGTATAATAATTAAAGCACAACAAGAATTAACACGAGTTTAAAACACGAACATATGCCATGAATATTAATACACGAGAAATTGATAACACGAAAACAAAATAAAAACCTTAAGGGTGTTGTTTGGCCGACCATAAAAGGAAAAGAAACAAGAGGGCCCATGACCCGGCCCGTTAAGGAATTACTAGTAACAAAACATTCCAGGGAATTCATTTATCACTTTTACAAAACTAAAAAGGAACCTTAGCCTCCATATTGGTGTGGCCATCGGTTTTTGAAATGAAAAAGGAAGAGGAAAACGAGGTTGGTTTTGATTATATTCGGGTATAGATCGTGTGTATTCATCATTCATTCAATCACATTCGGTATCCCTAAATCTTTAATCTTTTCTTTTATTATTTTCTTTGATCATGAATTAATAAAATTAAATATGAACACATGATTTTGAATGAATAAAACATGTATAGACAAGATTAAATTTAGTTTTTGGTATGGTTTAGCATGGTATCAGAGACCACAAGGGTCTCAGTTGGAATTTTAGCCGGCCAGCCGAGCCCTTAGGGGTCTCGGTTGCTATTTTCTTCGGGAAATCATAACACCAAACAATCCCACGGTGGGGTGTTCGGTTCAAACATTGGCAAACCGAGACCTATAAGGTCCCGGTGGGATCTGTGGTCGAGTAGCGGGAACCTACCAACAACCAGTGGCTGTTTTGGCTGACCGAGGACAAGAAGCCACAGCCGCGGGGTTGTGGTGTTTGGTTGTTGCGCGACCAATACTTGGGAGTCTCAGTAGGCTATGTTTAGGGCTTGGGTAAACCGAACCAAGGGAGTACTTCGTTATTAGTTTTGCTAAATTAATTTCAAGACAGGATATAATTATTTTGTTAATTATTCATGAAATTAACATGGCCCCATTTAATTAAATCAACTTAGACTTATAATAATTATTTGATATAATTATTCATGAAATTAACATGGCACATTTAATTAATTTAATTAATTTAATTAAGGACTTAGCCTAATTATTTAATTACATTTTATCCAAGGTTTAATTAAATTAATATTTACTTTAATTTAATTATACAATTACCAAGTTATAGTAAAGTTTTATTAAGATATAAACCATGTTTTATTATTAATTAATAATTATTTTTGAAAATCATGTTATATTATTAATTAATAATTAACTATAAGATTGTGACATGTATATTATTTATTAAATAAAGTTTACTATATGATATTCAATTAATCATGACTTATAAAATATGCTCATTAAGCTTTAGCTTATATCAGATGCTTATTAAACAAGCTTATTACTATTTATAGAAACATGCTATTTATGGAAACATACTATTTTTGGAAACTTACTAATCATGGAAACTTTCTATTTTTGGAAACTTACTTTTTATGGAAACTTGCTATTTTTGGAAAGTTACTATATATGGAAACCTGCTATTTTTAGAAAGTTACTATATATATAGAAACCCGCTATTTTTAGAAAATTACTCATTATAGAAACATCAAGTATAGTAACACATGAAACATATAATACGTTAATCAGGAACACATGAAATACTAAGAAATACATGATAAAACATGAAACAGTAAAACAAGTCAAGAACAAGTAAAACAAGTCAAGAACAAGTAAAGTAAACTAAGAACCAGTCAGTTATACATGAACATACAACTCATTCAGATCCTTTATTATGTAGCACTCGTGAAGTCGGAGTAGTTACTTTCCGCCTTTCATCTTTCATCGTTACTGGAGATAAGGTACGCATATTCCGCCCTTCAGTAAGGACATTCTCTTTCTATGCATGATTAGGATTCCTCGTTTGCTGCCATCTGTTTTCCCCAGTAGTTTACATGTCATAAAACGTTTCAGTAGTTATCATGCTATCACTTTAAATTGTCTGAGCTATATACATGCATGACCATGTCCACCTAGTTATGGAGGTACCATAACCATGACACTTGAGGCACCAGTGTCACGACTCTTTCGCGACGAGAGTGATTTCTCGTGGTGTCCCTTTAAGTTATTTGGCCATTATTATTATTATCATCATGTGGGGCGTATGGGTGCATCCTAGTACATGTTTTATAGGTTTACAAGGTGACTGTGGTATGTGCTCTACATCCGTCACATTGGAGCTGATCCCTCGACCTAGACTAATATAATTAGAGGTCACTCCTATAATTGCATGACGAGGTCACCCCTCTATGTATTCATGCACGTTGATACCTTTCATGACCTATATGAGCTCTTTGTCATTTAAATTACATTTTCATAAATAAACATAAGACTTTTCAGATATAAATCAGTTTATAAAACATGTTTCAGGTTTTCCAGGACCTACACATATTCCACTGCATTTCATACTATACTTATGTTTCAGTTATTCTTATCATGTCATTATATTCGTTCACTGAGCGTATTTCTCAGCCGTATTTTCTTTCCATGTCCCATACGGCAGGTACACATGGACGAATTTGAGCAACTGAGAGTACACGCATAGGATGGAAGCTACCCTAGACTTCTTTTCCTTTTGCATTTCATATACTTATGCTTGCTTGGACATTGTTTAGTCCTTTCCTACATTCTTTACTTTATGCATGTGTGAGCTTATGTTTGGGGATCGATTTTTGATTCCAGATTTTCCTTTATGTTTTTGAGACATTTACCTTGCATGCTTTGATGACTCGTCATAATTATCATGTAACGGTCTACTTATCAAAGTGGGGTGTTACACATGCATTTCACCTTTTTTATTCATGGTTATATTGTTATTACATGTTTACTAATTAAAAGTAAATAACTTGGCCCTAACAGATTGAATTATATGTAAACACATACGCATAAACATCTCTTTTATTGTTTTGCTCTATATTAAATGTCTATATGGATACTTTTTTGCCTATGTTAAGGAGAAGTGACCGATGAACTTTGAAGAAAAACACAATAATATAATCCAGAAGAAGATGTACCAGTCTTAGTTGACGGTCCCAATACTTCCTCTTTCACTGCATTTCTCTACTCATTTTTATCCCAAGGAAGATCAAAAAAGGAGTCAGACTATAGAGAATGGAACAATAATCAATCGGCGACTGGCAACAGAAACGACAAACCATCCCCAAACATACATGAAAACACTAGAAATAAAGGTCTAATATCTAGGGGAAAACAGACAGTTGGCAAGGTTTGACTGAGGCTGTTAGGTTTGGTAGTGGGTATCGGTATGAATCAGGGAACATAAATAATGAATCAAAAACTCAGGAGGGGAAGGAAATAAGGTC
Source organism: Glebionis coronaria (assembly GCA_025667525.1). Lineage (NCBI taxonomy): Eukaryota > Viridiplantae > Streptophyta > Magnoliopsida > Asterales > Asteraceae > Glebionis > Glebionis coronaria. Next base: position 18,742,389 of record CM046878.1, on the reverse strand, counting down.
CACAGTTGTGAAAAATGAGAAGGTTCAGGTGAAAAATCCAAGGTAGCGTGTACTTCCAAATATGTCAGAACCTTCACAGCTTATGACCGAATATACACGGGTTGCTCTTTATGCAACACTACCGGTTCTCAATCAAATGTATATTATGATGTAGTGAACGTTCGTTTAGGGTCATATACATTAAAGGTTTGGAGATTATTGTTTAAATGTAGCTGCAAAAGCATATTCGGTTAACACATTTACACTACAACCCCGCGGTGAAACGCGGGCTTTTTACCTTGTTATATCAAAATCTAGGGACCCATAAAAGCTATTGGTGCACAATGTGAGTATAAAGTATGATTCCATACTTTGAAACAACATTATAAACCTTTGAATAATTAGATGTATGAGGTTTTATGCATTAAACCAAATAGTGAGAGAGCATCGACCCTTGAACCTCATTCCTTTATTTGATCTGTTTGACCCTTACGAAATAAAACACAACCAAAACTATCCAATACAAAATTATATTGTTAAAACTTAACGTTTTGAATATATGTATGTTCCATCCTAATAAGGGGGATAGTTTAAGGTAAAGTAAAGGCGAATACATAACAACATAAAGCATAAAGAAAGTAAAGTAATAATGTATCAATTAAAGTAGTGATAAGATGTAGAGGAAAACTTGAGTAGTAACCTTATTAGTGGTCTTCTTCAGCATAACTCCTACCATTTTTTACCTTACCACTACCAGGTTAAATCAGCGAGTCTTGTTTCAGTACCTACCAAAAGTCACATGATTAATATGTGCCTCTTTCTAGTTGATACTCTATATAAATAAAATCACTTTTTCTTTTATGCGCTTTCTCGCTAACAAGCCAAGTAGCCCTTAGCGTGTTATCCGTCATTCAAGCATTTGATCGAACACTTGGTGTTCCTAAAGAAACATAACATTTATCTCAATCTCAAATCATATTATATATAGTCAAAGTATTTTATCAAATAAAGAGAGAAGGACAATAAAATATAGAAAGAACGAACTTTTAACAGGAAGAATAATAAAAAAGAAAAATAGAAAATTCAATAGGTTAAAATAAAGAATGTAGATAAAACACCCAAAGAGAAAAGGGTAAACGACATGATTATCTATAAAAATAAAACCTACAGTCAATAGTATTCGATAATCAAAAACTAAATAAGAAAAAAACACATATTCAAAATATCACACATACACTGGATTGCCGAATGTTGAAGAAGCCAATGAAGATTTCAATTTAAAGAAACTTTGACGTGATTTTTATCTTTTTCCAGATGTTTTAAATATAAATTTCATAAGAGATCCCACTGTTTTTATCAACTTCTCTTACAGGGTGATCTGCTTGTTTTGGATCATCTTTGGGTTGCTCTTCTTTTTAAGAGAAATCATCCTCCTTGGTCTTGTCAAATGATGGAATATCATCGTGAAACCATGATGTTAGATTCATGTATCTTAAAGGAGGATCTTCCATTTAAGCTGGCTCTTTTGTACATGAAAGACTAGTGTTTTCCAAAGCAACAGGTATATAGTTTATAGATCTAGACAAAGTATCAGTATCAAAGAACCAGGTTGGACCAGTTTGTAGATCCTCTGGCTTTTCTTCCAAGAAGTTCACATGAATGTTCTTTGTCACCAACCTTATCTTTTTGTTAAGACTCTATACCTTTTGTTGTTTAATGAGTACCCAATGAAATACCCAGCATCTCCCTTCTCATTAAATTCTCCCAGATGATCAATAGTATTGAGTATCACCACATGACACCCAAAAGGTCTGAAAAAGTCAATTAAGGGAGGTCTGCCATTGAATAGTTAGTAAGGAGTCTGATTGTGAGCTTTTACCACCAATGCCCCGTGTTGTACATAACGCCCAAAAGATAACAAGTAGTTTAGAGTCCGAAAGCATAGTCCTTGCAGCTTCTATGAGAGTCCTATTTCTTCTTTCTGTGAAACCATTTTGTTATGGAGTTTTGGCAATGCTATATTCTCTCTTAATTCCATTGCTAGTGAAAAATCCATCTAGCTCTTTGTTTCTGAATTCTCCACCGTTGTTTGATCTAATAGTCACCACCTTCAAACCTTTCTGAAGTTCAATCTGTGTAATGAAATTGTTGAGTATCTCAGCTGTCTCATTCTTTTCATTCAAAATGAAAGTCCAAGTGAATCTTGAAAAATCATCCGTGACCACCAAGCAATAACATTTCTGGTTCATGCTTGCCACAGAAGTAGGGCTAAATAGATCTATATGTAGCAACTCAAGAGGTTTTGTAGTGGACCGAGAAACCTTGGATTTGTATGATGATCTATGTTGCTTTCCCTTCAAACCGGCAACACAGGAGTGGTCATTATTGAAGATCTTTGATGGAATACCATGAACAAGATTGTGTTTAACCAATTTGTTCATATTCTTGAAGTTTAGATGACCTAATCTCCTGTGCCATTTCTTGCATTCATCACTTGAGGCCTTAGCAATTAAACAGGTTTCATTGTTTTGAAGAGCAATACCCTTTAGATCAATAGTGTACATGTTCTTCTGTCTTGGTGTTCTAAGCACAATAGGAGAATCTGATGGTAACACAAACTTCTTTCCTAAAACTAAGCACTCAGTGTCAGTGAAAAGAACAAAAGTTTTTGTTGTCTGTCACTTGAGACACACTGAATAAATTTTACTTCAGTTCTTTCACCAAGTAGACATTATCAAATGTCATTCCTTCAGTTACTATGGTCCATCTTTCAGTAATAGTCCCCTGCCTATCACCAAAGGATACACCATCATTATCATCGAGAGGGACAAAATTTGATAGATAAGCTCTATGACCAGTCATATTCCTTGAGTATCCACTGTCCCAGTAAGCTTTTTAATTCTTCTTTGTGATGCCCTGCAAAAGAAAATATGATTTAGTTTTCTTTGGGGACTCAAGCCATTAGTGACTTAGGTCTACCTTCTGTATCAATGTAAGAATATTTATTGAAGGCCAATGATACACCATTGGGCTTAGTACCCTTTCTGGGGGTCCACACCCAACGAGCTGAGGCTTTGACAACTTTCCCTAATTTCCCATGTTAGCAGAGGCAAAAACTTTGCCAACGGGGTGAACCTTAGGCTTAGCAAGGGAAATCAATTGCTTGTTTTGTCTTCTATGAAATCGTTGGTAAGGTCTATGGCCAGATGTGTATGTGCTGTAAGATCTTGGTCTGGTCATTTCCACAGTTGGTTTTGGGAATGCAACGTTTTTCTTTCTTAACACAGGGGCAACATAATTAATAAGTACTTTATTTCTTAAAGAAGGGGGAATGTATTTAGCAGGGAAAAACGGTTTTGCCCCTACATTTAACAAAAGAGATTTTGGTTGCATTTCTTTTAAAGGATTTGCAGCCACAACCCTCATACTTGCTTTACAATTTTGATACATATGATCAAAGCTACCACAAGTGAAACAAGGTTTGGTATTTTTCACAAAGTCTTTGCCAAGCTGTACAGATTTTTGATCCTTCCAGTTTCTATGATTACCCCTAGGAGCATTAAGTCTATACATCTCTGCATATTTGGTAGTGTTTTTACTATCTTTTGGACTACTAGTTTCAGAGTTTGATTTACTACTGGTTCTAGAGAGAGTGGTTCCAGATTTTGTATCTGAACTAGTATCACTACCAAATAATCATTCTCTAGAGAAAAGAATAGGATTATTCATTTTCCATTGTTTTAGAGCAGCTTGTTCCCTTTTAAAATCTCAAACCTCATTTGTTTTAGCCATTGATTCTTGTTGTTTAAGGTCTTTAGGTACATAGTCATCCATGTTAAACAGTATTTCCTCTTGTTTGGCAAAACATGGGATTCCAGTCCAAGAGAGATCTTTCATTTGACTGGCTCTATGTATGTTAGCAGGTGGAGGAGTAATTTCGGCATGTTGATTTTAATACCCACCCTAGCTTTATCTTTTGGAGATTGCCCACTCCTCTTTTACCGTTTCATAATTTTTAACAGTCAAATCAGTTTTATCTTTATTTGCTGTTAGTATTTCTACTTTAGATTTTAACTCTTCTGCAGTAGCATCTTCTTCCCTCTGTTCTCTTTCAAGAACACCAATGTGCTCTCTATACTTACTTTCTCTTTGTTGATGTTCTTTTATCTTAGACGCTAGATGTTCTAAAGCACGTTTATAGTTGTCTAGATCATTTTTAGTATTTATGCAATCAACTTTTAGCTTTCTTATTTGAGCATTTAGTGACTCAGTATTTTTCCTACAACCTATAGTATAGAAAGAGTCATCATATACCTCATTGTCCGAGCTTGAAGAAGACATTGCCATTAAAGCAAATTCTCTTGAATTATCCTCCTCAGCTACTAATAGATGTTCTTCCTCTTCAGCTACTAAAGCTTGATTTCTTTCAACCTTGTCAGTTATTGAGCTCCAATCCTAGCCTATTCCATCAATACCTTGCATTGCTACCATGGCCTTAGCATCTTATTCCTCAACCCTGTTTTCCTTCCTATAGTTATTGCCTTTCCATTCTTTCTTTGGAGATCTGCATTCTCTGGCAAAGTGACCATGCTTGCCACAGTTGTAACATTCAACCTTTGATTTTTCAAAACCAACAACATCAGAAGGATCAACTGAAATCTTTTTCCCATACTTCTTGTAAAATTTGTTGGCTCTTATACTAAGCAAAGCCATGTTACATTCGATGTCCATTTCCTCCAAGTTTTTCTTGCTAATTTGGGTTAGGTTATCATGCAAGATAGAAGAACCATTTGGTCCTTGTGAAGCAATGAATGCACACACAGTATCAAGACTAAATGTGGCCGATCTCTCTTCACTGCTTGTGTAACTTGAGCTTGGAGAAGAGGAAGGTGCTGAATGATTAGTAACATTGGGAACTTCCATCCGCTACTTTTGCTGTTCCCACTGTTTTGTGAAATGAAGGCCATATTAGCTGGTGGACCAGTTAGTCCACTTGGATTAGTAGGAATGGTACCCATAGCTTTCATCTGATTTACAACTGGTTTAAACACCTTCAAGTTGTTGTAGATGTCATCAATATTCTTGTCATCAATTTCATCTCTATTTTGCCAAATAGATTTGTAAGCAAACTAGTCCTGTTGAAGGCTGTTTAAAAATGTGGCATTAACTTGTTCTCTGGTGACTTCAATCTCAAAGAACTCAAGTTGAGCCACCAAATCTTGAAGTCTGTAATAGATTGAACCAACGTTCTCATCAGCTTTATCAGAAAATGAAGCAAATTGATCTATCATCTGATTTTTCTTCTTCTTCTTCTTCTTCTTCTTCTTCTTCTTCTTCTTCTTCTTCTTCTTCTTCTTCTTCTTCTTAGTGGCTTTATTTCCTCAAAATGTAGCACCAATAGCCTCCCAAAGTTCCTTAGCTGTCTTATGCTTCCTAGATCTCAGCTGATGACGATCTGGTAGAGCCAACATAAGATAACTGTGTGCTCTAACATCATATCTTCTTTTCTGTATTTCTTCTACTATAACAACAACAGATTTGTTCTTTTGGGAACTCTTTGAACCTTTAGGAATGTCATCACTTTTATTTTTGTCATTTTTATCAGATTCCACAGGTAATGTCTTTGTGAATTGATCACCAAACTCTCTGACTTCCCATAGAGCATAGTGTTCCATCTTAAGGGTTTGTTGTATTCTAAACTCCCACATTTCAAAGTTGTCAGGATCCAAGATAGGAAGTTTAAGTGCATTGTTTGTGGCTGATGAATCTGAAGACTTGGTTGATTTTGATGAAAAGGGTTTTTGTTCTTGATTTTGGTCAAAGTTTCTCAACAAGCTCTAATACCACTTGATCCCAAACTCAAATCTTAAACCTTAGCTTGTCCAAGGGTTGTATTAGCAAGGACGAATCCAAACTAGTACTAGAGAAACTTTGCTTGAATGATTCAACTAAACAATATGTGGAATGTAAAGTTTAGCACAAGAACAAAGTATTTAACCAAACTGTATGCTTTAATATATTGATCACAATATACGAATACCTTTAATGGTATTAGGGTTTACAACCTTAATGCAAAATGAAGAAGAAAGTTATATTAAATGTAAAACCTAAGAGATCCTTTTATAAGTGCAAGGTACCTAGTACAAGGTAACTATGAAATAAACAAGGAAGGTATACTATAACTGAACCTGAAACGCGTCAAAATCTCTTCCAAGTTTATCTCCAAACAGGGGCTTTATCTTCATACAGTAGGAATAGATCCCACTGTCTTTATTGTCTCTAGCAGTGGGAAGTTTCACTAGCTGATGGAACTTGTACAAAACAAAGGGGGGAACTCTAAGCCATTTATTCCCAACAGTAAAGGCTTATCAAATCTGCTCTTGTTGCTGTGAAGATTAAACATGGGCGGAAGGTTTCAAGCTTTCAAGAAGTTCAACATTTGTATGTCAAGTTCCCAGCTTCACTTTATGTTTCTTCTGATGATATCCAGTATGGGTGTTGTTGATGTGGTTCTCATTTCAATCCTCGAACTTTTAATGACAGTCTATTTGGAAACTTGAACTTAACAGGGTCAAATTCAAGTTTAAGGGAGGATTGTTAGGAATAATGTAATAGAATTTATTTCTAGTATTGTAATAGGTTGACTAGGAGGTATGTAGTTCCTCCTGGTCATAGTAGTCACAGGAGTAGTTACTCATGGTAGGAGTAATAAGTTACTCCTGGTTTGTTAGAAAGTCAAACCGTATTATTAGTAGTAGTTTGTTAGGATGTTGCATGAGATATCTTAGGAAAGGATATGCATATCATCTGTTACACGTTTTGTGTTAATGTGAATTAGGGTTTCCTTGTAGTATAAAAGGAACCCACAGACTGAAGGGTTAGACACACCTTTCACAACTTCATTTCATATCATTAATATCAGAAATCCTTAGAAAGGATCATGTTATTCATTTAGTCTTTGTTTCTTCTTGTTTCTAGTGTTTGTATTCCGCACAAACACTTAGTTTCTCTTAGAGTCTCTTTGTGGATAACTTGTGATTACAGAAGTTATCTACCATCTTTAACAGGCTGAAAGATCTATCTCTAAATGACCCAACACCGTGGCTCATCTTGTCTTTTACAACTTATTCCAATAAGCATATTCTAATAAGATGGTGATCCATTTTTATTTTTCCCTTGTACGAGATTAATTTTTAGACTTTTCGGCCAATTTTCAGATTTTCCCCTTTTCTTTTACTATTTTTTAATCATTATTTTATTTTTATTTTGTTTTTAGCCATTAAAAATAGATAAAATGTTTTTAAAATTTTCAAAAAAATGATTTTTAGTTTTTATTAAAGTTATTTGAGGTTTACAAATCATAAAATCTTTGTTTGGACTTTTTCTTCATTGTTTTAATTTTGGTCTTTAATTAGATATTAAAAGTTAAACATCTATTAATTAAAAAGTTTTCAAATTTTTTTATTGAATTTTCATTGTTAGTAGATTTTTTATAATTTATTTGTATTTTTTTTAGAATTTTTAGACTTTTTTTGATTTTTTGCCTCGATTTGCGTGAAAACGCGTATTCGTCTTAGTTTAATTTTTAGCGTAATCCGTCTTTAATTTTCACATCTTTTCTTACCAAACGTGAAACTAATCCAAATCAGTTTTTAACTTGGCTAAACAACCACACCTCCTTCGAGAATAAACTCAACGATCGGTTTTCGCGTTTTCCTAAACGTGATTACTTAATACTTACCATAGTTTCTTGTTTGTCCTAAAGCAAGTGACTAATTTACTCCTCGTCAAATGGCGTCGATGCTGGGTAGGTGTGTTTAGCCATATTATATACGTATTTGTTTGAGTAGTTACGTTTTTGACCTTCCATTTTTGGGAACTGTGCAAATTGTAATTACTTGTTTTTTTTTATCTTATTAGCTATAAAATAAATAGTGTCAAATAGAACTCTATTAACACAAAAATCGTTTTCGTTTTTCTTTGTAAATACTATATTGTAATTACATAGCACAATAAAAATACAATATCTCCAAAAGCGTGAAAACGCACCTCATTAATTAGCGTTCCGGTAATTTTTGGGTGTATCGATCAAAGAAGGAAAAAGGCAAAATAGATAAATACTCTTAATTGGTTTAATCTCGATTAATACAAACTATAAGGTGGGTATAAGGCGGTTGTATTTCACGACCTAAAGAAAAAAGGATCTTAAGCGCTTCGCGCCACCTCGTTTTCTTCGCTCGCTTGTGCTTATTTTGAGAGTGCCGATTAATTAAGGGTTTGCCACCTCAAGTATTATTAATCTTATTATTGCTCTTATATTATTGAACCATCGAAATGTTTTGGTGTTCCACCAACGTTTCAAAGTCGAACGAAGGTTTTCACTTCATATGATTACTTTCAATCCTTTGGGTTCTCTAATCGAAGATCTTTGATTTCAAAAGAGATTTTGTAGATTTGTTAATCTACGTAATTCACAAAAATACCAAAAAGTTGAAAAAACCAAAAACAACAAAAATAATCTTCTACTTTTCTTTCTAGTTTTATAATTCTCTTCTTTAACCCTTTATTCGTTTAATTGTCAAAATGATTTCGTCTCATTCGTCGTGTAATTCGTTTTATTTATCTTGTGAAGATAATCAAAATCATTTTCAAAATTATGAAATGATTTGAAACATTTTTTTAATTATATGAGATATAATGATGATATTATAACGATGATTCGGAAACAAATGGCTTCCTTAAAAACCGAGTTAAAAAACTAATTTGAAGCCGTTTTGACAGAGCGAGGTCATAAAATCGAGCTAAATCAAGAGAGGTGGGTACAAAATCAAGCAAGAATGGAGGAAAATCAAGCAAGAATTGAGCAAAACCAAACTAAAGATGAAAATAAAATTCTTTCAATGTTTGAGGCCTTAATGAAAAAATCGTCACCATCGAGTTCTATACCAAGAGATACCATACCTAACCCAAATGAAGAGGTTCAAGTTATATCGACTCCTATGACTCGTACGTCTCTTATAGATCCCACTCTCTCTAATTCTAGAGTCGTGCATTCTTCGTCATGTTATTAGATCGAAAAGGAAACGAAGACGTCAATAACGAAAATTTAAGAAATATTTTTGAAAAGAAACAACAAAAAGAACTCCTTGCATATGCACCATCAATTTTGATTGTTAATCATGAAACACCTTTACCTTTGAAAGATAATTTTTCTAATAAGAAAACTCCTTTAAAAGATTTCGAAATAGAAGAATACGATAAGGTTTTGAGGAAAATTGTTGACCCCGCGTTTTTCAAAGATGATGGAATTTTAATTCCGGAGGGACGTGTTAGTGCTATTTCTAAATATTTTGAGAACCCACGTTTGATCCTTCCGAAGGACAAAGTTGAGACCGTTAAGGTTAAACCATCTTTCAACGAGCCTTTTACTCCTAAATCCACACCGTGTGAGATTTTGGATTTATCATGTGAGAAGTCCACCGGTGACCTTGCTCACATTGATACGTTTTTTGACACCGAGGTCGAGACCACCAAGGCAAATTCTTCAAAAGAAGAGCCTTTTATTCCTAGTTTCACGCGGGTTGAAACTAGTGATTCGTATTTTGATAATTTTATTTCTCGACCACTTCCATAGGGAAGTAAAGACATTTTCGATCCTTCGTCGATTGATGGCCATTACGTTGACCCGGAGGGGGAAGTTTTCTTTATTGACTCGTGTTTTAAATATTTGTGTAACCCCCCTCCCACCCGCGACTCAAATGTGAAATTTTTTAGTGTGCCTAATATCGTTTTAGACACGCCAAATATTTTCAACTTAATCAATGGAAAATCGGGTTTTCATAATGGAGAGTTAAAAGTTGAAAAAGGGAAAGATTTTGAACTTAATTGGAACGATGTCCCAAATTTAACCTCATCATCACCGTGTTTAATTGAGCTTACTACAAACTCGTCTACTCCTTTTAGAGATGTTTTGTGTGGATCTAGTGTGGGGTACACCCTTTTGAGTCCTCCCATTTCTCCATCGAGGACGAGAAATTTGACCCCAGTATCACGTTTAGGGGGAAATCTCGGCTTTCCACCGATGTAGTCAATGGAGGAAAAATTTTATATACTTACGGTGCGAGCTTACATCGAGTAGCTCAATTATTGTGCCCACCCAATGTCCCACCCTGCTCTTCTTATGATATTTTCTTTAATCCCTTTGGATTTTTCCTAAAGTCATGTTCTTTCGTTTATCATTCGAAAACGAAGACACGATCTTTGGCCCCAGTATATAAATCATCTAAGGACTTTGTCCTTAATACCGGTTGTTTTGGGCTTTGTGCTTTTCATGTAAGACCCAATTGACCATTACCATGATAATCCCTATATGATCACATTTATGAGGATTTAAGTCGCTCTTTTGACTCAGTTATAAAAAACAAGGTACCTCGTGGGGGAGTTCTCATGTTTATCCTTGTAAATATTATCACTTTCTAATGTAGTTTAATGTGAAGGGATTTGTGCTCTTCCGACCCTTTGTTTCGTGGCTGTTTATGATTATGATTAATTAGGATCATCGTCATCATTGAAGCCTCGTGTGTTCGTTTTACGTATCACTCGAGCTTCGATCATTTGCTTTGAAGATTCCGATATCCGATGATATCCTTTTACGTTCTAAAGTTTATCTTTTAGCATAATTCATGAATGACTTATAGATTATTCGTTATTCCCTTTCCATGCTAGATATTAATCATTCGAATTTTTGTCTCTAGTATGGGGGTGTTTCACCCTTAGACTCGAAACATTGAGGACGATGTTTAATTTTAGTATGGGGGTGAATAGATACTTTACTTTGCTAAACCTTCACGCTATCCAACTTTCATATTTTGTTGCAAAAATAAGGCAAAAATAGCCAAATTTTAAAAAATTTCATGTTTCTCATAAGTGTTTAAGACACGAATGTAGGTTTTCCGATGCTGAGAATAAGAGTAATTTTTTACTCGACCGTGCGTGTTGAGAACTTAGCTTCGATTCCTTAACTAAATTAGGCTAAGTCTTACTAAATCAAGGACAACAAACTTATCTTTATGAGTCATTCAAGTGTTCTTATTCTATGATCCTAAATGTCGAATAAAAATGAATTTTGGAAGTGTTATGATACTTTTTTTTAGAACGACAAATGCTAGTGGTTAGTGGGTCAAGTCGTGCAAGGACATTCAAGCGGAAGAATGTTTTATTCGAACCCTTGCCTAGTTATGTTTGACTCCTTCTCCGCTTCGCCTAAAAGGCCCTTGGTATGTCTTGAACACAAGACCTCCAGGAATCCTCCACCAAGAAAACCACTTAGTGGAACCTTGATGGCCAACTGAGCTAAGCCATTTTGTTATGGAGGGCACGGGAATGGTTTAGTATGGGGAGTGATGAGACCCTAATTATACATGGTCTCATTGCTTAAAACAGACTTAAAATGCATAAAATATCATAAAAACCTTGCAAAAACCTTTGTATTTGTTCATTATGTGAATGTAGGTTCGGATATCGTGAATTCACCATATGAACACAAGAATCAAGAAAATAACGAACACGGGAAAGAAAGACACATAAAAAACCAGACTCGATTGTTGATTTTCCAAAAAGACCCTTGAAGAATTGAAGAAGTACAAGATTGTCCCTCAAGTTTGAAGAAATGACACTTTATACCCTTGTAAATCTCAAAAATACAAGTTTGGTCCCTATTTTTTTTGAATTTACAAGTTCAGCCCTTGAAGAAATGAAGAATGGCAAAAGAAGTCCTTAAATCTCATTTGTTAACAAAGGACTAAAAGTGTAAAGCCATAAGGACCTAAAGTGACAAACCTCCAAAGATATTATATACTTGGTTAACTGCTAAGTCAAAGGAGTCAGGGGGACTTTTATTGCCAATATGAGAGTATAGGGACTAAAACAGCCAAAGCCATAACCCACTTATCCAATTTACCCAACTTAAACCCATCCCAAACCCAAAAGCCCAAAACAAGCACAACCCAAAAGCCCAACATTTAACCCGTTTTTAACTTAAGCCCAAAATTTGAAAATATTATTTTATATTAATCATACGCGCTTAACACATCCACCCCTAAAACAAATTAAACTCCACCCTTTTTCCCTTAAACCCTAAAATCAATTCTGAGATTTAATCAACTCGAAAACAAAGGGTTTCCTTAAATTGTTTGATTCGATTTGATCCCAACCCCACACATAAGCATCCTACACACTCAAAAAGGGAAATTTAATCTCTTTGTTCCCCCACAACCAAAGATACTTCACGGGTTTCTTTACAAAACCTGCCACTTTGACTCATCTAACGATTCAGGGCTCATGGCGTTTCCTTCACACCCAATAGTGGGCTCAAGATCATTTTTTTACAGCTGGAGCATGACATAGGGCTTAAAGATCATTCTAGATGGAAATTCAAAATTTAGCGTCAAGGAATATGCCACAGGATCTCAAAAGGGCATTTGTGGAAGTTCACTGACGAACTAGGGTTCTTATACCTCACATTGTAGTAGTATAAATAGGGCTTAGCAATGATAGTTGTTTTTGTTCCATTTTTTCCCAAGATTTATAATATACAAAATTGAGATCAATTGAGTTCCATTTTACTATTCATTGTAATCCTTTACATTTCATGCACTTCAAATACGTGTCATTTACTTTTCCTTTAAAAAAAAATTTCCATTTACAAGTTCAATTTATCATAAAATCAAATTTTTGGTTTTGTTTCCCATTGTTTGACACACAAGCTAAGTGAGAGTTTATTTAGTTTAAGTTTCTGCTGGTTTAAAGTTCAGTTGTTCAAGTGTGGTTTGAAGTTTAATTTTTTTGGTTTGGTTTAAGGTTTGAGAAAAAACAAGTTATTGGGGCTTACATTGTTTGATAAGCTGTGGTGTGATAAGCTGAGCTCTTGGGGTATTGAAAAAGTTTTAGTAAGGGGTATTAAGTTTCTTGTAAAAAGATTGGTTAAATAGAGATGTTGTTGGACCCAGTGTAAGCTTCTCTATTCCTTTTTCTTTTTTTTTTTCATCCTATTTGCTTGTTGCTTATTGACTGAGCTTGTTTGCTTATTAGGTTTAATTTATTGCTTGTTTACTACTTTCTTTACTTTTTTTGTTATTTTCTCTACATATCTTTAAGATTGTTTCATCTCCTTTGATTTTATTTGCTTATTCGGTTCTGTTAAGGGGTGTTTGGGTGTTGGTTGAACACCATTTCCTAAGCACAACCTTGGCTTTATTTGCTTATAGACATCTTGAGTAGGTGTTGTTAAGTTCATGTTTGCTTTTATTTCATGAAAATCAGAAAAGAAACAAAAAAAGATAGTTCATAGGATTTGGCATATTTTCTCTAGTTTCTGCCATAATTTAATCACATGCCTAATTTCTTGTTGATTTTTGGGTTTTAGATCATAAAACTTAGGAATCTGTCGTAATGTAAGGTGCTTTAGATTTGATTAGAGTTGTTTAGATGATAAGTCATCTTATTGATAAGTTATGATCAGCCAAAACTTACCAAACTGCACTTTAGTTCAGCAAAAGCTAGTTTCTGTCTAATTTTAGTTGTCTGTGATATTAACACTAGTAGTGGGAAAAGTTTTCCCATTGTTATTATTAAGAGTCTAGCCACTGTTAGTGTATTTTTTTTAGACTTACCACTGTTAATAAGCTTTTTGATGTTAGCTTATCTATGACTTATTTTTGCTCATTGGGTGTTTATTCTTGCTTGTTTTTAGCTATTTCTAATAACCCCACAAACCCATCGCTTGTGGGGTTGACTTTGTCAAAAAAAGCAAGAAAGCAAAAACAAAGGAAAGTGATAATAAGTCGTGGCTCATCTTGTCTTTTCCAGCTTATTCCAATAAGCTGGTGATCCATTTTCAATTTTCCCTTGTTCTAGATTAATTTTTAGACTTTTCTGCAAATTTTTAGATTTTTCCCTTTTCTTTTACTATTTTTTAATCATTATTTTATTTTTATTTTTTTTAGCCATTAAAAAATAGATAAACTGTTTTTAAAATTTTCAAAAAATGATTTTTAGTTTTTATTAAAGTTATTTGAGGTTTACAAATGATAAAATCTTTGTTTGGATTTTTCTTTTGTTTTATTTTTTGGTTTTTAATTATATTTTAAAAGTTAAACACCTATTAATTAAAAAGTTTTCGAAAAGTTTTATTGATTATTCATTGTTAAGTAGATTTTTTAGAATTTATTTGTATTTTTTATAATTTTATAATTTTTTCGATTTTTCGTCTCGATTCGCGTGAAAACGAGTATTTATCTTAATTTAATTTTTAGCGTGATCCTTATTTAATTTTCACATATTTTCTTACCAAAAACAAAACTAATCCAAATCCGTTTTTAACTTGGCTAAACAACCACACGTCCTTCGAGAACGAACTCAACGATCGATTTTCGCGTTTTCCTAAACGTGATTACTTAATACTTGCCATAGTTTCTTATTTTTCCTAAAGAAAGTGACTAATTTACTCCTCATCAGTAAAATCCATAGCTTTATTATCTAATGTATATCTTTAAAATAGGAATAAGTAAATTCATAGTTTTATTATTTCTTTAAACAAACTTAAATTTTTAATTTTCGCTATATATTACAGTTTTCCACTAAGGAGAGCACGATACCGATCCTGTACCGAATTAGTGGTATCAAATTTTTCTTGAGCATAAACTAGTGGTACTGTTACCGTATCGAACGGGATTCGAATATCGCTACCGGTACGGGTGTTATTGGTATCAGGAAATCAGGTTTTTCCCCTTTTTTCAAGAATTTCCCGATTTGGTACCGGTCTCGTACCGGATTAGTGGTCCCGATTCTTTTCCACCTTTTTCCGTGGTCCCGGTATCATACCGAACGGAATTCGGGTACAGAAAATCGATACAGTTACGGTACGATTCCGGTTCTATTTCAGAATTCGGGTCGAAATGCTCATCTTGGTATATCATTATTATTAAATGAATTTTGTCAGGTTAAGGTCGATAAACTTATTTAGTTACTAATATAAAAAACAGACGTGTATACATCTTTCTTCCTTCAAAATGCGATTGTTTCGATAGGTTTTTATACTCTAATCAAGTTTTTTTTTTTACATTTTTTACAACATAACCAAATCCAAAACAATATGTATTGATTAGCTTAACATCAAAATTTGTATAAACATAAATATTATAATAATCGATAAAAGTAAAATTGAAAATGAAAGAAGATTTGTGAGTTAATTGGACTCAACTTTTAAAAGGTCGACTCAAGCTACACTTGAGCTTTAGTTAATTAAACAAGTTCAACTCGAGCTTGACTTTTTAAGTTAAAGCTAAGCTAGTTTTTTAGATCAATATTAATTCAAAGCTTCATTAATTTGACTTTATGAGTTACTCGTGAACTCAACTAGTTAAAAGGACGAAACTTAACATAAATGTTTAAAGCTATTGAGTCACTCATTAGTAAATACTGAATTTAGAATTTGACAAAAAGATTTAATTTGAAAGACTAGAAGATATTTGACAATTAATGATGGAATTACATCCTTTTAAATAGCATGATTAAAATTTATTAAGTTATTTATGTCTATTAAAATTTAATTAGGGTAACATCAAGATGAAAAGAATATTTTAGTCTTATTAACAAACTATGTATAAACTTGACAAATTTTTTTTTAATTTGAGTCTTGTGTAGATTCAATGTATTTGTGTATACTTGGATTAGTATTGTGTAGATCCAATGTATTTGTGAATAATTGGATTAGTCTTGTGTAGGTCCAAGGTATTTGTGAATACTTGGATTAGTCTTGTGTAAATCCAATGTATATTTTTATTCTTGGATTTGTCTTGTGTAGATCCAAGTTATATGTGTATACTTGATATTTCTTGTGTTGTAATAAGTCTTGTGTGTAAGTTCTCACTAAACTAGAAAATGATTGTGTATATGTGTCTTGTGAGTTCTCACTCAACTTGAAAGTGAAGAGTCGTGAATATTCGTTCTAGCTTTGGATTAGAACTCGACATCTAGCCTTGTGTTGGAAAAGAAGATGGGCGACAAAGATTGGTTCTAGCTTTGGATTATACTCGACATCTAGCCTTATGTCAGAAAATGTGAAGTAAGCGACGTGTGTAGATTGGTCCTAACTAAGATTAGGTTTCGAAATTTAGCTTAGTGTCGAAAAACAATATAAGCAACGTTGTAAGGTTTTCTCCCCTAAGAAGGGAGCTTGTGGATATAGTGGAAATCTCGAGTAAGGTTTACTCGAGGAGTGGAGTAGGAACGAAGTGAGAGCTTCGTTTCCGAACCACTATAAATCTTGGTGTCTTGTCTTATGTTGTTTCTTTCCTTACTTTTTACTTATCTTTACATTCTTACATTGCATTTCATGATCACTAGATGTAGTCAATGCATTACAAATGAACTTAATAACTATGAAACTAGTATTCAAGTAAAAGGTAATTTTTTAGACAAACCTAATTTAGAGACTTTTAATTATGACCATAGAGTTAAGATCTATATAGACCCTTAAATTAGCATATACCTATTCAACCAATAATAATCAACCATTTAAAAAAAAACCACTTCCTACCACTTTTTTAAAAATTAAATATCTCACAAACAGTAAATCGTCAAACAAAAAAACACACCATTGCAATGAGAATTAAATCATCTATCTATCGATGGGCACATGTATATACTTTTGACGAACTTTTTTTTGACTTTTTTTCTTAAGTCACGTATGAGAGAATCATATATGATTCGCCAAGAATCATATATGATTTTCATAAAATCATATATGAATCATATATGATTTTCTGAAAATCATATATGTTTCGTGACGAATCATATATGATTCTCTTAGACGTGACTTAAGAAAAAATCGAAAAAATTAAAAGTTAATCAAAAGTATATACATATCCCCCTCGATAGATAGATGATTTAATTCTCGTCGCAATGATATGTTTTGTTTTATATAACGATGAACGGTTTGTGAGATATTTAATTATTAAAAAGTGAGTTTTTTTGTTACATGATAAAAATAGGTGGTTGTGATTGATTGATTGAGTTTATGCTAAACTAAAAGTATATGTTGAACTTTAAATACGACGATAATAAGAGAAACTATTCGTCCCCTCTAGTTTCTACATAAACGATAGACAAAATTTGGAATAATCAACACACTATTGAACAACTATCAAAATGCAAATGGTTCTTGGAAAAAACTCTTAAAACTCGACGTCCAATAGGTGGGCTTTGAAACTAGTTATAGATATTATTGAACTTTTCTCGTATCTAAATAAAGTTTATTATGCAAAATTATGCAAATAAAGTTAACTCTGATATTAGTTTTGTTTTTATTCAACTCTAAGATATATATTATTCCACACACACGTAGTTTTATCATCCAGTTAAAGAAAGTAGAGAGAGTAAATAAACAAATTTGTTTGAGCTAAGTTCTAAGCAAGGCATATATATAGTTAATATATCCGAAACATCTTTTCCATATTTATATATAGAAAGTGATGTTAAACATAGAATGTTCGATGTTAAACCCTTAATCGCTAGCAAAAACCTGTATAAATAGATCATCATTCATTCTCGTAATCAGTCGAACCAATCTATCTACTACTATTATTATTATTCTTCATATCTTGATCCATATAATCGGTATTGCTAATTTACAGAAGCTTTCGGAACCCTGCACACTTGTGTTGATGGTTATAGTTGGATGTAAAAGTTCTCAAAGCGTGCAATCGAACTTCACCAGAAGGAGATGTAGCAGAATCCGAGTAATGTTCTTTATTTATTGTTTTTTTTTCATCTTTTTTCATAACTCTTTATGTTAATTCCTCATAACAATAATTCCTACTTCTTGTCAGATTGACAACCAAATTTATGTCCAAAGGCAAAGAGTATGGTTTTATTTTCTTTATTTATATTGATTTCATTACTAATACTAGTTTTTATGATCTTTTTAGTTAATAAAACACTGCACGTGTCAGCTTTTGTTATAAAACTTTTAGCTTTGATTACACTTGAGAATTAACGACTTTAATTCTTTGTTTTTAGCCTAGAATAGGCGATGAGTAAAGAGTTTAAATAAAAGGGAAAAGCTTTTTTATCGAATTCTTTCTTATATACAGTTTATGTCACCTTCTAAGAGTAAGTTCCAAAAGATATCAAATACAATCTTTCATGGTTTGCACAGGAAACAAACCAACGATGCCCAGTTAGGTGAAGCCGGAGATATCAGGAGGTGGATCTCTCTCGCACAACTGATATTACATCAATTAGAGTGACCCATAATCAAGTCTTTTTAGTAATAAAGCTAATGAAGCCATCATAAATCATTGAATCAGACTTTGATTTCTTAACTAACTGACTTAAATTGAATCAGACTTAAATTCTGTATAGAAACTGAAAGATCTAGATGTAATGTTTGTGGTCACACCTTACGAGGCCGATCCGCAGCTGGCCTTCCTCTTGAGGGAAAAATATGTGGATGTCAAACTCACTGGGGATGCTGGCGTAATCCTCTACAGATGCGAGAAGGTAAGTAATTTTTCAATACATGTTTTTTGGTACTCTCTATGATTGTGTTCATTCTAACCTGCATCTTTTCAACAAAGATCATCTTTGATTACGATAAAAACTATTATCAGTATGATTATTCGCGCCTGAAACATAGCAAACTTTTCGGCAGTTTATCAAAAGAGATGCTTTTACAGGCGTGCATGTTAAGTGGGTGTGACTACTTGTCTAAGCTAGCAGGTGTTAGCCTAAAAAAGGCCATTAAAGTCATGAACAACCGTAAGAGTGTGATGATATGTGAAAACGATTATCTAGAGGTACAACACATATGATCTTTATGCGGTTTTTTTGCAACTTTTTGTGTTAACTATCAAAATATTGTATAATTTACATATTTAAGGTTCTTAAAGATTTGAATCCGATCTCTGTTTCTGAAGAGAAGAAATTGGATTACATCGGAAAGTTCATTAAAGCTATGAAAACATATAATCATCAGCGTATTTATGACCCATCAGAAAAAACCATCTGTTTAACCACTTTTTGAAAAGAGAATGAAAAAGATCTTCAGCCGTACATAGGGCCTCCTACGTCACCCAATATTACTGCTGAAGATATTGCAAACGGGGAGTATCCATCCCATTGCAAAATATATAATGGAGGTGAAGAATGAATTCATTGATAAAGTCATTAGTTTTTTTTATGTAATTTGGAGTATGAACATAACCTAAGATAATGAAACGACGAGCGTTTTTTTCAGCCCATAACGCATATCATGGGTTGTTACGTTAACTCTGAAGTGAAGTTGATAGACGAAGAGAAGCAGCAAAGAAATCGTGATAAGGAAAGGCTGCTTAGAGCCATAAGTACTCTCAAGGTAATTATTGTACATATTTTTTTAAACAAAAATTGCACTACTTGACGAGTGTATCGACGGTCTTGCAAGAAGCCATGCTTAACACGGCTCGAGATAATTTTGACACACTGAGGACAACATTCACAGGTGAAAACTAGTTTTCACTAGTTTTCACTAGTATTAGTTTTCACTAGTCAAGTAGTGCAATTTTTGTTAAAATAATATGTACAATAGTTACCTTGAGAGTACTTATGGCTCAAAGCATTCCTTGTCACGATTTCTTTGCTGCTTCTCTTCGTCTATCAACTTCACTTTAGAGTTAACGTAACAACCCATGATATGCGTTATGGGCTGAAAAAAAACGCTCGTCGTTTCATAATCTTAGGTTATGTTCATAATCCAAATTACATAAAAAAAAACTAATGACTTTATTCTTCACCTCCATTATATATTTGGCAATGGGATGGATACTCCCGTTAGCAATATCTTCAGCGGTAATATTGGGTGACGTAGGAGGCCCTATGTACGGCTGAAGATCTTTTTCGTTCTCTTCTGATAAATTTGTTAAACAGACGATGCCTTTTTCTGATTGGTCATAAATACGATGATGATTATACGTTTTCATAGCTTTAATGAACTTTCCGATGTAATCCAATTTCTTCTCTTCAGAAATAGGGATCGGATTTAAATCTTTAAGAACCTGAAATATGTAACATATACAATCTTTTGATAGTTAACACAAAAAGTTGCAAAAAACCCGCATAAAGATCATATGTGTTGTACCTCTAGATAATCGTTTTCAAATATCATCACACTCTTAGGGTTATTCATGACTTTAATGGACTTTTTTAGGCTAACACCCGCTAGCTTAGACAAGTAGTCACACCCACTTATCATGCACGCCTGTAAAAGCATCTCTTATGATAAACTGCCGAAAAGTTTGCTACTTATTAGGCGCGAATAATCATACTGATAATAGTTTTTATCGTAATCAAAGATGATGTGTGTTGATAAGATGCAGGTTAGAATGAACACAATCATAGAGAGTACCGAAAAATATGTATTGAAAAATACTTACCTTCTCGCATCCGTAGAGGATTAGGTCAGCATCCCCAGTGAGTATGACATCCACGTAATTTTCCCTCAAGAGGAAGGCCAGCTGCGGATTGGCCTGGTAAGGGGGTACCACAAACTTTACATCTAGATATTTCAGTTTCTATACAGAATTTAAGTTAGTTAGTTAAGAAGTCAAAAGTCTGATTCAATGATTTATGATGGCTTCATTACCTTTATTACTAAAAAGACTTGAATATGGGTCACTCTAATTGATGTAGTATCTATTGTGTGAGAGAGATCCACCTCCCTGATATCTCCAGCTTCACCTAATTGGGCATCGTTGGTTTGTTTCCTGTGCAAACCATGAAAGATTGTATTTGATATCTTTTGGAACTCACTGTTAGAAGGTGGCATAAACTGTATATAAGAAAGAATTCGATTGAAAAGCTTTTCCCTTTTATTTAAATTCTTTACTCATCGCCTATTCTGGGCTAAAAACAAAGAATTCAAGTCGTTGATTCTCAAGTGTACCCAAAGCTAAAAGTTTTATAACAAAAGCTGACACGTGCAGAACCAACAAAACCTTTAAAATTCATGTGTATGTAAGGTGAGTGTTTTATTAACTAAAAAAATCATAAAAACTAGTATTAGTAATGAAATCAATATAAATGAAGAAAATTAAACCATACTCTTCGCCTTTGGAACTTGTGGTCTCCTTGATTGGTAGCTTGTCATCGTCAAAGACTATGTAAAGATTAAATCCGCATCTCTTGAAATAATTCACTTTAGACATAAATTTGGTTGTCAATCTGACAAGAATACGAGGAATTAACAAAAAGAGTTATGAAAAAAGATGAAAAAAAAAACAATAAATAAAGAACATTACTCGGATTCTGCTACATCTCCCTCCGGTGAAGTTCGATTGCACGCTTTGAGAACTTTGTACATCCAATTATAATCATCAACACCAAGTGTGCAGGGTTCCGAGTTGTTCAAAGTGGATAAATTATCTATTTTCACCATAACACCTTCAACAATTAAAAGCTGCAGTAAATTAGCAATACCCATTATGGGGATCAAGATATGAACAATAAATTAATAGTAGTAAATAGATTGGTTCGACTGATTACGAGAATGAATGATGATTTATTTATACAGGTACCTTACCTTGTGCTCATAAAAATATGAGAGTTGATTGACACACTTTAACTTTGGATTAAGACACATAAATATACTACAAGCCACCGGTGTCGCCTTTTAGACCAAACCAAACACCCCAGTATAATATATCTCCGTCTCACAAAAAAACACACACACACAGTGAAAAAACACAGTAGCCTTTGAACAGAAGTAATAATTAATTGAATTGTTAATAGTGAGGGCAAAGGTATAGTGGTGGTTCGAAGTGATGATGAAAGTCATGAAGCATCATCTGCTCCTCGGAAGATCCCCCGGCTTCTTCCATGCTCTGGGTCAGCAATCTACAGACGTTCATCGGATCCGGTGCCAGTCTCGGTTCCGAAGCGTTAATGGGTATTTATCTATCTCATCATTTTCAATTTCCCCCATGTTTTGAGTTAATATTTGATTGTTATTTTGTTGTAAGTTTTGGAATTAGCTACATTGTTTTCCTTAGCCCGTTGTTTGTAAATATTGTGATAGTAGGCGAAAATATAGAGTTTAAGTTTTAGTTAGTGAGTGAATTGGATAGTTAGAGCATAAGGTGCCTTATTGCTTATGCTCTTAAGGTTTTGTGTTGTAGTTTGAAATTAGGTTTGTTCATTTGAAATTGTAGTTTTATGTTAACGTTGTTTTGCGTGAATGTAGAGTAGAAATTCGTAGCGCGTTAAGGGGATAGACTTTGTCACTTTGACTTGACTATAGATGCTGTAATACTAACTCAAAGTTATCGTGTAATTACTAAATATTGAAATGTTGAACAGTTAAAAGGGTAGGTTGTGAGAGCGGATGTCTAAATGACAATGTTGCAAAAAAACTTCAAAAACCAATATTACATCGATGTTTGATTCTCATCTTGTCCATATCGATTTCCATGCGCAAAACCCATTACTTTGTGTTTACAATCGATGGTTTTTCTTTTGTGTCAAGATGTTTTATTTGGGTATACATGGGTTTCCGACTCGACATTTCGAGCCTACTAATCAGGCGACTATCCTTTTGGATAGCCCGGAGACATCGGTGTACCTTCGTGGCCACCCCCAAATGTATGCACCTAGTGAGGTTTGAACCCATGACCTCTTGTTTGAGAGACAAAGACCTTACCACTAAGCCATTTGGTGGTGGTTGAGTGTCAAGATGTCATGTTAAATTAAATACGGGTCGGGGATATTGGAAAGGAAACCCCTGTTTTTTAGTGTGAAATTGTTGACCGCCTAGGTGGACGTTAGACCGCCTTTTGACTTTTCCGCTTAGTTTGGCCGCCTAGCCATTAATTGAGGCGATGTATGCCCGTCTAGCACCTAGGCGGGTGTAGCCCGCTTTTTACAACACTTTTAGCATACAAAATAAGGATCACTTTCATATTTCCCCCTACTTTCATGTTTCTATACCGAAAGAACAATCATTGAGTGCATATAAGAAGTGTGTTAAAGGAAACCATCTCATTGTGTCTTACATGTTCATGTTGTATATGTTGCATTATGTTGCGGGTAAGTGAATTGTTTTTCATTTGTAGCAATCTAACTTGTATGCACGTGGCTTATTTTGCAGAGCTTGAGACGAAACGAATTCTGCTTGATATATTTAAAGAGAAGCAACAAAAGAGTGATGAAGCTGGCACCATCCCAAGTTTCTACAATAAGGTATTGATAATTATTTTTTTGTTTAAATCACTAATGCCAACATAAAGAGAACTCGTGGACGAAAATGAAGCATACAATTATCTGTATGCCTCCTATTGCAGAATTTGGTGTGGTGAATGTTTTTGCATACAATGAAAATAGTAGTTTCGAGAAATGTCATTAAACAAAATGTAATTGTTTGGAGCCAAAAGTTTATAAGAGCGTATATGTTAAATCGTTTATAAATCTTATAAGAAAAATACGTGAACAGAACATGTGATCTCTACTCTATTCATAAGCTATAAACAATAGCTTTATTATGATGTTCACTGTAGCTATAATGTGATTTTTATCTTATTGGAAAGCTGAGAATGGTTCCATCAGCCATAAAGTCCAAAGGTTGGCGAAGTACCGTTTCCTAAAGGTAACAATGTTCATATGTTCTGCAGTACTGCTTTTGTGTTTTCCTTGCATTTTATCCATGCCCAAAATTCTAATAATGCCTAAATCTAGGGAGTTCCTCTTTTTTTTTATGAAGTTTCATTTTTGTCGTTTTATGTTTCGTTGCTTAAATTTGGCTCTTCTATTTGGTGCAGAAACAATCGGATCTTTTGCTGAACGCTGATGATCTTGATGCTATGTGGGTTTGTTTAAGAGAAAATTGTGTTATTGATGATGCCACTGGTGCAGAGAAGGTATCGACCTCCAAAAAGTATTGCATCTATTTATTTCTTCTCTTGGCGTATTAGATATAGTTACCAACCTCGTGCAAATAAGAAAGACTCGTGTGTATTTTTTTATGGTGCTTGATTAAAGCATACTCCCATTATGCTATTTTTTTTATATCTGAACGATCACAGGCATCCACAATTTCAAATTAACATGATTGAATTCAGTTGTTTGATAGTATATTACTATATTAGTCTCTTTCTTTCAAATGATTATGCTGACCTCTCTCTTTCTCTTAACCTTCTTTAGATGAACTATGAAGACTTTTGCCACATTGCCTCTTTCTGTACAGAACAGATAGGCCCGAAATGTCGTCATTTTTTTAGCCCTTCAAATTTTATGAAGTTTGAGAAAGATGAATCAGGAAGAATTGCCATTCTACCCTACCATCTCTATGTAATGCGAACGGTGAGTGTTCTTCTATACTTTCTTACTGTAGGCTTATTTTTCGACTATACTTATATCGACATATAGTGATTTTGGAGTTTCTTCCTGTTCAGGTTTCTCTTACTCAAGCCAGAATTGATATGAGTGAGCTTGATGAGGATTCTGATGGTCTTCTTCAACATCATGTACGTGTCGTTATCTTAAGTTTCGATTTGTATAAAGTAGCTTGTAATTTATGTTCTTGTTTTAATAGAACATAAATAGAGTATTTTAAACATTTTTTTGTCCTTCTATTGCTACAGGAAATGGAAGCTTATATTCGAGGTCTTATTCCAAATTTGGCTCAATTACGTGATATGCCTACACGGTTTGTTCAAATGTATTGCCGCATCGCTTCCCAAAAATTCTTCTTCTTTTGTGATCCCAATAGAAGAGTTTTGTTTTTCATAGTCGATTGTATTTTCATGGTTGCACTTTGCGGATAAATTCTTCTTTTTTTGATGATGCATATTGATATTGCTCATATTTGCTAGTTCTCGTTTGTGATATTCTTTAATTTAGTTTTTCTTTCAATCCCCACAATCATGAATGCATATCTATCTTATCAATTGCGTATAGATCTTCCATAAGTTAATAGTCATTGCAATGCCTTTTGCATGCATTTTCAAATAGGATAATGATCTTTGTTTTATGGCTACTTAAAGTTTAAAGTTTTATTGGTAATTACTAATTTTACAGGGAAGGCGTGTATTAAGAAGGGTGCTGCTTTGCAACTGTCTTCAGGAACTCATGGAACTACATCAGGTATCTTTTCAGCTATACACATCTGTTAGCTTAGCATTAGCCGTATACATCACATATGACCCTTTTTAGAGTTCTAAAATACAAGCCCTTTAATAATGTAATTATAAGATGCAAAGGCATTGGTCCTGAGCCTTGCTGAGGTCATCTTATTTACTTAAATAGAAATGTTTATTAGTTAAATGTAACGTGCTACACTTTTACTTAGTGCTTACGTTTGTACATTATTATCATAATAGGAAAGCGAAGAAGAAGTTACGGACACTGAACAGGCTGAAAACTGGTTTTCCCTTACATCTGCACAGCGTATATGTGGTGAGCATTAATAATCTGCAACTTCAGTGCCTGTGATATGCATATATACCTTTTCCTTATACAGTGACCGTATTTGGGACCTGGAACTTATTGTATAATCAGTAAATAAAAAAGTAAGCCACTCATACTTGGTTACTGATGTGTTCCTTGCGCTTGATAAAGATATGAATGGTACTCTAAGCAAGCAGGAACTTCGAGAATATGCAGATGGGACACTCACAGATATATTTATTGAGAGGGGTAAGAACTGACTTCCATCAGTTTATGTTATTTGGTTTGCTGGATTAAAATATATTTTTAACTCGAATGGTAAGTTTTATGTCAGAAACTTAAACCAAATTTATTATAATTACATGTTAAAAAAACTATATTGGATAATAAAACTCGTTTTAGATATATAGAAAATTTACAAACAATTTTTAATTTGCCTGATATACCCTTCCTAAAACAATGAAATCTCTAATTTTCCTGCTTGTGGTACATGAGTTGTGTCCATAAGCCTCAACTATGAGATACATATGACCTAAAAGATGACACTTTCAAGTAGAAGTTGAAAAAGGGGCTGATCA
This sequence comes from Glebionis coronaria, assembly GCA_025667525.1. Classification (NCBI taxonomy): domain Eukaryota; kingdom Viridiplantae; phylum Streptophyta; class Magnoliopsida; order Asterales; family Asteraceae; genus Glebionis; species Glebionis coronaria. The sequence goes on along the minus strand of CM046878.1, from coordinate 18,716,359 downwards.
GATGGGTTAGGGAAACATTTCAAAGGGGTTTGGGTGATAAGGTTACTTTCTTGAATGGGCTGTGTGGGTTGGGTCGTATCTGCTAAAGATAAAACATAACCCAGATCGACCGCTTGTATAAGAATGGCGACCTTTAGTTTCAAGCTGTAAAGCACATCTATTCTGCAAAAAGCATATGCTAGATACAGAGACTTTTCAAATGAGCTCTTTAAACACCATATCATTCAAACCTATCAAGTAAAACGTGGGAAGCTTCTAATTGTGCTGTTTTTGCTTATATCCAATTCAGATATGTGCACCAAAAGTGGATCGAGGGTGGAAACTATGAATTATGCATAGAGGATGTCCGAGACGAAATCTGGGATATGGTTAAGCCAGCTGATCCTCTAAGGATCACACTTTCAGATTTGCTATCGTGCAAACAGGGTGGAACCATTGCAAGTATGCTTATAGATGTACGCGGTTTCTGGGCCCACGACAACAGAGAAAACCTTCTACAAGAAGAGGAAGAACCAGAAGAAGAATAAGCCATGTGGCATATATGTTTTTGTAACATTAACCAAATATGTTAACCTCTCAGAACTGCTTTTTAAGAACACAATGTGTATTCTATGTAAAGGTAGACGATAACTTGTAGTGTTTAATGATTTCACCTACTTCTGCCAGTCAGAAGCTAAGCTACAATTAACTTTAGTACCTCCGGGATTTCAAACTGATTATTAAAATGTACTATGTAATTCATGTGCAAATTGCTGTCATTTGTCCAGACTTGTGTGATTTTATATTCTGAGTGAGGTGTTGTCCAAAGAGCCGGACCAGTTGAGGACTTGAGGCTGCTATTGATTGCATGTAGCTAGGTTTAGACTGGTAGTGATCGGTTAGGAAGGGCGTGCTACTAGTATCAAGGACGGTCTTCAATAAATCTAGGGATAGTTCTTTGTTGTAATATAAATGCACGGCACCACAGCAGTACCTATGATACAACTTGGTTTGATTTCTAGACTAATGTCAAAATTCTAACTAAAGCTTTCCCGTTCATGTAGCCATTGCCATGCAAGCATTGAACAGCCTGCTGGACAAGCGATTGAAATCAAGTTCACGAGTCACGAAAGGCTCATTGTGGTATCTAAATATATGAGTGTTATGGTACACAATGTGAGATATTTTTCATCTAGAGAGCAACTTGGTTATGCGGACGCCCAAAGGAGGAGTTTGTACAATTCTTCTTAACTGTCTTTCTGAAAATGAGTTTTTTGTACCAAAGGGCTTCTAGCTGGAGCCTGGGACAGGTGCGTATTTTTTTTTTAATTGTAATGTATATACTGTGAAATCCTTGGTTTGTCTCTTCTAAATTGTAAATTGTACAATAATGATTATGATGTAACAAATCTCAGTGAAGAGGGAGCTAAACTCTCTTTGTATAAAACAAGAGCTCCAATATGATAAAACAACCATAAAGTGGACACACTAATCTCCTGAAAAGGGAGGTAGTCTGTGCCGGTTGATTCAAACATAGTTTGGATAATTATCCGGTGCAACAAATACACTAAATAGTTCTTTTACAATGGCCGTAACTCGAGGCCACATACAATGAGACCAGACATAGGTACTTCATGACTTGCAAATTTCATCTTCATAGAAAGAGAGTCATCCTTGAATTCATGAGCGGAATTAAATTGCCACAGTTGAATCTCCTTCCATCCATCTTCCCTTTGTTTTGGAACCCGAGTAATATCATGTATATTTACTGGGCTTGGGGTACTAAAATAGAAAAATTTGGCCTCGTTGTTTTCTTGGTGGAGCACATCTCGTACTTTCACTGGACAATGCATTCCTTGGCAGTTTTCTGAAAGCTTGAACACAAGATAGCACGCATATTCTGTGTCATGCGACAACATTTGACTTTTGATCGTGCAGTTGATATGGAATACCCTTTGTGGTAAAAGCTCAATCACCTCTTGAAATCTGCACGAACGATATACAATTACTCAAAAAAAGTCAAATTTAAAAACAGAACCAAATCCAAGAAGTGAAATTTTTGTCAACCATCTATTCATTGTTAACTAGAAAGCAAAAATTTATAGGTCGAACTATAGGGAAAATGTAACAAAGTTTAGAAAAGCAAACCTGGACTGCGCTGATGGCGTTGAAGCAAAAAGATTTACATTAGAAAATTTGTATAAAGATGCCTTTGCCGAAAGCATTAGAAGTTTCTTTCCGTTTACTTCACCCAACCAAAACAACTCGTCATAGTTTCGGGATATCTTAAATATTTCTTTAAAGTTAGTCTGCAGTTGTAGCACCTGGTCCGTGAAGTTTGTTTCCAAGACTTTGTTGCCTTCCTCTAACTTTCTTGTTTCATTTTTGACCTGTAAAACAGATCATGTCATATAAAAGCAATGCATACACACCCCCTTTATACAACATAAAGAAACGTATATTTTCGAAGTTACCTTCTCAATGGCTCGAAATTCAATGCCTTCAACATAAATTGAACTATCTCCACAGTGGAACGATGAAAGGCACTCTAGTAGAAACTCAAAAACAACATTTTCGTTCTTATTCAAGAATCGGTGCAACTCAATCATCATCCACTCGTTGTCTCTCCATGTTGCAAAATATGCATTAAGACTTTCGTGTCCCATTGTATAATTTAGGTCAACATACATGGGTTTATTTGCAACGTTTTTTGATTCACAAAACTTGAAAACTAAATAGACCCCATAGACAACATCTAGAGATAAAAATTGAGCTCTTGTCTTGATTTCGATGTTCAAGTCGGAAATATCTAACATCTCCACCACTGTCCCAAACCTGCACATATTATAAACATCCAAATCTAAACTGATGATAGCCTTTATTCCCATACACTTCTACAGTTGAATTTCATTATTTTTGGAAGAATAGTTTAGATTCTATCAAGATACTAGCAAAATTTATAATTCATTAATGAGAACAGAACACCCAAGAGAAGGGCAAACCTCAAATACCTCATTGGAAGGTTTAAAAAGTTATAGATCCCAATTTTATAGTGAGTATTAAAATCTATTTTGCCATGTTGATAATTATGTATGTACCACTAATCTTGTTACTAACCTGATGAGGTATAAAGAGCTAAAGATGAAGGACTATTCATATGTTGATGATTAGCGTGGGGAATTAACGGGATTAATTAGTAGTTCTATAGAGTGAATAGGGATTCAAATTAGGGACGGGCCCACATTGAAGCCGAGTGTGGCGCGTGCCACACCCTATTTTGAGTCAAGAAGTGTATTTTGTTATCAGAAAGTGTCGATTTTTAATGTGTGCAACCCTCGAAAATAACTTTTGCTACTTTGTTTCTTTACTGTGTAACTTGCAGTTTTGCTAAAAAATTCTCTATAGTGCAAATTTTAGTACGTCCGATAAAAAACTTATGCAAAACCCTTGAGAATTTATTTTTGCAACGGACACCTCATAATCCTAGGTTCTCCCCTGATTCAAATATGTTTTGTGAAAGTGCATGCAGTCATTGTGATAAGCTAGTGTTCTTAAGTCAAAGGGGTTCTTAAGTTTGATACAGTTGGATTATAATTATAACTATACATCTATGAGTGTCCCATTTACCTAAGCAAAACAACTTGTCACACATTAAATGGTGGAGAAGTAGAGAGGACAACCTTGATTCTGGAAGAGATTTCAACTTGTGCGGGCAACAACCTATGTAAGAAAACATTGTCGCGGACACCATTTCATTTCTTTCACTATCACCAACGAATGACAACAACTGTTGTACAAAAAGAAATAAAAATTTAGACTCAATGTGTGTAATATAATTGCATGTGTGAGTATGAAGTTCCTTCAAAAGGTAAAAGATGCGTAGAACACCATAAATACAACATAACCGTGATATGAGAATGAACTGATTACCACTTTGTCTTGTTGAAGGAGGATTCCCTTTGAAAAAATGTTGTAAAGTTCCTCTTTCATTTTGGTAGAATATTCATCAGGGCACTTTGACATCTGGATTATATCTTTATAGTCTTTAGGTAATTTGGGCTCCCATTTCTCATGATCCTCCTATATATACATTAACATATTAACAAAATCATGTTTCTTTAAAGGTCATAGTTTAGATATATATGAATCAAAAGTAAGCCAGTTTTGTCAAAATATAGAAACTTACGTGAAATTCCAATGCTTTCTTAACCTGTATGACTACTTCATTAGCTGTTGGACGTCTTTCCCTCCTGTGATGCAAACATCGAAGAGCAATCCTTGTAAATGTAGTATATGACTCTGGCACGATTTGGTCTTTGATACCCTCGAACACTAACGTATCAAGTTTTTCTAAATAATAGTGCTGTTTAGCCACAAAGGGTAAATAAAGATACTCATCATGTAGCTTTTCAGATGAGAGTTTCCCACACAATACTTCAAAGAAAACTGAACCTAGTGAGAATATATCACACTCTTTAGTTGAGAAGCCTGTTTTCGAGCGTAATGGGTCACGATACCCAATTGTGCCTGTAACATTATCAATGCCATAGTCTACATTCTGATTTGCTAGACATAGCAAGGAAAGCCCAAAACCACTAATTTTTGCTTTCCAGCCATCAAACAGTAGAATGTTGCTGCTGTTGATGTTCCCATGAATTACCATTTCTGGACTTGAAACCGTTCCATGAAGAAACTCCAGCCCACTTGCAATATCGATGCATATTTTAAGCCGCATCACCCAGGTAAGACTATCATCGCTCAAGTACTTATCAAGACTACCTCTGGATGAATATTCATATACAATAATTTTTTCATCCTCTTCATGACAGTAGCCTACAAGACTAATGACATTTAAATGTTTATACTCCATAAGGGTGTCCAACTCTGCCATAAATTTAGGTGCTACCAGCTCTGTCAAAACTTCGACATCTCTTTGGCCCGATTTCTTATTGAACCGCTTTACAGCAATGATGTTATCTCCATGAGTACCGTGAGTAGCTCCCTTGTATACATTCCCAGAATCTCCATGTCCAATGACTTGAACGAAGCCTTTCGTTGCTGACTTTATGTCTTCAAGTGACAGTTTGAGGTTGTCCTTGTGGTTCTCCTAGAAATAATTGGACAATCAGTCAATTTGTTGAGTTAAAAAACAGAATGAAACGACTTTCCATCTAGAATTCGTTCCAATTTTTATTTTTCATTTAAAGGTCCTCAATTGATGCCAACATTGTGGTTGTAAATAGAGGTTGGTTGTTGCAATTTCCATATTGAAGATAAAAAAATATACATGGAAAAGAAGAGGAGGTTTACCGGCAAATCAAAACAAATAAATCGCAAAACTTAAGAATAAAGAAAAAATTAAAACGGTAAGATCTTATATTGATAAAAAGTTTGAGAAAATATTGTTTACACAAAGTATAATTTACTAATTATCACATACTATTATCTAAGAATGTGAGGAAATTAGAAAGTTGTCTTTGAAATATTGACTTACCTGAGAGTCTAACGCTTTTTTAAGTTTGTTGATGACAACTTCTATTGTTGGACGTTGCGCTTGGGTTTCTGCCACACACTGACATGTGATTTCTAAAAATATGTCCAACGACTCTTTATTGGGTCCTTTACTTAAAGAAAAGACATGTTCATCGGTCTCCTCCTTTATCTTGTGATCAACTATTTGCATTATCGTTCTCTTTTCAAAATGTTCTCTTGCAATTGGTGCAACTCCTTTCGCATTCACCGTGGTGTATATAGAATCATAGGCCAACCTCCCAGTCAAGATCTCTAGCAACACCACTCCAAACGAGTATATGTCTGATTTCTTATTTAGTTTACCATATGTCTCATATTCTGGATCCAAGTACACATATGTACCTGCAACAGTATCAGTATAGATAGTGCTGGCTGCTTGATTTGCTGGGTGGAATTTGGAGAGCCCAAAATCCGCAATCTTTGCCTTCCAATTATCTCCCAAAAGAATATTATCGCTTTTGATGTCACGGTGTATCATCTTTTGTTTGCCATGATCTGTGTTGTTGTGAATGTAACTCAAACCATGTGCAATATCAAGACATATATTTAGACGTTGCAACCAGTTAAGATTAGCCATTTTATCACTACTTCCCAAATAGCTTTCAAGACTTCCATTCGAAGCATGCTCATAAATCAGGATCATTGTACCATTACCTTCATAACAAAAACCAAGAAGAGAGATTATGTTCTCATGCTTACAACTAGTTAAAGTTTCAATTTCTGCAATGAACCCTTCTTCTCCTTCTTGATTGTAAATGCGCTTTATGGCTACCGTGCTTCGTTTTCTGGGTAAATCACATTTATCCACCCCTTCTATCAACGAGGAATTATTGCTATCAAAATGTTCAAGATCTGCTTTGTATACTTTTCCGAATCCGCCAGACCCGATGCAGCATGCATCGTCAAAATTCTTGGTAGCCTCGTTGATATCGTCTAGTCCAATCTTCAAGTTTTCCAAATTTCCCTGCAACATTATGAAGTTGTTCAACACCACATTAATGCTAGTAAGGATTGGGGTGACATTGCGAAGAGAAGTTTTTATAATTGATAGATATTTATTAACGGTAAACTTTGAGTTGGTTTGATCACCCAATAATATGGTTTTATCTCTAATAATATGGTATTTTCTATAACTCAAACCAATTTAAAAAAGGATAATCAGATAACCAGCGTGATTATGAAATTAATGTACGGATTTGATAATGTTATTTTACATCGCAATAATCTTATTTAAGACAAATGACTAAAATAGACATTCGTTACAGTATTGCAATTTTTAAATAGGCAAATGACACAAAAAAATACTAAAACTTAATTTTTTTTCCACATAAAGGATGCCAACTTTTTTTGTTACCCGATTTAGGTTTTTTTTGTCACTTTCCGTTAAAAACTAGCGACAATTTCGTTACATCTCTAAATGAATCTTTTATGAGATACGAAGGGTTTTTGTGAAGATTACACAAATTAAAATGGCCCTTTATTTACAATTTCAAACCCGCATCTATTGGAAGAACAAAGATAAGGAAATTATTTGGTTCCCAAATTAGGTGTTTGGACGCTAATTCTAGATATGCATCTTTAAAAATTCAAAGCATGTTCCAACACAACCATTGTTATTCATTGTTATTATTTTGTATCACTTATGTTGAAGATGCTGTCACACTTCATCTACTCACTATTCATTAACAGCAAATATATGTGGTTAAAAAAAATTGTACTGTTGATCTAAATTAGACGATTCACCATTAGTAATTATGATACAATTAAATCTAATAACCTTTTAAGATTAGCTTTTCTTTATTGATAAAGCTTTCATTCATTGAACGAGTATCTTAATAGAGACTTAAAATGCTAACACTAAACGTCTTCCACAAATTCATCAGGTTTAAGCTAACATACATCTTAAATTAATATCGCTTTATTCATCTTGTCATTTAACTGTCACTAGAAAATATTGAAAATATATTACACTCCGTGTTTATCTCTCAATCAAGGATTCACCCAGCTCATTAAGGACTATATTACACTCCTTGTTTATCCCTCAATCAAGGATTCACCCAGCTCATTAACAACCGATTACAACCGATTGTCATTAACATACTTTTATTAGTTTCCTTTTAAGGAATATTGTATGTCTATTTATTTTGCTAAGTTCCTTGTAAATGTAAGATGAAATACATGAAATACAATAAAAAGCCTTTGTTCAAATTCATTATGGTATCAGAGCAGTGATCGATCACACGCTCTCTTTTTTAATCCAAAACCACAGTCTTCTGTTTCTCGTCTAGCCGACATGGTGGACAGCGGAAAGAAAGAAAGCGTCAAAAGTGATACTATAGATCACAATTCACCGTTCTATCTCCACCCGTCTGATTATCCAAGGCAGATGCATGTCAACGACGCATTAACCGACATCAATTATCTCGATTGGGTCCAAGAGATGGAAAACTTCTTGTTCGCCAAGAACAAGATGGGTTTCATTGATGGATCCATCAAAAAGCCAGAAGCTGCAGATAGTGATCGAATGGCATGGATGCGATGTGACGCGATGATCAAGGGGTGGCTCACAACGGCCATGGAGAAAGAGATTCGAGGAAGCGTAAAGTATGCCGCTACGGCATCAGAAATCTAGAAAGATCTCAAGGAACGTTTCGGAAAGGAAAGTGCACCTCGTGCATATGAGTTAAAACAAACCATCTCGAACACTAAACAAGAAGGAATGACCGTGTCCGCGTATTATACAAAACTACGTGGATTATGGGATGAAATGAAATCTTTTTTGCCTATTCCAATATGCAAGTGTGAAGGATGCACTTGTGATATTGGAAAATCTCTCAGGGAACTAAAGGAAAAGGAACAAACCTATGAGTTTCTTATGGGCTTGGATGGAGAATTTTCCATCATAAGAACCCAAATTCTCGCAACCAAACCAATTCCATCTCTGGGAAATACCTACCATCTCGTTGCCGAGGATGAAAAACAAAGATCCATAGTCGGAGGAAGAAAACCAACCAACGAAACAATGGCTTTTCAAACATCAACGAGGCGAAGTGGACCATCGAACTGAGTCGGCCAAAGGGAAGAAAAGGGTTGTGAAGAATGTGGAAGGAGTGGACACACACAAGATGGTTGTTTCAAAATAATAGGTTATCCTGAATGGTGGAAGGGTAAGAAAGAAAAGACTAGACCAAAGGCAGCATGTGCCGAGGCCGGGCCAAGCATGAATACAAGCTTAACAAAGGAGCAATATGAACAATTTCAGAAATTATTCTCCGGAGAAGACAAGGCTTTACAAAATGGACCTCCACGTACCGCACCCATGGCAGGTAAATTTAGACACAATGATGAATGGATCGTGGACTCAGGGTGTACGGAACACATTACTTTTAGGTCCGATGCATTGGAGAATAAGACCACGTCCAACAATGAACCACCCGTGATCATTCCAAATGGAGAAAACGTGACTGTCACAGGAAGAGGGATTCACACTTTACCAAATGGAACCATTGTGCAAGATGTCTTGCATGTTCCAAAATTCACTTTTAATCTCTTGTCTGTGAGCAAACTCTCAAAGGACTTAACTTGTGCCATAACGTTTTTTCCCGATTTCTTTGTTATGCAGGACTTGCGTTCGAGGAGATTGATTGGAGCGGGTAAGTGCAAAGATGGTCTATATCAAATGGGGATGCTTGGGACTAGGAGGAAAGCTATGACAGTGACTAGTGAATTATGGCACAAACGACTCGGACATGCGGGTGATGACAAACTGTCTCAAATAAAATCCCTTTGTGAATTTTTTTTTAAGAACAATAATAATGTTTGTGACTCTTGCATGAAATCCAAGTTTACAAAATTGCCTTTTCCTACTAGCACGATCAAAACGAAATCTTGTTTCGATCTCATCCATTGCGACATATGGGGTAAATATCGCACACCATCATCTACAAAAGCTAACTATTTTTTGACCATAATAGACGATTATAGTAGATCCGTTTGGGTCTATCTCCTCAAGCATAAATTTGAGGCAAGTACATGTCTAAAACATTTTCATAAAATAGTTAAAACCCAATTTGAAAGGAATATAAAGAGGATAAGGTGTGATAATGGAGGAGAGTTTGTTTCTAATCAAATGACAAGTTTTTACGACAAAGAAGGAATTCTATTAGAAACAACATGTCCACATACTCCGCAACAAAATGGAGTCGTGGAAAGAAAACATAGACACTTGCTTAACACGACACGTGATCTTATGTTTCAAGCGAATCTTCCTAAAAGATTTTGGGGAGAATGCATCTTAACCGCCACTTACATCATAAATAGGCTACCTTCCAAGATCATAGAAAACAAAACCCCCTATGAGTTACTTCATAACGAGAAACCAAACTATGATCAAATGAGGGTCTTGGGTTGTTTGGCGTATTATAGAAGCATTGAAACAAACGGGGATAAGTTCGAAATAAGAGGAAAGCCGGGCGTGTTCATGGGATATCCTAGTGGTACGAAAGGATATAAGGTCTACGATCCAAATACTGGCAAAATAATCACTTCAAGGGATGTAAGATTCGCTGAAAATGTTTTTCCTTTTGCCACAAAAGTCGAACAAGATGTGCATGAGACGGAAGACGTGTTTAATGTGTACACCGATGAAGAAAATGGGAATGTTGAGCCCAACATTACGATAGCCGAAAATTTGGGCCCAACTAATTCCGAAACTCATCAAAATGAAGAAGAATTAGAAGAATTAAATTCTTTTGATCCAAGCAATGATGGCCCAAATCTTGATGAAACAAATGACCATGCACAAGACGATTTTCATGTTGGTGAAACACAAAACCAAGACAATGAAAGCATTGCACAAGGAAGAGAAAAGCGGACTAAAACCAAACCGGCACACCTCAAGGACTATGACGTAAGGCTCCCCTCATCTATAGACCATGCACCCACCGTCTCCAATCAAAGATCCTCAACGGTATGTCCCATAACCAATTTTGTTTCCTATGAAAAGTTTTCGAAATCTCACAAGGCATTCCTTGCGGCCATCACTAAAAATGATGAGCCAAAAACTTTTAAACAAGCTATACAGGAACAACATTGGAAAGACGCCATGCAAAAGGAGATAAAGGCTCTCGAAGACAACGAAGATTGGACTATAGAAGAACTCCCCGATGGAAAACGAGTCATAGAATCAAAATGGGTGTACAAAACAAAGTTTAAATCAAATGGCGAGATCGAAAGGCACAAGGCAAGACTAGTTGCCAAAGGGCACACACAGATGGAAGGTGTTGATTATCACGACACATTTGCACCGGTGGCAAAGATAGTAACAGTAAGGAGTCTTATCGCTGTTGCCGTTAAGAAAAATTGGCACATTCATCAACTTGACGTGAACAACGCGTTCCTACACGGTGACTTGCACGAGGAGGTATACATGCGAATACCTCAAGGCTACGAAAATGGGGGAGGAACGAAGGTATGCAAATTGCGAAAGTCGTTGTACGGGTTGAAGCAAGCGTCCAGAAATTGGTATCAAAAGTTCACATCGGCTCTTTTACAACTCGGTTATAAACAATCCGCTGCGGATCACTCACTTTTCATTTACAGTAATGGAGATGATTTCGTCACAGCACTAATATACGTAGACGATGTCATTGTTGCGGGGAATAATGAAAACCAAATCAAGAGAACCAAGGACTTTCTAAATGAAAAGTTTAGTATCAAAGATCTTGGACCGTTAAAGTATTTTCTCGGAATCGAAGCTTCAAGAACTAGGGATGGGATTGTGTTGAGTCAAAGGAAATACACCGTTGACATACTCGAAGACGCTGGGATGTAGACCATGCACTTTTCCAATGGAACCCAACATGAAACTCGATAAAGGAGAAGATGACATTAGAGTTGATGCGAGCAAATACCGAAGGTTGATTGGGCGATTGCTCTACCTTCAAGCCACAAGGCCGGACCTTGCATATTCGGTGAACGTACTAAGTCAATTTGTTTCGGACCCTCGACAAATACACATGGATGCCGCTATGAGAGTTCTACGCTACTTAAAAGGAACACCAGGACAAGGGATATTCATCCCAAAGGAGGGCCAATTTAGTAGCTTACTGCGATGCGGATTGGATGGGGTGTCCACTTACGAGAAGATCAAGATCGGGTTATGTTCTACTATTAGGGGGAGCGCCCATTTCATGGAAATCAAAGAAGCAATCCGTTGTTTCCCGCTCCTCGGCAGAAGCCGAATATCGAGCAATGGCTAATGCCACTAGTGAGATTTTGTGGATGCGTTGGCTGCTTGAAGCATTGAAAACAAAACAAAATGATCCAACACCACTTTACTGTGATAACAATGCAGCCCGACACATTGCAAATAACCCGGTTTTTCATGAACGAACAAAGCATGTCGAAATGGACTGCTATTTTGTCAAGGAACGAGTAGAATCACACGAAATTAAGCCCCTTTACGTCGACACAAAAGCACAAACAGCCGACATCCTTACAAAGGCTTTGGGAACGAAACAACTCCAGACACTTTTTGTCAAGATGGGCATGCGAAATCTACACGCGCCACCTAAAAGCATGACACACACATATATTTACCACATGCTGTCTAAAGCCCACATTACCCCGTCCATAGAGTATCAATATTCCCTTGATTTTTTAGTGATTAATCCTCAAAAAACCCTCTGAACTTATATAAAAGGTTCATTTAGGAAAATAATAAAATGGTCGTTAACTTTTTAACGAAAAGTGACAAAAGAACCTAAATCGGCTAACAAAAGAAGTTGACATCCTTTATATGCAAGAAAAAAGGTATAGTACCTTAATTGGAAAAAAAAACCTTATATTAAGTGTTTTTTTTGTGTCATTTACCCTTTTTAATTTTATATATAAAACTGATCTTGTAAAGCCATAAGAATACTTTTTATTCACATTTTTACGAATTAGTTTTTTATGCTTGACAATAAACTTAAAATTGGCATTTTTAGTGAGATAGTGGGTTAGTAGTGGTTATATGGTTACACCACCCGATAACACTTGGTAGCACTAGTTTATTAATTAAAATAATAGGCCTTAAATGAAAAGTTTAAGTAAAGTAGTTACGTACCTTCAATTGAATGGATGATGTCCGGTTAACTGGATTCTCATATTTCCACTGAAGTTCCAAAGCTTTCTCAAGTCTTTTGACAACTTGATCAATATATGGACGATTTGCTCGATCTTCTTTTATGCACCAATATGCTGTCTCCGAGAAGATTTTTAGCGATTCCGTGTCCATCTGTTTTCGTAAATGCAACATGATCATATCATCCAAATGAGATTTATCCAGTTGACTTAATAACCCCTCTCCCAAATCTTCTTTAGGAAGAGTTGCACTCCGTCCGCACAAAACTTCCAATAATACAACACCGAGTGAATACATGTCTGACTTGTGGGTCAGCCCGCCAGTCTTTTCATATTTTGGGTCCAGGTATACATTCTTAACAATATCACGAGTGAGAAGAAGACGATGTCTCCAAGCTACTGTATTCTTCAATGAAAGTTGAAAACCAGATAACTTGGGTTCCCATTTTTCATCTAGTAAAATTTTCGAGCTCCTAATATTACAATGTATTACACTAAAATCACGTCCATCATCATAATGGATGTAACTCAACGCATTTGCAACACCGACACAAATCTTCAACCTTTGCATCCATGTGAGCGTCTGGTTACCTAGATATGTAGCGAGTCTTTGGTTGGCCTCCTTGTTGTATACGATCATCTTATTGTTCATATAATCATAAAACCCAACCAAAGACACTAAATTCTTATGTTTGAGACTAGCAAGCATCGAAATCTCCGTCCAAAACCTTTTGCTCTCATCTTTTCCATTATTGAAATCAGAATCGAACGTCTTTACAATAATATCTTGTTTAGAATGTCGACCTTCGTAAATCGTTACACGATTAACTCGTGCGATCCTATTCTCAACAGCAAAATTGTTGGTTGCTGAATTTATATCTTTCCAGCTGAGTTTTAAGTGCGAGAGATCTTTGATGAAAGACTTTGTCTTTTTGCAAACATGGGAGTCAACATCTTGAGATATGGAGGGCAAAGATCCCTATGTGTATAAGACAAGACAACATTACCAAGTGTGGCAAAAATAACACGTGTAGTTATAGAGTTCACGTTTCTAAAATTCCAGTAACATACTAAAAATGTTTTAAAAACTGGTCGGACCAGTCGGGTCGAATCGGGTTTTTTCATTTAAATCCGCCGGTTTTGAACCGACATGTGTCAACCTAGTTCTCGACACTTTTCTTGTTTGTACCAGATATACCAAGTGAATTATATATAGTTACGACGTAATTTCGTTATTAAATATTATCTTTGTTGTATATATATATATATGGATTAATTTATTATATGTACTCTTAGTTTTGTTGGAAACAAAAGTGTTTTTCTGTGTAGAAGACTGGGTAAACTAGAAAATCGAACCAACAACTTAGTGATTCGATTGAGTCAATGAACCACACGGTTTTCAAAACAGTACATCCAACAATGGTAATAAGTAAATGGAATAATTTCATATATCACCTTACTTTTGTGATAAATTTCATATATACCCAAAATACAATTAGTACCACGTCATGATTAGATGATGTAACTTTAACTTCCGCCGCGACTTTTGAGTGTTCCTTTATTATCAGAAATACATTTATAATATTACTTGTGTGAATATTGATATAATATTAATAAAAAAAGATTAGTCTTAATTAAAAAATACAAGAGAACACATATGGAGTCACTTTCTATACTTGGAGTGACTTTAAGCAATAGGTAAATAAATTACCTTATCAAGATGGGATAACGTATCTTCAACTTTTACCGCAACTCTTGAATTTTCCTTTAATACCATAAATACAATAATAAGTAGTAGATAATTTTGCTCATGTTAATATTAATATTATCAATAAACAGAGTTTAGTTATTGTAAAAATAAATGAAAGAGAAAATCGTCTTACATCATTTTGACGTTCCATTTGAAGTTTTAACGCGCTCTCAAGACTTGTGACAATCTCATGGATACTTGGGCGTTTTGATCGTTCTTTTATTCTTTATTCAAGCAGTGATACGCTATTTTTGAGAAAGCCTTGAGTGATTGTGGATTCATTTGTTTCCACAGATCCGGATCAATTATTTCATCCAAGATTTTCTTTTTATAATGAAAAAGGACCAGTGTTGTCAAATACTTGTTATCTGTATGCTCACTTATTGATTCCCTACCACAAAGTAATTCAAACAAAAGTATCCCAAAAGAATACATATCTGACTTGTGGCTCACGGTTTTAGTCTCAGTATATGTTGGGTCTGCATACTCAAGTTTATCGGTATGAAATGCATGGTGCCTTTGAGAAGCTTTAATCTTCAAGGAACATTCTAAATCACGTAATTTGGGTTCCCACTCATCATTTAATAAAACTCTAGAGCTGTCTATAGCCCGGTGTATTACGCTAAAATCACGTGGCTCATCGTAATGAGTATAGCTCAATGCATGTGCAAGACCGACACTTATTTCCAATCTTCGCACCCATGTCAACAACATCGGGTTACTTACATAGTCGATGAGCATTCCGCTGGTATCATGCCTGTAAATGATGAGCTTCTCATAATTTTCATCACAAAACCCAACAAGAGAAACAAGATTTTTATGCTTGAGAGCAGAAAGCATTGAAATCTCCATCCAAAACTCTTGTTCTCGATCCTTCAATTTTTCTTTCTTTAACCTCCGAGCAGTGATATCAATCAACTCACCCGACCACAAGAGTTGTCCCTTGTATCTCTTTCCAAATCTACTTGTGCTGATAACGTATTCTTGAGCGAAGTTGTTGGTGGCAGATATGATATTTTGAAGAGGGACTTTGAGGTGAGAAAATTCGTTGCTAGGCAAAGACATTATCTGTTAATCAAGTAATGTGAGTGAGAAAAAAAGGAGTATAATAATACCTAGAAAATGTTAGATTAAATTCCTGAAGCATGTCTAAAAAGTGAAAAACTATCCTGCTTGCTAACAAAATAATGTGTGAAATAAGGTGATGTGACGCAGCAGGTGATCTTAACTGATATAGATTGTATACTTCTAAGAATTTTCCTAACATGGATGTTTTTGGATATTATGCACACTAAATGATGGTGGCATTTTTACCTTTATCCAGAAAGCTTTTATCAATGTTGTTGTTATATGACATGGTGACTATTTATGGGTTGCATATACATACATACATACATATCTATGTACGTAGGTACGTAGGTAGAGACATAATTATGAAATTTGAGATTGGTGATTGATTGGTGTTTGTGAGTTGGGGAGTTATTGATTTGCTCCTATTGAGTTCACATATTTCTATCCGCCGTTTAGGTACCTTTCCTCAGGGGCTCGCATATTTTTTATTACATTACATTGGTGGAATTAGTATTTTGAGTTTTCAATTTATATTTTTAGCTTTCCTAGCTATTTAAAGGTGCTTAATTGCTTATTACGCAACTTGAGCATCTGTTTTTGTAATATGATAGAAATGTTTTGAAACCGAGTTCAGCCAGGATGGTTGAACATTTTTCGTCGGGAAATTAAAGGGGCAAAATAAACCGATTCTTTGAGGCTTGAAATTTGAGTCTGTTGTACAATATCGACAACAAACCCGAAGTTCGATAACGCGGAACCGCTAGATCGCGAGTTCTGTCGAGCACAAGTAGCGAACACGAGAGACTAACCGACAATTATATATGCACACGATATACCCTCAAACCCCTCTTTATTAATAAACCTAATACATTGAGGAAGAATAATTTAATAAACTAGGATCCTCATCTCTATTTATAGAAATGAGGGGTAAACACCTCCTTAAGTTAAATAGGAAACTTCCTATAAAACAAATTAATAAAGTTAGCCTAAATACTTCCTAATACTAGTCTATTCCTAATCTATATTACAAAGTATATTTAAGTCCCTAAATTATATTTAAGTTTATTCCTAAATTCCAACAGAGTCTGACTCGCCGAGTTTCATTCGACCTGAGTCAACCCGGTTCACCAAATGGATCGTGTATGATATTTTCTTTGAATTTAATTATAGTAATATATGACAAGTTTAGCTTGAACATAGTAATGGATAGTGTTGTTTATAAGTTTAAAATTTGTATTCTTGTTGAATTGTATTTGTTTGGTATACTATAATTTTTTTCTTAATTAATGAATGTGATTGGTATTGAATCTTTTAATCACTATGTT
This sequence comes from Glebionis coronaria, assembly GCA_025667525.1. Taxonomy (NCBI): domain Eukaryota; kingdom Viridiplantae; phylum Streptophyta; class Magnoliopsida; order Asterales; family Asteraceae; genus Glebionis; species Glebionis coronaria. The sequence continues at coordinate 18,699,577 of CM046878.1, read as the reverse complement.
GGGTATTAGGTATTACACGCTTTATAGGTGTTTGGTTAGCCAAAATATGGCAATATACTTATGTAAAACCAGGTTGACCTGTTGGTCTAACGGGATGAGACTTAACTGGATTGATTTGAGACATAGGCAGCGATGTCCTATCAAAGGGCCACTAATTATGTATAAGTAGTTTTATGAGTCTAGCTAAACAGTAAACTGACAGAGTGAAAGTATACACTAAAACAAATACATAGTAGTACTATTAATAAAGATGATGGAAGAGGGAAAATGTCTTACCGCTTTTTGATGTCTTAGTTGAAGTTCCAACGCTTTCTCAAGTCTCGTGACAATCTCGTCAATATCTGGGCGCTGCGATCGTTCTTTATTCAAGCAGTCATATGCTGCTTCCGCTAAAATGTTAAATGATTGAGTGTCCATTTGTTTCCATAGATCCCAATCAACTAGTTTATGGAGTTTCTTCTCTTCATAATGGGTAATGGCCACAATTATTGATTCGCTCAAACACAGTAGTTCAAGCAATACTATCCCAAAAGAGTACATATCCGACTTTTGGTTAATACTTTTAGTCTCATTATATGTTGGGTCTTCATACCTAGTGTTTATATAAGGAAATGCAGCAGTATGAAATGAAAGGTGCCTTTGACATGCTTTAATCTTCATGGAACATTCAAAATCACATATCTTGGATTCCCAGTCATCAGTCAATAGAATTGTGGTTGTGTAGATATTCCGGTGTATTACGCTAAAATCACGTGACTCATCATAATGAATGTAGCTCAACGCTTGAGCAATGCCGACAGATATCTCCAACCTTCGCACCCATGTCAACAACATCGGGTCACTCAGATAGTTTCCGAGACTTCCTCTGGTTTCATCCTTGTAAATGATGACCTTCTCATCATCCTCATCACAAAGCCCAACAAGAGAAACCATATTTTTATGCTTGAGACTAGAAAGCATTGAAATCTCCATCCAAAACAGCTGATCTCGATCATTCCTTTTTTTCTTAAACCTCTTAGCAGAGATACCAATCAACTCACCCGACAATATTAGCTGCCCCTTGTATTCATTTCCAAATCCACCCTTCCTGACGACATTTTCTTGAGAGAAGTTGTTGGTGGCGGATAGGATATTTTGAAGGGGGACTTTGAGGTGAGCAAATTCGTTGCTAGGCAAAGACATTGTTATCTGTTAATCAAGTAAAAATGTTAGTGAGGAGAAAGGAGTATAGTAATGCCTACACAGTGTTTGATAAAATTCTTCAACCATGACTAAGACATTTAAGGTCTAATTCTGGATAGATTATGTTTGTGATTCATCATTCTTTCGATCAAGGCTTTCTCTAATTCTTTGTATTGTAATCGTGAATATAGTAACTGTAAAGGGGTGGTTGATTGAATTTGCTCATATATACCTTGTAGTTTGGAAAAAAGTTTTTGCAGCAATGACATGCTCTTTTTTTAAAGTAATTATGGTTTTTAAACAGCAATTAGAACTTTTATATGTTCTGACACAGTTTTTAGAGTAACCATGTTTTTTTTAGCGGAAATTACATCTTTGTACGCTGTTTTTTACTTCTTTTTACAGCGATTGGCATCAGAAAATTGGATGTAACCTTAAAATAGTTCCTAAGATTTAAAACTCTAAATGAGAACAAAGCAAGAGCAGGATATTATACTCTAATAGTCTAATTGTGAAACTGATCAGAGGCTAATAAGGTATTATAAGTTTTTTGTTGTCCTCAGGTCAATATATACAAAGTTACTCTTTTTTATCATTTTGCGGGGTTCAAATTGACGAGTACTGGAATTAAAAAGAATTTTTCCAAAAAGAGTGGGTCATTTCAAAAGACGTAATATGGTGGTAAATTTATTTTTAACTCCATTCAGTGCATCTCTCCATCAATGTGTTGACGTGAAACACGTTCTATCATTATCTTAGGTTCAGTTCCAAAGGTACTCACATACTTTGGACACGTCTTATATAAGAAGAAAGCGAGTGAAGTGAAGAGAAAATGATTAAATTTTTTGTGTTTCTGAGTTCAAAAGAAATGTGAAAGATAACATAATCTTTTTGTGTTTTAAGATGTGTAAAAAACAAAAAGTTATAACTAAGTAAAAGAAAAGACCATTCCTCTCACTTTCTTTCTAAATCATCCCAAATTGAGAAGTAATTTAGGAGTGCAATTATGGAGTAATTTAATGGATCTCTTTTAATTCCATTTTTTTTGTAACCGTAATTTCTGACTCATTAGCTGACTAATCTACGGGGTTTGAGCCCACCGCCTCACATACTAAAACCAGGTAAAGCCCTCTCTTTTAATTCCATTTTCTCTCTTAAAAAAATCTTATTAACACAATTTTTTATTATCACATTTCCAAAACTTTCTCTTTCACTCCAAAATTAAACTTGGGAGCAGATAAGACCTTAAGTAAGCCAATGGAAAATGTATGAGCTCTTATCGTATTAATATATATCTCAACCACTGTAAAAAACATTATTGTTTTGTTATCGCCAAAAAACACATCCGATTAACCAAAAAACATTGGGCCAGGCCTAAAATCATAAATAAAAAGAAATATTTACAAAACGCACCCTCAAACTTTGCGACAAGTTACGAAACTATCAACACTTTTAACTATTTACGATTTTTGTAACAAGTTTTATTTATCAAATATGTAACGTATATCGTTTAATTCATTCATAAAAATGTAAAGCCAAACAAACCTTCCAATTCGAACAAATCGAGCCCAATATTTAGACTTTTACGCTGAAGCAATTTATATTTATTAAGAAAAAAACTTTTAAAATACACCCTTAAACTAATTAATAACTTTAAATTAAACCACTTAAGTAAAAAATGTACAATTTTATAAAAGTTTAAATTATATGAATAACCTTATATCTTTTGCTATTTATGATTATTCTATATATTAATCTTTCTTTGACAAATATCTAACATATATTCAGCAACTTATTTGATGGAAAATATACAGCGATGACAACGTCTATGGATTACGAAGTGACATATCTCTACTACTTATAAAGAGAATTTGTCAATTTCTTGAATGTTGAAAACCCCACTAAATAAGGAAATGTTGAAAAACTCAATAAGTATGGAAATGTTACAATGTTGAATTCACAGCCTTGCAATTTGGAATGTCCGGCCCATGTTTTGTGGAGTCCAGCCCATGTTTTGTACGTTTCAAACGTGTGGAATGTCCAAACATTTAACACATTACAGTCACACACGTGTGGAGTCCAGCCCATGTTTTGTACGTTTCAATTTGGAATGTCCAAACATTTAACACATTACAGTCACACACACAAAAACCATATTTTTTTCTCTAAACCCTAATACACGGCCGCCACCATAGTCTGCTGAATCTGCCACTATCATTTGATGGTTTAGGTGGTCTCATGGTAGTTTCTGTTGGTGGTTGTTGGTTTGGGTGGTTTAGAGTGGTTCAACCACATCTATATCCTTCTCCATTGTATTGATTATGATTTGGTTAAATAATCCCAGGTTTCAGATTTGTTTTTTTATTTTTTTATTCTTATGTATTTGATATATCTTGACTCACCCACAAAACATAATCATCGGGAGATCAATTTAGGATACCACATGTGCTGTTCCGATGAAGAGGAAGAATGATGCAAGAGAAAAACCTGCGATTTAAACGTTTGATTTTTTGGGTTTCTTGTAAAAAATTATACGGGTTGCGTTTAGTTTATTTGATTTGATTATGTGGTCTTGATCCTTGAAGGTATTTTTTTTACAGGTTCACTTGCTTCTCTTCTCAAATCCTTGAAGGTATTTTTTTTTTACATTTTGATGTGTATTTAAATTCGTTTGAATGAAACGTGTCTGGTATAATGGTTTTTCAAACTGAATCTCAATTCCACTGAAATTGCAAATATGTTACTAGTTTTTTTGCATTTCTATGGGAGGAAATACTATTTGGTAATTTCGATCAGGCATGCGCATTTAGTTTCAGGAAAATGTTATTAAATGGGGTCAAAGTCAGAGATGATATATGGTGCGGCTCCTCAAGTACTTTCTCGGATGGAACAGCGATTACATGAAAAATGCTTCGGTAATCTAGAAGACATCATGTCTGGGAACTTGCTTGTCATGAGCTTTCTCATTTCTCCATTTAGTAGGTTATAAATGAGTTTGTTTTTTCTCCTTTTTGTAAGGAATGTTATTGTTGGTAGATTGTGTTCATAAACCGTGTTGTAAGTTTCGTTCAAATAGTATTTACTTACATTAAAGGGACGGCTTTACCTGGTTTAAGTGTGTGTGGCGATGGGCTCAAACCCTGTGGATTAGTCAGCCAATGTGTCGAAAATCACAGTTACCAAAAAAATAAAAAAAACAATAGAAGGAAAATTTTGTAGAAATTATATCGAAGTGCATGTGTAATGAAAAATAAAAAAATTTCTCTTCGTAGCTTGACGATTTATCGTCTCCAAGATATTATATCGAAGCAAAGGTGGAAAATGATTTTTTTTTATCCGCAACAAAACGTCCATGCACAAATTCGTTCTACATTTAATGAGTACTTTCTTGAAAGTATAAGGAACCTTACGAACTACGTGCATTAGATTTATTTCATTTTAAAATAAAAAAAGTTATTTATCCTATTAGGGTCATATTATGTTTGATACATAATGATACTGTATTAAACTCACACATTTCCCCTTTACCCACCTACTGTATTAAACTCACAATATGATTGAAACAAAAAAATTGATAAAATATAAATCTATAAAAAGATGAATGGCCAAATTTTACCATTTGAGTATTAGAGAATTTTTTATATATATGTTGATATTACTTTATGTATGAAATAATTTACATACTAAAATAACTCGCATGATAAAACTAAAGTTTCACTACTAATCTTTTACTTATATACTGAGTATATTCATTTAAATTCTAGCCACACATTTAAAATAAAAGAGAAAAATGCATCTGATTTTATAGGTTGTAGATGCATTTTAGATTCGTGGTTGTGATTTGTTCTCATCATTTTTATTTTAATTTTACTTCTTAATTAATTTTAACTCTAAATTAAATATGTTAAAATTAGGTTAATTTTTGCTGCTTGTTATTTCGGACACAATTTGGTTGAAGTTCATACAAATAAAAACACCAGACCTACTATAACAAAAGGATAAAAGAGTCTTACATGCTTATTGACACGTGCTAGGTCCAAAGCTTTCTCAAGTTTCGTGACAATGTCATTTATGTTTGGGCGTTGCGATCGTTGTTCATTTAAACAATCATATGCAATTTCTGTGAAAACTTTGAATGACTGCAGATCGATTTGTTTCCAGAGATTCCACTCAACTATTTCTGCAAGTTTTTCCTCCCTATAATGAAGAATGGCCATTGGAACCAAATACTTATTATCTTGCTCGTCCTTCAATACTGCTTCCCTACCACACAGTAGTTCAAACATTATTACCCCAAAAGAGTACATATCTGACATGTGGGCAACACTCTTTGTCTCTATATATGTCGGGTCTGTATACCCCTCCGTATCCCAAACTTCATCAACACGGAATGAATGATGTCTCTGAGATGCTTCAATCTTCATGGAAAGTCTAAATTCAGATAACTTGGGTTCAAAGTTATCATTTAATAGAACTGTCCCACTGTCAATGTTTCCATGTATAACGCTAAAATCACGGTGCTCGTCATAATGAATGTAGCTCAGCGCATGCGCAAGGTAAACACATATCTCCAATCTTGGCACCCATGTCAACATCATCGTGTCACTTAGATAGTTGCTGAGACTAAACATGGTCTCAAGCTTGATAACGATGATCTTCTCATCATTTTCATCACAAAACCCAACAAATGAAACCAGATTTTTGTGCTCAAGAGTAGAAAGCATCGAAATCTCCATCCAAAAATGCTCTTCTTTTTCATCCCATTCTTTATTCCACCTTTGAGCATGGACATCAATCGACTGACCAGACCACAAGAGTAGTCCCGCGTAATGATTTCCAAATCTACCTCCGCCTCTGAAATTATCTTTAGCAAAGTTGTTGGTGGCAGAAAATATACTTTCAAGGGGGATTTTTAAGTGAGCAAAGTCAGCATGATTGACTGACGACATGATGTATATGTGTTTGTCTGAACAAAAAAAAAAGGGTGAGTGCGTTGTTACAAAAAGAAGCAAAGGATTGTTTGGGTGATATACAGAAAAATGTGTCTGTTTTATGATTGCATGAAGATGTGGATAAGCTGTGTGAAACTGTGAATTGGGCTGCATTATTAATCATAGTAGTCGACTAGTAGGCTATTATTGACTTTTCCACAATATTTTAAAACCCAGTTTTTTTAGTTGACCCGGTCTAGTAACCGGTTTACGGGTCAACCGTTCAACCGATTGAACCGCCGGGTCAACCCGGTTCTATATATTTGTATATTTTTTTATATTTAATATGTAATAGTGATTTATCTTATAACTTATATTTAGTTCAATTAAACGGATGAAAAATATGTATTTTTTACTTATGATTTTTAGTTATATATTTATGACATTATAATACAAGTATACAAAAATAATTAATATATGGTTCAATTTGTAATAGATAATAATAAAACAATATTAGTTAATGTTTTAAGTTAATTTTGATTTTATTTCAACTAATATTAATTACTATCACTAAAATTTATCATTATAACTTAAAAATGTGTATGAAAAAAAATTTTGAACTTTTTTTTATAAAAATTCGTGACTCGGACGGGTTTATAAAACCGGGTCAACGAAAAACCGGCGGTTCAATCCGGTTCTCAAACAAGCAAAAACCCGGTCACATCCGACCCGGTCTCCAAGCCGGTTCACGATTCAATCGGTCGGGTCAACCAGGGTTTTAGAACATTGCTTTTCCATTATCACACAAAGCGTCTCTGCGTGTAGGAAACTTCCTTTTAAAAACTTGAAAATAATATATAAAAAAACATGTGGATATACGTACTCTATGAGTATCCAGTAATTTGGTCATCTTGATCAATGTTTTGAAACCCGGGTTTTGAATCGACCCGATCGAGTGATCGGGTCACCGGTTCAACCGGTCGGACCGTCGGGTCGACTCGGTTTTCTATAAAAAAGAAGTTATATATATATTTTCAATATTACGAAAAATATTTATATAACATGTAAAATCAAAGTTACGTTGCGAATATATTACTTAAATCGCAAAAATACACAAAAAAAAATAAATAAAAAAACGAAAAAAATCAAAACCCGGCCGGGTCTCACGAACCGGGTCACTTCAAACCTAGCGTGTCACACCGGGTTTCTAATATATAAGACCCGGGTCAATTTGGCTCGTTTTTCGGTCAGAACCAGTTCAACCGGTTGAACCGGCTGGGTCGACCCGGGTTTCAAAACATTGATCTTGATTACGGTACTATACTACTATTGATTAGAATATAAACACTATGTAAAATATTTCAATGATCATAACATTTTATCATTTATGCTCCTTTCATGATTAAAGAGGTTCGAAGGTGCCGCAAGTTAATTTATCCGATATCACTAAATTAAAAACCGAATCACCACTGAGAAAATGACATTTTCGTATAGGAACAATTCTAACCAAGAACATGTATCACACTAACATCACCCAGTTACATACAGCACTAATGAAGCAAAAACTAAATTACACCACTAGTATTGATGATTCATTTAACCCATGTGAGAAATTCTTTGCTTAAGTTTTTTTATATTTTATTTCTAACGACATGTCCACATTTTTATCGTAAGAAAAAGCAAAATGGTAGGATTAAGCTGCTCAAAATCACAAGAATATGTCCACATGATATACTAACTGTTTTAAAAAGTTTTCTTATATGACTATAATTAAAGTAAACTAGTCTGATGTTTATTTCATTATGCAAGTACGTAGATTGTTTCAATATTCTGTTGATGTGAATTGAAGACAGTTTACTGTCTCTGAAGAAGTTTATGTAATCGTTATATATATGGTAAAGCTACATATATCAGTAGTGATGATACATATTGCTCTTAAGCTCGTAACTAAGTGAACTTAGGTATATCAAAGCGAGAAATACTAGAAGCACATAATTTATACATAAAAACTTCCACACAATGATGTGGCAAATAAATTGGACTAATTATAATCTTTTTGTGTATAAATTATATGGTTCTAGCATTTCTCTATTAAAGGAGCCATTCTAGAATATTAAAAACAACCACCTAAATTTGCGACTTTATGTATTTTTGACTTTATGCTCTTTTGAAAATGAAATATGTGAATAGTATTTATCTCCTTTGATAATGTATGTGCTTGATATCTGTTAAGCACTTTCATATATCAACATCGTGGGATATTTTCACAAAATACTTGTTTTAGTAAAGTCTTTGTTTAGATAGATGTGGATGTGTGTGGTGTTTAATGACTCTTATCATTAATGAATTGAGGTCCGGTTTTTGCATTATTGCTAGTTGACATTTTGACTATTAAGATTTCCCAAACTAATCTCTAGCGTATAGGAACTTCCCTTTTATTGAATTATTCAAAGTTTGAAAATAATCTATAGACTTAATTTACAGTACTTGAAAATAAAATAATTTGAATTCGAAACTCAAACATTAACATACAATAAACATAGGGCCACCATGTTAAAATCATCATTAGCATATAGAGGGCCATCATGTGAAGAATGAAGTGCCCTATAAACAGTAGAAACGCTGTCAAATAGGAGTTGAGACAGGCAGTTTGTAGCACTAAAGATGAACTCTAATAAGCTTCAAAACTGGCCCGTTTCTCCGCAGCAACTATCTTAAAAACTGATTTTTTCGTCCCACAATTTCTGGATTTCAAGTTCCCCCGAAGCATAGTTTGCTTTCATACCAAAGGTTGTGTTAGCAGCATGCTTGTAGTTTCCATCTTGCTCCTTGTGTTGTTCCTAAACAACTGCATACATTAACCACTCAAAGGTCAGTTGATCAAAAGATAAGATAAGACGAAATGAAAGTTTGAATAAAATAAATAACAAGAAAACAAACATCAATCTGATGGGGGCCTTTTCATCTATGTTAGACATGTTATCTAGGGCCGCTAATGTCTACTGGTCTTATTTAAGTGAATGGTACAAAAATTCGACACTGGTAAGGGTTGTGGAGAATATTGTACCATGGTGTAAACATTGAATCTATACTCTACATACTTATGCTTCTTAACCATTTTTGTGGTGACTGTTAAATACAAAAATTAGCATAACCTACCAATTTGAATATTAATCACTTGAACAAGCTGAAACAGGAAAAACTCAAAACAAAAATGATACTTATGCAATATTATTGAAGACGTCAACTATTTACTAAAATATCAGAGTAAAAAGCTTTTTACCTGAACACGCCCATTTTGCCACATCGACACGATAGTTATTGGGAATGCCTAAAAAGATGACATGAATATGATATTCAGTGAGTCAGCATCAACTTTAGCTTCACACATATTCTTTAATCTAGGAGCAAGGTTGTCATTAGCGGAATGGAGGTCCACCTTCACCTACAAACTGGAACCAATAAGTTTGCCAGTGCGAGCACTCTTCAAAGCTTACTATATTCTGAATCCGTCCATTTTACCCAAAGATTTACTTGTTAATAGAGAAGTCTGAATCCGCCCATTGCAACATATAATGGCCATTAAGTTTGAACACAGTAATTTAATTTATAGAAATAAAAAGGACAAAATCTGTATCCTTCATTAAGTTAGTTAGAGTGTTAGACTATCTCTGTTCGTATCCTGCTTGGGTTTTTATATTGTTCTGATGTTGTTAATAAAAAGGGAGTTAAAATCATATGAACTTTGGAAGTGAGAGATTTTGAGTGCTAACCATTTTCCAGTTGCCCGAAAAATCATAGGTTGTTCTGTTCACCAATCATAGGCTTTTCTATTTACCAATCATATGGATACTTGTGCACCAAATATAGATTGTGTGTCATTTAATTTAGATGAATTCTGTGGTAATAAAGGGTCATTTACATGATCAATTTATAGCGCATTAACAGTTGGCGTGCAACTCAATCTATCAAATAATCACTTACAAAACCCACTGCCAAGCACCATGCCCCTATCATGTAATTTCATGGGTGAAAGCTATAAATACGCAATATAGTTTTTCAAGAAAAACGAAATACGTAATCAATTTTATTTTGTACTAGTAGTCTCAGTATATTTTCAAATTTTGTTCAATATACGTAATATGACCGGCTAAATGATTTGTTTGACATGTTTCATTTTAAAATTTTATAATTATACTCCCTTGATCTTGGGGGGACTTTCACTTTTAGTCTCTAAAAACAAAAGGGAGATTCACTTTCAAAGTTTATTTTTTTCGAATTTTTGTGCAAATTTTTTTTAGAAAAGTTAATTTAAAAATTACTTTTAAGGCAGATTTCTATAAAAAAAAAATAAAAACATAATTTTTTGAAAAATAAAAGATTTTTGACAATTTATTTTTTGAAGAAATCTGAAAAATTAATTTGAATAATTTTTAAAATAAGGCAGATTTCTATAAAAAAATTAAACACATAAATTTTTTGAAAAATAAAAGAATTCTGAAAAAAAAATATTTTTTAGAAATCTTTTAATTTAAATGGGTTTTGCTAACCAATGCCCAGTGGGCAAAGGTTAATGTGTATTAAATGAACACAAACTTTCCAAATTAGCATTAAAATGCATTAAATACACATTAATTTTATTGAAAATCAGGTTCAAATATAGTAATTTATGAGTTTATTTAATGTGTATTTAATGTATTTTAATGCTAATTTGAAAAGCTTGTGTTTATTTAATACACTTTAACCTCTGCCCACTGAGCATTGGTTAGCAAAACCCTTAAAAAATTTATGTTTTAAATTTTTTATATAATTTTTTAAAAATTATTTTTTTTCGAAAATGTTATTTTATTTCGAAAAATTTATATAAAAAAAACAATTTTTAAAAAAAGTCTTTTCGAAAATTAAAACTTTTTGGAAATTTTGTTTTTCATTAAAAAATAAATATTTCAAAAATATTTTTTTGTCAAAAAAAATTTAGATTTTTATAATTATATAATAGAAATCTGCTTTTTTAAAAAAAATTGTTTTTTTATTTATTTTTCTAAACTTTTGTTTTCATATAATTTTGAAAAACTAAAATTTTGGTTTTTTTCAAAAAACTTTTTTTTTCTCAAAATTTCGAAAAAAATAAATATTATGATATTTTTTGAAAAATAGTACTTTTACTTCTACGTGTATAAGTTTACACAAAAAAAATATTCGAAATATATGCTGGAAAAGTAAAAGGACTGAAAGTGAAAGTCCCCCAAAAATCAAGGGGTCATAATTATAAAATTGGAAGGTGAAATCTATCAAACAAGTCACCTAACCGGTCGTATATTGAACAAAATTTGAAAGTATACTGGGACTACAAGTACAAAATAAAGTTGGTTACGTATTTCAATTTTCTTGAAAAAACTATATTGCGTACCTTTAGCTTTCACCCTAATTTCATCGAGAAATATGATGCACACGTATAGACTAATGGCACAGTTTAAAACATATTTATGATGTAGAGGCACCTGAAGCTGCAGCTGCTCACTGTGATCAAAGCTTTTTCATATGACAGTTTGATCTTTTTTTAATGGCAACTAACTCACATACACGCATGTCCCTAGTATAGTAGATGAGATGATATGGGCACCTCTGATAACCGCTAGGCTATAGGATTATTTCTGGGCAGCCATCACAGGTCCACGAGACCTTTTTGCTGACTTTTCAGAGACATAACCTGGACAATTTTTGTGAGATAAGATTAGTGAATACTATAAACAATAAGTTCCCAAAAAGTAAATGATATATAAGATTAGGCAAATGATATGTACACGGACTATTATGATTCATACACAGAAATTTATTATGTAAGGACTGTTATACCCCTGTGCATTATTACCCCTCCTTCACACGGACTATTATGATTCTTCTTTATGGTTACACTTTATGTGTTATTTAATTTGCCTATAACAGGCAACTTAACCTCACAAAAAATACTTGATTCGGAAATTCATTCAATATGGGTTTCGTTGGAAGCAACAAAATACGATGTGATCACATACTCTCATTTTTCTAGTTAGTTTTACATGTTTTATATTTCCTTAATCAAGTAATAGGAACACAACATGATTGACTAACTGGCTGTAAACATATTGAGTGATTCTTGCTCTTTTTGTATTGTCACAACAAGAAAAAGGTCTTTTAATGACACGCATAAAGTGTCAGTAAATGTTTAGAAAAGTATCACTAAAAGACTTTTTTTTCACCTACAGTTATAAAAAGTGTGAGTTAAAATCCTGCTGGTAAAAGTATATAGTGACACCCTTTTCTGACACTTAATAGTGTGAGGACAAGTTAAACTACTTCTCACACCACTATGTGTCACCATAGGTGTTACTATGCTATAAAAAAATAATATAAAAATGCAATATAGATTCTATTCTAATTGACATATAGTAAAAATTAATAACAAAATAAAATCGAGAATCAAATATATTTATTATTTCAACCATGTCTAGATATAGACCCGAGTATATTCAAACCACAAACAAGAAACGAATTTTATCAAGTGTGAAATGCAAGTATAATTATCACAATTCAAAGAAATACAATTGGGTTTAAAAAAGAAAAAACTAGGCGAGGCTTCACAATCGTCACGTCGCTTGATTGGTTCCTGTAAACATGTAAACATTTGCACGTTCAAAAACCATGTGAGTAAGATTTTTATCATCGTGGGTTGAAAACAATTACGGAGTCAAAAGTATACAATAACAGGGCATTTGAGTGAGAAAGACAATAACTTGAATTAAAAAAAAGGTATAACGCGTAATAGAATGTTTATAAACATATAGTCAAGAAACTAAAAACTGAATGTGAAATTACCTCGATGTTCTTAAAATTCTCGAATCTAGTAGCCTTCCTGCCCTTCCATGTCCTCATGTAGGTCTCTGGGTATCTTTATATACTCTAAAACACAACCCAAATCGACTCATACATTAGCATATGGTTCGTAATCAATGTTTTAAAATCCAGGTTTTTAATTGACCCGGACGAGTTAGCGGTTCACCGGGTTACCGGTTCAACCGCCGGGTCAAACCGGTTTTGTGTAAAAAAAAACTACCTACAATTAAAGTGTAGAACAAAAAAAAAAAATGAACTGCTTCCACTTATTACGGTACTACGAATAGTTTACACAAACCAAACACATCACTTCAAAACATTGCTTCATTTTTACTTTGAGTCTTTGACTTTTCTGTCATCACTCAGTCATTTCCAAAAACAAATACGCATCATATATAACTACAAACAAGTAGCAACAAACAAAGGTCCCACCAAACAAAACCTTATTTTCATCTATATCAATCATCATCGTTTTGTTTTGGTCGAAGAAAGCAAAAACCAAAAAAACAAAGATTTAATAATGATCGATCTCAAAGATCTTGTTTAATCAATCCTTATTTTCATCTATATCAATCCTCATATTGATCCACTAGAACCGTCCTCATCACACCAGATTAGAAACGAAGACTTACTTACTATTGTCGGCTAATCGTACTGATTTTGATCGAAGTATCGATTAACTAACTTCGATTCGAAACGCATTACCAATTAACAAACTGGTATTCGAAATCGAACTACCGATTAACTCACCCGATAAGAAATAAATAAATTACTAACCACTGTCGTACTTGTACATTCTCTTTATAACCCCCAACCAACTAATAGGTTCTCACTCAAAGCATTACAATAATACATTCTGATTACCCTTGACTTTCCACCTAAGAATGCTTAAACTCTACTATTTAAGCTAGTGTAGTTAAAATCACGTCATACAAAGAGTACCTATGCTACAGAAACCAACATGGCTACGCTTTGCATCATCCTTCAACGCGCGAGTTAACAAAAGTACTTTTTCCACTAAAACATCCAATAATTGAAGGACACTGTATGACTACTGCAATATAAGCACACTAATTCGAAGACTTTCTTATAACTCTGTGCCGATTCGTACCGAAAATATTTGAAGTATACCCCTACCACGTCCACATATAAACACACTAATATTCTATAGATAAACGAAAATGCCTCGAGAAAAATGAACAATGATGTTCCACTTGAAACATTTAACATGAACGTGTACAAAATGAAACATCTATTCACTTAAGCCTCAATCCAAAGATGCATATACAACAACAGTATACATTGTTTTCCACAAATTCATCGGAAGATTAGCTTTTCATATACACTTTTTGACTATGTTTTAGCACAACTTGCTTATGATATTAACATACATTAAATGTGTGCAAACTCGTTGTTTTGAACCGACAAACAAAGCTAACTCTCGGTTGGGAGATTAGCATACAGTAAGCTAGCTCAATGCATAATCTATTAAAAAAAAGTGCTGAACCGAAATAGAGATCCTAAACGCCAACCGGTCCGTATCAGTTTTAATAAGCTAATAAGTTATAATAAGCTACCTCCATAAAAGAACTAATAAGCTAAAAAGTTCACAAATAAGTTTTAATAAGCTACCTTTAAGCTAAAAAGTTCAGCACGGATCGAACACCGAATAAGAAAGGATCAAACACCGAATAAGCACGGATCGAACATCGAATAAGCACGAATCGAACACCGAATCAGCACGAATCGGACACCAAATCAGCACGGATCGAACACCGAATAAGCACGGATCGAACACCGAATAAGCACGGATCGAACACCGAATAAGCACGAATTGAACACCGAATCAGCACGAATCAAACATCACTGAACGATATAAATGAGTTAAATGGTACGATATATTGGGAGTGTGACTGTTTGGGAATCACGTTTTTAGTGGTGTTGGGTAAATTTTTTTGGTATTAAATATTTTAACAGTTAAAACTGTAATTATTTTGTATTATATATTTTAACTGGATAGATATTTAACTGTAACTTTTTTTTGTATTGAATATGTTAGTTTATTTTAACTTTTTTAGTATTAACAATTTTTTGGAAGTGTGATAGTATTTAAGTGAATTTATCGGAAAAAACTTTTTTTTATTAGTTTTTTTTTAAATTTAGTTTAAAACCTCGACTCGAGGACTAAACCACGAAATCGAACCTTAAAAATCAGATCGAGTTGAGAACAATTTAGTCTAAAACCTCGACTCGAGGACCAAACCAGTTATGTTCGATCTGTTTCAGTTGTTCGATCGATAGTGCGTAAGACTAGACCGAATTAAACTGAAATCAAATATTAAGTACAGTGTGGACAGAAGACTGAACTGGAATAGGTTAGGTCAAGTTCGAGCTCGTGGTGATTTATTCGTTCGAGTCGGTCCGTGGTTCGAAATACTCAACGCTAGCCGGTACTCTCTATGGATAGCGGGTCCGTAAAAAAGACTTTCACTTACACTTTATAAAAAATGCAGATGAAAGTTAAACTTTGGCCTACACTTTTAAAAAAGTGTAGGTGAAAGTTAAACTCTTGCCCACACTTCTTTAAAAGTGTGTGTGAAAGTTAGACTTTTGCTCATACTTTTTGAAAAAAGTGGGTGAAAGTTAGACTTTTTCTCATACTTTTTGAAAAGTATAGGTGAAAGTTAGACTTTTGCTCACACTTTTTGATAAATGTGAGTGAAAGTTAGACATTTGCTCATATTGTTTGAAAAGTGTAGGCGAAAGTTAGACTTTTGCTCATACTTTTTGAAAAGTGTAGGAGAAAGTTAGACTTATACTCACACTTTTTGAAATATGTGGTTGAAAGTTAGACATTTGCTTATACTTTTTGAAAAGTGTAGGTGAAAGTTATACTTTTACTCATACTTTTTGAAAAGTGTAGGCGAAAGTTAGACTTATACTCATATTTTCTTCAAAAGTGTAAGTAAAAATATACTTTTACTTATACTTTATTTTGTATGTCATTAAAACGTGTGACACTATATGCCCTTTTTCTTGTAGTGTGCCAGCTTTATGCTCCTTTTTAAATGAATATGTGAATAGTCTTTATTTCTTTTGATAATGTATGCGGTTGGAACCTGTTAAGATCTTTTATATATCAACATCTATGTCGTGGGGTAATTTGACAAAGTACTTGTTTTATTAATGTCTTTGTGTAGATAGATGTGGATGTGTGTGGTGTTCATGCAATTAGCTCTAACGCATAGGAAACTTCTCGTTATTATATTGAATTATTCAAAGTTTCAAAATAGACAATATAGACTTTCCAGGTTCAGTACATGAAAAATAAAATTATTGAATTTTAAGCTGAACATAAACATACCACAAGAAAACCAGTAGGAAATAAACTCATGAATAACAGTGAAATGTTCTTTCATTATGCGGATTTGTTGTTTAAATTTACCTTAAATGATGTCATTTGTGCGCCCGAGGTTACTTTTGAAAATTCACCTGTTTTTTCTCTCAATGTTAATGGTGTTAGCCCCTTTCATCTTGTTCGAGCAGTGACCGAATTATTCAACAAAATATTAACCATGATTAAAGCTAGAAGCTGATAGAAAACAAGCAACAAACTATAGCTTGTCATTCAATTCAATCGGTAGAGAATGACAAGAAAAAGAACCTAACAGAGGGAACACCCCGATCCCATGCATCTTTTGATATCAACCAGACCTTTCCCAAGGATCTAGCCCTAAGTAATCGACACATGTCCCAATTGGCCTAATTAGTCAACAGTTGGGTTTGAACCCAGGCAAATATCCAACTAGCTGTTTTTAAAAAGTTCTCTTATATTATAAATTAAACTAGTCAGATATTTAGTTCATTATGCAAGTGCATTATTGTTTCAATATTAAAATTTTTAATTTATGAACTGAAGACAATTAATTGTCTTTAAAGAAGTTTATGTAATCGTTATATATTGTAAAGCTACATATATCTGTGATTGCATATTGCTCTTAAGCTCATAAGTGAACTTAGGCTAATTAAAGCAGCAACTCTAGAAAATGAATATGTAATTAATCTTATCCTCTTTTGATAATGTATGTTGTTCTGTTAAGCTCTTTCATATATCAACATCTATGTCGTTGTATAGATATGTGGATGTGTGTGGTGTTCCTGTCTTATCTTTAATGCATGGAGGTCCAGTTTTTGCATTATTGTTAAAAAGACTATTGGCCTTTTGACTATTAAGATTTCTAAAATTATCTCTAGCGTATAGGAAACTTCCCTTTTATTGAATTATTCAAAGTTTGAAAATAAACAACATATTTTTCGTCCCACAATTTCTGGATTGCAAGTTTCCTCAAAGCATAATTTGCTCTCATACCAAAGGTTGTTGTCTTAGCCAGGTTGGTTAGCTTGTAGTTTCCATCTTGCTCCTTGCATTATTCCTAAACTGAATACATCAACCACTCAAAAAGGTCAGTTGATCGAACGATAAGATAAGACAAATTGAAAGTTTGAATATACTAAATAACAAAACAACAAACATCAATATGATGTGCACCTTGTCATTTATGTTAGACAGTTATCTAGGGCCACTAATGTCTAGTCGTCTTATTTAAGTGAATGGTACAAAAATTCGACAATGGTAAGGGTTGTGGATAAATGGTTCCAATTGAATTTCATGGTTGAAGTGGTGATCCCTTGTGTAAACACTGAATCTATACTCTAAACATACTTGAGCATTTTAACCTTTTTTTGTGATGACTTTTAAATACAGTACAAAAATTAGCATAATCTACCAAATTCAATAATAATCACTTGAACAAGCTGAAACAGGAAAACCTCAAAACAAAAATGATAGTTACGCAATATTATTGAAGACGCTAACTATTTACTAAAAAATCGGAGTAAAAAGTTTTTTTACCAGAACACGCCCATTTTGCCACATCGACACGATAGTTATTGGGAATGCCTAAGATGATATGAATATGACATTCAGTGAGTCAGCATCAAATTTAGCTTCACACATATTCTTAATCTAGGAGCAAGGTTATCATTAGCGGAATGGAGGTCCACCTTCACCTACAAACCGGAACCAATAAGTTTGCCAGTGCGAGCGCCGAGCAGTCTTCAAAGCTTTCTATATTCTGAATTATAGGCTTGTTTGTTCACCAATCATAGGGATACTTATGATCTAAATATAGAAAATGTGAGCTTTAATTTAGATGAATTCTGTGGTAATAATGGGGCTCATTTACATGATCAATTTACAGCAGCCATTGTGTGCAACTCAATTTATCACATAATCCCTTACAAAATCCACAGCCAAACACCATGACAATATCACATAATTTCATCGAGTCGTGTCAACTAATGACACGGTTCATCTCTTTGTTACTTCTCTTGATTAGGCTAGTGCAAAACATGTTTATGTTGTGGAAGTATCTGAAATAGCCGACTATGCCGAATCCTCTCTTATCACAAAGAATTACGGTTAGTCCCTTGTCATAGTACAAACTAAGCTACTTAATGTTGGATGTCTTATCCTAGTTGAATAACAAAAAAAGCCACATCACGTGTATTCTTTGCATCAAAGTGTAGGTTATCAAAGGCAACACCTTTACATGGAACTGCATTACATGGATATTTTAAACAGGATTCATCTTGGTTGCATATAACAAAAAAAGCCAACATATTCGCCATTGATGTTAACACGGGGTAGTATCTTTTAATCTTTTATGTTTGATGATCACATTCTAGCACAGTATGCTTGTAATTTCCACCTAATATTATCCGAATGCAGCTCATAATTTAATTATCATTTGACATTTTGATTTTTTTCCTTATAGCTACCGACTGACACAAGCATGTCCCTAGTATTGCATGTAGAATAACAACGACGAAAATTTGCGACTTTATGCTCTTATGAAAATTAATACGTAAATACTCTATCTCTTTTGATAAAATATGTGGTTGAAATCTGTTAAGCTCTTTCATATATCAACATCTATGTCGTGGGATATTTTCACAAAATACTTGTTTTATTGATGTCTGTGTAAAGATAGATGTGGATGTGTGTGGTGTTTAGTGACTCTTATCATTAATGAATTGAGGTCCGGTTTTTGCATTATTGTTAAAACTATTGGCTTTTTGACTATTATAAGTTCACGCAATTTAGCTCTAGCGCATAAGAAACTTCCCCTTATTGAATTATTAGAAGTTTAAAAATAGGCAATAGACATTGCACGTTTTGTGCATGAAAAATAAAATACTAATTGAATTTGAAACTGAAAACATAAACATACCACAAGCAAAATAGTAGGATAAGTACTTGACCGTATGGAGGAAATAAACTCATGAATAAAAGTGAAATGATATCTTTCAGTATGCGGATTTGTTGTTTAAATTAACCTTAAATGACTGCAATTTCTGCGTCCGCTGTTACTTTGGAAAATTAACCTGTTTTTTCTCAATGTTAATGGTGTTAGCCCCTTTCATCTTGTTCGAGCAGTGGCCGAAAATACTATTATTCAACAAAAAATTACCCATGATTAAAGCTAGAAGCTGATAGAAAACGAGCAACAAACTAGTGAAGGCTGTTACGAGTACCAAGCGAGGCTATCAGCGGCTAGTTCTTGGTCATGATACATATTTATATCATGGTAGATGTTATTCTTTCATGGTTTTATATTCTATCAAAACATGACGAGAGATAATTTTACTTATCAGTTTCTAACATCATATTCAGTCGGCCCATCAAGTGTGTTTGGTAGTTGCATTATTATTGTGGTAGACTATTCCTACTAATAAGTTCACACAAATTGTCTTATAGGAAACATTTGCCAGTTAATAAATCGAAGTTTGAATATAATAAATAACAGAACAATAAACTTGAATATGATATGGAGAATATCTAAAACATTTACTTAACATCAAAAAATTAAGGGCAAGTGGTCTTATTTTATTGAATATCCATTAATTTAAATACGATTAAGAAAAGAGTGTCTCTACATCTATAATCCCAAATTTGTTAATTAAAGGATTTATGTTTGATGCATTAAAGCTAAAGTCTAGGAGACTTTCGGCCAGTTTCTGCCCCTTATCTAAGCCAATTTGTTAATTAAAGGATTTTTAATTATCCAGATTTGCCCATCAGAGATATAACCTAGCCTGAACCAATACGTACATAAGTCGATGGGTCAAAATTAGCATGTATAGTATAACGCTATATAAAATTATTACTTTTCAAGAGACTAACCAGAGCACAAGTCACGGCTGCAAGAGCAAGACCCGGTTGACCAACAATAACATCATATCAATGTCTGCAAAGTGTGGGGTGTTTAAAAGAAGAACCAACTTCAGTCGAGGAGTTCACATTTTAAATCTTCTGCAAGTGAATCGCCAATCCATATTTTCTTTTTTTTTTTTGGTAACCGTGATTTTCGACTCATTTGCCGACTAATCCACGGGGTTTGAGCTATATTTTCTTCTCTCCATGAATCAAATGATCTCCAAAATACGGCACATTTACAATTCATCGATTGGTGCATTCTCCGAGATAGAAAGAATCTCAACCTATAGAATCATCAACGAACAAATGTAAATGATACATAATCAAAATGTGAAAGGCTATATTGAGTTCAACAATGTGTGCTTCAGTAAGGCAAAATAATTTCGATTAGTTTCTTATGAATAAGTAGAGTCTCGTGTGTGCGGAGGGTGGGGGTCCTTTGAACAAACTTTTATTGGACAAAAAGTATTTTGGGTCAACCACCCAATCATATTTGCTACCCAAACCCGTCCGTTTTGCAACATATACAAGTGCAGCTTTTTAACTTTTAAAGGCACAAAGTATCATTGAACTAACTTCAACCTCTCACACATGCTAGGTCACGATCTTAGACCCATACATTAACGAATTGGTCGATTTGGCTTACGATTATAACAAGTAGATAAGAAATATAGCTTATCGGGAACGTCAATTGGTTTGAAAGTTTCTTATAGTATGTTGGATAAATCAAACGAACAAAACAAATACGAACAAACGAAGCAGAAGCTTTTATTCAATACCCAAAGTTACAATTCAAAGCTACAAAGAAAACTAATGACATTGGTCTCTATTTATAGGAGACCAATGACCTAAAACATACTAAATCCAAACATACTAAAAAATAACAAAACTTGTAGGACAAGTCAAACAAATTACCAAACGAACCCTAAAGTTTAACTCACTTTCTAACAATCTCCACCGTGAGTTCAACTTCATACGAAACTTCAAAACAAACGAATCTTGGTCTTCAAATTCAAATATCCGAATATCAAATTCCAAACGCCCCTTGAGAGTTTAAGTCACTTTTCTAAATCTGAATATCAAACCAACAACTCGAAAAGAATCTTGAAAACAATACCAAATTAACAATCGAACCAACTACCAATTCTCAAAAATACGCATTCTAATCCGAAACAACCTTCGAGCGGATGAGCTTGAAGTTAGGTTACCTAACAGCGCATTGTTGGCCCAATGATAGCTAGAAATCCCAAAGCTAAAAAAAACGAATCTAGTTTTTTTTTAAACGTCAAACAAACCAAGAAGAGGATACCTAATATATTTATTCCAAGATCAGCCAATAGGGGGTACAGCCTAAACAAATCGAATCTTCGATACCAAAATACCACGATTAATAGCAACGCAATTAAAATCGACTTTCGAAACTCGAATCCAAAACCAATGAAGCCACGAACCTTTTTTTTTCTTTTTCTTCTTCTTCATCGTGACGGATCGACCTCTCTCTGATACCACTTGTTGGATAAATCAAACGAACAAAACAAATACGAACAAACGAAGCAGAAGCTTTTATTCAATACCCAAAGTTACAATTCAAAGCTACAAAGAAAACTAATGACATTGGCCTGTATTTATAGGAGACCAATGACCTAAAACATACTAAATCCAAACATACTAAAAATAACAAAACTTGTAGGACAAGTCAAACAAATTACCAAACGAACCCTAAAGTTTAACTCACTTTTTAATATAGTACTTGTAATGTTTGCATCATAACATTTTTATTCAAATATTTGATTTTTCTGTGTAATAATATGGTTATAGCAATCAACCCAACCCAACATGGCCGGTTTCATCTACTAACATATATGACCTGTTTTAACTCAAGCTTGTTTCAATCCCCAACCTTGTAAAACTTGAGGCACCACTAAAATAAAATTAGCTAATCATAGTCTACTTTATCAGTATGAAGCAAACTAAACGTAATAACATAACAGACATACTATGCCCAAAATAAAGACTAATGTTGTAGCCGAAGATCAAAACAATGTTATGTACCAGTTATATATACTTAATACTTGTCAGCTGAGTGACTATACTACTTGATTAATCATGTTCATAGCATCCTCTCTGAATATTTAACAGTGACAATCAATTTCCGCGGAATTACTGCCACCAATTACATCACGCCCTCTAAAGATCCCATCTTGTTCAGTAAACTTTTCTGGTGAGAGGAAAAAAAGCGTAAGGTCTGACCTACTAATTTAACGTCTTAAACCATGACTTGATCACTTTATATAACGTCTTAAACCATGACCCGAGATACTAACTTACCTATTTAACTCCCTCATAAGCAAATCTTCCACCAAAACAAAGTCAATAGAATTCAACGTAATGTGACCAATTTACATAACTATTCAGAGTCGTGACCATCTTCTTGATTAGTCTAATGTCTGCATTGTAAACAAAAATTATCCAAAAAAATCTGCATTATCACCGCAATTGATGCTCCCTTTTATAACAAATATAGGTTTCAGGGGTGCTACTAGCTAGTTTATCCGCTTTTGCTCGATAAAACTAGAAAATCTCCACCAAGAAAAGGCCATTATCTTAAAGGCAATTTTAAGTCCATAAAACAATTCTAACCGACAACAAACCTCAATGATCTAACTAACATGACAAAATTGCATCACTATTGGTGTTTTGATCCATTCATAAATACGTTTAGCAAAGTTAAACTCTATAAAAAGTTCTTATTTTTACTAATTTTGTTTCTACATTATATATTTTTACCTACATGTACAAAGGTGGCTGACAACAGCTCCTGGTGCACCTACAACTAACTAGTAACTATGATGTGTTTCGTCTGACCCCGTTATGTTTTCATGCATTCAGCTACTTTCTTTCATATGCATACTTGTGCTCAAAATAAAGAGAATGATGACACTTAATTTAGATGAATTATGTGAAAGGTCTCATTTACATTATCAATTTACAACAGACATTAACGTTAGTGTGCAGCTCAATTTATCACATAATCACTTACAAAACCCACAGTCAAACTCCATGACCCAACCACATAACACGTATCGATTAATGACACAGTTCAAAACATGTTTTTGCAATGAAGCATCTGAAATTGCTGACTATGCTCAAAGTCTTATAATATGACAGTTCGATCTTTTTCTTATGGCAACTAACTCGCACATGCAAGTCCCGAGTATAGTAGATGAGATGATAGGGGCACCTCTGATAACCGCTACGCTATAGGTTTGTTAGTGACATTTTTGATGTTTCAGGTTATCCTTTTGTACTGTCCTGTCATAAATGTTGTAATCAAGTATGTACCTTTGGGCGTTGGATTATTTCTTGGCAGCCATTACAGGTCCACGAGACCATCATGCTGACTTCTCAGTGACATAACCTGGACAGTTTTTGTGAGATAAAATAAGTGAATACTCTAAACATAAGTTCCTAGGAAGCAAATAATATATAAGATTAAACATATAACAAATTCATGATTGTGATTTCAACCATGCGTGAGAAGATATTGAGCTGATAACAAGATTATCAAAGAGATGCCCAAAACACCACTGCGGTTTATGCATATCAAAACACATACACTTGACGCAGAAATAACCATTTAAGACTCTTCTCCAACTTAAAAGACACAACCAAACACTTGCAATAAACCCCATTTTGTTAAACAGAATTTAAATCCAGAGAATAACAAGGCGCTTAAACATACATTAGCATTTTAAGTTTGCTTTATCCATGAATTTTTTTTTAACTATGACAACACAAATGAATTAAAATATTGCATATAATTTATCTTTTAATTTTCTTTGCCAAATAAGAATATCACATTTCTTATAAAAAGTTATTAATGTTAAACAATTAACTAAATACATGTTTAAATAAATAGCTAGCATTTTAACCGCGCAATGCGCCGATTGTAAAGAATATCAATATAAAGTAACTTCTCAAAAAATAAGATAAACTAAAAGTTAATTAAAATATATTAAAATGGATATTAAATCAAATAGCATAAGATTTTAGATAATATAGCGAAATTAGATTATTAAAAAGTAATTTGATAAAAAGATATTGCAATTTTAAAGATAAAAATAACCTTTTAATAAGTTGTTACAAAAAGAGATAGATGATGAGTTACAAAATAAATGTTTCCATAGAAATCAATCTTAACTATTTTAATTTTTATAATTTCTAAAGGGTAAATAGCATAAAAAGGTACTCATCTTTGGTTTAAATTCAATTAAAGGTACTTAACTTTTTTTTTTCTCAATTTAAGGTATCGATCTTTTTTCTTGTTGCAATGTTAGGATAATTAACGAAATTAAAAACGACCGTTTACTTTATAATTGCATCGTTAGTCCTTTATATTGGCGACACTTTCTAATAAGCTCAAAATTAATTATTTTATAGTTTTCGACCATTTTCTATATTTTTCGTATAGTTTTTACCAGTTTCATCTATTTTTTACACTTCTCGTCAGTTTTTTGACGTTTTTGTTTTTTTTTTACCATTTTTGACCGGAAACGATAAAAATCAGACGAAAAAGGCAGATAACAGTCTAAAATTATAAAAAACGGATTTTGAGTTTATTATAAAGTGTCGTTAATATAAAGGACTAACGGTGCAATAACAAAGTAAACGGTCGTTTTTAATTTCGTTAATTATCCTAACATTGCAACAAGGAAAAAGATCGATACCTTAGATTGAGAAAAAAAAAAGTAGAATACCTTTAATTGAATTTAGACCAAAGATAAATACCTTTTTATGCAATTTACCTATTTCTAAAAATAAAAAAATTTCTGTTGTTTTATTATATAGTAACAGTGAGATAAAATAAGATAAAAAAAGCAAAGTAAAATAAGAAAACTAAAAAAAGATTATGATTAGAAAACTCGACCTCAAGCTTCTCATTGATACCTTTTGATCATATAGAAAGTGATTTTTTTTTTAAAGTTTAGAAAGCCATTCAAACATTGACACGTAACCTCATCAAATATATGATAAATATTTGTTAGGGGTATTTTGGTAATTACTGTTTTTTATATTTCATCTCGAACTTAAAACGCAAATAACTCTTCAACGACACATTTTTTAGAAAATATTGATTCCGCCATAAGTCCTAAAATTTAATCCTTTATAAAATGGTATCGATCTTGTTGAAAATTTTGAATATTTTTTTTAACGTATACGAGTTTCTTGATGTATTTGGCATTTTTTTTGGCCTTAACTTATGGGTGTGTTTGTTGAAATGAGCAGTAGCTGTGAGTTATAGGTGTGAACAGGAGCTATGTGCAGCGAGCAGTAGCTGTCATAGCTCACCGCTCATTTGTTCACCGCTCATTTGTCACCGTTCTTTAAAGGAGGCATTGAAAAACTAGCATTCCTAAAAAGTAGCACCGCTCACCGCTCTTTTACCAAACGACTGAAAAAAATCACAACGCTTACCGCTGCTTTTTCCGAACAATCATTAAAAATCAAAATGTTCTTCTTCACCGCTCACCGCTCCAAAACGTTTCACCACCGCTCCTTGCCAAACACATCCAGTGTCGAATCATAAAAAGCTTCAAATACGAAAATTATAAAGCTTGGTTTACTCTTTACTCATAAATTTGAGCTTCTCAAATTCGAGATGATATGAGTGAGATATGACACGTTAAAATTGACATTTTAGTCACACTTATTGCACACAAGGTGTTTGATAAAATGTGTAATCCAGATTTTTAGTGTTTAAATTACATTATGTCTTATTTTTTTTAGCAAAATGCACCACTAGTCATTTTATTGGTGCAAGATTGAGAAAGTTAAGTTTTTTTTCATTTGTATAAAAATGTGCTCGTTTATATTTTTTACCAAAATTAAATTCGACCTAGAAAATTTTTAGAACATAAAAGTTTCAGATTTTAGGTTAATCTTTACTCATGTTTTTTAATCACTCAAATTAAATATCATTTAAGTGAGATATCCATGTTAAAGATGACATTTTAATCATATTTAGAGATGAGAAATATGACTTGTGAACAACAAAAATTATGATAAATTGATGAGATAACTCAATTGATGAATAACACTAACTAACAAATTAAACTAAGTGATGAAAATGATTATCTTACGAAAAGGAATAACTGATGAACATGACAACATCAATCTATATGTTGTTCCTAAGTGTTCGTTAGTTAGCCTTCTTCGTCAATTCATCAATCGATGAACTGATGAAAAATATAACTGATGAACAAGACAAAATCAGTCTACGTTTATAAGTGTTTATCAGTTAGTCTTGCTCATCAAATTATTTGATGAACTGATGAATTGATGAAAAAGAATAAAAATTGATGAATAAGATTAACTAATAAATAAGACAACATTAAATTACATGTTGGTCATAAATGTTCATCACTTAGTGTTCTTCATTAGCTCATCAGTCTTTGTTGATGAATTGATAAACAAGACTAAAAACTGGTGAACTGATGAAAAAGACTAACAACTTATAAACCAGATTAACTGATGAATAAGAAAATATTAATTTACATGTTGGTCATAAATGTTCATTACTTGGTCTTGTTCATTAGTTCATCGGTTTTTATTGATGAATTGGTGAACAAAACTAATTGATGAACAATAAAACGTCAATTTACATGTAGTTCATATATATTCATAAGTTGGAATTTCTTCAGTTCATCAATTTTGTTGATGAACTTATTAATAACACTAATTGATTAATAAGAGTAATTGCTGAACAAGAAGAAATGTATATACATGTTATTCATTAATAAAAATTATTGTTCATCGATAATAAGTGATGTTAATTAATATAAAAGAATAGTTCATTAATAAAAACTTTTATTTGTCAGTTATCATTATTTATCAATTAGTTTTTTTCATTAGTTAATATTGTTCATCAGCTAGTATTGTTCATTATTCATCAATTAGTTTTTTTCATTAGTTAATATTGTTCATCAGCTAGTATTGTTCATCGGTTTTAATAAATGTTGATCATAATGTATGTTGTTCATTAACATTGATGTTCATCATAAAATATGATTAAAACCTCACCTTTAACATGTGATATACCAATTCAAATGTTAATAACAGTAATACAAAACATTAGTCAAATAGACCAATTGGTCAATTAAAAACGTTACTAACTGGCCTCAAGGTTAATACTACATACGTTTTTTATTACAAAAGTTAAAACATTCCTAATTAAAAACTTAAAAGTTACAAAAGAAAAAAAAATGAAAAGCCTTAAATTATGTTAAGACCTTACTGTATATATAATTTGTAACATCCAAATAGTAATAAAGCTCATTTAAAAATGTAACAGCCCTTTTAAAAAATGATATACATGCGAGATATAAAACCCGACGCTCACATACATAACAAAATTACAAGCGCCTCTCTCCCCCAAAATTCCCAACTTCTACCAATTCAGGTTTCGATATTCCTCATCAAGGTATGATTAGCGTATGTGCCTTAGAATTTGTGAGTTTGACCTAGCGACGTTCGAGAATAACCGATCAAATGATCTTACAGGTTACCGAATTCAGTTTGATTATTTTTTCCAGCTAAATCATTGATTCTCTACATGGATTTGCTCGTATACATTACTTTGAATTGTATTGTAATAGTGCCACAAGTTGCATGTCATTTAGGTTAACTTTGGCGTGGTTTATGTATCATGTTTTGTAGGTTTCCTCTATTAGAGCTAACTGAAGATTTAAGATTGCTCAAGGATGAAATATCTCCTCCATTGAAAAAGCCAACAAGTGGATCCGTCTTCATTGAAGTAATAGAATCGGTTGCAACAACAAATTTTATTGTTTTCTGCTGTGTGTTTGGTGGTAAGTTGGATATTTGTGCGATGTTATAAAAATGAATATGTTAGTTGAAGAAATGAGATGTGTTGTAAATTGCTCCTCCCTAACCGTACAATTCGAACACGACATGTATACTATAGATTTTAGTATTTCTTTACGGGGACACCTGAAACTTATATACTACAAGAAAAATTGAATTTGTGACAAAGGAGGATGCAAAAGATGCCATAAAGAGATTAGTTTACTCTCGACAACAACAAGAAATTACTCCCGCCCACGATTAATATGTCGTTTCTTTGAACATGCATATAGATAATAACAATCACCCACAAAACGATAGACTTCTTAGATTCATATACACATGGTGCTGGTAAAACAAAAACAAACAAACTACCCAATATCATTTGGAAAAGATCTTGAACAAACTACTGTTTGGTTCTTCACCTCGTGTGTTTAATTCGTAGGTTTAGGTGTATTCGTTCATTTCTTTAATTTGGATCTTATGTTTGTTTGTCTATGAAATACTTTTCATTGTTAGAATTTTCTTAACCGAATTACAATTAAACGTCGTTAAATATAGGCACAGGGTACCCGCTGCCGCATTGCGCGGGTACGTTGCTAGTTTAATTTAATAGTCGTGTGTAAGGCTGAGAATGGCAGACTCAAAATCGACTCGGACCAGAAAACCAGACCGGACCGAACCAAACTGGACCGAGCAATTTTGGTCCGGTCATCGGTCCAGGGTTTTGGACGAATTCAGTCCTCATTCTGTTTCGATCATACCAAAATCTCGTCAAATATGTCTAATAGGACCGGACCAGACTGAGGTTCGAACCGGACCGGACCAACCCAGATCAGACCGGACTATTTCAGTCCAGTCTCGGTCCGGGGTTTCGGACCATTTCGGTCCTCCGTCCGGTCCAGTCTTGGCCGGTCCGGTACAGTCCCGGACCGATGCTCAGCCCTAGTCATAGTAATAAAAAAACATCATGAGATATGTTTGTTTGGTTGGATTATTGCAATTTCGTAAATTAAAAATAATAGTCCACATTACTAAAAATAAATTCGTCTCAAATTAATTATCCTTTTCTAACAATAAATATATAATATAAATTAAGTTTATCATATCACCTTTGCTTGAAGTTGTATATTTATTGGTTAAAGATAAAATTATTATTGTGTAAAAAGTAAAAGAAAAAATCTGAAAGAGTGACGTTTTTATTAAACTATGTGTTTTTATCGGTGGACAATAACTATGAGACGAATAGAGTACTTTCTATAGACGATTTTTAATTTTTTATTGTGTGGATTAAGGAGGAGAGTACTTGCACTGGAAATTTGAAATAGATCTCAACGGATGTTTTAAAAACCAGTTTTTAAATCGAATTGATCAAGTCATAGAGTTCGGGTAAAATCGGTTCGATTTGGTGACCCGGTGAGTCAAGGCTGAATCACCGAACCGGTGACTTGACTAAGTTGACCTAGTGGTCAAATCAGTCAACCAGTGACTCGATTGGCTTATCCGATGACTCTACTGGGTTGACTCGGTGACTCGACCGAATTGACTCGATAACTCGAACGAATTGACTCGATGGTGGATCTCGTAACCTAGCCACTCGGTCGGGTTCACCCGATGATTGAACTCGTGACCCGGTAAAATTTAAAATTCAAAAAAGAATATAATAAAATGTTTTACAAAAATCTCAAGTTAGGCTCTTTCGAATGTATAATAGCTAGGGTGAGGAGATACTATGAAAGAACGGAGATATGGTGTTATGAGATGAGGAGGTATGGGTCGGATCTCAGTTGTGGGTTTCGTGGGCTTCTTAACAAAATCGGGCTTTTACTTTTATGGGCTGTTTGGTTTGCAAGTATATAAGGCTTGTATTTTAAAATTGTGCTAAATTATAAAGATGGCGAAAATCATATCATTCACGGTTTCCTTTTTGGTTGGCAATATTTTTGCAAGTATGTAACATGTAAATGACTAAGGTGCCCTTTAATTTTTCTGCAGACTATAATTTTTTACCCAAATAAGTATTTTAGTGACTACACGGTGACCATTTATATGTTTCGTCACTGTCTTTGTATTGGTGACGAAAAATAGTGACAAAAAATTATATTCGTCACTATTTAGTGATGAAAAAATAAAGTGGTCACTCAATTTTGGTCACTAAAGGCTTTTTTTTCTTGTAGTCATACATATAGATATATCTTTTAAGACGAACGATGCAAAATTTTCTTCCTATTAAGTACAAATATGGGTCTAACAATAAGGGTATTAATGTCTTTTTGCTTTCACAAAGATAAAAGATGAATATTTGCTTTTTTAAAACTTTTATTTAATTAAAAAAAAAAATTCAAGAGTTTTTTTTTTTAAATAAAATTTATATTCTTTTGCACATACTTTTTCCGTTTGAACCGAAAGGTTTTCAACCGTTTTTTCCGTTTTCTTACAGTTTTGTTTGTTTGATATATTTTTTAACTGATGGATTAAAAAATAATGTTGACTGCGTGGAAAATGCAAAATTAATTTTTATATACTACATTTTTTTTTTCTTGTGGTTTGATAGATATAACGGTTTTGGTCCAAACGTAAAGTAATAGATTTAGTTCACTATCCAAAGGCCCGTAACACTTATGGTCTCAACGTTAACAGAGTCCTTATGGTCTGTCAGGTAAAACGGTTTTGGTGCCACATTGGGACCAATAGTGTTGCGTCGGGTTCTGAACTAAATCCATGATTTTTTAAACGTTTAGACCAAAACCGTTATACTCGACAAATCTTATCGACATAAAATGTAGGAAACTCTGAAAAAAATAACCAGTTCGTATGGAATTTTTTTTCCATGTAAAATAATTTATGAAAAACAACGCACACTACAACAAATAGCTTCATTGTACACACTTTATATAAGGAAATTAGACGTTTTAAAGCGTGTAGAATATTAAACTCCACGTTTTACATACCGTGGACTATATGTGCGTCACAAATTATACCACACGCCTTTAACCGTGAAAAAATCACAAGAATATTCACACAATAAACCGTGGAGAAAAACTTAAAAAAACAACACTAAAAAGCATGGAGAAAAAAATGCACACTTAAAAGCGAGGAGAAAAAAATCTGCTTACTTCACATTTAAAAGCGTGCCAAAAGTCAAAAGTCATAAGCAAATCTCCATAAACAAATCTCTCTGTATATTCATAAATAACTCATATTTCTTTCTAACCTCCAGAAACAAATCTCTGTATATATTCATATACATATAATAAATTAAAAATAAAAAATAAGAAATATATTTATCACACCTAATCAACACAAATCAAGAAAAACAACAATATATACAATTCTGCTAAACATAATAATATTACTTAATTCTGAAAAATCACCAGTTACGACATACAAATTACAAACGAAGGTTGCGCACATAAGTCATGACTGTATAAAGTTCATCAACTAATCTCGTAAAATAAGAAAATATAGCTCCTTCGGATAATGTTAGTACGCTCTTTGATATGAGCAAAATCTCATATCAATAAGTCAACAAATCACCCTAAAACACATATCAAATACCTAACTTTTATGCTATAAAGCAGTATTATGTGGTATGTTTTGTGTTTGTGCTTAATTAGGTAACAAGGATACAAATTTGAAGCAAACAAGTGAAATCAAGCTCATTTATGAAGAAAAGACAAGAGAAGGATCAAAGATGACAAGCTATTTGAAGATAAAGGACCTATCTTGACATCATTCAAAAGTTGAGGGACTAAAGTGCAATTTTGATAAAGTCAAGATCAAAGTCAAACCTGGTCAACTCTCAAGTCAACCAAGTCAAAGGGCTGTAAATGTTCAAGAATGCAAGTCAAAGGACTATTGTTGCCAAAGAAATGAAGTGCCAAGCTTAAAATATAAATCTACCAAAGTACAAGGACTAAAGCTGCCATTTTTAGAAGTTCAAACAAGCCATGATCCATGTGACTCAATATCAACCAATGGGAGGGCTTAAATAATTAAACACGGATCACCAAATAAGCAGCCAGCTGGCCACTAGCCGCCTCACATTTATTAAAATATCTAAACAGCGCAAGCGCACTAACTCTTTTTCAGCCAATGGAAATGCGCCACTCAATAATCCATTTTATCCAAAACGGATAATGATCCGAGTGAAAAGCTGAGAGCCAGGTATATTCTTCCACGTGTCATCTTAAAAAAGTAACGATCCCAAAACCTATATTGAGCTACAATGCATTTCAGATCAAATGCCAAACATGAAAAAGACTCAAAATCAAGCAACGAATCCATCCCTCATGATCAATTAAGCTGAAAGTCATTGGATCAAAAACCCCTCTTCGTGTTCTTGAGCCGGATTATACAATTGAGCAAGAGGAGGACACCTGGTAATCGCTGATTGGAAGAAACACGTCATCAACCCCAACTAATCTTCATCTCAGCTCTATAAATAGGACATTAACTCTTATTTGTATATGTAGACTTTAGGTGTGATAAACACACACTTCAATTTTTCTCTCTCAATTTACAGTTCTTCCTTTTTAGTTAGAACAACTTTTAGGTGTTTGACACACACCTAAGAGTTTGTTAGATAGTTAGTTAACACTTGTAACAAATTTTCCCTCCAATAAATACAATTCAAAATTCAGTTTACTTCACTCTCATTCTACTTCACTCATACTCAATTCATGATTGAATCTGTGTGTTTCTATTGATCTTCCATGATCAATGGATACCTTGTTGATGTTTTGAAGAACTTGTAGCTGTTCAGTTTCACAAGGAGTTCATTTGCAGTCCATTTTCATCCATATGCAGAGTTTGAAGCAGGGGTGTAGATTGTAGCTTAATTTGATGATGATGATGGTTAAATTTGGTTGATTACTGGTGGTTTAAGTGTTTGCTAGAGAGATCAGCGCTCCTCTGCTCCATCAGAGGAGGATTCATAGCTAAAAAGTTTCAAATTCCTTATTTTAGTTCCTCTCAATTGAATTTGCATGCTCAATTCTTAGTGTAGCTATTATGTGCTGATATGTATGTGTGTTTAGCTTAATTGCAGTATACTTATGATAGTTTGATAGATTACTAGTTGATTTGCAGCCTTGATCTTAGTTTTACCTGATTTCATTTGTATTTTCATTAGTCATTGATCACTAGATTCATATTGTAGTTTAATATGTTTTCATGCTTGATTTTGGTTCAAACATACTTCAATTGGTCATTTGAACATGTTTTGATAAAAGTCTGAATAAGTCTTATTCTTGTGATAAAATTCTCTTTGAAAAAGTTTTAATTCAGATTTTTAAGTAGTGTTTGGTTCAAGTCAAAATTGGTAGTTCAAGTTTGTAAAATCCTTTGTTAAGTGTTCATTTACACTAGGTA
The DNA here is from genome assembly GCA_025667525.1 of Glebionis coronaria. Lineage (NCBI taxonomy): Eukaryota > Viridiplantae > Streptophyta > Magnoliopsida > Asterales > Asteraceae > Glebionis > Glebionis coronaria. The sequence continues at coordinate 18,666,076 of CM046878.1, read as the reverse complement.
AACTAGTGTAAACATTTTAGTTCCAATTTGTGGTCAAAAGAAAGATCAAAGAGGCAAATGGTAGTGAAAAAGTTTGGGTAAAGGATTTCTAACTAGTTCTTCAGTAAACTTACCAACTTTGATCTGCTTGCATTTCTTTGTTTCTTAATCAAATTGCCTCAAATGTGTCTCAGTTTGTAGTTTAACATCTGAAGTTTCAGTGATCATAAGGAAACAATACAATTTAGCAATTTGAGTGAGAAAACAGCTTTTTGATAAGCACTTGAGCAAACTCAAGTTTCTGTAACAAAGTCCATACTGTTTCACTAGATCTTAAAATCTACTTAATAAACTTGCCAATTTTCTTTCACATATTAACTTGCCATCATGTCTTGAGTGGATTCTGGAATTTTCAGCTTTTTGGATTTTTGTTCAAAGTTGGTCAAATAAGCCCTTTTTTGCTTATTTTGGATTCTGGCTTATTCAGTGGACCATTTTCCATTCTAAAAGACATTCCAAGCTTCTAGGTCACTGATTAATCAGTTTCAGCAATAAAATTAAATTGTGGATGTTTAGATTTCAAATGAGCTTAATCTTGGCTTATTGAGATAAGCTAACTTGTGATTTACAAGCTTTTAAGCAGATTCATTTTACTGGCCTAGCTTATTTTTTATTTTAAGCAGTTTAAAACAAACCAGAGTGATTTTGGTTCATTAATAAGCTCTATCCAGCTTATTGTAGTGGCTTAACACGTTTTGATAAAACTTTTCATTTAATTGCAATATGGTCCTTGCTGTTTTATACTTGTTGTAATCAGAGTTAATTTTCCACATTTTAAGGTTTGCAAAAGTTTAATCCTTCTAGTTTCATTTTTTAACAAATTCAGTTAGTTAGTTTTGGAAACTTGTTAACTTTGTTACTAGTTTGTTACATTTACATATTTGGTCCTTTTAAGTCCTGAATTTTACATTTCAGTCCTTATACTTACATTTAGTTTACATTTCAAGTATTTTTACTTTTATGCATTAAAAATTTGTACTTTGTAAATAGTAATTGGTACGTGCACTTTGTTTTACGGATACATAGCATTAATATTTTCATCTTTTTACGTGCTGATTGAATTAGACATAGAAATCCAAATATCGTGAACAACCAAGAACAATTTAAAGCTCAAGATTTTTAGGCCTTTCAATTTGTCAAGAATCGAGAATAAACGAACTTACAAATACTCAATTTCAAATGGCGCCGCTGCCGGTTCATGACATTACGAGAGACTATTGATTGACGGTTTCGATTGGATTTTGGGATCCGTTCCCCGAGTGGACGTTATTTTTACGTATCATAAATCAAAAACATAAAAAAATAAAAAATATAAAAACTTAAAAAATAACAAAATCAATTCTTTTCCTTAAGAATTGAACCAAAAAATAAAAAATTCCAAACGTAATCTTTTTCCTAAGAGATTGCACCCAAAAATATATATTATTGGATTTCATCGGTTTTTACGTACATATAGTATTTTCTTTAAAAACCCAATAAATACAAAAAAAAATTTGATATATTATTATATGTAGATACGTATACGTATACGAGCACTCAATACCCATACTTCCATAAGTATTGCTTTTGCAATACACCGTGTTCGCGAGCGTTCTGGTTCTTGACATGTGTATCGATCAAATTTAATTAAAGCCAGAATAGATAAATACTTCCAATAGGCAAGAATTCGAAGAATACAAACTACAAATTGAATAGAAAGGAGGCGTGCTATAAAATACCGTCTAAGGGTTAATAGGTACTTAAGTTCTTCGCGCCACCTAACCCCCATTCACTAGTGCGTATTCTAAGAAGGAAAGCTTGATTGTGGGTCTTGCACCCAAGTATTACTTACATATACTATACTTTTTTGTGGATATTACTTATTGAACCTCGGAAAGGATAATCCCTTCTTTTCCAAAGTCGAACGAGAGCTTCTCTCTCACTCCTTGATTTGAGTTGCATGCTCACCCGCGGGCGTGCACAAATACCATTTGGTGTACAACCCCTTCCTCCGAAAAGGAAGAAAAAGAGAAAGAGTAAAAACAACACCGTCCATCAAGCCGATCCTGAGAATCGTGCTTTGAACAACATACGAGAAGCCATGGCCGCCGTTGACAATCGACCTTTGATGGAACACTTTTAATCCAATGTGCAAGGATATGCCGATGCTATTGTTATACCCGAGATACCCGCAAATACCTTTGAGCTAAAGACATCTATGATTAGCTTGGTTTCAAACACACCATTTTTGGGGAGACCTAGTGATAATCCACACGATCATATCAATAAGTTTCTATCTCTTTGCAATACCATTAAGTACAATGGAGTTCCCCATGAGGCCATTAAGTTGATTTCGATCCAATTCTCCTTATAGGGCAATGCCATGTATTGGCTAGATACACAACCACCTAAGAGCATTACTACTTGGGATGACTTTACTACGAAGTTTTTGAACAAGTTCTTTCCCCCATCTAAGACCACGGCTTTGAGAAACCTAATTATTGGATTTCAACAAAAACCTAGCCAAACCTTTAGTAATGCTTGGGAAGAGTTCAAGGAGTTATTGAAAAAATGCCCCAATCATGAATTCAATGAGGTTCACCAAATCAATACTTTCTACAACGGATTAAGACCACATCATCAAGATTCCCTCAAATCCTCCGCGGGTGGGAATATTCTTTCCAAATCCATTCAAGAGGCATGGGACATTATTGAGACTAAATTCATGGTGCAAACTAACGCACAATTTGATAAGAGAGTCCATGTGGTGCAAGAGAGTGTTACTCCACAATTGGATAAGATTATCTCTCAAAAGCTTGATACTATCATGAAATTTTGTGAAATCTCTTTGAACAAAAATTCCACCAATGATGTGAATGCTATTGTTATTTCATGTGAGACTTGTGTAGGTGCTCATTCTTACCAACAATGTGATAAGGTCAAGGTTACCAAGGTGAATGTTATGCTTATCAAGAAGAACATAGGGAGCACTTCAAACCTAACATCAATCAAAACAATCTCTCTTACAAGTCAAATAACTACCTTGCTCCACCCGGCTTTCCACCCTATCCACCTACCCATAATCAACCCAATTCTCCTCAATTGCTACAAAGAAACCAAGGGCCTAGGCCAAACTACCAAGGGAACAACTATAAAGCACCTAACAACTTTCACAATCAAGGAAATAACTTTCATACACCTAATCAAGGATTTAACCAACCACCTCCACCCTTTCAAAATCAAGGATACCCTCAAGGTCAAAATCAAGGATATGGGCAAAATGATACCTTTGATGTCACACCCCACCATGGTGGAATATGGAGCGCGACGTATGGATATCATCTCAACATGGCGTGTCTATAGAGATAACTAAATGAAATAAGAAATTTCATAAAATGGTGACACAAATGTCATGACAATATCTCAACGATGCAGGAGTCTAGGTAAGTAGGTAACAGTCCTACCTCTTACCCAAGACAAACAATAACATAAACAAAGCAAACATATAGGTGTCAACAGTATCACTTATTAAACAATCAAAAGAAACTAAGAAGGAACGGGGATCTCCTTCTATATGCAATCCCAATGCCTCCAAAACTAGCCACTTCTATTCTCAAGCTTAACCACATTCTCACCTGAAAGAGACACTAAAACACGTCAACATAAAGTTGGTGAGAGTAATAGGTTTAGACTCCAACACCAAAATCAAACCATAAGCTGTGAATAACAACCACTAAAAAATGTACATATGGACAATGTGATACAAACATGCATTAACAACTAATATTCAAGATTTAACAACCAAACCAAATCCATGGATCCCAGCCTTACCAAACACCATGGTACCATAGGCGCCCATACACCTATGTACCAATCCCAAGGCCCCGCCTTGTCATTATCCATTGGTCCCATAGATGATCACACATCTATGTACCTCCCCAAGGCCCCGCCTTGTCAACATCCCCTTGGTCCCATAGATGATCACACATCTATGTACCTCCCCAAGGCCCCGCCTTGTCAACATCCCCTTGGTACCAAGTCAAAACATAAAACAATCATGAATCAACTAGCAGTTAATCACATAAGTATGCACAAGTCCATCACCAAACACAAAACATTCACAGCATAATTTTTAAAACAAAAAAGTGTCTCTTCCATCCCATATGGAAGTCAAAATCATTAGTAAACATGGGACTATGAAACTCACCTGATTGAGCTTCTTCAAAAGTCCCCGCACTAGCAAAAAGCTAACAAACAAAAGTACACAATCAAAACTTGAACCAAACACTAAAATGGCTCATCAACCTATGATGGAAATCTAACCTTCTCCCATATATATACCTCATTTATATGCTCTAAGAATCTCATTACACCCCTCTATAAGCCCTTAACTCAGTTTACTTCATAACCCGTCCTGTTAACATTTTACCCAAAACAGCCCCAGTTTTTAGGTCTCCAAACTATAAGCCAAACGCCAACCTAAACATACCCATGATTTCTGTAAAGGGAAAACTTATTCCCTTACATATTTTAGTTAACTCCTCCCTTTTTCCCCAACCTTAAAGCTAATGTTAATGCCCCGATATATATATATATATATATATATATATATATATATATATATATATATATATATATATATATATATATATATATATATATATATATATATATATATATATATATATATATATATATATATATATATATATATATATATATATATATATATATATATATATATATATATATATATATATATATATATATATATATATATATAGGGGAGCGCTATTTACAGAACCCATTTTTAGGTACAGAACCTACAGAACCCATGTTTTTATTACTATTATTGCATGATGTACAATCCCTTTAATGCAATATGGCATTTTTGTAATTAATAGTAAATTGAAAAAGGCTGAAACATTATACATAAGGGCATTTCTGGGATTTAACAAATACAATTAGCATCTGCATGCAATTTAAAGAAGCTAGAAGCCTACAATGATGGGACGGTTATCAATGATAACTGCTATGACTCCAGTCAATCCACTAATCTCTCAAACCAAATTTAAAAAAAAGATTAAAATCCGGTATAAACACAATTTGCTAAAACATCAACCACCTAACACCGAGCATCAAAAATATATAATTTCGTATTATCCTTTTAAATTAGAACAATAATACTTCCATGGAGTCTGCATAGCCGAAATAGAAGTCAACATTATTTTTTCCCATTCAATCAATCAATGGAAGGTATGTATTCGTTTCTCATTTAATTGCGTTTAACATATATGCGTTTGACATCTGATTATCATATCTTTTAGTCTCTGATATGCATATGCAATGGGTTTTAACATATATGCGGTTGATTAGTGATGGGTTTAATTATAGATGGTTTTTAACATATACGCATATGCAATGGGTTTTAACATATGTGGGTTTTAACATAGATGGGTTTTAACATATATGCATTTGATCCGTGATGGGTTTAAACATGTATGATGTTTAATGATTGATTGGAATAAATTTTATGATCCGTGATGGGTTTTATAATATATGATGTTCAATTATTGTTGTTATGATCCGGGATTGGTTTTAAAAAGAAGCTCAATTATTGTTAGAAAATATAAAAAGGTAAAAATATGTTATGTTAATTAATTTTTGGTTAATAAAAATTATGCAGTATGTTAATAAATGTATTAATATTTTTTTTTTGTTTTTATAATTTTTTTTGTATTCAGTTGATTTTAAATAAGATATTTTAATATAAACATACATTTTTGTAGTAAATAAAATCTAAAATCACTTTAACACTTAACAAAACTGCATATCTGTTTTGAAAAACCACAAACATACAAATCAACATTGACAATGGCGTATAATTATCCACTAGAATTTAATTACCTGTGTACTGCTTATAGGATTACGGAGGAGTCCAAGAAATAAGGGCAAATTACCAGTCATAGAAGAAAACACGATAGACGATGCTATTGATGTGGATGACTACTTAAGTGAAGATGACTATGATGAAATCATGAGATTTGAAGCTGAACAAGTGGATGCTGGTTCATCAGAAACAGGTGAGTTTATTAGAACTATATAAAAAATATGGATATGATTAATTTAATTTAGGAACCTAAGTCCTATTAGACCGATAATATTGTTAAATGCAACAACGTATATCGATTATTATAATTTAAGTGCATAAGCTGCATACGATTTTTTTATTTTTTTTTTTGTGGTAAATAAGGGACTGTTTGGGACTGTTTGGACATTTTGTAAGTGTTTGTGACTGTATGGTATACATAGTAATTTCCCATTGTTAAAATTTGGAAATCATCGGATTTTGTTAATAAAACATAAATGTTTTCGGAAGTACATGAATGTTTTCTAAGAAACATGTATGTTTTTTGTGGTAAATAAGGGACTGTTTGGGAATGTTGGAACAGTTTGTAAGTGTTTGTGACTATATAGTATACATGGTAATGTCCCATTGTTAAAATTTGGAAATCATCGGATTTTGTTAATAAAAACATAAATGTTTTCGGTAGAACATGAATGTTTTCTAAGAAACATGTATGTTTTTTTGTGGTAAATAAGGGACTTTTTGGGACTGTTGGGACAGTTTGTAAAGTGTTTGTGACTGTATGGTATATAGGGGTGTTATCGGGTCGGGTTGTCGGGTTATCGGGTTGATGGTGTCGGGTTAAGTCGGGTTTGGGTGTCCCAAAAATTGACCCTAACCCGACCCTATAAGATGTCGGATTATATGGTTTCGGGTTAAAATGGGTCGGGTTGAATCAGGTTGGGTGTCGGGTTGTTATCGGGTTATAATGAATTGGATACAAAGAGACATAGATACTGTATATTATATTATGTCTCCATACTACTAGTTCCAATATAATGAGTTCTACTTTAAACTTATCTTACTTTTCGAATTTTGTTAATATTAAATACAGTAAATCTTATATTGGTATGTTAAACATGATGTCTGCATATATTAATGATACAAGTGTGTCGACGAAATCAGGTTATTGTGCTTTCAAGATTTTGATTTAAACCTTTAATTATGAAAAACCAATTGTGTATGTTCACTGATGTATATGTTCCAAACCGTTGCTAATTGTTAATTGTATTTTGAAAAATGTAAATAGTTTATCTAATGGGTTGGAAATCATCAGATTTTGTTAATAAAAAACATAAATGTTTTCGGTATAACATGAATGATTTCTAAGTATGAGATGAATAGCAATATATCACATACCCGATATGGGTAGTTGGGACTGTTTGGTAGTGTTTGGGAGTGTTTGGGACTGTATAACAAGATCGCTAGCAAAATGTAAATAAGGGACTGTTTGGGACTGTTGGGACTCGATAAGTGTAGTTGAGACTATTTGAGATCAATAGCAATATGTAACATACTCGATAAGTATGAGATTAGTAGCAAGATCTATAGCAAAATAAATAAGGGACTGTTTGGGACTGTAGTGTTTGTGAGTGTTTGTGAGTGTATGGGAATGTATGGTATACATAGTACTGTCCGATTGTTATAGTTTGGAAATCATTCTGATTTTGTTAATAAAACATAAATGATTTCGGTAAAACATGAATGTTTTTTTAAAAAAATGCATGTGTATTACAAAACATGAATCGTTGGAAAAAAATTTTGAATGCCTTAGGTCAAAAATTACATAACATGTATGATAGTTTAAGTACAATCTCATGAAATCTAAGACTAACCGTACCATGTACCAATGACTTTATCATTTATGTGAATAGTACCGATATGGTTGTGTACGTTACAGATTATAGTTCTAGTTTAGTATCCTACCAAAATATACAGTAAGTTTGACTATCCAGTTCGTATTTCTTGCTCCTGAAAATCTGTTTGTGACTAAGAAACTAGTATGACCAAAAAAACGAGTATGATTCATGTGAACAAGTATGTTTTTTTTACGACTTTGTTTTTTGTAAACAAGTATGTTTTTTAAAATAAAAGCTGTTTGGTTTAATAAAAGTTTACATGATTTGCATGTAGCATATGGTGTGCGTTGTACATCAAATTAAATGAATTGTAAGTAAAATTAGTAAAACATGAATGTACTACTTAAACGTAATTGTTAATTTTTTTGTAACCTAAATCGTAAAACATGTGTGATCATGACAGGCTTGCGTAGGAGTCAAAGGTCTAAGGGAAAAAAACCTGTTATTGAAGTGGACGATACTGAATCGGATGAAGTAGAATACTCATCTGAAGAAGATGTCAAGAAACATGTTTCTGGTATTCATTATGGTAAACTGGACGTTGGTTCATCCGGATCGGGACTTAAGGGTATGTGATATCAGTAATTTTGTATGCAATGTTTGATTTATGTATCCTTATTTTTCAAAAGGGTATAATAACTAAAATATTGTTTTTGTGTAACAGGACTGAAAAAAACTAAATCCGAGATAGACGGAGCACATGTAACCAAAAGGAGGAGGCTAGAAAAAAATATTGGTAAATATTTTAATCATTATAAATAACGGTAGCATGTATGAAATATAATGTATAATTTGTTCATTATTATTGATTTCAGGAGATGGTGTGGAACGAAATGTGAAAAAACAAGAGACTAATATGGAAAATCCTAAATCAGAAGGATTGGACTACTTTCCTGATAACCCTCAAAATGAGAGTGGTTATGTGTTCAACACGAGGACAAGTCCAACTTCTCTATTCCATGCACTGAAAAGCCTATCACCAATACAGCAGACATGTCTTGAGAAACTAGGATTTGGGAATTTATTAGCGTTTAGCGTAGATGGCATCCCATCTAGGCTAGCCTTTTATGTCGTAGATATGTTCCAGCCTGATAAGATGGAAATCGTATTTAAAAATGGACGCTTGGAGGTTACTAAAGACATAATTTCTGATATGATTGGGGTTGCAAACAGTGGAGTAGACATATTAGATCAAGAAGTTGTACGGGACGAAGAGATGATAGAGAATTGGAAATCACAGTATGCCGTTGGAGAACGCATCACACCTTGTAAGATCAACAAGAGGATTAGACAATCAGACGTTGCGGATTTGAACTTCAAATTAAATTTTGTTGTTCTATTTGCTTCAATTATGGGGTGTGTGAAACAAAGGGGTATATGTGATCTTGAAATACTAGATCATATAAACAGCACCACTGATATTGCAAATATCAATTGGTGCAGCTTCATTTGGAATTGCTTGAAGAAATGTAAAAAAGGTTGGAAGCGGAATCGGACTAACAGCCATTTTTTAGGTCCAACAACGTTTCTACTTGTAAGTATGCTAACAAAGTCAATTTTTTTTGTTTACATACATGTTACAATAAAATTTACATATTTGTAGTTATATATTTTAACTTATTTACTTTATTAAATAGATGCGGTATGTTGATGGAACGATCTGTCCGAATATTAGAGTTCCTAGGAAAAGACCACCAACATCAACGTGGACGAAGGAATTGCTTCGAGATCGTGAGAGTGAAGAACTCAAAACAGGAGAATTTGGGACAGTTGACATTGCAGGTCCCTACATAGCAGATCAGGGAGAGCCAATGCCTGCTGATTTGGAGGCAAGTTCAATAAAACATATATTTTTTTTTAATATATTTTTTTAATTTATAATTGTAATGTTTAACTTGTCTTTTATATAGGGATTCATGATGAAGTTGACAAAGAACGTGGAACGAATAAATAGTGAAAGATACATTTTCGCGCAAACGTTGGATGCGGCTAAGGTGAAATTTCCCAACAACGTGGTGTGGAATGAATTAACTGAAATGTATATCGAGTCGCTAAAGTATCAAAACAAGCATAGCAAGGGTAAAGAAAGTGCGGGTACGAATCAGGATGACCAAACAGACAATTGTGGAACCCACGTGCATCTTAACAGGATGGGATTGAATTTCATGAGTGAAGATTATATTTTTACCCCAAATAATCAACAAAAGAATGGCGTGGGGACGAGTAGTGCAGGTATGAACCGATTCAATGAAACAAATATATTTGAAACGCATTTGGATCAAAACAGTAATGTTGATATAGGTAGTGTCAGTAAACAAAAAGAACAATTAGTATTTACTGTTGTAGGCACAGACCCGTACAACATGGGTGAACAGACCCAAATGGAGGCGATAAAAAGTGCAGAAAAGGTTGAATTAGAAATAGAACAGGCACGTGTTCAAAAATTACTTGAGTCGGCCATACCTAGTTTTGACCTAGGGTTTGATACACGGTTTGATTTGCCTGAAAATTATTTGGGCCCACAAACACAACAAGAAGCTGTATCAATGGCCGAAGAAGTAGAAGCATCCTGGTCGAATAGACAGAAATCGGGATCAAGCATGAAGAGTGTACTGAGATCAGGTACATTTGAGGATGAGGTGTTGGATGTAATTCCGATTGACTTTGACACTCCTATTCAAACAAATGTTGTTAGTATGATGGATAGGCAAAGGAGGGCCTCTACTTTGACTAGCAGGATGAAATCGCCGTTTTTGGACAGAATTGTTAAATTAGAAAAAGGTGAGACCGTAGAAGAGAAACGGTTGGCGGAGTTTTTATTCAAACATCGGTCAAGCGACGAGTAAGTAATAATTATAATGAAGTTGTTTCATTTTCTAAAGATTAATTTTTGTTTATTTTTAATGTTTGTTAAATGTTTGAAACAGGTATGTTATTTTTGAAACCAAATACGGGCATATGGCAACCAGGTTGCAGATAGAATCATTAGGTCCGCAAGAAGCAGTTGATAATAACGTGGTTACCTCATGGTCTGCATATCTAAACTACATGGAGTCGAAAAGGGACGAGACCTCTTTGGCCAGAGTATTTTTACCCGTCTATGTAGTGGTATGTAAACTTCAAATTACATACATGTTTTTTATTTGTTTTTATACTGTTATAGTGTGATTTAACGTATTTTCATACAGAATAAAAAGGTTTTCATGGAAGATTACGATGTTCGTGCTAGAATTGATAAATTCATTTCGTATGTTGCGGCTTCCGTTGATAAATTCAAGGTTGAACAGATGCTCAGGGATGCGGACCTGGTAAGTTATGTATACATAATAATATACAAATGAAAATATGTCCATTATGTAACTTTAGAGTTTAATACATACTGTATTTATGAAGGTTTTTCTACCGGTCAGCCATGAAGAACATAAATTTCTTATATGTTTCAACATGAAGAAACCAGAAGTTTGTTTGATTGATGTTAAGAAGAATGTTGAGATGGAACGAAACTTGAAAAGGAGGAAGGGTAACAACATCGATGCATTAAAAATTGCAACCATACTGGTACGTAAAATGTGTTGATCATTATGTTAATGTAATAGTAATTTTAATTAACTAATTCGATTACTAATATGGTATGAAATATAAAATGCAGAAACATGATTTTTTGCAATACCTGATTGGAATTAATCATAGGAAAGCCTCATCAATTTTTAACGCGGAACTTGTTCGTGGTCGATTTTGTTGGGAAACTGATAGGAGGATATTGGATTGTGGCATTTTTTTAATGAGACACATGGAATCTTATATGGGGGAAGAGCTAGGTAAGTGGCAGTGTGGGCTAGCAATAGAAGGTAATAAACAAAACACACAACTCAGACGATTAAGGAACAAGTATGCAGCTACTATACTACTAGCAGACTGCAACATTCGTCAAGGCTGGATACGTTCAGAGTTGAAGCGTATGAAGACAACAAAACAAGTGAAGTGAAAATTTTTAGCATGTCTTTTAAATTAGACTATTCTGAACTTTTATGTTTTTAGTATTTGCATTTTGGAAAAGACAACGTGTCTGAAAGTTGATGGTTATTTTGGTGTTCTGGATTTGTTAAGAACCTATTAGTTGGGATGTTTTTATTTTAATGTTAAAAATGCTTAATGGTTCTATGTTTATGTCTTGTTGTGAAACTTCTGGTCATCCATTTTATTTGGCAATTTACATGTGAGGTTACTTTTGGTGTGACCCATTTATATGATTGTGTTGTGTTTATTTTTTGGGATCTTTATACTTACAATTACAAATACGTTTATGGTTCGAAGTGTATTTTTTTGCAGCCTATTTGTGTTCAGCTCAATCATGAGTTGCATTGTATAGTACTATATGTCATTTTTTTTAAGTTCCTGAGTATTTTTTATGAAATTATACCACTCCAGCAGTTTACTCTCTTAAAATTCGTTTGTTTTTCTGCATATATATAACCTAAATTTGGCAGAAAGTGGTGATTTGGTGGCAACCTCCAACAACTCATCATTGTACGTTCTAAAATACAACCATCAGTGAAAAAAAGAATAGATTTTAAAACCATATAAAATTACAACCACATGCATGTTAGTACTGCAAAGTGTATAGTTGCATCAACATCACTTGTTATGTTTTCATATATGTTAAAAAGCAATCACTGATCAAACAGAATATGCATAAAAAATTCAACTGGGTATTCAACGAATATTATGACAAAATTATCCATACATGGAAATGTTTAAACACCAAAAAACTGACATCAGTGACAAAATAATAGAGTTAAAAAACATATAAAATTAGAAACAATTTCTTAATAGTCAGAATCATTATCATTATCCGCCTCAGTTGATGATTCTGTGTAATGTAAACAGTCCGGGTCTGTTTGTTCGTCCGTCGCCGTTTGTAACTCAGCGCCTTCGGAATCTTCATCGACTACGGCCTCATCAGCAACTTGTACTACATCAACTTCTGGTACTTCACCTGCAGCAACCTGGGATCGTCCTTTTTTGTTTACCTTTCTTTTTTTTGACCCATTTTTTGATGATTGTGGTTCAAATCTATCTGGACAAGTATTTCTATAATGACCAAGGTCACCACATATGCTGCATTCACGTTGTTTGAAAGGTCGTTTCCGGTTTGTTCTGAATGATTTTGATTTTGCTTGTTCTTTGTCTTTCGCCTTTGCTTTGCATTTCGCCTTTTCTTTTCCTTTCTCAGCTGCACTTTTAATTCTACGCGTACCTTTACTAGCAAATACAGACTTAGGAATCAATACATCTAATTTATCAGGAACAGTAACATCCAGCAGCTCGGCAATTAAGTCATCCTTATCAGTTGTCACATTAGGTTGTGGTGTCTCAACTTCTATGTTTTTTTTTAAAGTCTTTGACCGTTGCAAGAAAATCGGATAACTTCTCACTATCATTCCTAATAAGATTAATACATTCTTCAATTGTTGAATGAATTTGAGATGCTAACCGATCAGTCTCTTCAATGCAAGGACCGTACCTATGCCTTTTGTCAAGCAAATGAGCCGGAAGAACATGCCTGGTCCAACGACGATTGAGGTACATGTCTGGTATTTTGTCTACACCATGTATTTGAAATACAGCGAATACGTGACGACACAAAAATCCATGACGATTATAATGTCCACACGAACAATTGGCACTACCATCAGCTTGATCAAAAACAACCTAGTAAAAAATTCAAAAATGTTAAAATGTCGACAAACAAGCATAGCTGTTTATATGTATAATATGATAAAACAGAATCATTGATGATTGCAAATAGATAAAAAATCGTTTAAAAAATATAACATGTGTTATTGTAGAAAAACAAACTTACCGTGGCAAAAATAACAGTATTTTGTCTCTTGTCTCTATGGCGTATGATGCATGTCTCAACGCTACCTTCGGTATTAGAACGAGTCTAGGAACATGCTGTAAACCCTTTGTATATTTCATGTTGAACTTCTCTGAATATGGAAGGTGTATACAACTCACATGCATGTTTTTCAATTGGAAATTCAGTAAACATGGTCGGAGTGGTTCCATCAGCATCATTATCTGTAACACGCTGTGTGTATCTTTGTTTCTCCATAGCAGACTCGAAACACAACATAAATTGAACAAGTGTGTTACCCGGATGGGAGTAAATTTGGAAGAAAGAGTTGCTACTCTCTGATCTAGACGTGGTTTTCATCAAACCACACATAGGAATGTCACTAAAATAACCTGGTATCCACCTTTCTCTTATCTGGTACATGTCAGAAAGCCATTTGTTGTCTTGCAAACCATACCGAGTTATCAAATCATCCCACCGTTGCTCGAAAATTTCACGACTGATGTAGACATTCCATACTAGTTTGTTGAAATCTTTTCTAAAATTGTTATTAGCATCGAGATCTCCTAAAACCTATAATAATATGAAAATCTTACAAAGTTGTACATAAATTATAACAATACTGGAAATCAAAACGCGTTTAGGAAATATACCTTAGCCGGTAATTTATAGGTAATGTGCCACATGCACAATCGGTGATGGGATTCGGGGAAAATTGCAAGAACTGCATTCCGTATTGCACCATCTTGATCTGTTACAGCGAATGGTGGCTGTTTCTTATGAACTTTCAAGAATGCCTTTAACATCCAAGAGAATGATTCTGTTGTTTCATCGGATAATAAAGCAGCACCAAAGGTTACACTCCTTTGGTTGTGATCAATCCCGGTAAATGGTACAAATTTGTAACCATACCTGCATAATTAAATAATAATTATGTTGACATGAAACATATCTAATTAACTTAAAATATTAGAAGAAACAGGTTAACTTACTTATTTGTGTCAAATGTAGCGTCAAATGAAACAACGTCACCAAATGCAACATAGTTGCACTTCATGGTTTCGTCAGCCCAGAATAATCTAACCAACTCTTTAGAAGGAAGGGTGTGATATTCAAACGAAAATTGGGGCACATGTTTCTTCCTCTTCAACAACTTATCGACTAACATCTGCGCATCCCTATCTCCGATAAATAAATTTACCTTTGTCCTAAAATTACGATACTGTGTGGGTGTTCCGCGCATATTATCATAACCACCAACAAGAGCAACCTTTAATCTGTGAGCTACTGTAGGGCCTATACTAGTCATTGACGCACGATGTATAAAAACATAATCGCCATATTCCAACTGACGCCTAGCTTTTGAGAGATCCATATTATTAATGTTTATAAGTTTATGGTTGTGGTATTCCACAAACTCATACACCTTATACGTCTCCGTGCCTGGAATTCTTTTTAAACCAAACCTTGCAGGACATTTACAAGCCTGTGATGTTGACCAACGTTTTTTCCGTTTGTCCTCATCATTATCATCAGCTTTCTCAGCCGATTCATTTAGAGTATTAACTTCTTTGGTTTTTCTTGGCAAACCAGCTCTATTACATTCAATGTTCCTATAAACAATCTCACCTTTCTTATATGTAATTCCTGACTTTCGTATGTTGAACCTTCCTTTTTCAGCATATAGCTTGTACCTGTTATAAGCCTCTTCAAACGTGTCAAAGAAATCATGTATCTTAGGTTTTTCATCTACTGGAACATCTGGTATCCAGTAAGGTGTCCCTTTCGGACTAGGCTAAAACTCAGGATCGAGTTGAAAGACTTCTACATCAGAATCACCTACATGAAGTATTATTAGGGATTAACTGAATGGTTAACATAAAATGGTGAAGTACATTGATTATTTATATTTATTTTATTAAGTTTAATGAATGTCATATACACGAAAAAAATATCACTGAATCCTGTAACTAGTCGGTTCCCATGTATGTTACGTATACGAAAAAAAATATCAGTGTTTGAGATCAATCCGCACACCCTTGCTTTGCATGCAGGAAGTATTTCTTTACGTGAGTACATTGTTTAAAATAGTAGCTCTAAAGTTCCATTATAATTAGGTGAATATAATTAAAATTCTTTCTGATTATTAGGCAAAAGATTACCAAATCGCACCTGATATGCGATACTTCGTGCATATATCAAGCTATGCAACACAAGGATTTGAAATGCGATACCTCGTGCATATATTAAGGTATGCAACACAAGGATTTGAGATCAATCCGCACATACACGAAATAACTATTTGGTTTCATGCATGTTATATACACGAAATAACATATAGCTGAAAAACATATCAGCGAATCATTTAACATATAGCTTAAAAAAAATGACTTAATCCTGTATCTATTGACAATATGATGATATGCAAAAAAAAAAAAAAAAAAAAAAAAAAAAAAAAAAAAAAAAAAAACGCGTATCAAATCATGATTCAGAATAATATAAAGTTATTCGTACACAGATCATATAAAAAAAAAAAACGTTCTAAAACATACCATAATTTTCATCATGTTCAGGCAATAACACAATCGTGTTCTCATTATGATCTTCCATATTAGATGAAGACTGACCAAAGTCGAATTGAGATTGCATATTTGCAGAAAAATACGGTTAGGGTTATTGATAACTTTTTATGATTCTGATTTTAATGAAGAATATTTTAAAACGATATTAAACATGTAAATCATAAACGTCAAAATAGGATCTTTTCAAAATTTGGATAATGTAAATTTCCATAAATATCCTTTACATTAAACGAATAATGAAAAAAAAAAAAACAATATGGCAAATTCTGATTGGTTTAGATGGGTTCTGTAGGTTCTGTACCTAAAATCGGGTTCTGCAAATAGCACTACACTATATATATATATATATATATATATATATATATATATATATATATATATATATATATATATATATATATACATTTGTCTATCCGGATTTTACTGATTTTGAACATACAAAAAGTTTGTTATGATTAGGGGGTCTTACCCTAACCCAAATTCTTAGCCCCAATGCAGATACTTCCTATAATATATAAAACAACTCCCATGTTTGTTTGAAAGTCCCAGTGAAACCCTAAGTACCCCAAACAACCCAAAACTTAAAAAGAAAACAAGCTGATTTCAAAACTGTTTTGACCTCCGACTGTTGTAACCTGTTTTTGACCCACTTTACGACCTCCAATTTAGTTCTCGTTTCTTGAATTTTAAAGCCACTTCAATTACCTTTCCAGGGATACTTGGATCGCAAAATAAGAGTTTGTAGAACTCCCTATATGATCAAAACAATTGACCCTAAATTCTGCCCTGTTTTTAAAAACGAATTTAATTAAATTAACCTAATTAATTACCCATAACTCCACTAATTATAAGCCCTAATTATTCTAATCATTAATATATCATTAGAATATAGATTTTAATTTAAACCCTAACCTAAATCCATCATAAGATGATTATGAAAACATCAAAAACAATTAAATTGAAAAGGAATTTGAAGATTTACCTTTGATTTATGAAAACCCCCAAAATTTTATGAAGAACCCTAATTTCTGTTGAAACCCACGAATTTTCTTTGTCTCCAGGAGAAAAATAATGAATTTTGTTTGTGAATAAAACAATATATAGGGTGTGGGTGAATCCTAGTCCAACCCAAACCCAACTTTCCTTTTTTTTCTTTTTTTTCTTTATTCGGCCCTAAACCGACTTCCCTTTAGTTTTTTTTCTTTTTATTGTTTAATATTATGTTATTAACAATACCTTAATTTACTTTAATTTATTTCAGCTCCTAAAACCTTCAAAACCTCAAAACCATAGAACTAGTCAATTTTTACGCATTTATCGTAAAAGACGTAAAATATACAGTTTTAAAAAAATCTTAAATTTTGAAATAAACTTTATAACTATGTCCTAAATGACTTAAAACCATCCCGAAAAATGCTCCCGTGACTAAATACCTCTTCTGAGACCTCAAAATGCTCAAACCGTAAATCGTAAAAATACGATTTTCTATAATACATATACGTATACGTAAACCACTAAATAACATCATCTCATTTCATAGTCACTATCATGTGAGCTCATGAACATGAAATCATCACACATGGTTTCACTCACAAGGTACCCCGTACCGGAAACGATACCCAAACCACAATCTATACACACCAATTAGCACATAAACACGTAAAGACACGTAACTAGCACAAAATAAAACTAAGTGACGAACCTCAAAACCGCGGTTGTCACATCACTCCCTCCTAATAGAAATCTCGTCCCGAGATTTACTCCTTAGGATCAAACATACCATTAGCAAACAACTGAGGATACTTGTTCTAAATGAACTCCTCATTTCCACGTGAACTTTAGTTCAAGTTTCAAAATACCACATATACAAACCAAAAATAATTAAACTCATTGCCAAACTCTTGACCTCACAGTCAATAAATCTCACAAATGACTCTTTGATAACACAAACCCTTATTAACACAAATCCTGAATAACCGTACATGCAAATATGCATTCTCAAACAACATTACCAATCTTAATACACGAAATATAACAAGTATACCACTCATTCCCCCAGGTAATTCTATGCTCATAAGCTACCGGTCCGATCTTTCCAAAGATCATAAATGGACCTACAAAACTCTACCTCAACTCTTCCATTTTACCAAAACATACCACCCGTTACTATGGGTGAAACTTCATACATAACCTTGTCACTAAACTCTAGTGGTTTCCTCCTTTTCAACATAGCATCCCTTGTTGCTCTCATCCTTTCCACAAACACCATTACCACATTAGTAGCCTCTTTTACCAATTCTAGTCCACAATGGGGACAACTCACCCTATCCTTTCATATAGTGCCTCAAATGGCCTTTATCGACTTCTAGTATGATAACTATCATTATATGAAAACTCAGCCATTGCTAAAGAGTTTCCTAACTCCCTCTAAATCAATCATTCATGCCCTCAATGTAACTCCTAAGGTTGTATAAATATCTCACTTGCCCATCCGTATCCAATCATGTTCTTCAACTCCCTTTAGTCCGTACCCCAAACTACTTAAAAATTCTAATTTCCTTACAAAGTGACCTATGACGGTCTTTCGCATATCCATTAGTTATTCCAATCCAAATCAACTTATGATCTATACACATCATCAAAAGGACGGTTATCTCAGTTAGTCTATCAACTGCCATCCAAACCCATGCTACAACTACTTCCATTAAATTTGGATAGCTCATTAGTAGCACCTATACACTTCTTTCTCACTTTTCTTCATGATTTTTTTTATACTCAACACTTCCTTTATACCTACACAATGTCTTACCTTCAAGGTCATATTGCTCCTCATCTTGTCTCAGTTAGACCAAGCCCTTCGTCCCTATGGCACATCACACCTATAACTCCTCGTTCATTCGATTATCAATACTAAGCCTCCCAAACAATCAGTATAGGTCAGTGCCATTTCCTTTTCCACACTACGACAGTATTAGCATGCGTTGTGCTTTATTCTACTCATTAAGCTCTACCAAATTTTTACCTTCGGTTCCTATCTCGACCTATTTCATTCATGCTTCACTTTTATACACACTTCCTTCTTCTTCCTCAACTCCTACCATACATCACGATGTGATGCTTCCCATCGTTTCTTCCCTTTCCATAATCCTTCATAAGGAATTCCATACATATTAGGCTAACTTTTAGGCAAAACCCTCTATTCCATCACATCCGTACGTAATCCTTCCAACTTCTCAACTACGTGACTTCTCATTCCTCTTGAAATATAAGATGAATTAGTTAGTCTATCGACTATCACCCAACTCTCGTCGTACTTATTCCTCCACCCCATTATGTATCCCTTTCACCAATTTCGTCCTTACATCGCCCTTTCTAAGCTACTCCTATCTATTTAGGAAGTATAGTCTACGTCCCTTTTCTCCATATGATTGTCCAAGCCACGCAACATACATGTTGACGCGTTCTCTACTTTAGACAACTCAACTCGTGCAACCTACATCCTTCATCCAAATTACCCTAATACGTCATCCATATAGTTCAAGTTCGTCTCAGCTTCACTTCATTCTTCTTATTCCATGTCTCATCAACCATGCTTGCCTTTCCCAGATGGTACTTAGCCTTGTAATTTTCTTTCATCACTTAACTCCACCCATAACCTTTTCCAAATGTTCAATCAAGATGATTAAATATGTGTTGGAGACGTTCATGATATGTATAGATCATTCTCTACATCTCGTACCCCAAATGCCTCTAGCATTCTAGGCAGATATAACAATCTAGCTCCACTAACTAAGTCTATCTAGTCATCTATACGCCAAAATTTTCCAAGTAGCTTCACTTGTTTTTTTTCTCACAACCAGTCTCCTACTCCCTCCTAATAGGGACAGACTAGAGTTTCATGTGATTCCATGCGGATCACACTTTCATCTTGTACCCACATTATTTTCCATTTGTCTACTAAGCCATATTTTGAATTCTTATTCAAATCTCATACTTCTACTTTGATCTTGCACCCAACATGAAGTATTTTCAATCATCATCTTCTAGGAATACTTGGGGCTCTCCTTCCATGGTTCTCCCTTATTCCTACACTATCCCGTCCAACAAAAATTCCATACTTTATTCATCAAATCTATGGAAATCACTAGTGCATTGGATAATGCATAGCTGCCTCTTCCAAAGATCTTTCATAACACCTTCACAAAACCGACTCTCTAATCACTTCTCCATGAAACTTATTAGCTCAGCTTCACTTCTCATCCCTCGATATTGATTGCCACAATAATTCTATCCGTGTAGTCACTCGAATCCCCTTGTTACTTCTACGAGTTCTTAATCTCCCATGTCATGTATTCATTTCATCACGGCCCACCGGTTCAGCTCTTTGTAGCTCCACTCTGATACTCGATCTGCCCTTCTTCGTCACGAACCATACGTAAACTTCCCATCATAGTGCTTGTCACCTTTCCAGTCCTCGCAACTTTTGTGACTCCTTCGAAATCTCTTGCATCCTTCTTGTAGCCGACACGTAGTCCTTTCAGCTCCTTGCTTCGCGATGTAGCTCTTTATGCACTCCTTCTCGTCTCCATGATGTTACCTAGGAACTTCACACTACCAGTAGCTTCTAACTTCAACTCATCTACCACATTATTTCTAAAAGTACTTCAACCCATCAATGGCTCACTCTTCCTTACTTGTTGTACTTCACCATTAATCAGCCTCCTACCAATCATTCTTTCACATTCCTGTTTTCCTTCACGTGTCTACTACTACCTTGCCTCCATAACTATACCAATCCCTTGCGTGTTATTTACCCAACCTTTCCATTAGTATAAACTTTCTACTCTACCCTCACATCCGCTAGTACTTTCATCAATCTCCTAATGGTACTTCAACCAACTTCTCATAATATGACCTCTCGTTCCCATGACCACTCAACTAACTTTACTTACTCCCTTATTCCCGTAACTAATCTAAGTTTCAAAACTCCACAAATCTTAATCATTCCTTCAACACAAAATTTAAACCAAAACGCATCTCTCCATTATAGTATCTAACCATAAGTAATAATACCCAACTCTATCCTCTCATCTTAACGTTCCCACAACCGTATAAATAAATCAACCATGACGTGTAACCAAAGAATTCCAAACAATCATGTCCCAAAATAAAATATAGGGTAAAATGAACCCTAGCCAAAACAACTGAAAACAAAACAATGTAATCCGAAAGATCAATAGAGTGTTCCAACAACGAAAAATTAGACTCGTCACGATTAGTATTACCAAATTTTGATACGTTAGAAAATTTAAAACTTTCATCCCAATTAGTTACTTCTCATAAGAACCAAACTCCCATACTACTAAAACCAATCATACTCATTATTAACCATAAACTCATCCTTTATCTTCATCATTTTATCAAGATACCAACTAATTAGTATACTACAATCTTAACCATTATCTTGTTTACCCATATTAAACTTATTTCACTTGTTATTATGAAACTAATACATGTTTATAAAATACAATGTTTTTTTTATTCTATATTATTATTATTATTTTATAAAATCCATTAGGCTAGTTATAACTAAACTACTACATGTTTACAATGTGTGGTGTTATTATTATCATTACTATAATAAAATCTCCCTTTTTACTCTTGCCGTCTAGTTAAATACTTCTAAAATTTTAACTACACTTAAGAAAATTTTTGTAAAATTTCTTTACCCCTTTAAAATGTATTATCACATGATACATAGAAAACTAATCCAATTATTTTCAAGACAATTTTTTTTATAGCTTACTACCACAAACTGAAAAAAATATGTAAGTCACGATATCATACCATACGCTTACAATTTTTTTTTTCAAAACCGTTTCCCCATAATCAGCCACTTATTTGTAAGAAAATTTAGTAGTTCTAATTAATTAAATACATACCCGAATGTAGACACCCATCAAAAGACTCAAAACGTCGTTGGAACTCCATTAAACTCCAGCACCATAAAACACGAGCAAACACAAGGTACGTTCAAGTTATAATAAGTTAATAACTACTGAACGACCATATATCATAACTTAACACATACTAGTATATATACATCCGCATATATATACCTATTAAATCACCCAAAACATACTCGCTACCATACATGTCAGATCAATCAATCGCGTCATACACTCGTTTTTTTACGAGTAACCACCATCTTACCACAAGGCATAAAACCCCTCACTAAAACCAGTCCATATCGTGTGACCCCATAATCACACAACATGACTATAACCCAAAACAATAACACACTCAAAAATATCCGTATCGTTGGCAACCGTTACATAAACCCATATACTATACATATACCAATGATCCACATCTCATCATATACAAGCATGTACTAACCCTCTTTCATGCAATCATACTTAGGAACCCATTGAAGTTGTGTACTTGTATAAATATGTTGACCACCATACTTATACAATTACTCTTTCCCCAATGCACTCCCTCCTATGATGACACTTATAAGAATCAATACAACACATAACACATAAATCCATCAACTCACCTAAGCACATAACCACATAAGCAATAAGGTCAAAAACTCCAACTAATAAAATTACATAGTCAAACTCTTGGAATACAGAAATCCATAGTCTAGCTAAAACAGCATAGACAAAATCCAAAACGAAAACATGATCAATTATAAGTCATGTCGCCCATCAGAATGGAAACACCTTAAAATCCTTCCTACCCATGTACTCCTAGTAACTCGAACCACCACACGATTCTTAGGGAACATGACTTAAACATCAAAAGAAAAAAATAACATACCTCAGGTACATAAAATAACTCAACAAAAGATAGAAACTACCTTTTACCAAATTATGTACTATAATGTACAATTTAAGCAAAATACAACAATGACTAGCGTGGACGATTATGGTTCAACCCGCAATAGTCACAACCCGAAAAGAAAATAACATGTGGCTAAGTATGAGCGTACCATGGTTCAATTCATACTAGTCAAAACATCGCAATAAATAACATCCAAACACATCAATTCATATAAAATGCACACATACTCCTATGACGCCTATATGCAGGGACCCTTAAGCTATAGACTAGGCTACGCGACTAGGCAACCAAATTCTCTATAACCATTGTCTCTGATACCATTCTGTCACACCCCACCATGGCGGAATATGGAGCGCGACGTATGGATATCATCTCAACATGGCGTGTCTATAGAGATAACTAAATGAAATAAGAAATTTCATAAAATGGTGACACAAATGTCATGACAATATCTCAACAATGCAGGAGTCTAGGTAAGTAGGTAACAGTCCTACCTCTTACCCAAGACAAAAGATAACATAAACAAAGCAAACATATAGGTGTCAACAGTATCACTTATTAAACAATCAAAAGAAACTAAGAAGGAACGAGGATCTCCTTCTATAAGAAATCCTAATGCCTCCAAACCTAGCCACTTCTATTCTCAAGCTTAACCACATTCTCACCTGAAAGAGACACTAAAATACGTCAACATAAAGTTGGTGAGAGTCATAGGTTTAGACTCCAACGCCAAAATCAAACCATAAGCTATGAACAACAACCATTAAAAAATGTACATATGGACAATGTGATACAAACATGCATTAACAACTAATATTCAAGATTTAACAGCCAAACCAAATCCAAGGCTCCTAGCCTTACCAAACACCATGGTACCATAGGCGCCCATACACCTATGTACCAATCCCAAGGCCCCGCCTTGTCATTATCCATTGGTCCCATAGATGATCACACATCTATGTACCTCCCCAAGGCCCCGTCTTGTCAACATCCCCTTGGTCCCATAGATGATCACACATCTATGTACCTCCCCAAGTCCCCGCCTTGTCAACATCCCCTTGGTACCAAGTCAAAACATAAAACAATCATGAATCAACTAGCAGTTAATCACATAAGTATGCACAAATCTATCACCAAACACAAAACATTCACAACATAATTTTTAAAACAAGATAGTGTCTCTTCCATCCCATCTGGAAGTCAAAATCAATAGTAAACATGGGACTATGAAACTCACCTGATTGAGCTTCTCCAAAAGTCCGCGCACTAGCAAAAAGCTAACAAACAAAAGCACACAATCAAAATATAAACCAAACACTAAAATGGCTCATCAACCTATGATGGACATCTAACCTTATCCCATATATATACCTCATTTATATGCTCTAAGCATCTCATTACACCCCTCTATAAAGCCCTTAACCCAGTTTACTTCATAACCCGTCCCGTTAACATTTTACCCAAAACAGCCCCAGTTTTTTGGTCTCCTAACTATAAGCCAAACGCCCACCTAAACATACCCATGATCTCTGTAAAGGGAAACCTTATGCCCTTACATATGTTAGTTAACCCCTCCCTTTTTCCCAAACCTTAAGGATACTGTTAAGGTCCCGATATATATATATATACTTTCGTCCCGGATTTTACTAATTTTGAACATACAAAAAGTTTGTTATGATTAGGGGGTCTTACCCTAACCCACATTCTTATCCCCAATGCAGATACTTCCTATAATATATAAACCAACTCACATGTTCGTTTGAAAGTCCCAATGCAACCCTAAGTACCCTAAACAACCCAAAACTTAAAAAGAAAACAGGCTGATTTCAAAACTGTTTTGACCTCTGACTGTTGTAACCTGTTTTTGACCCACTTCCCTACCTCCAATTTAGTTCTCGTTTCTTGCATTTGAATTCCTCTTCAATTACCTTTCCATGGATACTTGGGTCGCAAAATAAGAGTTTGTAGAACTCCCTATATGATCAAAACAATTGACCTTAAATTCTGCCCAGTTTTTAAAAAAGGATTTAGTTAAATTAACCTAATTAATTACCCATAACTCCACTAATTACAAGCCCTAATTATTCTATACATTAATATATCATTAGAATACAGATTTTAATTTAAACCCTAACCTAAATCCATCATAAGATGATTATAAAAACATCAAAAACAATTAAATTGAAAAGGAATTTGAAGATTTACCTTTGATTTATGAAAACCCCCAAAATATTATGAAGAACCCTAATTTCTGTTGAAACCCACGAATTTTCTTTGTCTCCAGGAGAAAAATAATGAATTTTGGTTGTGAATAAAAGAATATATAGGGTGTGGGTGATTCCTAGTCCAACCCAAACCCAACTTTCTTTTTTTCTTTTTTTTCTTTATTCGGCCCTAAACCGACTTCCCTTTAGTTTTTTTTTATTTTTTTTTGTTTTTATTGTTTAATATTATGTTATTAACAATACCTTAATTTACCTTAATTTATTTCAGCTCCTAAAACCTTCAAAACCTCAATACCGTAGAACTAGTCAATTTTTACGCGTTTACCGTAAAAGACGTAAAATATACAGTTTTAAAAAAATCTTAAATTTTGAAATAAACTTTATAACTATGTCCTAAATGACTTAAAACCATTCCGAAAAATGATCCCGTGACTAAATACCTCTTCCGAGACCTCAAAATGCTAAACCGTAAATCATAAAAATACGATTTTCTATAATACATATACGTATACGTAAACCACTAAATAACACCATCACATTTCATAGTCACTATCATGTGAGCTCATGAACATGAAATCATCACACATCGTTTCACTCACAAGGTACCCCATACCGGAAATGATATCCAAACCACAATCTATACACACCAATTAGCACATAAACACGTAAAGACACGTAACTAGCACAAAATAAAACTAAGTGACGAACCTCAAAACCGCGGTTGTCACATTTGAGCTATTTCAAAAGATGCACCAAGAAAATGAAAGAAGAATTCGTGAAAGTGAAAAGAGAATGCAAGAGCAAATGAGAATTATGAATGAGGAGTCTACCAAAAGGATTTTGTTGGTACTTAATCAAAGGCCACAAGGGGCTCTACCTTGAAACACAAAAAAAAACCCAAGGGCTAATGTCAATGCTATCACAACAAGAAGTGGAAAAACAACTAACGATCCTTCACCTCCTACACCTCCTATGGTTAAGCCTACTATGGTTCCACCTTGTGATAAGCCTTCAACATCTAATTCACCACCTTCAAGCTCTACCACTTCAACACCTACACCTTCTCAATCTACACCCACTTCTCCTGTACCTTCCACACCTCCCAATGAAGAACCTAACAAAGAGAAAATTTACACCACAACAACTACTCAACCTACACCAAAACCAAGCCTTCCTTACCCATCAAGATTGAGAAAGGAGAAATTGAAAAACAAGGATGATATACAAGTCTCTAATTTTTTTGAGGATGTTCAAGCAACTTAACATAAACATCTCCTTTGCGGAAGCTCTTGCATATATGCCAAAGTTTGCTAAAATGTTCAAAGATCTCCTCTCCAACAAGGAAAAATTGGTGGATTTTCCTAACACATCACTTAATGAAAATTGTTCCACCGTGTTTCTCAAAACCTTACCTACAAAACTTGGAGATCCGGGGCGATTTTTGATTCCTTGTAATTTTCCCAGGGTGGAAAATTACATGGCACTAGCGTATCTAGGGGCAAGCATTAATCTCATGCCTTTATCGGTTTGGCAAACACTCTCTCTTCCCGAGATCACTCCTACTAGGATGACCCTTGAGTGAGCCAATCATACCATAGCTTATCCGGTGGGTATTGCGGATGATGTGTTTGAAGGTGTGGATAAGTTTACCTTTCCTGTGGACTTTGTAGTGGTTGATTATGATATGGACCCGATAGTTCCTCTTATAGTTGGTAGACCATTTTTGAGGACGGGTCATACTCTTATATACGTGGCGGAAGGAGAACTAATTATGAGAGTTGAGGATGAGAAAGTGGTGTTTAATTAGGAAAAGTAACTAAGAAGTCTTAAGGTTGTGAAACAATTAACATAGTAGATGTTCTTGATGAGGTGTGTGATGAGCATTTTTATGAAGCTTGTAAGAATGATAGTGAAGACATGCCTCATGTAGAGACCGTTGCCTCAATTTCTCCCTCCTTAACACCTTTTGGAGAGGGTGATTTCCTCTTGGAGGAATTTGAGTCCAACTTCCTTGGTAATGATGATTCTCCCATCGATTGGGAAGAAGACATTCTCACTATCCAAAAGTTGCTCAATGTGGACCCCATTCCTTCACCAATTCCACAAGAAGTTACCAATGATGATCCATCCATAGTGAAACCTTCCATAGAAAGTCCACCTACCCTTGAACTTAAGGATCTTCCATCACACCTTGAATATGCTTTCTTAGAGGGGAAATACCAATTGCCCGTGATCATTGCTAAAGACTTGAAAGATGATGAGAAGTAAAAACTCATAGAGGTCCTTAAGAAACATAAGCAAGCCATAGCATGGAAAATATCCGACATAAGGGGAATTGATCCAAATATTTGTACACACAAAATCCTTACGGAGGATGATTACAAACCCGCCATTCAAAGCCAAAGAAGGGTTAACCCTAAAATGCATGAGGTCATTAAGATGGAAGTTATCAAACTCCTTGATACGGGCATGATTTACCCTATTTCCGACTCTCCATGGGTTAGCCCGGTACATTGTGTTCCTAAGAAGGGTAGAATCACCATAGTGCCCAATGAGAACAATGAGCTTATTCCTACTAGACTTGTCACGGGTTGGAGAGTTTGCATTGATTATAGGAAGCTCAATGATGCTAATAGGAAATATCATTTCCCATTGCCTTTTATGGACCAAATGATTGAACGCTTAGCGGGAATTGATTACTATTGCTTTCTAGATGGATTTTTGGGTTATTTTCAAATACCCATTGACCCTAAGGATCAAGAAAAGACCACATTCACTTGTCCCTATGGTACATTTGCTTACAAGAGAATGCCATTTGGCTTGTGCAATGCACCGGGGACATTACAAAGGTGTATGATGGTAATCTTTCATGACATGATTGAGCACACTATGGAAGTTTTCATGGATGATTTCTTGGTCTTTGGAGATTCATTCACTTCTTGTCTCTCCCATTTATAACATATGCTTAAGAGGTGTGAAGAAACACGTCTTGTTCTTAATTGGGAGAAGTGCCATTTCATGGTCAAAAAGGGGATAGTCTTGGGACATAAGATATCCAATAAGGGTTTAGAAGTGGATCGTGCTAAAATTGATGTAATTGCTAAGATTCCCCCACCTACCACTGTGAAAGGAGTTAGAAGTTTTTTTTTGGGTCATGCGGGATTCTATAGACGTTTCATACAAGATTTCTCTAAGATTGCAAGACCGATGACCCGCCTCTTGGAAAAAGAGGCTCCTTTCATTTTCACCCAAGAGTGTTTAGACTCTTTTGAGATACTTAAGGAAAAGTTGACTAAGGATCCCGTTTTGGTTTCTCCAAATTGGGATTTGCCTTTTGAGCTTATGTGTGATGCTAGTGATTATACTGTGGGCGCCGTGTTAGGACAAAGAGTGAATAAGCATTTTCAACCTATACACTATGCTAGTAAAACCATGACGGGTGCTCAATTTCACTATACCACCACGGAAAAAGAGTTGCTTGCTATAGTCTATGCCTTTGAGAAATTTAGACCTTATCTTGTGCTCTCCAAAACCATAGTGTATACGGATCATTCCACTCTCAAGTACCTCATGAAAAAGCAAGATGCTAAGCCTAGACTTTTGAGATGTTTTTTATTGTTACAAGAGTTTTCCATTAAGATTCTTGATAAGAAAGGAGCCGAGAATTTAGCGGCGGATCACTTGAGTAGACTTAAGCATCCTTTTCAGGGTGAATTGCCTCATAAGGAAATTAATGAATCTTTTCCATTAAAGGAGCTCATGTCTATCTCTTCTCAAGAGGATGCCACCCCTTGGTTTGTGGATATTGCAAACTATCTTGTGGGGGATGTGCTAATAGAGGGTCTCACTTCACAACAAAGGAAGAAATTTCTTAAGGAAGTCAAATACTACTTTTGAGATGACCCTTACCTCTTTAGGCAATGTGCGGACCAAATCATTAGACGGTGTGTAGATGGGCCCGAGGCATTTAAGATTTTAGAAACTTGTCATAAGGGACCTACGGGTGGACATTTTGGGCCCAACTATACAGCCAAGAAAGTCTTTGATTCGGGTTACTATTGGCCTTCCATATACAAAGATGCCCAAGAGATGGTGAAATTTTGTGATGTATGTCAAAGACAAGGAAAAATTACTCAACGAGATGAGATGCCACAAAACTTCATACAAGAATGTGAGATTTTTGATGTGTGGGGAATAGATTTCATGGGAACGTTTCCATCATCTAAGGGAAATAAGTACATACTCGTAGCCGTGGACTATGTGTCAAAGTGGGTTGAGGCCAAAGCCTTGCCTACTAATGATGCTCGAGTTGTAGTGAAATTTTTGAAGCAATTATTTGCTAGATTTGGTGTACCTCGGGCCATCATAAGTAATCGTGGGACTCATTTTAGTAATGATCAATTTACGAGAGTTATGAAGAAGTATGGTGTTAGCCATAGACTTTCTACCGCGTATCACCCTTAAACCAATGGTCAAACCAAGGTCAAAAATTGTGGTTTAAAGAGAATTTTGGAAAGAAAGGTGGGAGAGCATCGAGCTTCTTGGTCGGATAAGCTTGGTGATTCTTTGTGGGCTTTTAGGACGGCTTTTAAGACACCAATTGGTTGTACTCCTTATAGGCTTGTCTATGGAAAAGCATGCCACATCCCATTCGAGTTAGAGCATAAGGCTTCATGGGCTCTCAAGTGGGAAAAATTTGATTTGAACCAAGCCGGTTCACATAGAAAGGACCAACTCAATGAAATGGATGAATTGAGAACCAATGCTTATGAGAACTCATTGCTTTACAAGGAAAAGACTAATCAATTGCATTATGCTAGGATCAAGAACCGTGAGTTCAAAGTTGGAGAGGCGGTTCTCCTCTTTAACTCAAGGTTGAAACTCTTTGCGGGCAAGCTTAAGTTAAGATGGTCCGGTCCATTCACTATTGATCAAGTGTTTCCATATGGAACTATTGAGTTGTCACAACCCTATGGTCCAAATTTCAAAGTGAATGGTCACCGTGTTAAGCACTATTTTGGGGAGGACATTTCCATATAAATGGTCCAAGAGATCCCTATTTTCCCCATGAATTAATTCATTGTGGGAAGAGTCGAGCTAGAGACTCCATAAATCAAGCTTGAATAACTAGGTTTAGAGTTGTTAGACTTAGAGTGTGGTAGGATAGCAATAAGGGTATAGAGTTGAGGATAAGTGTAAGGGGGAGACCTTCCTTTTGTCTTCATGTTGTTTGTAGGGTTTCTCTCTAATCACGTGCTTTGGAGCTTATGGAGGAGGCCCTTGTATCCGATTCACTTTGTTACTATTGTGATTTTTCATAGACACATTATGCTTTAAAAGTGAATTCACTATAGTTGATCTTTCCTTAACTTGGGTTAAACAAAGTTTATTCATTGTCATAAGTGCAGGGGAGTTTATATTCCCATGCTCTTATACATTAAGGACAATGTTTATCTTAAGTGTGGGGGGGTCTTCTATCGAATTAACCTTACCTAGACTTTGTCATTGACCTTCATGATAACTTGGAAATTAATTTTTCAAACATTTTTCAAAATTTGATCTACTTTGGCCACCAAAAATATGAATTCATAATTTTTGCATTAATCATTTTTCATCTTGCATAACACATTTGCATTGTATATATTTCTTATTTTGTTCTTTATGAAAAATTGAAAAAGGAAAAAAAAATAATAGGGACATGGTTTAACAAATTTAGATTTCTTTGACATATTAGGCCCGCCATGGATACTTTGACTCAACCTGAGTTTGCTTATCTAAGCTTACTCTAGCTAGTATCCTTAACCATGTAGACCTTTATTGGTTTATTAGGCTAATCATCCACGAGTCTCATTAGTTGAGATTTTAAATTTGTGGAGAATGGGAGATGATAGAATTGAAGCAAGTATAAAAGGTCTAGATAAACTTCATGACAATTACTTGTGGCTAAACCTTTCTCTTTCTTTTCCTTTATTTTCTTCGCATGTATATATGTTAATAAATAATCTAGAACGGTTTTAATCGGTTTGTAGTCTCTTATGCATTTTTGACTAATCATTCGTGGTTGGTATAAGTACGTCTTAAGATTCTAAGTTAGAACGTTTTATGTGTACTAGACTTATGTCATGCTTATACATAGCGGGTGTTTTTCCTTTTATTCTTTTCAACTTTCTTTGTGAGGAATAAAGAAAAATAAGAGCGGCTTATGAAAAAAATGAGTGGCTAGAAAAAAAATAGTTATACAAGACTCCCAAGAGGGGCAGTGAAGTGTTAATTATAGTAGCTATTGAATTCCAATATTTCTCTCACAAGGGTTGCGGGGATTTAATAGTTGTTCCAATCCAATATTACCTTGACGGGTTGCGGGATTGAAGATCCAATGTCCCAAAAAGGCGGCGGATATAAATTATTGCGTGAGTTTTATTTTTCTTTCCTTAGCGAGTGTGTATCTACTTATTAATGCATGACATAAGGATCTTACACATAAGGCGAATGACTTATTACTCTTGAGTCGGACTTATAATTGTGAGTGGTTTTTTGAGTAATGGATGAGAGGATTACTTAGGATTAAAACCATGCTTCCTTATTTTGAGATTTTACATTTCTTATATTTCACACTTTAAATAATGACAAATTTGCCTAAAAGCAATTTGCTCAAATAATAACCGGTTCCATACTTAATTGTCATGAATAAGTTGATGCACTTTTTACTTGTGAATGCAATGATCCCATTTTTAAGCTTGGTATGGGGAAAGTGAAACTTGAGGGTGATAAGTGTTCATGGTACCAAAAGCCCTAATCTAAGTCATTGATTTCTTTATGCATTATTTCCATCAAAATCATTTCAAGAAAATCCAAAAATATATAAATAGAATTGCTTTCTTTGCATTGCATTGTATAAAATCAAAATCATGCATCATATAGTGTAGATTAGTGTAAAAGCATTTCATATTGGCCAAGGTGGATTAATTATGAGAAAAATGTAAATTTGTGCTTTAAAATATGGCACATGAGGTCATGGCAATGATCAAGTGTAGGGGATTTGATATGAGCAAAATCTCATATCAATAAGTCAACAAATCACCCTAAAACACATAGCAAATACCTAACTTCTATGCTATAAAGCAGTATTATGTGGTATGTTTTGTGTTTGTGCTTAATTAGGTAACAAGGATACAAATTTGAAGCAAACAAGTGAAATCAAGCTCATTTATGAAGAAAAGATAAGAGAAGGATCAAAGATGACAAGCCATTTGAAGATAAAGGACCTATCTTGACAACATTCAAAAGTTGAGGGACTAATGTGCAATTTTTATAAAGTCAAGATCAAAGTCAAACCTGGTCAATTCTCAAGTCAACCAAGTCAAAGGGATGTAAATGTTCAAGAATGCAAGTCAAAGGACTATTGTTGCCAAAGAAATGAAGTGCCAAGCTTAAAATATGAATCTTCCAAAGTACAAGGACTAAAGCTGCCATTTTTAGTAGTTCAAACAAGCCATGATCCATGTGACTCAATATCAACCAATGGGAGGGCTTAAATAATTAAACATGGATCACCAAATAAGCAGCCAGCTGGCCACTAGCCGCCTGACATTTATTAAAAGATCTAAACAGTGCAAGCGCACTAACTCTTTTTCAGCCAATGGAAATGCGCCACTCAAGAATCCATTTTATCCAAAATAGATAACGATCCGAGTGAAAAGCTGAGAGCCAGTTATATTCTTCCACGTGTCATCTTCAACAAGCAACGAGTCCAGAACCTATATTGAGTTACAGTGCATTTCAGATCAATTGCCAAACATGAAAAAGACTCAAAATCAAGCAACGAATCCATCCCTCATGATCAATTAAGCTTAAAGTCATTGGATCAAAAACCCCTCTTTGTGTTCGTGAGCCGGATTATACAATTGAGCAAGAGGAGGACACCTGGCAATCTCTGATTGGAAGAAACACGTCATCAACCCCAACAAATCTTCATCTCAACTCTATAAATGGGACCTTAGCTCTCATTTGTATATGTAGACTTTAGGTGTGATAAACACATACTTCAATTTTTCTCTCTCAATTTCTAGTTCTTCCTTTTCAATTAGAACAACTCTTAGGTGTTTGACACACACCTAAGAGTTTGTTAGATAGTTAGTTAACACTTGTAACAAATTTTCCCTCCAATAAATACAATTCAAAATTCACTTTACTTCACTCTCATTCTACTTCACGCATACTCAATTCCTGATTGAATCTATGTGTTTCTATTGATCTTCCATGATCAATCGATACCTTGTTGATGTTTTGAAGAACTTGTAGTTGTTCAGTTTCACAAGGAGTTCATTTACAGTCCATTTTCATCCAATTGCAGAGTTTGAAGCAGGGGTGTAGATTGTAGCTTAATTTGATGATGATGATGGTTAAATTTGGTTGATTACTGGTGGTTTAAGTGTTTTCTAGAGAGCTCGGTGCTCCTCTACTCCATCAGAGGAGGCTTCATAGCTAAAAAGTTCCAAATTCCTCATTTTAGTTCCTCTTAATTGAATTTGCATGCTCAATTCTTAGTGTAGCTATTATGTGCTGATATGTATGTGTGTTTAGCTTAATTGCAGTACACTTGTGATAGTTTGATAGATTACTAGTTGATTTGCAGCCTTGATCTTAGTTTTACTTGATTTCATTTGTATTTTCATCAGTCATTGATCACTAGATTCATATTGTAGTTTAATCTGTTTTCATGCTTGATTTTGGTTCAAACATACTTCAATTGGTCATTTGAACATGTTTTGATAAAAGTCTGAATAAGTTTTATTCTTGTGATAAAATTCTCTTTGAAAAAGTTTTAATTCAGATTTTTAAGTAGTGTTTGGTTCAAGTCAAAATTGGTAGTTCAAGTTTGTAAAATCCTTTGTTAAGTGTTCATTTACACTAGGTAAACTAGTGTAAACATTTTAGTTCCAATTTGTGGTCAAAAGAAAGGTCAAAGAGGCAAATGGTAGTGAAAAAGTTTGGGTCAAGGATTTCTAACTAGTTCATCAGTAAACTTACCAACTTTGATCTGCTTGCATTTCTTTGTTTCTTAATCAAATTGTCTCAAACCTGTTTCAATTTGTAGTTTAACATTTGAAGTTTCAGTGATCATAAGGAAACAATACAGTTTAGCAATTTGAGTGATAAAACAGCTTTTTGATAAGCACTTGAGCAAACTCAAGTTTCTGTAACAAAGTCCATACTGTTTCCGTAGATCTTAAATTCTACTTCATAAACTTGCCAATTTTCTTTCACATATCAAATTTCCATCATGTCTTGAGTGGATTCTGCAATTTTCAGCTTTTTGGATTTTTGGTCAAAGTTGGTCAAATAAGCCTGTTTTTGCTTATTTTGGATTCTGGCTTATTTAGTGGACCATTTTCCATTCTAAAAGACATTCCAAGCTTCTAGATCATTGATTAATTAGTTTCAGCAATAAAATCAAATTGTGGATGTTTAGATTCCATATGAGCTTAATCTTGGCTTATTGAGATAAGCTAACTTGTGATTTACAAGCTTTTAAGCAGATTCTTTTTACTGGCCTAGCTTATTTTTTATTTTAAGCAGTTTAAAACAAACCAGAGTGATTTTGGTTCATTATTAATCTCTATCCAGCTTATTGTAGTGGCTTAACCCGTTTTTGATAAAAAAAATCATTTAATTGCAATATGGTCCTTGTTGTTTGATACTTGTTGTAATCAGAGTTAATTTTCCACTTTTTAGGGTTTGCAAAAGTTTAATCCTTCTAGTTTCATTTATTTAACAAATTCAGTTAGTTAGTTTTGGAAACTTGTTAAGTTTGTTACTAGTTTGTTACATTTACATATTTGGTCATTTTAATTTCCTGAATTTTACATTTCAGTCCTTATACTTACATTTAGTTTACATTCCAAGTATTTTTACTTTTATGCATTAAAAATCTGTACTTTGTGAATAGTAATTGGTACGTGCACTTTGTTTTACGGATACGTAGCATTAATATTATCATCTTTTTACGTGTTGATTGAATTAGACATAGAAATCCAAATATCCTTAACAACCAAGAACAATTTAAAGCTCGAGATTTTTAGGTCTTTCAATTTGTCAAGAATCGAGAATAAATGAACTTACAAATACTCAATTTCACTCTTCCATCCTCATCGAGAACCTAAAAGATTAAAAGTAAACCTAGCATTAAAAATTAATAAAAAAATTAAGCACCTAAATGATGAATAGAGAACCAGATGTAAAAACAAAGTAATAAACATTTATTTTTTACCAAAAGGTAATAAAGATTGAAGACCTGCAACAGTGACAAGATATCAATATTGGTATAATATCTTATTTTTTTATATCTCCTTTATTTGTTTTCAAAGACCTGCAACAGTGATATACATATAAGACCATATAAAAAATGCTATTAGAACACATTAACAATGATATGAACATAATCAATAACTAGTAATACAGAAACAAGATATCAATATTAGGAATATTGGGAGTCAATAACTATGTAGCATCAAATTCTCCAATGTGGAAATAAAGAAACAGAGGAAAAACATAATGGATGGCAGAAGATATCACAACATTGGGATACTGTATTAAATTATAGAATATCCAACAACCAGAATACACCAAATCAATATCTAATTGAAAAACAGTTACCTGTTTCATGTTTGAGCGAAAGTTTGGCAAGTGATGAATAAATGTTGTAGCTGCTAACACTGCGCACAGAGGTTCAATCATGTTAGAAATTAATATGGAGGGTTGTTGTTACTCACTATATTTGTATGATATACTAGGTATTCTGTATTTTTATTTGTAGCAGGCCCAGACCCAAACGAACCAAGGGTAAAGGCCCATTAGTTTTAGAACGGTTGTTTGTGTTATAACTATTTTGTTAAGCGTTGTATCGTTTCAACAAACAAAACAGACACACCATTTCTTCTGTATATATAGATTAGGCTGATGTAAACTTTATTAACGTTGAATTAAATTAAAAGTATTGTTATTATACATTGTGCCTTGTTTTTACTTATCCTGCAAAACCCAGTTTGTTTGCACCGTCCCATATCCATCCCACTACACCACAGAAACTATGTCAAACCCAAAAACCTTCTTTGGTTTCAGATGGCCGTCAAGGGGCAGAGGCCCTGCCATCCACAACATTTGGTATCAGAGCAAAATCTCTGGGAAAAACCAAGGGAAGGACACCGATTTGGAGTTTATTAGGCGACAGTCAAAGCGAGAAAAGGAATACAAGATAAATCGATGTGTTATGCAAATAACACAAAGTTACAAGGAGATGCTGAAAGAAAAGTTACATGAGATTGAGGCATTCAATTCCTCAATCAACCAAGGCGAGAACAAGGGCATTAGATGCTTTTACTACAGAAACATGGGACACCCTATGAAGGCGTGTTCAACCATGTTAGAAGACAAAAGGCGTCATGTGCTTAATCGTATGGAAGATCCAAACAAGTCAGACCCGGTTAATGATGAAAACATCATCTGTTTCATCTGCAAACAAGAAGGACATGTCCAAAAGGACCGCCCCCAAAGCAACCAGCCCGTGCCATATTCTCTCAAGTATCCAAAAACAATTAATTTACCTACTGATGGTATACTCAAAGGATCCGATGAAGGAACATGGAGCGATTACTGATACATTAGTAAAACTTCCAATAATCATTATTGTTCTAATCATAATTTCTTTCGCAATATCTTAGAAGAATTCCTAGTAACCAAAGTCGAATCCACTAGGAAATTGTTGTTTACATATGGGATAGGAAAAGTACTCTTAGAAAACACTTTCCAACCGTATTTGATACCCGGGGTATGCTACACCCCCGAAATCACTTTAAACATCCTCTCATACGACCTTCTTCAAAAACAAGGTTTTGAAATCATAGAAGAAGGAGACAAATTTAAATTAGAGTATATGTTTAAAAGGATCAAAGGAAACGTTTTGAATCTAGAATCACTGAAGAAAAGGCATGACGAATACTTAGAAAATTATTTTTAAAGTGTGAAGAGAAGAAGGTAAGAAACCGAGGATCACATGGTCGAATCTGACCCAATTGAAAATTACTCATTTCGTGATCTCGTTTCGTTTCTTGACTTAGTAAAGAATGACAAAATTGTTACCAAAGATTGGGACTACTTTAGGGAGCGTTTCATGAAGCATTATACTTGGTTTTATACACGTTACCTCAACAAAGAAACCCCTAGTCCCATACCACCGAACATACTTGGCACAACCGTCCATTTATTTGATCTCTACAAGATCATGGACTGCATGGGTGACTACCTTAGCGTCCAATTCTGTCAAGAATTTGGAGCAGTTCCTGAAGTTTTAGGCCTCGAAAGAAAAGATGGAGAAGCAATCAAGCAATGTTATACTTCATATTTGGAGGTTTTCATTTCTTATTAAAAGACGACAAGGGTTCCTACTATGAAAGTAGAAGAAACGGAGGAAAAACATAATGGATGGCAGAAGATATCACAACATTGGGATACTATATTAAATTATAGAATATCCAACAACCAGAATACACCAAATCAATATCTAATTGAAAAACAGTTACATGTTTCATGTTTGGGCGAAAGTTTGGCAAGTGATGAATAAATGTTGTAGCTGCTAACACTGCGCACAGAGGTTCAATCATGTTAGAAATTAATATGGAGGGTTGTTGTTACTCACTATATTTGTATGATATACTATGTATTCTGTATTTTTATTTGTAGCAGGCCCAGACCCAAACGAACCAAGGGTAAAGGCCCATTAGTTTTAGAACGGTTGTTTGTGTTATAACTGTTTTGTTAAGCGTTGTATCGTTTCAACAAACAAAACAGACACACCATTTCTTCTGTATATATAGATTAGGCTGATGTAAACTTTATTAACGTTGAATCAAATTAAAAGTATTGTTATTATACATTGTGCCTTGTTTTTACTTATCCTGCAAAACCCAGTTTGTTTGCACCGTCCCATATCCATCCCACTACACCATAGAAACTATGTCAAACCCAAAAACCTTCTTTGGTTTCAGATGGCTGTCAAGGGGCAGAGGCCCTGTCATCCACAACATTTGGTATCAAAGCAAAATCTCTAGGAAAAACCAAGGGAAGGACACCGATTTGGAGTTTATTAGGCGACAGTCAAAGCGAGAAAAGGAATACAAGATAAATCGATGTGTTATGCAAATAACACGAAGTTGCAAGGAGATGCTGAAAGAAAAGTTACATGAGATTGAGGCCTTCAATTCCTCAATCAACCAAGGCGAGAACAAGGGCATTAGATGCTTTTACTGCAGAAACATGGGACACCCTATGAAGGCATGTTCAACCATGTTAGAAGACAAAAGGCGTCATGTGCTCAATCGT
This sequence comes from Glebionis coronaria, assembly GCA_025667525.1. Classification (NCBI taxonomy): domain Eukaryota; kingdom Viridiplantae; phylum Streptophyta; class Magnoliopsida; order Asterales; family Asteraceae; genus Glebionis; species Glebionis coronaria. Next base: position 18,627,395 of record CM046878.1, on the reverse strand, counting down.
ATGGAAGATCCAAGCAAGTCAGACCCGGTTAATGAGGAAAACATCATCTGTTTCATCTGCAAATAAGAAGGACACGTCCAAAAGGACCGCCCCCAAAGCAACCAGCCCATGCCATATTCTCGTAAGTATCCAAAAACAATTCATTTACCTACTAATGGTATACTCAAAGGATCCGATGAAGGAACATGGAGCGATTACTGATACATTAGTAAAATTTCTAACAATCATTATTGTTCTAATCTTAAATTCTTTCGCAATATCTTAGAAGAATTCCTAGTAACCAAAGTCGAATCCACTAGGCAATTGTTGTTTACATATGGGATAGGAGAAGTACTCTTAGAAAACACTTTCCAACCGTATTTGATACCCGAGGTATGCTACTCCCCCGAAATCACTTTAAACATCCTCTTATACGACCTTCTTCGAAAACAAGGTTTTGAAATCATAGAAGAAGGAGATAGATTTAAATTGTAGTATATGTTTAAAAGGATCAAAGGAAATGTTTTGAATCTAGAATCATTGAAGAAAAGGCATGACGGATACTTAGAAAATTATTTTGAAAGTGTGGAGAGAAGTAGGGAAGAAACCCAGGATCACATGGTCGAATCTGACCCAATTGAAAATTACTCATTCCGTGATCTCGTTTCGTTTCTTGACTTAGTAAAGAATGACAAAATTGTTACCAAAGATTGGGACTACTTTAGGGAGCGTTTCATGAAGTATTATACTTGGTTTTATACATGTTACCTCAATAAAGAAACTCCTAGTCCCATAACACCGAACATACTTGGCACAACCGTCCATTTATTTGATCTCTACAAGATCATAGACTGCATGGGTGGCTACCTTAACGTCCAATTCTGTCACAAATTTGGAGCAGTTGCTGAAGTTTTAGGCCTCGAAAGAAAATATGGAAAAGCAATCAAGAAATGCTATGCTTCATATTTGGAGGTTTTCGTTTCTTATTACAAGACGGCAAGGGTTCCTACTATGAAAGTAGAAGAAGACGAAGATCTTGGACCTTACCCAACGAACCGAGGTGAGAACGAAGACCCTTCGGCCAGTCTCAAAGGAAAGAAAGCCATGGAGCACTTTGGCATAGTGCTAGAAGACGAGGGTCATACTTGCAAGAAGACACACCCCGAAAACTACAACAAGTATGCACCACTTTCAAACTTAGATGATTCAAGTTCAAGCACAAGCGACGACTTCATCGTTGTCACTTGAAGGTAGGAAGGAAGAAGCAAGCCACGAACAAGCCCTTTATATCTTAGAGGGGAATATGTCAGAAATTAAAATATGTAGGCTTGTTGTTAGTCACTATATTTGTATGATATACTGTGTATTCTGTATTTGTATTTGTAGCAGGCCCAAACCCAAACGAACCAAGGGTAAAGGCCCATTAGGTTTAGAACGGGTGTTTGGTTATAACTGTTTTGTTAAGCATTGTATCGTTTCAACAAACAAAACAGACACACCGTTTTCTTCTGTATATATAGATTAGGCTGAATATAAACTTCATTAACGTTGAATCAAATTAGGAGTATTGTCATTATACATTGTGCCTTGTTTTTTCTTATCCTGCAAAACCCAGTTTGTTTGCACCGTCCCATATACATCCCACTACACCACAAAAACTATGTCAAACCCAAAAACTTTCTCTAATTCAGATGGCCGTCAAGGGGCAGACGCCCTGCCATCCACAACAAATCATATCATAATCGTCTTCTAAGTGAGGATCCATGTTCTCTGATCTACATGATCATAGGTTTCAAAGAAAATCAACATACAAAAATTATAAGACTTTGACGAGATGAATCAACAACACGTCGACAAGTAATGAGCTCAAGACTTTGTTATTCTCTTATCCGCCGCAACTTGGCAGTCAGGTAAGCATCCTTTATACACTTCTGATCATCTTCTCGCCCCACCAAATTGCCTACACCATTATTGTGACACCAAATAATCACGTAAGTTACTACCCCCAAACAATCAGTAAAGGACCATATATGTAGTACTAACAAAGTTGAGAGTGAAAACGTAACAATCAAGAAACTCCACGCTTTTGGGTCGTTCACTTTTTTATAGACGCTTTTAGCCGTTAGTTTCTATTGAGTTTCACACTAAAAATTGTAACTAATTGTCTACATGTAAATAAGTGTAGATAAACTAAAAATAATCTACACACTTACTAAAACGTGTTGTTATAAGTGTGGGGAATCAACATTTATTTTGTTGTGTTGCACATAATTTCATGCCTATTCAAACAGGATCATCCTCATTTTAAGATTGCAAACTATATAAGTAAATATAGCATATTAGTAATTGTTAATTATTCTGATCTAAAAAGAAACAAAATGACTTGAAAAGTAGATAGATGGTTAAATATGAAACCTCAAGTTCTTTATGGATATAAATGAGTTTTTCCCGTCGCTCTTGTGATTCATTGACCTCTTTCAAGAGCTGGTCTTGCAAAGCATCTTCACGTCTGTTAGGAGCAGCTAGTTGTTGTTCTCCATAGGGATAATACATACGGAGGTTACTAACGTTTCTAAAAAAGTGCGCCTAAGTTACTATACATTCATTTTGTTCACTTAGGTTACTAAAGTTATGAAACATAAATTTTAGGTTACTGAATATTAGTTTACTTGTGAAAATGTGATATTTATGTTACTTTACTTGTAAAAACATGTCATTTAGGTTACTTAACTTATCAAAAAATATGCGTTCAGGTTACTCGAATTAACACTAAATTATAGTGGTGTATAGTTTAGTAAAGTTTAGTAACTTGAGTGAACGAATTGAAACGTTATTACTTTAGGCGCACTTTTTTGGAAACGTTAGTTACCTACGTATGTATTAACCCTTCTCCATATAACAAATCTGACCCTGACATTTCATCCTTTCAGTCAATACAGAAGTGAAAGTCGTTGTTTAACGAAATCATCTTAAAGATGTGATAATGAGAGCAGTGAATTAAAGGAACAAATATAGGATAATCTCAAATACGTATGACGAAGCTAGGATATCTTTCAATTATGGGTGAAACACTTAAAAGTATGCAACATCACACCAACTCACTTAGTACTTACAATATGTTCTTCGTCTCTTCCATCTTAAAACGGTTTTATGTTTAACTTCTAGTATCTCTTTTTATGTTCACCAACATGAGCTAGAAAATAAAAGCACTTAATAAGACCCGAACTTTGCGGCCGACTTGGGTGAATTTACAATTTAGAACTGCCTGCACAAGCCCTGCACAGACATGTGATAACACAACCTATAAACTAAGCGTGATTAATAAATGTCACTGAAGGTTGATAAGTCAAACAATCACCTAATCATGAACAACGTGAAGCGCGATAATTATCTAGAATATGCAAGGGAAACTTGCTTACATAAAAAGGATTCATACAACAAAGCTAACCTGACACAAGCCAGAGACTTAACCCCACAAGCTACGGCTTGTCTGTGACCAATACCTTACGGCTTACGCACTACAAAACATAACCATAACACTTTCATGAGCAGACATACACTTACAATGACTAAATTGCTAATCATGACTCGCTAACCTTTATCGAGAACATTTGCGAATTGAAAGCATCATTCTTACCCTTAAGAAATACAATATTTTTTAATCTTTTTTACCTCTACACTTACTCGTTGATTCTGATATTAACACCGATGATGGCGATATCACTAATCCAACAACATGTAAGAAGACATCACAAATTTCAACCTAAATCCCACTAAACAATACACTAAGTAAAGCAATAGGAAAAAGTTGTTATTTGATCAAAAACCTTAGCGATCCAGCGGTCTGATCGTTCATTCCGATTATCGCCGTCGGTAAATCGCTCCAATTAGCGCCGCTGGTCAATCTCTCCGATTAGCATCGCCGGTAATCGCTCCGATTATCTCTGCCGGTAATCGCTCCGATTAGCACCGCCGATAATCGATCCGATTAGCGCCGCCGGTCAATCGATCCGATTAGCGCCGCCGGTCAATCGCTCCGATTAGCGCCGCCGGTCAATCGCTCCGATTAGCGCCGCCGGTCAATTGCTCCGATTTCGCCGCCGGTCAATTGCTCTGATTATTCTCGCCGGTCAATCGCTCTGATTATTCCTTCCGGTTTATGTAAATCAAACTGGAAAAAGTTGTTATCTGATAGGTTGTGAACATCCATTAGTCATAAGTCAAATCAAAATGATAGAATATAATGAACACTGAAACCCTTTTGATAATGAAACGCACTGGTGTTTTTATCTTTTAGAAACAATATATGCGTTTTTTTGTTTTATATTTATTCTTTTTAATAATGAAACGCAATGGTGTGTGTCGTTTATTTGTTTCAATTCTACACGCTTTTGTGTGTAGTTTATTTTCTACTTTCTTAATTTTTTTTCTGATTCTTTTCTACACGCTTATTAACGTGAAATATTAGTTATCCATATTTTTAAGCGTCGACATTTTTTCCACACTTTTGTGTGTGGAAAAAAATAAAAACAAAGTACACGCTTTTTAAACTGTGGAGAAATAAGCGTGGTAAATAGTCAATTTTTTTGTAGTGGCACGACGTAATATGGAATATACTTTTTACCGTAAAAATGATGTCATACTTTGCCCCAAACGAAAAAAACAAAATCATTTTTCGTTTCAAAAATTTAGTAAATTTTTTTAAAAGTGAATCTATTTTAAATAATAAACCAAAATAAAGTACAAGCACCTTAAGCTTAAAACATTAAAAAACCTTCCTTAATTAACCCAAATATACAAACCTCTAAAACTAAAGCATTAAAACTACCAATAAAACATTTCCTAATATAACGTGTTTTTTTACCCGGATGTGTTGTGAATTCTAAGCTAAATGGGCTGTAATTTTGATTTATTTAGCTTGAAAATGTTACCGTATTTATCTATGAATATTAGACAAGTGAAATAGTCTCCATTGATGAAGAAGTTAAATACGTTTAAAAGTGTCAAATGTTACAGTAATATTTTAAATTGCCTATTTTTTAGCCCTAAACTATGACAAGATCTACACTGTTAAAATTTTGAAAACTTTAATCAACCCATATACGCTCCTATCCATTAATTCTTAAATTGTGTATAAATAATTTGAAACTAAATGGTCATATAAAAGGTTATCATATATACAAGGTTTTTAATTAAATTTTAATAAAAAGTTTATAAATAATTTGTTGTCAAAAATATTTTAAGAAAGTTTTTATAAAAAGTTTATAATTTTTTTATAAACAACCTATCTACAAAGTTTATAAAAAAACTGAATAAAGTTTATAAAATTAAATGGATGGTAAGTACACTGTTTAGAAAAAAACTAAAAGGGTTTTTATAAAAAATTTATAAAAAAATATTTTCTTAACAACCGGTGTACAAAGTTTGTAGAAAAATAATTTTAAGAAAGTTTTTTCAAAAACTTAACCAAAATAGTTGTAGAAAACTTACAAAAAGAATAATTTAAAAAAAAACACAAGGTATTTAAACAAATTGAAGATAACAGTCAATATATTTTTTAAACAAAATAAAAATAAAAGTTATGTAATTATAGAAAGTCATACATAATTAATTTAAAAAAAAACAAAACGTGTAACATTAATGTTGTTTACTAAACATTAAAATCATTAAATCTTTATTTTTGTAAACTCATATCAGTTTCATATCAATAGCTTCTCATATGGAAGAATCCTTATAAATAGTAACTTTGCAATCATCGATCATCAGCTGTAATGTTCTCCAATCTTCTTCTATAAGCTCCTTCAATAATATAAAATTTATATAATCATGGAAAGTCTAAATAATTATTTTTGGATAAAAATTAAATAAAATTGGAAAGTTATAATGGTGAAAGTAATGAATTTACGTTATATACTTTTTTTAATTTTTAAAAAATGAATTGAGATAAGTTATTTTTAGTAAAAATCGTTATTTATATAAACTTATAAATATTTTTAATGACCAGTCAAATTATTTTTTTCTCTTGTAAAAGAGGGAACGCCCTCACAAAACACTCGCCTCACAAAGATAATGACCAGTAAAATTTCAGTTTGATCTTTCCCCTCGCCTCACAAAACACACAAAATTCTTTAGAAAAAGGTTGAGGAAGGTTGATGCCTCCCGCCGACATCTCTTCTCGATGCCACCGATCTATTCATTGCCGTCATTTAAGATGTGTGGCAATGGTTATTGGTAGGTGACGTTTTTAGCTTAGGTAGGTGGCAATATATGTAATGGATGGTTATTGGTAGGTGACGTTTTTAGCTTAGGTGGGTGGCAATATATGTAATGGATGTTATACTTTTATTTAACACTCGCCTCACAAAAATAATGACCAGTAAAATTTCAGTTTGATCTTTCCCCTCGCCTCATAAAACACACAAAATTCTTTAGAAAAAGGTTGCGGAAGGTTGATGTCTCCCGTCGACAGCTCTTCTCGATGCCACCGATCTATTCATTACCACCATTTAAGATGTGTGGCAATGATTATTGGTAGGTGACGTTTTTAGCTTAGGTGGGTAGCAATATATGTAATGGATGTTATACTTTTATTTAACGCTTTGATTTTCACACCATGTTAGTTTTCACTTTCAATGCATGTTTAATTTTTCTCTAAATATTTTTTCTACATGGATATATTGTAATCCGACATGTGAGATATTATGGTTTTATTCTTTTGATTATTGACTTATTAACTACCGCATATGAGTTTGTTTGTTGTATAAAACTAAGATTTTCAGTTTGTTTGTTTGGACAATTCTTCAAAGGTGCAGTTGAATGATAACACTTATATGAATTCTAAATAGATGGTACTTCGCTTAGATCATTCGTAGGATTCTTCTTGGTGAGTCTTTTAAGTATAATTCATAATTATATAATGCTCAGATGATCCATTTGCTACTAATTTGGAATGCAAGTTTATTTGCACATGTTTGTTAAAATGTCTGTGTAGTGATAGAAGCAAAGTGAAATATTAAGTAGATTTGATTTGATGGTTTACTTGAAACATTCATAAAGGTTAGTACTTCCTTATATATTCACGTCTTATAGCTATTTTCACCATTCTTCACATTTACAAATTCACAGTGTGCGGCAACTTAACATCAACATGTTTGTATTTTAAATAATCAGTTTCTTAATTAGGTAGCGTTTGTTTTGGATTCTTGATTGAATCACTATTGTATGAGTTAAGATATATGGTGGATTGGAATCAAAATGAGTTTTTTAGTTTAGATATAGAGTGGAATAGAACCTTTATGAGTAGAGGTATCAATTTTAATAATAACATTTGGATTATAACTAATAAGAGTTGCGTATCAAAACAGTGTCATTGTCATTTAGTCTTAAAAACAGGAAAGTATACAATAATAGATGTGATTGTTATGACTATTAGGAGAACTGGAGAAGAATAGTAACACAACATATTTGCAAAGACCTATATTTTGTTCTCATCCATAGCTCCTAAAATATGCAACCCAAGCTAACATGCATCGACATTTATTCGTTGAACTTGAAAAATATATAGTACGTTATTTTGATGCCTCTTTAGGATTTCCTCCGAGCTTAATAAAGACCTGTATAACCAATGAAAAAAATGGCAAGGCGAGCTTTCCTTAAGGATGAACTATGGAACTACAAATTGAGTATATAACAGCATTGTCACAAATTGGTGAGATGAGTTTTGAAAAATGTGTAACTTTTAGGAAGAAATGACGAGTCAGGTTTTTCTCAAGTATATAAAATCTGTATAATTATTTAGAAAACAACTTAAAGCAACAAATGATCAGATATGGTGACCTTATATTGAGTCGATAATTGTTTCTGATTTATTTGTTACGTCTAAAACGAATACCGACTTATATTAGATCTTTTCTACATTTCTTTATTATTAAAATGTACTTGATCCGTCGATACCGGTATATGGGAAAATATGCACACCGTTGGAATGGGCATTCCTCTTTAGCAAATTCATGTTGTGGTTATACTTTTCATATTGAAAAGTCTCAAGTCATTTTTATAATTCGTTTCTATACATTTTTTTCTTCTCTAATTACTGATTGGAAGGAACCATCTCTTGATGCAACTCTGTTTGACTTTCACAATGTTCAGTCTATCAAATCTACAAAGGGAAAGTTCAAGGAAAATCTTATATAAAAGTAGTGTTTTGAAGTTTTATATACAGGATTCAAGGGAATAACATAAATGCATTTCGTTGATTGACATAAAACACTATATTACATTAATAAAAATCAAGATTTTACAATGAAATAACTTTAGAAGGCTTTATGAAGTGTAGATTAAACAATTACCTAAAAAAAGAATCTTGATTTCATTTATAAACTTTAATTGTCCGCACTTTCACTTCTTTTGTGTTATTTTTAACTTTATCGTCCTATTTGATTTGTCTTTTTATAGTGGAGATTATGGTGATACAATAGATTTTGAATTATTGACGGGGTTCACATGATAGGAGTACACGTTTAAGCTCAATTTGGTGTTGGTGGTGATGATTGCTTTTGAAATTTAGATTAACGTAACTTAAATAGTGTAATTGTTGGTAAATTATTTAGCATGGTCACCAAAAAGGCGCGACACAAACTATGTTGTTATTCTATGACTCTAAGTGGTTAATATTTGTAGTTTAGTAGTATGCGGGCTGACATAATTTTTTTATGTTCTCAGGTGAAAGAGAGTTTGAGTGATAATGCGCGATCATTATTTTTGTTTTCTTTAGATTTTTACTTAGGGCCATGAACTATAACAAAGTTTTTTTTTCTTCTATCCACTTTCTCAATGACTTTTACTAAAATTTAATTTACGTTGAATCGTCAATTATGATGACAGACTTAGTTTGTTTTGGAAAAGTGTGGTTTGCTTCATATTGTTGTCTCATGATAATTTTGTTGGATAGTTCAGTTGTAATCAAATCTGCAAATGCAAAAAGCTTTATTAATGGTATAAAATGTCTATAACAAAAGTCATTAACGGAACATATTTAATTCATACATTTCTTACTTCTTACAAACAAATTTTTTTAAAATACACCCGACGTTAGACGGGTCTTTAAGCAAGTAATATAAAATGTAAAAAACAATAAAAAAGCAAAAGTTGTGGAAGCAAAAAAAACACAATATTGTATCGGTTAGACTCGCGTTAGTACTTAAAAAGAAAAAAAATACGCCATTCATCTCTAATAATATATGATGTGTAATTTTACTAACTGATGGATGAAAAATGCGCGAGATATGGACCAAAGATTTGAAGCGATCGTTTCACAAATGACAAAAATATAGTTTGCACTTTACTTATTATAAAAAGTCCTTAAAAAGGAGACTATCTTCGTTTGTTTTATTTCACTCACACAATTTTTTCTCATTTTTATATTTATTTATAAAAGCTCTATAAACATATAAAAAATACTTAAAAAACCAAACCAATACAACAAATCGAAAAAAGAAAAAGAAAAAAAACTCACACTCACATTCGCACTCTCTATGTTGAACTTATTTTTTTAGCTTTTTTTGTGCTTAACTTGTAACAACCTTTATAAAACTCATAAAAAAAATCTCAAAAAGTAAACATAAACTTTTTTGATAAACCAAAAATCGAATTTGTCCCAAACACTGAGAGTCGAACCAAAATGGTCAGTTGGAATCCAGTTTGGTCTGGTTCGTTCCAACAAAACAAAATTATCAGTTTTATATAAAACTGAAACCGGTTTGAATTGAACCGAATCAAAAACCGTATTCGATATAAAAATATATTTTGCACTTTACTTATTATAAAAAGTTCTAAAAAGAAGACTATCCTCGGTTGTTTTATTTCACTCACACAATTTTTTTATCATTCATAAATATTTATAAAAAATCTATAAACATATAAAAAAATACTTGAAAAAGCAAATCAATACAACAACTCGAAAAAAGGAAAAAAAACTCACACTCACATTCGCACTCTCTATGTTTGAACTTATTTTTAGGTTCTTTGTGCTTAACTTATAACAAACTTTTTAAAATACATAAAAAAACCTTAAAAGTAAACATAAACTTTTTTGATAAACCAAAAATCGAATTTGTCCCAAACACCATATTGAGGATCGAACCAAAATGGTCAGTTAAAATCCAGTTTGGTCTGGTTCGATCCAACAAAACAAAATAATCGGTTTTGTATAAAATTGAACCGGTTTAAATTGAACCGAATCAAAAACTATAATCAGCTTATTTTTCAGCTTGTTTGTGCTTATTTTGGATTTGCATTTGTAACTTAATTCCTATCAAATTCATCAAACCAAGGGAACCCTAAGGTAATATCCCTTTTTTTATGCTTAATTTTCTGAAATTGTATGTGTAGACCATGTGTTTGATGAAATGCTTGACTGACCTCAAAATGATTTTGCATTGTTAATTATGAACTTGATTAGGTTTCTAATTTAAATGATGAGTTACCCTTTGTAGTGTGCTGAATTTCTTTTGAGGGTATAGTGCGAAAATAGGTTGTTATCTGAATTTCATACTCTAGTATCTACTAGGTAGTCGTGGCTTATTGTGATGAGGCCTGATACTACTAACTGATGACAATCTTAATAATAAGGATATTAATACTGCTTTTCCTATCATAGAAGATTACAAGGTACTTATTATTCCTTGTTGTCCACATCTATGATAGATAGATTAGTAACTGTCACTGTAATTGGAACGGGAGTGTTGACGTGGAATCACTTCAGGAGTTAAGGGTGTTTTCACGTGAGTGACCAGTTAATATAAGCTACCCATTTATACCTTGAATTGACCATATGGTACTAACAAAGTTTGACGTGTATGTCTTTCTCGAATGGTGTTGCAAATAATGTTTATGTGTTTGATATGAGCTTAAACTCATATCCTTTTATCAACAAATAACCCTAAAACATGAAGCAAAATACCAATTTATTTGGCAAAAACAGTATTATGTGGTATGTTTGTGTTTGTGTGCACTTTTGTAGGTAAGAAGATACATTTTCAAGCAAACAAGGAAAATTCAAGCTCAAATGGATGAAAAAGACAAAAGAGGATCAAAAGTGACAAGACTTTGAAGTATAAGGACCTTTCTTGACAAGCTGCAAAGTTAAGGGACTAAAAGTATAAATTTGGAAAAGTCAAGAACAAAGTCAAATCTGGTCAAAGTTCAAATTCAGCAAGTCAAAGGGCCAAGAATGACAAGTCTTTGAAGTTTAGAGCACAAGTTACAAAGCTGATTATCAAAAGGGCTGAAACTGCCATGTTTGGAAAGTATACAAGACATGATCCGAGTGCCATAGCTTTAAACCAATCAGAAGCCAGTATTTGAGAGACATGGATTGCCAGCTCAGTTCTATTAATGAGGAGAGAGGATGAGCCGTCGAATCTTAACAGTAAACGCACTAAGCCCATTTCCTCCAATCACAAAGCAACATGTCATTTATCCTTACTGTTATAATGGATAATGATCCACAACTCAATTTATGGACATATCATTGCATGCCACGTGGACCTCTCATTCCCAGATTGAAGAGCACGATTTATACACTTTCAGGAAAAACGTTTAACATGAAAAGTACTCGGATTGAAGAGACAAACACAACCCAAGTATCCAATTAACAAATCATTGAGTGGATTTAAAACCCCCAATTCATGAAGAACATGAAGAACAAAATTTTCCACGTGGCAAGTTATGACTGGTTCTGACACGTCACCAACCCCAACAAACTCTCCTCTCATGTCTATAAATACCTAGTTTAGTCTTCATTTGTGATTTGTAGCCTAATTTTGTAAAACACCTAGTTAAATTTTCCCTTTCCTTTTTCCCTCATTTCTACCCTAACTACTCAAGAGTCTGACAAACTCTTGAGTCAGTTAGTTAGTTGATAGCTTGTAACAAACTTTGTAACTGATTTCCCTCAATAAAATTCAAATTCATTTTTCCCGCCAAATTCTGTTCTTCTCATTCAGTTTGATTCTTGCTGCATTTGGATATTGTTGATACTGTTGGGTGTTTGTTATGATCAATCATTGATCATAACTGACATTTGTGAAGTTTGCCAGCTTGTTGATCACAATTCAGCCATTTCCTAGTTCCAATGGAGTTTTCAAGCAGTTTGATTGATTCCAGTTGATTTGTGGGTTGAATCTTGTTGATTTCTAGTGATAGGTGGTGGTTATCACTAGGGCAAGAGAGCTCAGCGCTCCTCTTCTTCCCAAAGGCTATCTACAATAGGTTTTAAGATTCTTGTTTTTGTTCCACTTAACAAGTCTATTGCATGCTACTTTTCCTAGTTAAATCTGATGGCTTCATGATATACTTGTTAGTAGTTGCTGTTTGATTGAATTTTGAGTGATTGTAGTTCAGTTACTGCTTACTTGTTTGCTGGTTTGAGATAATTGTAGTAATTGCATCATTTCAGTCACTTTTTAGCCTTATAGCTTATTTGAAGTTCTAGCCTTGTTAATTGTTTGTTTTCAGCTTTAAAACCTTTCATTTTGACTTTTGATTCTAGTCTGCTATAGCATTTAAGTCAGTTCAATTCAGTACTTAAAAAGTCTTTGTTAAAGTTTGTAAGAAATCAATAAAGGAGTGTTTGGGAATAGATCTAAAGTAGTTTTCAAGTATTGAGAATTGGTGTTTTAGAGTTGATTTTCAGTCCTTAGGTGTTAACAAGTTGTTTAAAGTCATTTGCAAGTCAATTTCAAAGTCAAACAGGCAAATGGCACTAAAATTGTTTGGGTTAGCTCTTATTCAGCTTTGGTTTTAAAAACTTGCCTTTTTCATCTGCCTAGTTCTCATTCATTCCTAGATGAAATTTCCTCAAATTTGTTTCTAGACTTAGCTTATATCATAAAGTTTTAGATTCCATAAGGAAATTCTACAGTATTAGCTTTTAAGCTGGAAAATAGCTTTTTGGTCCAAGTCTGAGCAAAGCTCATTCTCTGAGATAAACATGTTACTGTTTTCTTGAATCTACAAATCCACTTCATAAAAGTCATGATTTTCTTTCACAAAAACGTTTAATAAGTGTTGAATATTGATTTTTGAAAATTTGAGCTTTTTCCAAAATCTGGTCAAACTTGGTCAACATAAGCTCTTTTGAGCTTATTTCAGATTTCTAGCTTATTTCTTGATGAAAATAGTTCTGGTTTGATTTCCCATTCTTGAAGTAAGTTGCTTAATCAGTTTCATTACAAAGATCAAGTTGTGACTGTTTGGTTTAAGCTGTAGCTTATTTTGAGCTTATCAATAAGCACTCTTTTGCTTAATTTTGATCTTTAGCTAAAATCCTTGGACACACGTAGCTTAAATTGAATTTGGAACGTTTTGCAAGTTGTTTCATTTGATTTGGTTGAGTAATAAGCTCAAACGAGCTTATTCTTTCTTGTATCCCGTTTTTACTTAAAAACTTTACTTAATTGCACTTTGGTCCTTTCTTTTCTACCAGTATTGAAAAGTTGGCTAAACCTCCAAGTAATTAGGGTTTGCATAATTTTGGTCCCTGGACTTTGAAAGTTGTTAGAATTCAGTTAGTAGCTTGTTGGATTTGTTACATTTTGGTAAGTTTGTTACTAGTTTTACATAATTGGTCCTTGTAGTTTACTGTTTTGCATTCTTAGTCCCTATAATTTTTAGAATTTACATTTCCAGCATTTATTGTTCATAGAATTTACAATTTCAGTCCCTTTAGTTTCAAGTTTTGCATTTTAAGTTTTTACTTGAATAATAACGTGGTATTTGCAATTTGTTTTACATATACGTAGGTAATATTTTTTCCATTTTGCAAGCATTTGTTGAATTAGCAATAGATTACCAAGCAAGCTTAACAACCAAGAACAATTAAAAATCCGAAATTGGTTGGACTTTCTATTGGTTAAGAACTGAGAAAATGAACTGCATTATATTACATTTCAAATGGCGCCGCTGCCGGTTCTTTGACTACACGAGAGACTATCGATTGACGGTTTTCATTGGCTTTTGGGACCCGTTCACTTTGTGAACGTTATTTTTACGTATCATAAATCAAAAACAAATAAAAAATAAAAAATATAAAAATATATAAAAACTAAAAAAAATTAACAAAACAATTCTTTTCCTAAAGAATTGACCAAAAAAATTAAAAAATCCAAAAAGCAATCTTTTTCCTAAGAGATTGCACCCAAAAATATATATTATTGGATTCTCTCGGTTTTTATGTACATATAGTATTTTCCTTTAAAAAACTCATAAATACAAAAATATTTTCCATATATTATTATAAGTAAATACGTATACGTATAAGAACAATCAATCTACATATCTTCCATAAGTATTGCCAAGGCAATACACCGTGTTGAGGGGCGCTCCGGTCCTTGACACGTGTATCGATCAAACAAAATAAAGCAAGAATAGATAAATACTCTCAATAAGCAACAATTCGAAGAATACGAACATTTAAGTGAATAGAAAGGCGATGTGCTATAAAATGCCATCTAAGGGTCAATAGGTACTTAAGTGCTTCGCGCCACCTAACCCCCCGTTCACTTGGGAGTATTCTAAGAAGGAAGGCTTCATTGAGGGTCTTGCACCCAAAGTAGTAAATACATATATTGTTATTTTCTTGTGGATATTTACTATTGAAACTCGAAGAGGATAATCCATTTCTCTTCAAAGTCACACGAGAGCTTCTCTCTCATTCCTCGTATTGAGTTGCATGCTCACTCGCGGGCGTGCACAAATACCGATTGGTGTACAACCTCTTCCTCCGAAAAGGAAGAAAAAGAGAAAGAGTAAGACCACCACCGTCCACCAAGCCGATCACGAGAATCGTGCTTTGTCACCACCACAAGAAGCCATGGCTATTGATAATCGTACTTTGTATGAACGTATGCAATCCAACATTCATGGATATGCTAGTGCCATTAAGATTCCCGACTTTCCCGCTAACACATTTGAGCTACATACATCTATGATCAATATGGTTGCTTTATCACCTTTCTTGGGAAAACAAAATGAGGATCCTCATGCTCACCTTAAGAGATTCCTTTCACTTTGCAATACCATTAAGCATAATGGGGTTCCACATGAGGTCATTAGATTGATGTTAGTGTCATTTTCCTTAGATGGGAGTGCTAAGCATTGGTTAGACACCCAACCACCCGATAGTATCACCACATGGGACGATTTTACCACTAAGTTTTTGAACAAATTCTTTCCTCCACAAAAGACTATGGCTTTGAGGAATTTAATTATGGGCTTTACACAAAAACCTAGTCAATCCTTTAGTGATGCTTGGGAAGAGTATAGTGAGTTGTTGAGGCGATGCCCTAACCATGGATTGGATGATGTAAACCAAATCAATACCTTCTATAATGGCCTTAAACCTCACCACCAAGATTCACTAAATGCTTCCGCGGGAGGGAGTATTCTTCTTAAAACATACCACGAGGCTTTGAACATTATTGAGACTAAGGCAATGGTTCAAACAAACAATCCATTTGAAGAAAGAGTTCATGTTATCCAAAACACTTCTCAAACTCCTTGTGACATCCAACTTCTTAAAGAGATCCTTCAAACAGTCAAACAAGGACAAGAAATGACTCAAGACATGTTTCAAAATTTTAAGAGCATGACATTGAACAATTCCTCAAATAATGTGAATGCCATCACCATTTCTTGTGTTACTTGTGGAGGCCCCCACTCTTATGAACAATGTGATAAGGTGCAAGGGTATCAAGGGGAATGCTATGCTTACCAAGAGGAACATCGTGAACACTTCAAGCCTAACATCAATCCAAATAACCTTTCTTACAAATCCCAAAATTACCTTACTCCACCCGGCTTCCCACCCCAACCACCCACCCAAATTCCACAAAATCCTCCTCAAATTTTAGCAAGGAATCAAGGGCAAAGACAACCATACCAAGGAAATAACTACAAGGCACCCAATCAATTTCAACCTCAAGCAAATACCTTTTATCCACCAAATCAAGGATTTAACTCCCAACCTTTACCTTTCCAACCTCAAGGTTTTCAAGGTTATGTGCCACAAGAGTTTAACACAATGGATCTTTTGCAAAAGATGAATCAAGAGAATGAAAGGAAATTCCAAGCTATGGAAAAGAAAATGAATGACCAATTCAATAAGGTTTTAATGGCGGTAACTCAAAGACCACAAGGGGCTTTACCTTCCAACACACAAACAAACCCTAGGGCCAATGTTAATGCTATTACAACAAGGAGTGGTACAACAACAAAGGATCCTTCACCTCCTAAACCTACTATTGTTCAACCCACTTGTGCTCCTACTTGTGATAAGCCTTCTACTTCAACTTCACCTCCTCAAAATGCTCCTATTCACTCAAACACACCTTCTCAACCACCTCATACTTCTCCTTTACCTTCCACACTTCCCAATGAAGAAGCTAACAAAGACAAATCTTCCACCACAACACCTATTCCACCTACACCAAA
The DNA here is from genome assembly GCA_025667525.1 of Glebionis coronaria. NCBI lineage: Eukaryota > Viridiplantae > Streptophyta > Magnoliopsida > Asterales > Asteraceae > Glebionis > Glebionis coronaria. The sequence continues at coordinate 18,610,925 of CM046878.1, read as the reverse complement.
ACCTACTCTTCCATACCCTTCAAGGTTGAAAAAGGACAAGTTAAAGAACAAAGATGACATCCAAGTCTCCAATTTCTTAAGGATGTTCAAGCAACTCAATATCAACATATCCTTTGCGGAAGCTCTTGCTTATATGCCAAAGTTTGCTAAGATGTTCAAGGATTTGCTCTCAAACAAAGAAAAATTGGTTGATTTGCCCAATACATCACTTAATGAAAATTGTTCCGCGGTGTTACTTAAAACCTTACCAACAAAACTTGGAGATCCGGGGCGCTTCTTGATACCTTGTAATTTTCCCGGTGTTGAAATTGCATGGCTTTGGCGGATTTAGGGGCGAGCATAAATCTCATGCCTTTATCGGTTTGGAAACAACTATCTCTTCCCGAGCTCACTCCCACTAGGATGACTCTTGAACTAGCCAACCGAACCATAGCTCACCCCGTAGGTATAGCGGAAGATGTGTTTGTAGGTGTGGATAAGTTTACCTTTCCGGCCGACTTTGTGGTGGTCGATTATGATATGGATCCTAGAGTGCCTTTGATTGTTGGTAGACCGTTTTTGAGAACGGGTCGTACCTTGATAGATGTGGCAGAAGGAGAATTAATTATGAGAGTAGAGGATGAGAAAGTGGTGTTTAAGTTAGGGAAAGTTTGTGATAGAAAAGAGGTTAAGGAGTCTAGACCTTGTGAGACTATTAACATTGTGGATGTGCTAGATGAAGTGTGTAATGAACACTTTCATGATGCTTGTAAGAATGCTAGTGATGAGATTCCACATGTTGAAACCGTGGCCTCAATTGCTCCCTCTTTAACACCTTTTGGAGAGAGTGATTTCCTCTTGGAGGAATTTGAGTCCAACTTTCTTGGTGATGATGATTCTCCCATTAATTGGGAAGAAGATATTCTTACGATCCAAAAGTTGCTCAATGAGGACCCTATTCCTTCCCCTATTCCACAAGAGATTACCATTGAGGAACCTTCCATAGTAAAACCTTCCATAGAGAGTCCACCTCTCATTGAACTTAAGGAACTTCCATCCCACTTAGAATATGCTTTCTTAGAAGGAAAAGACCAATTACCGGTGATTATTGCTAAAGAGTTGAAAGAGGATGAGAAGGAGCAACTTATTGACGTCCTTAAGAAACACAAGAAAGCCTTAGCATGGAAAATATCCGACATAAGGGGAATTGATCCACATTTTTGTACTCACAAAATCCTTATGGAGGATGACTATAAACCCGCCATTCAAAACCAAAGGAGAGTTAACCAGAAAATCCATGAGGTTATTAAGAAGGAAGTGATTAAACTCTTAGATGCGGGTATGATTTACCCCATTTCCGACTCTCCATGGGTTAGCCCGGTTCATTGTGTTCCAAAGAAGGGTGGAATCACCGTGGTGCCTAATGAGAACAATGAGCTTATTCCCACGAGACTTGTAACCGGTTGGAGAGTTTGCATTGATTATAGAAAACTCAATGAGGCAACTAGGAAAGACCATTTTCCGCTTCCCTTTATGGATCAAATGCTTGAACGCTTAGCGGGAAATGAGTACTATTGTTTTCTTGATGGCTTTTCGGGTTATTTTCAAATACCCATTGACCCTAAGGATCAAGAAAAGACCACATTCACTTGTCCCTACGGTACATTTGCTTACAAGAGGATGCCTTTTGGCCTATGTAATGCACCGGGGACGTTTCAAAGGTGCATGATGGCGATTTTCCATGACATGATAGAGCAAACCATGGAGGTTTTTATGGATGATTTTTCCGTATTTGGAAGCTCCTTTAGCTCATGTCTCACCAATGTTGAGAGAATGCTTAAGCGTTGTGAGGAAACACGTTTGGTGCTTAATTGGGAGAAATGTCACTTTATGGTGAAAGAGGGGATTGTTTTAGGACACAAGATATCCAATAAGGGATTAGAAGTTGATCGAGCTAAAATTGATGTGATTGCTAAGCTTCCCCCACCCACCTCGGTTAAAGGTGTGAGGAGTTTCTTAGGTCATGCGGGATTTTATAGGCGCTTTATACAAGATTTTTCTAAGATAGCTAGACCGATGACACATCTCTTGGAGAAAGAGGCTCCTTTCATTTTTGATCAAGCTTGTTTAGAATCTTTTGAGACCCTTAAGGAAAAATTAACTAAGGCTCCCGTTTTGGTTTCTCCAAATTGGGAATTACCTTTTGAGCTTATGTGTGACGCTAGTGATTATGCGGTGGGGGCCGTCTTAGGACAAAGAGTTAATAAGCATTTTCAACCTATACACTATGCGAGTAAAACCATGACCGGTGCACAACTTCATTACACTACCACGGAAAAAGAGTTGCTTGCTATAGTATATGCTTTTGAGAAGTTTAGACCATATCTTGTGCTTTCTAAGACCATAGTGTATACGGATCACTCCGCTCTCAAGTATCTTATGACAAAACAAGATGCTAAGCCTAGGCTTTTGAGATGGGTTTTGTTGCTTCAAGAGTTTAAGATAGAGATTCGTGACAAGAAAGGGGCCGAGAATTTAGCGGCGGATCATTTGAGTAGACTTGAGCATCCTTTTCAAGGAGATTTCCCACATCAAGAAATCACCGAATCCTTTCCACTAGAGGAGCTCATGTCTATCTCTTCCCAAGAGGATGCCACACCTTGGTTTGCGGATATAGCAAACTATCTTGTGGGCAATGTGCTTATTGAGGGTCTTACTTATCAACAAAAGAAAAAGTTTCTTAAGGAAGTTAAGTATTACTTTTGGGATGATCCATATCTTTTTAGGCAATGTGCGGACCAAATCATTAGACGGTGTGTAGATGGGCCCGAGGCATTTAAAATCTTAGAGGCATGTCATAATGGACCTACGGGTGGACATTTTGGGCCTAACTACACCGCCAAGAAAGTCTTTGATTCGGGTTACTATTGGCCTTCCATTTACAAGGATGCCCAAGAGATGGTGAAATTTTGTGATGTTTGTCAAAGACAAGGAAAAATTACACAACGTGATGAGATGCCACAAAATTTTATCCAAGAGTGTGAGATATTTGATGTATGGGGAATAGATTTCATGGGACCTTTTCCATCCTCTAAGGGAAACAAGTATATACTTGTGGCGGTGGATTATGTGTCCAAGTGGGTGGAGGCTAAAGCCTTACCTACTAATGATGCTAGAGTGGTTGTAAAGTTCTTGAAACAATTGTTTGCTAGATTTGGTGTACCTCGGGCCATCATAAGTGATCGTGGTACGCAATTTTGTAATGATCAATTCACGAGAGTTATGAAGAAATATGGAGTGAATCATAGACTTTCTACCGCGTATCACCCTCAAACAAATGGTCAAACCGAGGTCACAAATCGTGGTTTAAAGAGGATTTTAGAGAGAACGGTGGGAGAGCATAGAGCTTCTTGGTCGGATAAGCTTGATGATGCTTTGTGGGCGTTTAGGACGGCTTTTAAAACACCAATTGGTTGTACGCCTTATAGGCTTGTCTATGGAAAAGCGTGCCACCTCCCATTTGAGTTAGAACATAAGGCATCTTGGGCTCTCAAGTGGGCTAACTTTGATTTAAACCAAGCCGGTTCACATAGGAAAGATCAAATCAATGAGATGGATGAGTTGAGAGCCAATGCCTATGAGAATTCTTTGCTATACAAGGAAAAGACTAAGAAATTGCATGATGCTAAGATCAAGAATCGTGAGTTCAAAGTTGGAGAGCCGGTTCTCCTCTTTAACTCAAGATTGAAGCTTTTTGCGGGCAAGCTTAAGTCGAGATGGTCCGGTCCATTCACTATTGCTCAAGTGTTTCCATATGGAACTATTGAGTTGTCCCAACCCGATGGTCCAAATTTTAAAGTGAATGGTCACCGTGTTAAACATTACTTTGGGGAGGACATTTCCGTTGAAATGGTCCAAGAGGTCCCCATTTTCCCCATGAATTAATTCATTGAGGGACGAGTCGAGCTAGAGACTCATTAACTCAAGCATCGTATAACTAGGTTTAGAGTGTTGTAGGTTAGAAATAAAGGCATAGACTTGGAGATAAGTGTAGGGGAGACCTTCTTTTGTCTTCATGCTTGTTTGTAGGGTTGCTCACTCATCTCATGCTTTGGAGCTTATGGAGGAGGCCCTTGTATCCGGTTCACTTCGTTACTTTAGTGATTTTTCATTGACATCTTGTGCTTAAACATGATTTCACTAATAGTTGTCCTTTCCTTAACTTGGGTTAAGCAAAGTCTATTCATTGTCATAAGTGTAGGGGAAGTTTTTATACTTCCATGCTCTTAAACATTGAGGACAATGTTTAGCTTAAGTGTAGGGGGGTCTTCTATCGAAGTGACCTTACCTAGAACTTGTCATTGTCTTGCATGATAACATGATAAAAATGAATTTTCAACATTTTCCAAATTTTTGATCTACTTTGGCCACCAAAAATATGCATTCATAATTTTTGCATCAATCATTTTTCATTTGCATAACACATTTGCATTGTATATATTTCTTCTTTTATTTTTCATCAAAAAGATATAAAAAGGAAAGAATATAATAAAACATGGTTTTAACAAGTTTAGACTTCTTTGACATATTAGGCCCGCCATGGATATTTTGACTCAACCCGAGTTTGCTTATTTTAGCACTCTCTAGCTAGTATCCTTAACCATGTAGTCCTTCATTGGTCTATTAGGCTAAGCTTCCACCAATTTCATTCTTTGAAATTTTAAATTTGTGGAGAATGGGAAATGATAGAGTTGAAGCAAGTGTAAAAGGGCTAGATAGACTTCATGGCAATTACTTGTGGCTAAACTCTTCTCTTCTTGACCTCTATTTTCTTCGCATGTATATAATTGTTAATAAATAATCAAGTACGGTTTTAATTGGTTTGTAATCTCTTATGCATTTTTGGCTAATCATTTATGGTTGATATGAGTACGTCTTAAGATTCTAAGTTAGCACGTTTTATGTGTACTAGACTTATGTCATGCTCCATATTTAGCGGGTGTTTTTCCTTTTCTTCTTTTCAAATTTCTTTGTGAGGAATAAAGAAAAATAAGAGCGGCTTATGAAAAAAAATGAGTGGCTAGAAAAAAAAAAAAAAAAAAAAGAAAAAAAAATAATAATGCAAGAGGGGCAGTGTGGTGTTAATTATTGTGACTATTGAGTTCCAATATTACCTTGACGGGTTGCGGGGATTCAATAGATTGCTCCAATCCAATATTACCTTGACGGGTTGCGGGGTTGAAGATCCAAAATCTCAAAAAGATGCGGATGTAAATTATTGCGTGAGTTTTATTTTTCTTTCCTTAGCGAGTGTGTAGCTACTTATGAAAGCATGACATGAGGATTTTACACATAAGGCGAATGACTTATTACTCTTAATACGGACTTATATTAATTGTGAGCGGTTTTTCAAGTAATGGATGAGAAGATTACTTAGGATTAAAACCGTGCTTCCTTATTTTTGGATTTTACACTTCTTATATTTCACACTTGAATAATGACAAATTTGCCCACAAGCAATTTGCTCAAATAATAACCGGTTCCACATTTAATTGTCATGAATAAGTTGATGCACTTCTTACTTGTGAATGCAATGATCCCATTTTTAAGCTTGGTATGGGGAAAGTGAAACTTGAGGGTGATAAGTATCCATGGTATCCAAGCCCTAATCCAAGTCATTGAATTCTTTATGAGTTATTTCCATCAAAACTATTTCAAGAAAAATAAAAAAGATATAGATAGAATTGTATTTTGATTCATTGCATTATTAAAAGTCAAAATCATGCATCATCTAGTTTAGAGTAGTGTAGATGCATCTCATATGGCCAAGGTGGATTAATTATGAGGGAAATGTAAATTTTTTAAGCCTTGAAATATAATATTGCATGAGGACATGGCAATGCTCAAGTGTAGGGGAATTTGATATGAGCTTAAACTTATATCCTTTTATCAACAAATAACCCTAAAACATGAAGCAAAATACCAATTTATTTGGCAAAAACAGTATTATGTGGTATGTTTGTGTTTGTGTGCACTTTTGTAGGTAAGAAGATACATTTTCAAGCAAACAAGGAAAATTCAAGCTCAAATGGATGAAAAAGACAAAAGAGGATCAAAAGTGACAAGACTTTGAAGTATAAGGACCTTTCTTGACAAGCTGCAAAGTTAAGGGACTAAAAGTATAAATTTGGAAAAGTCAAGAACAAAGTCAAATCTGGTCAAAGTTCAAATTCAGCAAGTCAAAGGGCCAAGAATGACAAGTCTTTGAAGTTTAGAGCACAAGTTACAAAGCTGATTATCAAAAGGGCTGAAACTGCCATGTTTGGAAAGTATACAAGACATGATCCGAGTGCCATAGCTTTAAACCAATCAGAAGCCAGTATTTGAGAGACATGGATTGCCAGCTCAGTTCTATTAATGAGGAGAGAGGATGAGCCGTCGAATCTTAACAGTAAACGCACTAAGCCCATTTCCTCCAATCACAAAGCAACATGTCATTTATCCTTACTGTTATAATGGATAATGATACACAACTCAATTTATGGACATATCATTGCATGCCACGTGGACCTCTCATTCCCAGATTGAAGAGCACGATTTATACACTTTCAGGAAAAACGTTTAACATGAAAAGTACTCGGATTGAAGAGACAAACACAACCCAAGTATCCAATTAACAAATCATTGAGTGGATTTAAAACCCCCAATTCATGAAGAACATGAAGAACAGAATTTTCCACGTGGCAAGTTATGACTGGTTCTGACACGTCACCAACCCCAACAAACTCTCCTCTCATGTCTATAAATACCTAGTTTAGTCTTCATTTGTGATTTGTAGCCTAATTTTGTAAAACACCTAGTTAAATTTTCCCTTTCCTTTTTCCCTCATTTCTACCCTAACTACTCAAGAGTCTGACAAACTCTTGAGTCAGTTAGTTAGTTGATAGCTTGTAACAAACTTTGTAACTGATTTCCCTCAATAAAATTCAAATTCATTTTTCCCGCCAAATTTTGTTCTTCTCATTCAGTTTGATTCTTGCTGCATTTGGATATTGTTGATACTGTTGAGTGTTTGTTATGATCAATCATTGATCATAACTGACATTTGTGAAGTTTGCCAGCTTGTTGATCACAATTCAGCCATTTCCTAGTTCCAATGGAGTTTTCAAGCAGTTTGATTGATTCCAGTTGATTTGTGGGTTGAATCTTGTTGATTTCTAGTGATAGGTGGTGGTTATCACTAGGGCAAGAGAGCTCAGCGCTCCTCTTCTTCCCAAAGGCTATCTACAATAGGTTTTAAGATTCTTGTTTTTGTTCCACTTAACAAGTCTATTGCATGCTACTTTTCCTAGTTAAATCTGATGGCTTCATGATATACTTGTTAGTAGTTGCTGTTTGATTGAATTTTGAGTGATTGTAGTTCAGTTACTGCTTACTTGTTTGCTGGTTTGAGATAATTGTAGTAATTGCATCATTTCAGTCACTTTTTAGCCTTATAGCTTATTTGAAGTTCTAGCCTTGTTAATTGTTTGTTTTCAGCTTTAAAACCTTTCATTTTGACCTTTGATTCTAGTCTGCTATAGCATTTAAGTCAGTTCAATTCAGTACTTAAAAAGTCTTTGTTAAAGTTTGTAAGAAATCAATAAAGGAGTGTTTGGGAATAGATCTAAAGTAGTTTTCAAGTATTGAGAATTGGTGTTTTAGAGTTGATTTTCAGTCCTTAGGTGTTAACAAGTTGTTTAAAGTCATTTGCAAGTCAATTTCAAAGTCAAACAGGCAAATGGCACTAAAATTGTTTGGGTTAGCTCTTATTCAGCTTTGGTTTTAAAAACTTGCCTTTTTCATCTGCCTAGTTCTCATTCATTCCTAGATGAAATTTCCTCAAATTTGTTTCTAGACTTAGCTTATATCATAAAGTTTTAGATTCCATAAGGAAATTCTACAGTATTAGCTTTTAAGCTGGAAAATAGCTTTTTGGTCCAAGTCTGAGCAAAGCTCATTCTCTGAGATAAACATGTTACTGTTTTCTTGAATCTACAAATCCACTTCATAAAAGTCATGATTTTCTTTCACAAAAACGTTTAATAAGTGTTGAATATTGATTTTTGAAAATTTGAGCTTTTTCCAAAATCTGGTCAAACTTGGTCAACATAAGCTCTTTTGAGCTTATTTCAGATTTCTAGCTTATTTCTTGATGAAAATAGTTCTGGTTTGATTTCCCATTCTTGAAGTAAGTTGCTTAATCAGTTTCATTACAAAGATCAAGTTGTGACTGTTTGGTTTAAGCTGTAGCTTATTTTGAGCTTATCAATAAGCACTCTTTTGCTTAATTTTGATCTTTAGCTAAAATCCTTGGACACACGTAGCTTAAATTGAATTTGGAACGTTTTGCAAGTTGTTTCATTTGATTTGGTTGAGTAATAAGCTCAAACGAGCTTATTCTTTCTTGTGTCCCGTTTTTACTTAAAAACTTTACTTAATTGCACTTTGGTCCTTTCTTTTCTACCAGTATTGAAAAGTTGGCTAAACTTCCAAGTAATTAGGGTTTGCATAATTTTGGTCCCTGGACTTTGAAAGTTGTTAGAATTCAGTTAGTAGCTTGTTGGATTTGTTACATTTTGGTAAGTTTGTTACTAGTTTTACATAATTGGTCCTTGTAGTTTACTGTTTTGCATTCTTAGTCCCTATAATTTTTAGAATTTACATTTCCAGCATTTATTGTTCATATAATTTACAATTTCAGTCCCTTTAGTTTCAAGTTTTGCATTTTAAGTTTTTACTTGAATAATAACGTGGTATTTGCAATTTGTTTTACATATACGTAGGTAATATTTTTTCCATTTTGCAAGCATTTGTTGAATTAGCAATAGATTACCAAGCAAGCTTAACAACCAAGAACAATTAAAAATCCGAAATTGGTTGGACTTTCTATTGGTTAAGAGCTGAGAAAACGAACTGCATTATATTACATTTCAGTGTTGACTTACCAGCCTAAATGCTAAGGTTGTTAACTACAGTATATATGTAAATTACTGTTACCATCATATCACAAGTAAATTTAATTAACATAAACCCAGAATTTCGTATTGTAGTAAATTTAACTAAATTACAGTTTAGTTTCAAATTACAATTTAGGTTTTCCACCGTTCATCAAGTGGCTAATAACTCGACCGTTTAACCTCTATTAGAGAAACCTCACATGAACCAAACAATGAGTTTGATACTGACAAGCTAGGCTTCCCTTTAAGAAATTATTACATAAGAAACAAACTCACCATACTATACTGTGCGGGAGGTGATTTTACACCTTTTACTTCCTTTTTCTTTACAAGAACATACTGCCAGGCTCTTGTAAATCTGCCTTGCTCCCACAATCAAAGCCTCTTGATCACTTCAGTCTGAAAAAATTTCCTCTACTTCCTCAACTGGTTGAAGTATGATTATGAACACATACCTATCTTTTAAAAACCTAGATTCCAAACGATAACCAGTTCTTAATTGATCAATCAGACATGTATGTTGTTATTTTGGCATTGCTTGCGGACTACATGCTTGCTATCCTTTTGTAGCATAACTCTCACATTGTTATCTTGAGGCCTCTGCTGTTATTTTTTTCAGTATCAATGTAACTAAAATGGTAGGTTCCAAAGTATTTTAATTAATGAATGTCTGGATAAAGCAGATTAGACCCTAAGTCTATAGTCCCCAAAATCATTTGTATTAGGTCGGCCCCTCCCAATATTTGTTTTCTTTCATAGAAAAAGAAGATCAGAGCATAAAAAATGATGTGGATGTGTTAAAAAGACGTATTATCGGCTACTTTTTACAAAAAAATATGTGTGAAAATAGATATGGTATGAACAGAGAGGCCACAGATGTATTTGTGTATCAGGGGAAGAAAATGACAGACTTTCGTTTATTTACATTTCGCCCCCTAAAGTTTCTAGCTTTTACAATTATGTTTTTTTCTTTTTAGTTGAAATTTCAAACAAGTATAAGAGGTTTACACATGTAATGGTTTCACCCCTTGGTTGGAACCATTATTAGAAATGGTCAAATTATGTTTCAGACATTGCTTTGTGATTTATTAGTTTGATATACGGGTATAAGAGGTTGGTTTTCGTGCTCCGCCTTTTGAAATTTGGCAATAAAGGTGGCTTGTGTGTGTATGATCATTGATGACAGGCTCATTGGCATGTATGTATGCGCTTATTAGTTATAACTTATTATTTATTAAGTTCTTGCTTTTCTTAATTACTTTTATAAGTTTTATTCATCTCTTTGAACTATGTCGTGAGTAATAAAAGAAAAATCGACCTAATTTAACTATCCTGGCTTGCTGCCCTTGGTCTTGGGAACAATCTAATTTTGCAATCAGTAGTGTTGCAAACTGCACTTGTATGTCTTTTAGGTGTTACGAAGTTCTCGTTTTGCATTGACATTAATCTTCTAAAGATAGTATTCCTTTGCTAAGAGTAAAACTCTATTTATGTCAAAACTCCCTCAACAAAATAGGAATTTCATTACAGCTGTAAATTCCACAAGGAAACAATGTACAAAAAGTATGAAAAAATAGACACAAAAAGGACTTATGACATTTATCTAAACACTTTTTCCAGTGTAACTTATGTATCCTTAAAATCAAAGTTGCCACTGCCCGTTTTCATGCGACACTCTCTTTTTTGTGTCAACATCCACATACTCACGCGAGATTTATAGAAGAAGTTTCCCTTGCAAGTCGAAAATCTCCGTTTACTTCCATTTTATAAAATATATGCAATAACGTCTCTCAAAATGGAAATTCACATCTCCTATATGAATGTTTATTTGGCATGTGAGGTTTTCTTAAAAAGCTCAACTCTTTCTACGATGATTCTTCAACAAAAATAGAATGCTTTAGATATTTATCAGAACATTTTTTATGGTATTACTTGCTTCTCTCTTTATTTTTACAAGTACCCACTGTAATATGATGCTGTGTTGTTTGGTGTGAGAAACAAATACATAATGGTGTGAGAAACAAATGCATAATAGTTGAGTTCATTTTAAGAGAACTTCAACTGCCAAATAAACATTCACGTAGAATAAATCAATTCTTGTTTTATGTGGCTTTACTTACATGCATTGAAAGTATTGGATAAAGTCAAAAGTAAAGAAGATTTCCTACTACTAGGCGAAATTACAATCACATTGAATTTATATAGGAAAACTTCGTTTGCTAGTTTAAACAAAGAAAAAAATAAGTACCCTTTCTGGTAGGGATGAGCATTTCGTCTCGAATCCCGAAACCAAACCAGAACAATACCGATTTCCGAAACCGAATCCCGTTCGGTACGGTACCGGTACTACGAAATAAGATGGAAAAAAATTCGGTACCACTAATTCGGTCAGGGACCGGTACCAAATCAGGAAATTCTCGAGAAACTGGAAAATCCCGGTTTCCCGGTATCGGTACCGATATTCGAATCCCGTTCGGTACGATACCGTTACCATAAATTTATGCTTGGGAAAAATGGGTACCACTAATTAGGTACGAGATCGGTATGGTACCGGTACTAATAAGTGTGAAAACACTTATCCTTTTACCACTTATTTCCAATAATAACTAGACCAAAACGTGTATTTTATGTCGTATAAGTCGGAATTATGCATGGTTTGTGTTTTTATTGTGTTTTAGGACCAAAAGATAAAAAAGGAAGAAAACACGAGCTTTCACGGGCTTTTATCGAAGAAAACGAGAAAAGACGAAGTCAAAAGATCAAGAGTGCAAAAAGAACGGAAGTCCAAGGCCTATTCTGAAGATTTATCGAAGAAAAAGTCTAAAGACGGAAGTTTAATGAAGTCAAAGAACTCAAGTCTAAATAAGTGAAGAATATATAAGACGAGTTTAATTAATCCCGAGACGACGTCGAGAAAAGTCGAAGAACTTAAAAGACAAAGAGCCGAGAAGAAAGAAAGAGGAGGCAACACATGCACCTCCCCATTTACCTATAAATACCCTCCTAAACACATTAGGAGGGTGGTTAGCTAGTTTTATTTTCATTTTTCTTTCTAGTTTTTAGAGAGAGAAAGTTTTAAGCTTTCTCTCACTAAGTTTTAACCTTTTCTTTCAAGTTAAGTTTTTTTTAATCTTTGTATTTGAGTTTTATTAATCAAAAGTTCAAGTTTAAGCTTTTAATCTTCAATCTTTTTCTTCCTTTCTTGATTTCACTTTTGTCTTAATCCGAATTTTAAAACTTCGTGTGTGATTTTTATGATTTGTTGATTAAAAAGTTAATCTTTTGATTCCTTATTAAACTTTTATACGGTATAAGCTATAAGCTTGTTGTGCTTATTGGCTTATTTCATATATTTAGCTTATTGCTTTTTAGTTTTCTTAAAAAGTTTCATCCTTTAAAAAGTTAATCTTAGAAAGTTTGCTTATTTGGTGATTTGATAAGTTTTTCATTCGTAGCTTATTAAGTCCCCTTATTATTAGCCTTGTCGAGTTCTTGGCAAATGCTTATTGGTGCTGCTTATTGAGCTTTTAGCTTTTCTTCATTTTCGGATTATTTGTGTTCATCGCAATATTGAGCTTTTACGCATTCCGACGCCTCATTCCGATAGGTTGCTTGTTTGTATCGCAATAACCCAAGGGGGTTCTACTTTGCGATCACTTGAGTTTTTATTCCCTTATTCCGATCTGGGATTGCGATCGCTCATTGCGATCGCATATTCCGACGGGTCTTAAGGTTGTTTTAAGTTGAAACTCTGCCAAAATTTTGTTAACAACACTCCGATACTTGAACATTGCGACAAAATCATATTCCGACAGAAGGGTTTTCATACATTCCGATAGAATCGATAATCTGTATTCCGATCTGACATTCCGATAGAACAACATTGCGACAGAATTGACTTGGTTACATTCTGATGGTTATTAAGATGGATTATTCCGATGGCTTTGTTTTAATCACATTCCGATGATTCTGAGTTTAGTACATTCCGATAGAATTCGTTTTTGCATTTCGTTAGTTTAAGCTTTTAAGTTTTAAAGTTTTATAAAGTTTTAAGTTCTAAATTTACTTGTTAAGTTTTAAATCATTTACATTTTACTCAACGACATTTATTTGCTTTTAGTTTAAAAATAGATAATCAACCAAACCATTTTATTTTCCACCAAAAACAATTGAGTCGCACTAATTAACGGTAATCAATTCGAAAAGACTTGGAACAAATTTATTTTATACTTGGTTGAAAAACGTGTATTAAATGGCGCCGCTGCCGGCTCTTTTCGTTAAGATTAACGGTTATAAGTGAGAGACGCGTTGGATTTTGAGATCCGTTCACCTTTGAACGTTATTTTCCTTGCTTAAAAATTTTCAAAAATCCAAAAAAATATATTTTTCAAAAATACAAAAAAAATAGAAAAACATAAAAAACCAAAAATATTTTTTGTCTATTTTGCTTTTCCTTTTGTAGGTGTGTATGCGTACTCGTGCTCGTAAGAAGAAAGTAGCTTAAGCCGAAGTCATTACTCCACCTATTGTCACCATGGACAATCAACCAATGATCGAGCTTTTGCAATCGTACGTAGAGGGCAACACTGATGCTATTGTCATACCCGAGATTAGAGCCAACAATTTTGAACTCAAATCCGGCTTCATTCAAATGGTCCATGCTCAACCTTTCTTAGGGCATTCACTTGATGATCCTCATGACCATATAAAAAGGTTCCTTCAACTCACTAATACGGTCAAGTATAATGGGGTTTCACAAGAAGTGATTCGCTTGCAACTTTTTCCTTTCTCCTTAGAGGGACAAGCCCGGAATTGGCTTGATAAGGAACCACCACTAAGTATTCTTACGTGAACGGATTTAGAGACTAAATTCATCAACTATTTTTTCCCACCCTCACGTACTACCGCTTTGCGGAATGAAATCATTACCTTTGAACAAAAGTACGGTGAGGCATTTAGTGAATCTTGGGACCGTTTTAAGGAACTTTTAAGAAAGTGTCCACAACATGGTTTCACATAAGTACATCAAATAAATACTTTTTACAATGGTTTAAGCATGAATGACTAAGATTCACTAAATAGTGCTTCGGGGGGGGGGGGGGGGGTAATATTTTGGTTAAGTCTTCGCATGAGACATTATTGAGAATAAGTCTAGAGTGCAAACCAAGAGTGTTCGGACTAATGTGGCTAGTGCTAGCACTAATGAGAGCGACAAGAGAATTAATAAGCTTACTTCGCTTGTTGAATCACTTGCTCTGCAAACCGCCAACAATGCCAAACAAATTACTGCCCAAGCTAATGCTTTTAGTCAATCATGTGAAATATGCGGGGGATATCACTCATACACCGATTGTCCTTCGACTCATGACAATCCGAAAAATGTGTATGCCGCAAGCAGTAACTTTGCTACGGGAGGCTATCAAGCACGTCCTCAAGGTGACCGCAATTTTCTCAGCTATCGCTCCAACAACTTTCTTTCACCACCCGGTTTTCCCCCACAAAACCCAAACAACCACAATCGCAACAATCAAAACCAACCTCGTGCTCCAAATCAGTATCAAAACCAAAGAACCCCATATCCACCTCAAAGAAACAACCAAGTTTACCAACAACCCGCTTATCAACCACCTGCCTACCATGCTTTTCCTCCCAACCAACCCACCGCATTACACCAAGACGTTCAAACTTACATGAGGACTAATGATGTGATAGTGCAGAATCTTCAGCGGGAAATGGCCAACATGAAAGCAGATATGGTGAAACAAGGGAATGATCTTCGAGCCGATATGCGAAACTCTTTGGCAAGTCAAACGAATGACTTAAGGAACATGATGGCTAGTTTCTTCTCAAGTAATCAAGCCTCTAGATCGGGTTCTCTTCCGAGTAACACCGTTGCTAATCCAAGAGGGGAGATGAAAGCAATCACCACTCGCAGTGGAAAAGGTTTAAAGGAACCCGAGCTTCCTACAACTACACCGGTGATTGTGACAAAGGAAAACGAGTCTACTTCTCCAATTCCTCCAACCTCTACTTCTCCAATTCCACCACCTTCTACTTCTACCCCTCCACCACCCAAGGATGTGAGTGAGAATTCCATACCAAAGCCTTCATCTCAACCCACTATACCTTATCCTTCAAGGTTGAGGAAAGAGAAATTGAAGAACAAGGATGATATTCAGGTTTCTAACTTTCTCAAGATGTTTAAACAACTGAATTTCAATATCTCCTTTGTTGAGGCTCTCACTCACATGCCCAAATATGCTAAAATGTTTAAAGATCTTCTCAGTGATAAGGAGAAACTTCTTGACATCGCTCAGAACCAACTTAACGAGAATTGCTCCGCGGTGCTCTTAAGGAAATTACCCACCAAACTTGGTGATCCGGGTCGTTTCTTGATTCCTTGCAACTTCCCCGAGGTAGAGAATTGTATGGCCCTAGCCGATCTAGGTGCTAGTATAAACTTAATGCCATTAAGTGTTTGGAAACAATTATCTCTACCCGAGCTAGTCCCCACACGAATGACTTTGGAATTAGCTAACCGTATGGTTGCTTATCCAGTGGGGATAGCCGAAGATGTCTTCGTCGGTGTCGACAAATTCACCTTTCCGGCGAATTTTGTTGTCGTTAACTACGAGATGGATCCCCGTGTTCCATTAATCATTGGATGTCCATTCTTGAGGACCGGTCTCACTCTCATTGATGTAGCCGCAGACGAATTAATCATGAGAGTTGGTGACGATAAAATCGTTTTCAACATGGGTAAACTTTCTACGCAGCCTTCTGAAAACGAGAGCGTTAATTTCATTGATGTTCTTGATGAGGCTTGCGAAGAACATTTTAAAGACGCTTGTAAAAGTGGTTCTTCTTCTTCTCTACCCATTGTTGAGACCGTTGCCTCTATTGATCCATCACTAACTCCATTTGGAGAAAGTGATTTCATTTTCAAAGACTTTGAAGCAACTTTGGGAGATGTTGACTTGAAATATGACGATTCTCCCTCCAATTGGGATGAAGACATTCGCACCATTGAGAAACTTCTCAATGAGGACCATATTTCTCCACCATCTATGAAGGATATCTCTATCGATGAACCGAATTTGACTACGCCTTCCATCGAAAATCCTCCGGATTTAGAGCTTAAGGACCTACCTTCTCATCTCGAGTACGTTTTCCTTGAAGACAACAAAAAGTTACCCGTCATTATCGCAAAGGACTTGAAAGAGGAAGAAAAATCTCGACTTATCGCCGTGCTGAAGAATCACAAGAAAGCGATTGCTTGGAAAATCTCTGATATTCGTGGAATTGATCCTCACTTTTGCACACATAAAATTCTCATGGAGGACGACTTTAAACCCACTATTCAAAGCCAAAGAAGGGTGAATCCCAAGATCCATGACGTTATCAAAAAAGAGGTTATCAAACTTCTTGATGCGGGAATGATCTACCCTATCTCGGATTCACCGTGGGTTAGTCCCGTCCATTGTGTGCCTAAGAAAGGCGGAATCACCGTTGTGCCTAATGAAAACGAGTTGCTTCCTACTCGTCTTGTTACAGGGTGGAGAGTTTGTATAGAATATCGCAAACTCAAAGATGCTATGAGAAAGGATCATTTTCCCCTTCCTTTCATGGACCAAATGCTTGAACGTCTAGCGGGTAATGACTATTACTTCTTCTTAGACGGTTTCTCGGGTTATTTTCAAATACCCATCGATCCCCAAGACCAAGAGAAAACCACATTCACATGTCCGTATGGAACATTTTCTTACAAAAGAATGCATTTCAGCTTATGCAATGCTCCTGGGACTTTCCAAAGGTGTATGATGGCTATCTTCCATGACATGGTTGAAGAAACTATAAAGTCTTCATGGATGATTTCTCGGTCTATGGTGATTCCTTCTCTACTTGCCTTGCCAATTTGGAACGCATGCTTAAGCGGTGTAAAGACACTCGCCTTGTTCTGAATTGGGAAAAATGCCATTTCATGGTAAAAGAAGGCATTGTGCTTGGACATAAAATCTCCAAATCCGGTCTTGAAGTGGATCGTGCTAAAGTGGATGTCATAGCCAAATTACCTCCACCTTCAACCGTGAAGGGTGTGAGAAGTTTCCTTGGTCATGCGGGGTTCTATCATCAATTCATTCAAGATTTTTCTAAAATCGCTCGCTTGATGACCCACCTCTTGGAAAAAGATACTCCTTTTATCTTTTTCAAAGAGTGTTTTGAATCCTTCAATCTTCTTAAGGATAAGCTTACTAAGGCACCGGTCTTGGTTACCCCTAATTGGGAGCTACCTTTTGAATTGATGTGTGATGCTAGCGACTTTGCTATTGGAGCGGTTTTAGGCCAAAGAGTGAACAAACACTTCCAACCAATACATTACGCTAGCAAGATAATGACGGGGGCTCAATTGCATTATACTACTACCGAAAAAGAGCTTTTAGCTGTAGTGTACGCTTTTGAAAAGTTCCGCCCTTATCTTGTCCTTTCTACCACCATCGTGTATACCGATCATTCCGCGTTGAAGTACTTGTTGACTAAACAAGATTCTAAGCCAAGACTTATTCGTTGGGTTTTGCTCCTTCAAGAATTCAACATTGAAATTCGTGACAAGAAGGGAGCCGAAAACCTAGTCGCGGATCATCTAAGTAGACTTGACGATCCTTATAAAGGGGATCATCCAAATCAAGAGATCAATGAATCTTTTCCCCTTGAGGCCTTAATGTCTACCAATCCAAATCTTGATGACACCCCGTAATTTGTGGACATTGCAAACTACTTAGCGAGTGGAATTCTCAAGGAAGGGTTAACGTCCCAACAAAAGAAAAAGTTTTTTAAAGACACTGAACACTATTTTTGGGACGACCCTTACCTTTTCAAACAATGTACGGATCTTGTCATTCGTCGATGTGTTGATGGGCCGACGGCTTTACAAATCCTTGATGCTTGCCATAAAGGACCCACCGGTGGTCACTTTGGTCCCAATTACACCGCGAAGGAAGTTTTTGACTCTAGATTTTATTGGCCCACCATTTATCATGACGCTCATGAAATGGTTAAACGTTGTGATGCTTGCCAAAGACAAGGCAAGATCACACATAAAGATGAGATGCCTCAAAATTTCATACAAGAATGTGAAATCTTTGATGTATGGGGCATCGACTTTATGGGGCCATTCCCATCATCTAAAGGGAACAAGTACATCCCCGTAGCCGTTGACTACGTTTCTAAATGGGTTGAAGCTAAGGCTCTCCCTACGAATGATGCGAGGGTGGTTGTGAACTTTTTGAAGCGGCTTTTTGCTCGATTCGGTGTTGCTCGTGCTATAATCAGTGACCGCGGGACTCATTTTTGCAATGATCAATTTGCTCGAGTCATGGCTAAGTACGGTGTCAATCACCATCTTCACACCGCTTATCATCCTCAAACAAATGGTCAAGCCGAGATATCTAACCGTGGATTGAAGCTAATTCTGGAGCATACTGTGGGAGAGCATCGTGCCTCTTGGGCCGATAAATTAGATGATGCTTTGTGGGCTTTCTATACCGCTTATAAGACTACGATTGGTTGTACACCTTATCGTCTTGTGTACGGGAAAGCATGCCACCTCCCTATCGAGCTGGAACATAAGGCATACTGGGCCTTGAAATGGGCTAACTTCGACATCAACAAAGCCGGCGATCTTCGGAAGATTCAACTCAACGAGCTCAACGAACTGAGGAATCAAGCTTATGAGAACTCTTTGATCTACAAGGAGAAGACCAATATCATCCATGATGCTAGGATTAAGAACCGAGAGTTCCACGTTGGTGATCAAGTCTTACTTTTTAACTCTCGGTTGAAGATCTTCTCGGGCAAGCTAAAGAGCCGTTGGTCTGGTCCATTCACCGTCGCCAAAGTCTTCCCATATGGCACCATTGAGCTTTCTCAGCCAAATGGGCCTAATTTTAAGGTGAATGGCCAGCGCGTGAAGTTTTACTTTGGTGAGGACATCTCTCATGAGATGATTCCAGCCCTAACCACTTTTCCCTTGAATTAAGTTCTAGGTCGAGTCAGGCTCGTGACTCGGTTAACAAAAACAAGCGCTTCTCGGGAGGCAACCCGTTCATCTATCCTTTACCATTTTCATAATAAGTGTAGGGGGAGCCCCGTATGTGTTTGTTGTCTTGTTTCTTATTCTGTGCAGGGATTAAAGCTTCAAAGAGCACTTTTGATGACATTTGACGAACCGTGATCCCGTGTTCCCGTCTTCCTGGTTCTATCCTAAACTGTCGTGATTCAATATTTCATCTCTTATATGTTCACATTGAAATCACTATAGTTTTCCTTCCCTTAGCAAGCTTTACACAAAGTGCACAATGTCCTAAGTGTAGGGGAGTTTACTCCCAAATGCTTAAACATTGAGGACAATGTTTACATCAAGTGTAGGGGGGACTTCTATCGAAGTAAGTGGTCTTTTCCATGAATTTGCCCTCATTTTAACCGATAAACTTTATTTTTCGACATTTTTCAAAATTTTTAATCTATTTTGGCCTAGTAGTTTTTCCTTTGTTAGCGTTATTTACTTTCTTTGCTAAAATAATTTTTAATAAAGTGGTTTTAAATTTTTCAAAGTCGTGAATATTTTGACTCAACCCGAGTTTACTTATCTAAGTTTACTCTAGCTAGTATCCTTAACGTGTTTAAGTTAAGTTTTGCTAGGCTTTTATATAGGGAGCTTTAAAACGCGAAAGTCTTAACTCTCACGGGTTAAGAACAAGAACTTTTCGCAAGTTCCTATAATTGATCCCAGAGAGTCGTTTATCAAAGGAACTTTAAAACACAAATTCTAAAATTGAAAGAGTCTAAGAAGATGCAAGATCCTATAGATGACTCGAAAACCCAAAACTTTGATTTAATTGGCTAAGCATCCACGAGTATCATTCCTTGAGATTTTAAATTCTGGAGGACGAGAGATGATAGAGTCAATTATAAGTTTGGTATTCTTTCGTGAATTTATGTGAGTTAATTATGAGCTTCTTCTCCCATGCTTGCTAATAAATTTATCTGCAATAAATAAGGTTGTACGATTTGAAAAGTTACTTAGCTTCTAGCCCAAGATCGTTTAAAAGTTGCTCGGTATTAATTAGAGTTCATAGCCAAGGCATAACTTATTGAAGCGGGATGCAAAGATTGGCGAGTCCGAAAAGGCCCTAACAAGGCATGAGGGCTACATTTTGTTTCTAAAGATCCAAAGGTGATGTGAAGAATCATTTATCAAAAATCAATATGAAGGATCGAGACACACGACAAAAAGAAAATACTCCCGAAAAGATTATGGAGAAGTCTATCCAAAAAGGCCCTAACAAGGTATGAGGATAAATAGATCCAAGTCCTAAAAGGAGGCGGATCGTTGTATATCAAAGTCTAAAATAAACATTGGAGAAAAATGAAGAAGTCGTGGTCCAAATATGAAGAATCTCTCAAAAACTTCAAGTGAAGAAACTCCTATTATGAAGAGAAGACCATAATTTCAAGAACGTCTCTCAAGATTCGAAGTATGAAGTCGCTGCCAAATATCGGTCCGAGAAAGGTCTCAAATCGTGAAGCAAGTTATGCCAAGATATGAACTTTAAGAGGTCCTGAGAAGCAGTTTTAAAAGATTTTGTCCTTTAGCTAACTATTGATTAAATCGTCCCACTTTATTTTCAGCCTAAATAACTATCGAAATAAGTCAAACAATGCATCCTCGTGATCATTCAAGACAAAAATAAAATATAAGAGATACACCTAGGAATAAGGGAGTCTAAGTAAATAATTGGCCCACATGAATTCGTGTTAGTTTGCTAACTTATATAACAATGATCTCGTTTTTAAGCTTGGTATGGGGAACGTGAAACTTGAGAATGATAAACGTTCATGGCAGCCAAAACCCCAATGTAAGTATTTGATTTCTTTACTTGTTTCCATCTTTTTATTTTCCTTAATGTTTAGTATTTAATAAAGGCCAAGGTGGGTTATTTATGATGGAAAATGTAAACCGTGCTTTAAAATTAATGCATTGCATGAGGGCATTGCAATGGTCAAGTGTAGGGGATTTAATAAGTGTAAAAACACTTATCCTTTTACCACTTATTTCCAATAATAACTAGACCAAAACGTGTATTTTATGTCGTAAAAGTCGGAATTATGCGTGGTTTGTGTTTTTGTTGTGTTTTAGGACCAAAAGATGAAAAAGGAAGAAAACACGGGCTTTCACGGGCTTTTATCGAAGAAAACGAGAAAAGACGAAGTCAAAAGATCAAGAGTGCAAAAAGAACGGAAGTCCAAGGCCTATTCTGAAGATTTATCGAAGAAAAAGTCTAAAGACGGAAGTTTAATGAAGTCGAAGAACTCAAGTCTAAATAATTGAAGAATTTATAAGACGAGTTTAATTAATCCCGAGACGACGTCGAGAAAAGTGGAAGAACTTAAAAGACGAAGAGCCGAGAAGAAAGAAAGAGGAGGCAACACATGCACCTCCCCATTTACCTATAAATACCCTCCTAAACACATTAGGAGGGTGGTTAGCTAGTTTTATTTTCATTTTTCTTTCTAGTTTTTAGAGAGAGAAAGTTTTAAGCTTTCTCTCACTAAGTTTTAACCTTTTCTTTCAAGTTAAGTTCTTTTTAATCTTTGTATTTGAGTTTTATTAATCAAAAGTTCAAGTTTAAGCTTTTAATCTTCAATCATTTTCTTCCTTTCTTGATTTCACTTTTGTCTTAATCCGAATTTTAAAACTTCGTGTGTGATTTTTATGATTTGTTGATTAAAAAGTTAATCTTTTGATTTCTTATTAAGATTTTATACGGTATAAGCTATAAGCTTGTTGTGCTTATTGGCTTATTTCATATATTTAGCTTATTGCTTTTTAGTTTTCTTAAAAAGTTTCATCCTTTAAAAAGTTAATCTTAGAAAGTTTGCTTATTTGGTGATTTGATAAGTTTTTCATTCGTAGCTTATTGAGTCCCCTTATTATTAGCCTTGTCGAGTTCTTGGCAAATGCTAATTGGTGCTGCTTATTGAGCTTTTAGCTTTTCTTCATTTTCGGATTATTTGTGTTCATCGCAATATTGAGCTTTTACACATTCCGACGCCTCATTCCGATAGGTTGCTTGTTTGTATCGCAATAACCCAAAGGGGTTCTACTTTGCGATCACTTGAGTTTTCATTCCCTTATTCCGATCTGGGATTGCGATCGCTCATTGCGATCGTATATTCTAACGGGTCTTAAGGGTGTTTTAAGTTGAAACTCTGCCAAAATTTTGTTAACAACATTTCAATACTTGAACATTGCGAAAAAATCATATTCCGACAGAAGGGTTTTCATACATTCCGATAGAATCGATATTCTGTATTCCGATCTGACATTCCGATAGAACAACATTGCGACAGAATTGACTTGGTTACATTCTGATGGTTATTAAGATGGATTATTTCAAAGGCTTTGTTTTAATCACATTCCGATGATTCTGAGTTTAGTACATTCCGATAGAATTCGTTTTTGCATTTCGTTAGTTTAAGCTTTTAAGTTTTAAAGTTTTATAAAGTTTTAAGTTCTAAATTTAGTTGTTAAGTTTTAAATCATTTACATTTTACTCAACGACATTTATTTGCTTTTAGTTTAAAAATAGATAATCAACCAAACCATTTTATTTTCCACAAAAAACAATTGAGTCGCACTAATTAACTGTAATCAATTCGAAAAGACTTGGAACGAATTTATTTTATACTTGGTTGAAAAACGTGTATTAGGTACCATGTTCATCCCTACTTTCTTATGATTAAAATTTTTTTAATTAATTTTTCTTAATTTTAAATCTTTTTAAGATTTCAAACTTTCGCTTAATTAAAAAAGTTCATGTACCAAATTAGTACATTTAAAAAGTTCGTTACTATTATACGACTTAATCCCTTAAAAATATGCTTTCCAGAATCTTTTTTGGTTTTCAAACTTTTTAACCAGTAGCCTATAAAACTTGGTGGAAATCGACTAACCTGAAAGTACGTTACGTTAAGTGGAAAAAAATAGTTTACGTACCAAGACGATACATTGGCGAAAGTACATTACTATTGTACGGCTTAAACCATCTTCATTTTCATATAAAAAACTTATTTTACACAATGTATCATGCTTTATCACATTTCCTCGCTTATCTTCTCACGTCAAGTTTTATACCCGCGTCTTGACTTATTGCATGACGTGAAGTTAAATCCTTACACTGTTGCGAGACTTTATGAGCCTTTTGAGAACCTTATTTACCGCATATGTTATAGTTTGACCCAAATTTAGAAACATCTTATGTACCCATCTGCCTAAGACCAAACAATAAGATGTTCAGAAAAAATATTTAAATCAAATGAAATTGGGAAGTGATAATTACACTGACCATTTTTATATGTACACAGAAACAGAATATGACTGGACTAATATAACCCTCATCCTGTTTATCTTCTATTGTCTAAAACAAAATAAACCCAATCGTATAATATCTTTCGCCACCGATTCCCGCTACCTTTCAATCCACTCGCCACGCCGAACTGGAGCAACAATGGAATATTATAATTGACGATGCTTCTAAAATTTTCGACAATGGAATAAATCAATTTCTTCATAACAAGTTGTTAAGATCCTAACGTCACTTGTTGTCATTCATCACAAATGGTGTTTTTTCTTAACTATGATGGATTAATAGAGTAAACGCTTCTAATGAAAAAAATGATATAGCATAAAATTCAAAAACATATATAGAAAAGAGTTAGGCGTGACTAACAGATATATATGCATCGGTGACTCGCCGACTCCGTGGTGTTAAGGTACAAGAATATATTGAGATCACATTAAAATAGAGTTGGCCGGAACTGAGAGACTGCTAGAATGGAGATGTCGTTGATATGGTTACAAACTTTGAATGATGGCAGTGGTGGGATATGTATGTTGATGAATATGTGTTATGATGGTTGGCGAGGGTGGTATTCAAGTTTCAATGGAGGGAAAAACAGAGGGTCTGTGATTGTGTGAATGTTCGAGCGTTCTACGTATATTTTTTTGTGCATGGAAATAATCAAGATCTGACCTTGGTGATAATGCATGGTTGTTGTTTATTGATTCGGAATATAGGCCAGTTCAAGACGTCATTGCATAAGGGAGGAAGAGAAAGCGCCAAAAAATTATGTAAACTGTTTATTATTAACAAGGGCACATTCGTCTTTTTCTTTTTGAT
Source organism: Glebionis coronaria (assembly GCA_025667525.1). NCBI lineage: Eukaryota > Viridiplantae > Streptophyta > Magnoliopsida > Asterales > Asteraceae > Glebionis > Glebionis coronaria. The sequence continues at coordinate 18,586,708 of CM046878.1, read as the reverse complement.
TTTCTGTGTGCAAATAATTACTATCCGTGTACATATCATCTGCCAATGAAATTTTATGAAAATTAGATTAGCCTTTAATTAATGTCACACTTAAATAAATTCCAAAACGTTTTTTAGCATTGAACACTAACGGTTCATTTAACTTATAAGTTATGACTCCTTATTTTCATGAAGTATGAAACCGTTTTTGATGTAGTTTTCTTTATATTTCATATTTTCAATAGCAGCCTTTTCTATGACCACAACATGTATATATTTATTGTGATTTCTTTCAATGCAGTTGAAATGAGCTCGATTAGTGTTCTATTCTATACATGATCGTCGGAAAATCGGTGGTAAAGTTATTTTTTTCGTAGTAATCGATCTTGTTAGGTGATTTCTGCAATGTGTTTTGATATACTTGATGCAACATAATATAATTCATGATGAACTATCTCTTTTTTCTCGTTGGCATTTTTTTATATTTATGTTTGTGCTAAAACAAATGCCGCAGACTTAGTTTATGTAATTTAATTTTTGAGACAAACATAATCAGAATCTATCAAATCGTCTCATTTCATTGTGGATACTCATAAAATTTGTTATACATTATCCAGATTTGTATATCGGATTTGATGTTAATTCATACAGTAGCTACACAAAAACAATTCAAATCAAACGAGTACATATAAAAAAGGGTAAAAAAACTCTTAAACATGATAACTCGAAAACAAACAAAAAAAGTTCAACTTTATTCCTTATATACCTTAAAGTTTATAAGAAAACCTTCTTCTCATATTGATTGCCACATACACCACCAACCTGGTCAGCTGCTTGATACGCATCGATAAATACATTTGTGTGTGCAATGCTTGAGTAATTATCCAAAGAATTAATCTAAATTTATTTGATTACTAAAAAGTGCTGTAAAAAATTGTCTACAAAAATAGGAGGCATAAAATATTTATTGTGATGGTGTTACTTGCTTCTTCCTTCCCTTTTATAAGTAAGATATGTTATATAACAGTGTGTTGTTTGGTGTGAAGAAGAAACAGATTTTGTGTCAATTTAGCCATATGAATATTTGTTTGATATGTGAAGTTTTCTTAAAGAGCTCAACTTTTTTGTATTTGTTTCTCACACCAAACAACACATTATGGCAAAGGTAAAGAAATTTGCATTGGTAATGCCAAAGAAATTCGAAGAGAAGTAACGTATAAAAGTATCTAATAATCAACATAGAAAAACTTACGAGATCTTTCTTATCACCTCTTCCCAACAAAACTCACGTGTTCATTAAAGTCAATTTTGTCATTACCCAATTTTATTTTATTTGTGTCAAAACATATTTATAAAGGAAAACTTCGTCTCTTAGTAGGAATTTTTTTTAACCTTCCATTTTATCCTTGTAATATATGCAATGTAACGCCGCTTAGAATGAAAATTCAGTTATCCTATATGAATATTTATTTGGTAGGTGAAGTTTTCTAAAAAAACTCAACTATTTTGTATTTGTTTCTCACGCCAAACTACACACCATGATATATCAATGGGTACTAATAAAATCGAACCAATGAATCCAATCGTTGCGGCAAAGGCAATTTGCGGCACACTGCCCGAGAAATTCTACAAAGAAATAATACAAAAAAGGTATCAAAATAATCAACAAAAAGAAAAAAAATTACACAATTTGTCTTATCATTTGGCCCAACACGCATTGTTACGACACATTGTTTTTTTTTGTGTTAGAACAAACATACGGTCCGAATGTATATAGCAAAAATTCACCTATTTTAATAAGTAACATTCTTTATCTTTCATCTAATCCGATATTTGTAACATACGAAATTTAATGCGCTCAAATTGAAAAATTAATTTTGATATACCAATATTTGCTTCGTATGTGAAGTTTTCTTAAAAAACTAAACTCTTTTGTATTTTTCTCATACACACAAAACAACACACAACAATAAAAGAAAAGATAGGTGCATTTGTAGTGCCCTAAAAGAAAAGATAGGTGCATTTGTAGTGCCCGAGAAATTATACAAAGAAACAATGTACAAAATATATCAAAATAATAGACACAAAAAAGACTTATGACATTTATCTTAACACTTTTTCGAGTATAACTTATGTCTCCTTAAAATCAAAGTTGCCGCTGCCCATTTTCATGCCACTCTCTCTTTTTTGTGTCAAAATATACATACTCACGTGAAATTTATAGAAGATAACTTCGCTTGCAAGTCGAAATCTCCGTTTACTTCCGTTTTATCAAATATATTCAATAACGTCGCTCAAAATGGAAATTCAAATCTCCTATATACATGTTTATTTGGCACGTGAGGTTTTCTTATAAAGCTCATCTCTTTTTACGATAATTCTTAAAAAAAATAGAATGCTTTATATATTTATCAGAACATTTTTTATAGTATTACTTTCTTCTCTCTTCAATTTTACAAGTACCCATTATAATATCATGGTGTGTTGTTTGCTGTGATAAACAAATGCAAAATAGTTGAGTTCATTATAAGAGAAATTCAACTGCCAAAGAAATATTCATGTAGAATAATTCAATTCTCGTCTTATGCGGCTTTACATTACATGCATTGAATGAATAAATTCTCGTTTTTTTTGAAGGTAAAGAAGTATCCAATACATTCAATGCATGTAATGTAAAGCCGTATAAAACGAGAATTGATTTATTCAACATGAATATTTATTTAGTAGTTGAAGTTCTTTTAAGATGAACTCAACTATTTTGCATTTGTTTCTCACATCAAACACAGCATGTTATTAGAATGGGTACTTGTTAAATTGAAGAGAGAATTAAGTAATATCATAAAAAATGTTCTGATAAATATAGATAAATATATAAAGCATTCTATTTTTGTTGAATAATTATCGTAAAAAGAGTTGAGCTTTTTAAAAAACCTCACGTGCCAAATAAATATTCATATAGGATATTTGAATTTCCATTTTGAGCGACGTTATTGAATATATTTGATAGAATGGAAGTAAACGGATATTTTCGACTTGCAAGAGAAGTTTTTTCTATTAATTTTACGTGAGTATGTATATTTTGACAAAAAAAGAGTGTGGCATGAAAATGGGTAGTGTCAAATTTGATTTTAAAGAGATACAAGTTACACTGGAAAAAGTGTTAAGATAAATGTCGTAAGTCTTTTGTGTGTCTATTATTATGATACGTTTTGTACATTGTTTCTTTGTAGATTTTCTCGGGCACTACAAATGCACTTATCTTTTCTTTTGTTGTAGTGTGTTGTTTTGTGTAAGAAACAAATATAATAGAGTTTAGATCTTTAAGAAAACTTCACATACAAAGCAAATATTGGTGGTGTATGTGGCAATCAATATGAGAATAAGAGTGTTTTATCAATGACCACATATAGTTCTTATAAAACCTCTTTAGTAACTTTACAAAATACCCCCTTTTGAAATTAAATTTACCAAACACTCTCCAACGGCTATATTTTGGTTTTTAAAACAATTTGAATTTTTTTTGAAAAAACCTAGTAGCCAACATCTACTTTTTTAAATAATAAAAATAGTTTAAAAAAATAATATAAATCATGTAGCCCAAAGGCTAGTTTTTTTACCAAAATTTATTTTTAATCCCCTATATATACCTAACTATATATCCTCTAAATTCACACACTCCAAATCCTCTTAATCTTTTACATTCACATACAAAAACATGTTCGGAAACCCCAACCAACCTTCTTTCGTTGGCCTCCTTAACACTTTTACCGGAGGTCCTCTTCACAAGAACTATATTCGGATGACCCGGAATGGCAAGAAATCCAACGACAAACATACGAGAATTTCTAACGACAAAGATACACTCAAATTCAATCCGACGAGGATATTGAATTCCAAAAGCTTCAAGAAAACCCACTATCCTTCAATGAACCACAATCCTCACAAACCACACCCCAATTACAAAAAAAACCCGTAAACGGGCGGCCAATTTTTTTTTTGATTTGAGTCAACTAGGGGCGGATTTCGAGAAAAATCCGGATGTGTCGAAAACTAAGTCACGTTGGGTTGCATTGGAGGAGGCATTGCTTGCCAAATGTTATGTTGAGATTTCTGAGGACTCGAATGTCGGGAGATCTCAAAAAGGAGAAACGTTTTGGTATAGGGTTATGGGGTCTTTTTATAACCAAAATTTTCAAACCCATACCAAGGATATGATTACAAGTACATTTAGGGATATGTACCGCGCTTGCCAAAAGTTTAATGGTTATTACCGATGTAACAATGCGGCAATCAAAAGTGGTGAAAGTGATTTGGATGTGATGGCGAGGGCTCGAACAATGTATGCGGAAGAAAATAAAAACAACACTCTCCACCTCGAAGAAGCTTGGGATGTTTTGAAGCCCATGCGAAATAGGACCCTCCTGAAGCCGTTGATTTAAGCGGCGATGTTCCATCACTTACAAATGATGCTCTTTTTTCACCGGATGCAAGACCCCGTCCTCCGGCAAAGAACGAACCGGAAAGAAGGCAAGATCCGAGTCGACGAGCACGGGAGCGAGTATTGGGTCGCATGCATTCGGGGATGCTATAACCTTCGAGTTTTGACGCAAAACTAAAGCCGCCCAAGAAGCCTTCGAAGTGTTGATAAACAAAAACAACGAGTGGCTTATGATGGAGCAACTAAAATTTCTCACAACATCGACTCGGGGTTGTGACGAAACCAAGGCTCGTTTGATCAATGCAAAAGAGGAAGAAATCAAAAAGAAACTTGATTGAAGTGAACATTAGTTTTTTATTTATTTCTGAATTGTTTTTTTTTAATTTCCGTATTGTTGTTTTTTTTAATTTTAGGATGTAATATTTTTTTTATGAATAATGTAAATTAGGATTTTAATAAATTAAATGTTGGTGGTAGTTAATGAAAATAAGTGGAAAATTTGATGTGGTGGTGTGGAAATGGTGTGACCATAAGATGTGTTTTTTTGTGTGGATGTGGAAGTAAAAAAGCTGACTTGATGAGATGTTCTTTGGTGTGGTGGTGTGACCACTCCCTTTATTCTTCGAGGCTAAAGTATTGTGGTGTTAAAACCTTGATTGGTCGACCAGTCCATATGACAACTTGGCAAACTGTATCATACGAGGTGTCATCGTTTTTGGCGCTAAAAATACGAGCTCACGTTGTGACCCCTCTATATTTATATGTACATTTCTTGTATTATTATAATTGTATTTTAGTTTGTTATGTATGGATTAATGAAAACATATTTATTAATGTCACTAATTTCATATTATATGCGAGACATTTTCTATCTTGTTACAAATTTTGACATTACGTCAAAAAATATTGAAATGTCACCACTTTTGTTCATGACATCGTTTACAGCACTAACGATACGTCGATGCCTGGTGACCTATAACCTTCTCTTTTTATAACGCCTCGATTAATATCACAGTTGTAAATATTTTTGGGGTTGTAATATTTTAAACAAAACGAGGCATTCTGACCCGGGCGATGCCTCAGCTATGTCATGAACTTGCTTAGTCATATTATAAAATTTTAAGCATTAAATATATAAACTCGTGTATAAAAAACAAATATGTACAAAGTTTAATTTAGATAAACATATGATGGTGTTGTAGAGTTAACATGGTTACTCTTGTTTAAGATAAATTAAGACACCTCACTTTTAATTTAGCTATATGATCTACGAAAATTAAATTTATGACAATGAACACATATATGAGCTGAAAGTTTCAACCAAACACCATTTTAGTAAAACAATCTATCTCTAACTATGTTATTTACAATTTTTTGGTTTACATACATAATAGGCCCAATACATATTGAACCTAATTCCAACTTACTAACCATACTATTCCATCCTTTGTAAAAAACAGTCTCTCACTTATTTATACCAGATTCACTTTGCACAACCTTACCTCAAAATACATGTAAACACAAAATAAATCACCACATCTGTTTGATTGAAATAGTTTGTGGCTGAAGATCTTGTTTAAAAGTAAAAGATATGTTCTATATCAGTAAGATCTCACAACCACTTCAAGATCTCATCACCGACATAACTATTGTTGTTATGTTATAATTTATTTTCCCAGTCTCAATGTTTCAATCATCAATTTCTAGATCTAACTTTTTTCTCCTGCTACGAATTGGCAACCGAGGCGACCACCACATCCATATCTCATCCCACCGAAATCCTGATCACCTCAAAACCGTCACTACCATCAAAATTGTCCCCCTGATTTGTCGTTATGTTTTCAACGACATCGTGACTGTTGCGGTGGAAGTGTGTGTTCTGGGCCTTTTGAATTGTGATATTTATAATGGAGTATAATTCAGAAAAAAAGTTGAAAGAGTTTTGTAACCTTAAAATTGATGACAAAACTATTAATATTCATGGAATTTATTTACTCTCTTTGTATCCCTTAAACTGTCTAATTTAGTTACCCACTGTAGGGTTTAATCCCTACAACCCTAGTTAACTAGATGCGAAATACTCGATCGAAGAACACACAGACGAATCGACAGAAAAGAAAACACAAGGTAATATCCCTAATCGACTTCTCTGATTAGTTTAGAAAGAATGACGTGTTTGGTTTGTTCTCCCTCACCTCCTTTTATAGAGATGACGGGGAAACCGACTCTTACAATGACTCGGGTCGGGTTGGGCTTAGACATTGCCAACCGACCTTTATTCATAGCTATTAGGAAACTAGGCTATTCGACACTATCCCTAGACACGACTTAGGCGAATATAATGACTAAACATAACAATTTCCACCTTAGGCATATATTAGCCTATCCCAACACTCAGCAATTCCAAGCAGTGTTGTAACTTGCGTCCAGGTACCACCTTCGTCAAGGCATCCGCAGCATTGTGTTCAGTACCCACCTTCAGAACTTCAACCGTCTTTTCTTCCAAGACTTCTCTGATAAAGTGATAACGCACATTGATGTGCTTAGTCCTTTCATGAAAAACATGATTCCGCCATAAGTGAATCGCGCCCTGATTATCACAATTAACTGCAACATTGTTGAGCTACACGCCCAGCTCTTCTAAGAGTCCCCTTAGCCAAATAGCTTCCTTCACAGCCTCCGTAAGGGCCATATACTCTGCCTCTGTAGTTGAAAGAGCCACCACGTGTTGTAGCGTTGCTTTCCAACTTACAACACATCCCTGTACTAAAAATGCGTAACCAGTGAGAGACCTACCCTTATCCGGATCCTTAGCGTAGTATGAATCAACAAAACCTGTTACGTCCACATGGTTGCCACGATTTGTCCCATACACCAAACTCACGTTTACAGTGCCCTGCAAATATTTCATAATCCACTTCACTGCTTTCCAATGGAGTTTACCCGGATTCGCCAAATATCTGCTAACTACACTTACTGCATACGCTATGTCTGGCCTCGTGCACACCATCAAGTACATTAAGCTCCCAACCGCATTTGCATACGGCACCATACTCATTCTTTCAACATCACAATCCCTAACCGGGCAATCCTTCAACGACAGCTTGAAGTGCCCACCCAATGGTATCTGAACCGACTTCCCATTGTCCATTCTAAACCTTTTTAAAACTTTAGAAACATACCCGGATTGTGACACCCTCAGAATCTTGCGACTCCGATCCCTGACGATCTCCATACCAAGAATCTTCTTTGCTTCCCCGAGCTCTTTCATGTCGAACTCCCTTTTAAGCAAAGACTTGGTAGCCGCGATCTCAGCCTTGCTTTTACAAGCAATCAACATATCATCTACATATAACAATAGATAGATATACTCCCTTGGTGCATAACTCCTGTAATATACGCAACTGTCGTAACTGCTACGCTTAAACCCGTTGCTCGGCATATTCTCATCGAACCTCTTGTACCATTGCCTAGGTGACTGCTTCAAACCGTAAAGAGATTTCTTTAACAAACATACCTTGTTACCTTGTTCAAATCCCGGTGGTTGCCTCATGTAGATCACTTCTTCAAGATTTCCATATAAAAACGCCGTCTTTACATCAAGCTGCTCCAGCTCATAATCTTTACACGCGGTCAATGCAAGTATAACCCGAATAGATGTGTGTCGAACTACCGGCGAAAATACTTCATTGTAATCAATATCTGCTCTTTGTGTGAATCCACAAGCCACCAGCCTTGCCTTGTACCTAGGCTTTTGAACGCCTTCAATCCCTTCCTTTATTTTGTACAGCCATTTGCAACTCACCAGCTTTTGCCCAGCTGGATGATCTACTAACACCCAGGTCTTGTTCTTCTTCAGAGAATCCATCTCTTCTTTCATAGCAGCTTTCCACTTAGAACTGTCTTCACAAGCAACTGCTTCCTGGTATGTCAATGGTTCATGAGTATCTTCTTCCTCTGCTGCAGCAAACGCGTAAGCAATCATATTACTCTCATCCCGAAACCTTGCCGGTTTCGTTCTTGTCCTTGGCTCTCTATCCCGAACCAATTGATAATCTGTGAGATCCGGTGGATGATCAATTTCTTGAACCCCTGCATCTTCATCATAGCCATCTTCCTGATCTGTCTGGTCTTCCTGATCTGTCTGGTCTTCCTGATCTGTCTGATCTTCCTGACCTGTTTGATCTTCCTGACCTGGATGGTCTTCCTCAGGCGTATGATTATTTAACCTCTGCAGTTCCACCTCAACATGTAATTCCTCAACAGGCTTATCTTTTCCTGCACCAGAATCCTTCAATGTGTCTTTGTACATGACACTTTCATTGAAGACCACGTTCCTGCTTGTGACTATTTTAGGTGATTCATTATCAAGCCTATATAGTTTGTATCCCTTCACACCTTCAGGATACCCCAAAAGAACGCATTTTACCGCTCTCGGCTCGAGCTTACCTTGTTTAACGTGTGAATACGCGACACAGCCGAAAACCCTCAACATCCCATAATCACTAGGATGTCCCGACCACATCTCCATAGGTGTCTTCTTCTCAATCGCTGTCGACGGTGACCTATTTATAAGATATGCGGCCGTACATGTCACTTCCGCCCAGAAGGTCTTGGGAAATCCAGACTGTATTAATAAACAGCGTACCTTGTCCATGAGAGTTCTGTTCATCCGTTCTGCTAACCCATTCTGCTGTGGCGTCCCGGCAACTGTCAAATGTCTAGCAATCCCACTCTCAGTGCATAGCTGATTAAACTCCCGGTTACAGAACTCAAGACCATTATCCGTCCTAAGCTTCTTAACCGTCCTCCCAGTCTGATTTTCTACTAACTGCTTCTGTAGGTTTATATAGTTCATAACAATTATTTAAAACCCTAATATGGATCAAAGCACGCATAGCGGAAGCGATTAACAAGATCATTAATTTAACACAATTATATTAATCAAGATTAGGGTTACATACCTTTATCCTAGCAAGATCCACAAGACGACGGAACGAACGGCAACTAGGGTTTATCACGAACACCACCAAGAATATAATCTAAAGGAAGATTATATCACGCTCTTGTACACACGTAATACAACGAGTTAACCGTGAGTCTAGCACGAGCAAACCGAGCTTCAACGCTTATGGAGTATCTACCCAACAACCCTAGAGAGGGGCTAGCACTAGATAAAAATAGATAGCAAAAATCAAACAACCAAAACCCTAGAGAGGGGTGTTTGGCCGGCGATTAGGGCAAGGAAAAAAGAGAGAGGGATGAAAATTATGAGGGCTAGAGATTTGTTTATATAGGCTTGGCAAACTTGCTTTCCAAGTAATAACAAATAAGGAAACCATAGTTTCCCTTTGCCCCCCCCCCCCCTCCTTTGGCCGCCGATCGACACACACCCCAAGGGGGTGTTGTGTAATTTTCTCCTCCTTCTTTTAGCTTCTATTTTAGTTTCCATAACGGTCGTTAAACTTAACTCTTATTTATTAACGATCGTTTAAGCTTTAGTTTGATTTAATAAATATACATAAAATATATTTAATAAATAAATTAACCCTTTACGTTATGTGTGCAATCCCGTGATCCCGAGTTCGATCCTATCTCACGACTATTAAATTTAAGTCCATAAACTTTCAGCTCCCACTTAGATAAAATTCTAATATCGTGATCACATTGACTAGCGTCTAGTTACACTAGCAATGTCACTAGTACAAACCGGGTAAGGTCTCCTGGACAAGAACCTTTTAATGATTACATCATTATTATTATCCTTTCATTTCAAATACATCGTTAATAAGGATATGGATCTTAGTCATTCCTTCATTAACTATTCTGTTTCTCGTTTACGGATATAGCAAGATTACCAAAACACATTTGGGTGTGGCCACACAAACATCTTACTACTCCCCCGAGGGGCCCAGCTGTATTTATACTTCAAAATAAATTTTGAAGGAAACGAATCCCATTTCGACTACAAGCAAAACACATGAACTTCGTAACACTTCTGAAAATAACCCTTATGACTACCAGTTACGTTTAGCGTTAGGTTACTTTACAGAAATGCACTACATTCAATGCAGTTTTCTGGTATCTCAGGTCTAAGGATAACTATTTATGATTTACTTAATGACAAAGATCCATAAAGTAAAATCACATAGTTGGGATAAGTCCAATATTTGATCCATCAAATATCTTCCAAAATTGACCAATATACTTTCAAGTATACTCTGTCACTATTTTGAATTGTCTTAGTTTAATAATACTCCAATATTATTAATCGACAACGGACATTTAGAAACATCAAAATGCTCATGGATTAAAACATGTAAAATAGGATACAAAATTAAATAACAGAAAAATAAACGAAACCCAATATTTATTTCATCAATTTAATAATGTCTTACATCCTTTATCCAAATACTAATCAACAGATTTATTGCATGAATTCGCTAGCTAGTTGCAGCCCAATTAACTTGGCATGCTTAACTACCTTTGGCCTAGATAAAGCCTTAGTAAAAGGATCTGCTACGTTATCATCTGTGTGAACTTTTATTAATTTTATTTCTCGAGCTTCCACTTGTTCTCGAACGTAGTGATATCTACGTTTAAAGTGTCTGGCGCCCTTCATGACTCCAGGGTCATTGGCGAATATTATTGCCGCAGAATTGTCGCAATATATATCAATAGGTTCTTTAATTGAAGGCATCACTCCAAGATCTCCAATAAACTTCCTAATCCAAACAGCTTCCATTGCATCTTCTGAAGCAGCCATGTACTCAGATTGAGTCGCATGCATAGCAATGGTTTTCTGCTTACTGCTCTTCCAGTCAACTGCTCCTCCATTGATGACAAACACGTAACCCGTCTGAGACTTCGTATCGTCTTTATCACATTGCCAGGACGCATCACAGAACCCTGTTACATTCAGTTCTGTGTCTGGTTTACCCCCGAATACCAAAAACATATCTTTCGTACTCCTCAAATACTTCAGAATATGTTTAACAGCAGTCCAGTGGAACTTTCCTGGATTCTGTTGGTATCTACTGACCAAGTTCTGGGCAAACGCCACATCAGGCCTTGTACATCTTACAGCATACATAATAGATCCTACTGCCGAAGCATAAGGCACCTTCTTCATGTAAGCCACCTCTTCAGGTGATGATGCATCTTTCTCATGACTTAACTCATGCTTAACCTCCATCGGTAAAAAACCTTTCTTAGAGTTATGCATGTTATATTTCTTCAATATCTTATCAATATAAGCATCTTGGCTAAGACCAATTAACCGCCTACTCCTATCTCGATAGATTTTAATTCCCAGAATATATGCAGCATCTCCTAAATCTTTCATAGAAAAACATTTACCAAGATAATCCTTAACTTCCTTAAGTCTTGGAATGTTACTTCCCATGATTAATATGTCATCAACATATAGAATTAGGAACACTACATTACTCCCACTAGCTTTGCGATATACACATGGCTCATCACGATTTTGAATAAATCTGAACTTTTTGATTTCTTCATCAAATCGCTTATTCCATTGACGTGATGCTTGCTTCAAACCATAAATAGATCTTTGAAGTTTGCACACGCGCTTTGGATATTTAGGATCAACGTACCCTTCTGGTTGTTGCATATAGATGTCTTCATCTAAGCGACCGTTCAAGAAGGTAGTTTTAACATCCATTTGCCATATCTCATAGTCATAGTATGCTGCTATAGCTATGAGAATCCTAATAGCTCGTAAGTCTGCTACAGGAGAAAATGTCTCCTCGTAGTCTATGCCAAAAGTTTGAGTAAAACCTTTAGCTACTAAACGTGCTTTATAGGATTGTACATCCCCATCCATGTCAGTTTTCTTCTTATAGATCCACCTATTTTTCACTACTTTAGCATTTTTAGGCGCGTCTACAAGAATCCAAACCTCATTGATTTCCATGAATTTCATTTCCTCATTCATCGCAACTATCCATTTTGACTTTTCTGGATCAGACATTGCGGATCGATAGTTAGCAAGTTCACCAAGATCCCCTACTTCTTCCTCATCATCCTCTATGTATAGACATAGTTTGTCCGGCGCACGTATAGTCCTTTGAGACCTACGTGGAGGAATTAATTCCGGTGGAACACCCAGACTTTCTGGTTCTATAGGAATTTCATCGCTAGTATTTTCAGAAGGCAATGTATCTTCTTGAATTTCTTCAAGATCATAATTTCTCCCACTGAATTCTTGATTTACAAGATCATTTTCAAGGAAGTCTCCATACCGAGCCACAACTATTTTGTTCTCAGCCGGATAATAAAAGTAGTAACCCATAGTTTCCTTAGGGTAACCTACAAAGATACATTTAACTGAGCGTTGTTGGAGTTTATCTCCAGAGTCACGTTTCACATACGCCTCACAACCCCAGACTTTTAAATAAGACAAATATGGCTTCTTGCCATGCCATAGTTCATATGGTGTCTTATCTACCTTCTTTGTGGGAACCATATTTAGAATACGAACAGCAGATTCAAGAGCATAATCCCAAAAGGATAATGGTAAAGTTGTAAGATTAAACATAGATCGCACCATATCTAATAATGTACGATTTCTCCTTTCAGATACACCATTTTGTTGTGGAGTATACGGAGAAGTAAGTTTCTGAACAATTCCATTCTCACTTAAATAATCTTTAAACTCTTGACTTAAATATTCACCACCACGGTCAGAACGAAGAGCTTTAATCTTCTTTCCTAGTTGTAACTCTACTTCTGCTTTAAATGTTTTGAATGTTTCAAATACCTCATGTTTATGTTTAAGTAAATAAACACAACCATAACGGCTATAATCATCCGTAAACGTTAAGAAGTAGCTAGCACCTTTCCTTGACACATGTCTAAGTGGTCCACACACATCAGTATGTATTAAACCAAGTAGTTCAGTAGCCCTTTCAATATTGCTATTAAAAGGTTTCTTGGTCATCTTTCCAGAGATACAAGATTCACATTTATCAAATGATTCATCATTGATACTTTCCAAAAGCCCATCACGTTGCAGCTTTTGTATGCGAGTCTTCCCAATATGGGCAAGCCTACAATGCCAAAGATAAGAAGAGTTCTTGTCTAACTTACTCTTCTTATTCATGCTAAAAACAGAATTATTTTTTCTCTTGGAATTTTCATCATGCATGTTAATTTCAAAAACACCATTCACAGAAATTGCATCAAAATAGAATAGACCATCTTTGAAAACAGAAATTCTATTATTATCAATCGTGTGAGTAAATCCAAGATCCAACATACAAGAAAAGGAAATAACACCCCTAACAATTGTAGGTGCATAATGACAATTATTTAAAGACAGTACTAAACCCGAAGGTAAAACTAATTTAAATATTCCTATAGCTTCAACCGGTGCTTGTGCGCCATTGCCCACTTGCAGAGATTGTTCCCCATAGGATAGTCTCCTCTTCAACTCAAATCCCTGCAGGGTATTACAAATTTTAATACCACATCCCGTATCCTATACCCAGGAGTTTGATTTGTATGAAAGATTAAATAACTCTATCATAAATAAGTTACCTGAAGATGGTGCTGCAGCAACTTGCTCAGCCTTCTTCTTATGTTCTGCCATTTCATGGAGATAGAGAGAGCAATTCCTCTTCCAGTGTCCAGTCATCTTGCAGTAGTGGCAAGTCTCATCTTTCTGAGATTTCTTAGCAAAGTTCTGCTTCGACTTAGATGTAGTCGCAACTTGCTTGCTCTTATCAGCCTTGCCTTTGCCTTTCTGCTTCTTATTCCCTTGCGGTTTAGGTTTAGACACTCTACCCTTTTGTACATAAAGTACTTGAGGCGTAGCAGTGGATGCCTTATCTTTCAAACCCTTTTCGAAGTTAATGAGCATTGCATGCAAATCATTAACTGTCTTCCCCGTGCAATGCATATTATAGTTACGAACAAAATCACCAAAGTCCTTATTAAGGGACCTGTTGATCAAGTTAATAGCCATAGCATGATCAAAGGGTTGTCCTAGTGCGATGAGCTGTTCCATATAACCTCTCATCTCCAAGTAATGTGCACTTACGGACTTTCCAGGAGCTTGCTTACAGCTGTGTAGAGCATCAACAAGATCATAGATCTCTACAGCCTGTGGCGTTTCATACACTGCCTTAAGTTCCTCAAGCATTGCCTGAGGTGGAAATAGCTCATACTTCCTTTGAAGTGCTGGAGCCATTCTTCCTAACATTACAGCAGCCACCTCATGGTGCTTCTTAACGTTAGCGGCGTGTTGAAGCCTTTGCGCATCAGATGCTCCTTCAGCAAGATCCCCCGGAAAAGGAGTTTCCAAGATATTGATAGTACCCGCTGCTCTCAGACTAATTCTTAGTGAGTGGTACCAGTCATTGAAATTTGGGCCAGTAAGTTCAGGCCGTTCAAAGAAAGCTTTGAACGCCGAGCTTATTGTCAGATTGCTTTCGGGTTGAGCCATTTCTACAGAAATAAGTTCAAACATTAGTATTTTCGATAATGCAATTCAAGAAAATAAAATTAGCCCGGTAATAAAACCATAGTATTTTCCTTGAAAAACTAGAACCCATATTGACATAGATTCATCACATCAGTTGATCTGCTAGTGACAAATGTATTCAACACAGTAACTTGTCGAACAATAATTGCCAAATCAAACTGCAATTTCTAGATATGTTAAGGGATTTACATTGCCAAAATCATTTGCATTGTAAACATGTTTTATCCCTTCTTTATGCCTTAAGTTTCCAGTTCTCACTGAGTAACTCAATTAAGTCGACTAATCTAAAGAACGTAAAACCTTCATGTGCAATCTTATTCAGTCATGAAGTTTTCTCTCCATTACAACATCGTCCGATATCTTATATGACGACAATTGTAACTTCAAGTGTTCGTCAATTAGAGGGCATATGACTTAAATTTAGGGTATAGATTTTGGTGTCAAAATCATGTACGGAGAAGCATGCATACATCTCCATAACATAAGTTTAATAAAAAAACGTTTAGTAAACTTTTTGGTGAGACTAAAAGTTCATCATATATTTGCAAGTTGAGGTATTGGTTCAACCAATCAAAGATTTTACACACAACTAAATTTACACCGTACTTTTTCTAGAACTCAGTTATAGCACAAAGCAATAACCTTATTCATTGTGTTTCGGATGTGAATCAATGTAGTTAAATCAACCTTAAAGAATTATACCAATAACAACCGTAGGTAATTCCAATTTTGACGCACAGGCGAGCCAGGAATTTGGTCAGCGCTGAAGCATAACACCTCCTTCCTTAACCGGGTACTTGACCAGCAGTGCGTTATACCCACTTTATAGTTTGTCAAAATTGAGTAGGCCGTTAAGTTGCTATTGCAATTCTAATCAACACAAATCATATGTATTTTACATCTCAAATCAATTCATTAATTTTGATAAGATTTAGTCCATATTATTTTTCTTGGAAAAAATTACCCTTGTTTACAACATACAATAAAAAAACGTATGAAAACAAGTAGTACAAAAAAAAACTAAATCAAATAGCCACATGCAAACCAATTTATTCAAAGAACATCAAATCTAGGGTTTTTATAAACATAAAAAAGTCTTCCCTAATTTTAAAACTTTGAATCAAATAAAGCAAATAGCAATCAAAATTATATGATCCGTAAAAACATGCACGTTCATTACGGATCTCCCACATTCTCTTAACAATTAATAACTACGGATCGTAACCACAAATGACATAACAATTAATTCATGCAAAACATCTAAAGTCAATTACCATGTAATTTTAGGGTTTACAAAAATATTATTTTTTTTTATAAAAATTCGACTAAAGTCGATTTTAATAATAATAAAAAACAAAACCCTAATTTTTCATAAAACCTAAAAAACAACATGTAATTTTTAACACAAATCATTATTAGTTAAAAAACTTTAGATCCTGATAATTATAATCATGTTAAAATGGCTCTCGATGCCACTGTAGGTTTATATAGTTCATAACAATTATTTAAAACCCTAATATGGATCAAAGCACACATAGCGGAAGCGATTAACAAGATCATTAATTTAACACAATTATATTAATCAAGATTAGGGTTACATACCTTTATCCTAGCAAGATCCACAAGACGACGGAACGAACGGCAACTAGGGTTTATCACGAACACCACCAAGAATATAATCTAAAGGAAGATTATATCACGCTCTTGTACACACGTAATACAACGAGTTAACCGTGAGTCTAGCACGAGCAAACCGAGCTTCAACGCTTATGGAGTATCTACCCAACAACCCTAGAGAGGGGCTAGGACTAGATAAAAATAGATAGCAAAAATCAAACAACCAAAACCCTAGAGAGGGGTGTTTGGCCGGCGATTAGGGCAAGGAAAAAAGAGAGAGGGATGAAAATTATGAGGGCTAGAGATTTGTTTATATAGGCTTGGCAAACTTGCTTTCCAAGTAATAACAAATAAGGAAACCATAGTTTCCCTTTGCCCCCCCCCCTCCTTTGGCCGCCGATCGACACACACCCCAAGGGGGTGTTGTGTAATTTTCTCCTCCTTCTTTTAGCTTCTATTTTAGTTTCCATAACGGTCGTTAAACTTAACTCTTATTTATTAACGATCGTTTAAGCTTTGGTTTGATTTAATAAATATACATAAAATATATTTAATAAATAAATTAACCCTTTACGTTATGTGTGTAATCCCGTGATCCCGAGTTCGATCCTATCTCACGACTATTAATTTTAAGTCCATAAACTTTCAGCTTCCACTCTTTGAACTTTTTAAATGCTTCGTGTTTGAACCTGAGAACATAAACCCATACCCTTCTAGAATAATCATCGACAATAGATAAGAAATACCTCTTACCTCGCAATGATTCCACCTGAGACGGACCCCATAAGTCTGAATGAACATAGTCTATCACTCCCTGAGTAGTGTGCCTTCCTACACCGAAACGGACTCGATGTTACTTTCCCAGAACACAATTCTCACAAAAATTGAGCTTACCTAGACTCTTCTTACCAAACAAACCCTGCTTTTCCAGCACGTGTAGTCCCGCCTCACTGATATGTCCTAGTCTTTTATGCCAAACCTGCACAAGACTGTCTTTTTCTTCAACACTAGCATTAAGCTCACCGGCCAATGCATGGCCATCCAAAGAGTACACACAGTTCTCCCTTCTGGTTCAAGATATAATATCCCTAGAACCATTAATCACCTTGACTTTGCCCGACTGCAATTTTACGGCATATCCCTCTTTTTCAAGAGTTCCAAGCGATATCAAGTTTCTTTTCAATTCAGGAATGTACCTGACATTGTGTAACACAAAACTTGACCCTTCTTTCAGTTGTACCTTTACCTTGCCAATACCCCTGATCTTGCACTCCCTGTTGTCGCCCAACAGTACGCTGCCCCCATCGCATTCCAGAAAATTAAAAAATACATCTAACCTGGGTGACATGTGATATGAACCTCCTGAATCCATGATCCAATCTGGCAGTCTTTCTGCACTCATCACCATCATCACCTCAGAATCGTCGTAAATCGAACCACTGGAGCTTGGTTGATCATCTTTATTGACGTAACCTTTTGACTTCTTGCGATTATTCTTCGGACAGTCTCTTCTCAAGTGCTCCTCAGATTGGCAAATAAAGCATTTGAGTCTTCCACCTCGAGATTTCGATCTTGACTTTCCTTTTGACTGATGCGAATTCCTGCGATCAGTTCTTACCCTCACATATAACCCTTCACCATCATCCCCCTTCGCCTTGAACCTTTCTTTGATTTCCTTTCAATTTAGTGTGGCCATCACGTCCTCCAAAGTCAAATCTTCCCGTCCATAAAGCAAGGTATCCACAAAGTGTTCGTATGATGCTGGTAAAGACGTGAGTAACAATAAAGCAAGATCTTCATCTTCGAATTTTACCTTAATATTTGCTAAATCAAGAACGATTTTGTTGAACTCATCTATATGCTCGGAAATCTTTCGTCCAGACGGCATGTAGAATGTATACAACTTCTTCTTCAGGTACAACTTGTTGGCCAATGACTTTGTCATGTACAAAGACTCGAGCTTTGACCAAACCCCCGCTGCAGTCGTCTCCCCGGTAACCTCTCTCAGGACCTTGTTACCTAAACACAAAATCATGGCACTGTGAGCTTTCTTGTCAAGCTTAGATTTCTCTTCAGCTTCCATATTCGCGGGTAAAACCTCTAGAGCTGCTTCACATCTGTTCTGGATTAATAAAGCATGCATCTTGATTCTCCATAACCCGAAATCACCAGTTCCATCGAATTTCTCGATGTCAAACTTTGCTCCCGTCATTCTTTATCCCTTTGTTGATTTGCTAAACCTTGTGATAAACCCTCACAATCACAAACCAATAAAGCCCTTTCCGATAATCCGCTAAACCTTGTGATAAACCCTCACAATCACGAACGAAAACCCCTTGTGTAAAATCCGTTTAAAATAATATACCTTTCTTCTATTCTTATAAGCCCAAAAGAAAGCCCAAGAAAAACAAAAACAAAGTACGGATGAAACTTTTGAAAGTTTTATTAGTTGACTTTTCTAAAATCAAACTAATCTTCTTCTTCTCTCTCTGTCTTCTCAGTGACGACAGAAACAAGAAAAAAAAACTCCAAACAACCCTTTAATGTCGATCGATGATTACTGCTGCTCCTACTTGATGTTCTCGAACCAGAAACACCAAAACCCTTATCGATGAAAACATCAATCGATAAGAAACCGTCAATCGATCTCCTAGTAAACCAACGCCCGCGAAACCTGAGCGCTCTGATACCACTTGTAGGGTTTAATCCCTACAACCCTGGTTAACTAGATGCGGAATACTCGATCGAAGAACACACAGACGAATCGACAGAAAAGAAAACATAAGGTAATATCCCTAATCGACTTCTCCGATTAGTTTAGAAAGAATGACGTGTTTGGTTTGTTCCCCCTCAGCTCCTTTTATAGAGATGAGGGGGAACCGACTCTTACAATGACTCGGGTCGGGTTGGGCTTAAACATTGCCAACCGTCCTTTATTCATAGCTATTATGAAACTAGGCTATGCGACACTATCCCTAGACACGACTTAGGCGAATATAATGACTAAACATAACACCCACAAATGCATATTAAGTTTTCTATTTTAATATTTATTAGACAAAATGAAGAAATCATTAACACTCCTTACTTAACTCTTTAGGACTCAATTTTTATAGATATAAAATAACATAAGAGCTCAATTAATGAAACGAGTGGCAACGAAATAATGAGATGGTCAGTTCGCCGCTAAAAATGATTCTCGTGGCCAGGATATGATGTTGGTCTATTGACCTATCCACATGATGGCCTTTTCTGTTTTTATTCATTTTAAAAGGACAACAGATTTTGTATCCGGGTCATACTATAGACACCCACTGGCTCGCCTAAAAGTAACAAAAAGGTACAAAATATTCTTTTTTTACATCTTCTGATTTAGTCTGACACAGTTTTTATCAGTTTCTGTTCCGTGTTTTTTGCCAGTTTAATATTTTTAACTTTTCAAACATTATAAACTTTATTTCGTATTTTCAGTTTCACGGTTTTATAACAAAAGTAGTATTACAAAAATATATAACAAAAAAATTTATCAAAAAATTAAAGGAGGTATGGATGGTGTTTTAAGGACTGTGCTGAACTTATGCACATATGAGCGTAGTAAATTATTCTAACGTGCATGTAAAATATGGAGTAGTTGTTATTCTTACCAGGTCTTGTCATGCACGTATCACGTATCACCCTTGAGATTTGGGGATCTTCTCTCCTAAATCTTAATCATTATATCTATTTTGTCCTGCCGCCATGTCACACATCCTACTTTTTACAAACATTCCCATTTTCATTTATGTACTTATTTGTTCTACAAGTACTATACCATTTCCATTACTTATATTTTCTACAAGTACAATTATTAGTACTTATTTGTTCTACAAGTACAATTTCCATTTTCGTTTACATTCCATGGCAGGAACACCGCAATTATCACCAAAGAACACCGGCTCGGAGCCTCCTTCCACAAGTGTCCAGGAGGTGCTGTCACCCTCTTCCACCACGGGGGTTACCCCACCCAGAACCTTTCTTAGGGTCCCAAGTCTTGTTAGGACCCCGACCAGTTGCCCCACACGTACGGTCGATCTCCACAACGAGTAGCGCGAGTTGCGGTGTGTCGTCCAGCAGCCTGCTGACAACCATGATGAAATCCACGAGACACTACTTGCGCTTAGCCATCAAGTGGAAGATGCGGCGGAGATTGCTAAAAGAATCAAAATCCTGGATCTTAAGGAACTTCCGCAGCCAGAAGAAAACCATGATGCTGCGGATGCTTGATAACTCTCTTTTTGAACTGTAAACCTTATAAAATTCACCCTTGGTTTTTGTATGCTTTTGGTCACCATGCTTGTAGAAATTGCGTGGTAAAGTTAGTAGTTATAAGGGCTAATGTAACGTTGGCGGATGCTCTAAACATCCGTTATAGTTTATTTATTTGTTCGGAAAATTAAGGTGTAAAGCTAAGGTAGCAAAGTTCATTTGCTCTACAAATTACCAAATCATTTTTAAGAGATCGTAATACAAGATTTTCTCTTTTGAGATGTGTTTCAACATTTTATCTCTCGAATGTGAATACTAATTACATGAAGATGTTTAGTCATATTACTAGCTTCATGGCTTCAAAGTATTCAACATATTCTTTACGTATTTTAGTTACACATTTTCATGATTCTTTGGATAAATCGTTAAAATTTGTACATGCGTAGAGTTATAAGTCACGAAGAAAGGCTATAGGCATATAAATCGAGCTTGTTTGCCTTGTTAGGATTTTTCTAGTCATGAAAGAGTGTCATAGCCTCATAGGCATATTGTACCATCGTTGAATGTACCAAGCCACTTGAAAATCACCTAAAAATATGTACTCATGTTTAGTTAGCAAAGCCCACCAAATACATTATACATAGAATGTGTAAATATATAGTACTGTATAACTTATCAAGATTAAAAGTCACAGATTAGATTAGTTCTCTAAGAATGTCTGAATTATATTACAGATGTATTCAAGAAAATCAAAATAGCAACTGCTTTATTAATTTCATCTAGTAAACCAAAAAAAAAAGTACGAAACTAAACAGGTTATCTTGGACTACAAACGATCGAGCTATTAAGCTGTTGCTATTCCATCTTGAGACTTTCATCGTAGTTGTCATCCAACGCCATCTCAATTAAGCTTGGTAGAGTACAAACCACACGAGGAGACACGGGTTGTAAAATTTGAGGTTTAACATTTTGGCAAGTTGATCCAGCGTTGAATGACGAGTTACTAGCTTGTATGTTGATATTCTGAAGAGTGATGCCTTCACAACTCCCATGAGTCGCACTGCATATAATATTGATTGCATTTTTTCCCGAAGAAGTCCCATGTATATCCTTGAAAAAGACACTGTTTATTTGAACAACAGGTTGCTTCACAAGGGAGAAAAACAAATTAAATCAGGTTATGAAAACTCTAGTTAATGCAATAATGTATGTGGATTGAATGTGACATGATAAAACGAGTTACATACAATGTCTTTGCATTTGTTAGGATCGTGATTATGGGGGCAATAAAACTGAGTGAGTATAATCGGATTTTCAACATCCACCATTGTTATGTTACTAATTGTTATATTGCTGGCCGAACCAGAACCTCCCTGAAAAAGCAAAACAAACAGTGTTAAATCTATACATGTAAAATGATGAATGGTTAGTAAATGGAACATGTATAAGTAATATACCGGCACAGTTTTGATCCTAACTCCGTTTTGAGTATTAGTAAAGGTTGAGCCGATGACCTTGATGTTACTAACAACGTCTCTCGAACCATTCCTCCCTAAACTTCCGACACTAAACAGACAAAAAGATAATCAAGCTAATTATACCATACCATAAAGACTCAATCTATTTTATGATTAAAAGTTGTAAAAAAACATATGATATACCTTATGCCATGACCAGGGCCACAGCTTAAATTAGTAATGTTGATATTGAAGCTATCTCCATTAATTGCGATACAATCGTCTCCTAGAAAACAAACAGAATTATTATACATTTTAAACGGACTTCACACAAAGATGGAACTAATATCATGTAGATAGAACTCTAAACTAGACTGGTCACAAATAAATTCACTAATTTATACCTGTTCTGATATTTCCACCATTAATTTGAACACCGTTGGTAGCAGAGATGTCAATGCCATCAGTATTAGGACTATCTCCGGGTGCGTTAATATTGATATTCGAGATAACAGCTCCGTTGCAAGCATTAATAGATATATGATTCTCGGGCTATCAATCGAATTCACTCCTACAAGGTGAAGGCCGTTACAAGCATGAAACCCTAACGCCTGCAAATTAAATATAAAAGAAAAAGACATCAGTAATAGTATTTCAAATTAAATAAAGTCACATGCAGTATATATAGATGATAGAATTGAAGTTAATCACTTACAGTTGGCTTGTTTTCGCAATTGCCCGCCTGAAAAAGGTATTGATCAAACTTATTACTCGATTATTGGCTAAGAAGATATAGAAAACTAACCCCGTGGATTAGTAGACCAAAAGGTCATGAAATCATGTTTACCCAAAAAGCAGATATAAAAACTAAGATGTTCAAATCGATTAGAATCAAGAGAGCAATTGATAACTTTACCGTCTCGCAAGAATCCCACCACCCAGTAGTCCCTTGACCTTTAAATTGCCCTCTTCCGGTAATAACAAGGTTATCTATATATTGGAATTTCATCCATGTATCCGTGTTATTAGTCCAATCCTTCTTGGCTAACGCTGTAACGTCCCCTATGACCTATGAGTATATAAATATATAACACAAATTGTAAATTATGTATGTAACCTGAAACATATTTAATAGGAGGATGTTGGCACCATTTACTTACATTTACGACCAGAGAAAGTTATCGGTCCAACGACAGTGTTTCCAATAGGAAACATCAACTGACCACTAGAACCACATGCTTGACTCCATGCTTTGTTCACCGCCTGCAACAAAGTCATACATACACATCTATAATCAAAACACTAGAATTGTTCCATAACTACATGTATATGTCATTTCAAATGTAGCATTTGAGGATGTCGTACGGCTAATATATGTATATAAACGGAGTAGAGTTAGCTGCACTTACCAAAGTATCGTCCGTTATTCCATCTACTTTAGCTCCAAAATCCCTCATATTAGTTTCTTCTTCTGAAGTGAATAGATTTTGAAGATTTGGAACGGCGAGCCCAAGCACCATGAAAATGCTCGTAATAAGGAACCTTGTATGAATAGCAGCCTGCATTTGATAAATACTTACAAACTTAATGATCGAACTGTTTAATCAAATTAGTTAAACCAAGAATATAAGGCTAAAAGCAAATTACCATAAGTATGAATATGAAACGAGTAAATGAAGATGTAAGTTGATGGATTTGTTATTAATTGGTTCCGACATTTATAGATATGGTGAGATGATAATTTAAATGGTAATCAAGTTATTTTTGAAAATGGTTTATTGAATCTCGAAAAAAATTAGTCTATAAGATATATGCAAATAAACTATGATATATCGCTTGTTTCTTGATTAACAAAATTATGAAAATATTAGGAGATAAGATTCCGACTTATATTACCAATTTTATTAATCAAGATAAGATCATTTTTGTAATGACGGTTAGTTACCACCATACACTATTATTAGGATAAGATTAATGTTGGGTAAAACCCGTAAATACACTAAGTAGTATACAATTTGAATTATACATTACGAACTTATTTATTTACTGAAAAAATTCAATTCTTGACTTTTATATATAAAAAAAACCTCTTTAACCGGTATTTTGTTTGGTTACCGGTTGTTTACTTCTTTGGGGTTAAAAACCTGTATCTCAATATTCGACCTCCAACATGTTGCAAGTAATCGGAGTAACTTGAATGAATACATTTTTGATGTTCAGTAACCTAAAAGGCAAAAGGTTATATTCTAGTAATCTAATGTCTCGAAAAATAATAATAATTAGGTAAGTGCGATGAATAAAAGATGAAAGTTGGATAACCTAAACATCCAAAAACTCTTACGTCAATGTCACATCAGTTCACCTTTTTTGTCACTCAACTCACTTTTCAACTTTACCGATAGTGAAAAACTCACCGCTATGTGATTACGAGTTTTGCTAAAATTTACCCAAAGAGAGAATATTATGGAGTAATAAAAAAGAAAGCAATTCAGTACTGTAACTAAAATTTATTATTCTATTTAAAATATTAAAAATGTAACAACAGAATCATGGATGTAGCTCAAATTATAGAGCGCTCGCTTTACGTGCGAGAAGTACAGGGTCGATCCCATACATCTCCTTTATATAATCATTTTTACAACTTTACTTGTTGGCTTATTGATGTATTATTTCTCTACGTTTAATTTCTTTATATCCATTTGTTGATGATGAATAATGGAATGAGCAAGGTAGATCTCGGAATTTAATCCCGGTATTCCTTCTCATACACTACTAGAATAAGGAACAACAACGACGAAATTTCCGACGGATAGATATCTGTCGCTACTATACCGACAAGATTCCCATAGATCAGCAACAAAATTGCTTTTGTGACCAAGTTCCTATATATTTCCAAGAGAAATTATTGCCTGCGAATTTGCCACTAATTCATGTTATTTACTGTCAACTTTCTGACTACCTTCCGACGACAATCTTATCCGTCGCTATTCCGTCGGAAGTGTTTAAATCTATGATAACTTTTTATATTTATTTAATTCCGTCGAAACCGACCCAATACCAACGGAAATTAAAAAAAATTGTATGCAATATTTGATATATTAACTATTTTCTTTGATGCAAATAGTACAAAGTAAATATACCATGATTGAATTTAAAATATAACTCCTTATATACTTAATTTATGTATTATTTTTATATGGCCCTTGCTCTAACAGCCCCTCTACCCGAAAATCAAATTATCAAAAATCGAACCCTCTAACCGAAAATTGAAGCACACAACCAAAACTATGCGACTTGATCGGTTATGAATGTAAATAAGACTTGCAATAGTCTTCTTCTACTAGTTTATTAAATTTATTAAAACTTTAGAAAACTTATTAAAAATGTGAAATTTTGATAACAATCATATTTAACATCTCTACAAATGTCCTTATCAGAAAGTCCATAATATATATCTATGAAAAACACGTCGTTTCATTTCCTTCTTCAACTCAATGTTCCATCATCACCCGTCTTCGATCAACACAAACAAACTTTACACTTGATACTGACCCATTAACGTTTGTACTTCTTATCTTCCTTTCTAGTTTATAAAACTTATCACTATAACACTTTACAAGATTATTTAAAATAATTTCAAACTTATTTATCTTTATTATTTTTAAATTCAGATTTGGTAACTGAATTATTTAGTTGTGGATTATTTTCTTTCTAGTCATTTCACATACCAAATTATATGAATTTGAGTATTAAGCTGCGAATTAATTTTTATCTCCGGGACATATTTGTGATTGTTAACGACATAAATCTTTTGACATATTTTCAAGGAACATTTCACCGACGAGTTTCCAACAGATATATTATGGTTTTTTATCGACAAATTTCGAAGAGAAATAACAATAAAATTTCGACGCTTGTTTTTCGCGGTATTTCCGACATAGTTCCGGCTGATTGGAATTAGCGACCAAGAATTTACAGACATACCATTTTCGTCGCAAGTCCGTCGGAAACCACCTATACTGATAGATTTTCGAAGAAAATCTCCGTCCCTATTGCTCCATTTTCTAATAGCATATATGAACACATCCTACTTTATATAAGATCAATCTCATGAAATCATAATCGCATTCAACTAATTGTAGGGGCGGATTAAGTTTTTTACGAGAGTGTTGCACAAAAAATTCCAAGCGAGCCATGTACAAATTCTTTCATCATAAGTTAGATTAGCACCACAAAGACTTTTTGGGCTAAACTAAGGATGCACGATAAAAAATCAAGGTAGCAAAATTATTATTAGAGGGTTGCACATATACAAGATGATATTTTTATGAAAACGTTATACGCATGGGGCGGAGCCACGTTAAGACTACCGGGGGAGTTGCCCCAACAAACCTGTCGTAGACAAGAAATACATGTATGAAAAATATCAAATTTTTAGTCAAAAAGTGCAATGCTCTCAACTTGAAAATCATAATGCCCTCGTCAATCACTAGGATTGTAAAAACCAGTATTTAAGAATTTCAGAATATTAAATACGCACGCTCAGTTTCAGTTAAATATTATTGATAATAATTATTCAGAAAATAATTATTTAATTTCAGAAAAACATTAAGTATGTATTATTTATTTACAGAAGAGAATATTACGTTTCAGAAACCGTAAACACGAGAAATATAAATACATTTCACAATGAGAATTTAAATACGAACTTTTCATAAATAATCAAAACACGAATTAAAAGCAGAAAATGGGTACTAATGCTTTGGGCCGGATATTATAGAAATAACAAGAAAAAGGAATTTGGGCTTTGAGCCCACTACCATTATAAACACAGAAAAAATAAATATATACGGGGGTTCCTTTTTATTCATATATCAGGCGAACAAAAAAAAGAAGAAGAAAGAACTAGGGTTACTCCTTGCCGACACAAAAAGAAAAAAAAAGAAAGAAAAATGGCCGCCGGATTAAAATCAGAAAGGAGGCAGATCTTGGTGTTGATTCTTGTGTGTGTGTCGTTCATTACTCCTTATTCACAAAAAGAACGGGTAAGCTTTAAGCTTTCTCTTTATTTTGTACTAATCACGAATTTATTATTCTTAAGATCAAGAACGGGGGTTTTAATCACAAATCTATATAGTGTAATCATGGGTTGGTGGTGTTGGGATATGATGACCAGCTGAGACTTAAAAGTCTCGGTGGTGCCTCTTCTTGGCCAGCCGAGAACCAAAACCACCCCAAACGGGGGGTTATACGAGTTAGGGGGTCGGGTCTTGGGTGATTCATGAAACCGAGACACCTCCAAGTCTCGGTGTGCCTGTTGTGACCAGCCGTGACCCATACAGGGGCGGCGTGGTGCCTGTGTTTAATCAGATGCAGCCCCGAAACCCCATCAGGGGTGTTTGGTTTGTAACAGGGGGTGTTTGGGACTAAACTACAGTAAAGGGGCGTTTGGGATTATAAGCAGTGGGAAACCTTATGAAAACAGTGGGAAGAATATAAGGAGCAGTGGGAACATATTAAACAGAAAATAATAAGTGTTAGATTTGAAACTAGCGACAGATTAGTGATAACTGGGTTTTTACCTAGTTAAAAAGATTCGTTGATGTGTGTCTAATCGAATTGATCCTGATTAACTATGTGACTCAGCTGTTCTTTAGTGAAACAAATAGTTGTGGTCGTTGTAGTATATTTAAAATGCAAAACTTTAAAGTAAAGGGCAAGTAAATAAAATCTAAATCTAATTAAAAAGTAAATGGCGAAAAATTAAGAATTTAAAAGTAAGTTAATTAAATGACGAGAAATTAAAACTTGACGAAAAGTAAGTGACGTAAAATTAAATAAGACAAAGCGTAAATTTAAAAACTTTAAATAAAACACTTTGAAAATAAAATAAGAAAGACAAGTAAAAATTAAGCTAAGTAAAAATAGGACAAAACAATTAAAATAAAGCTAATTAAAAATGGCAGGAAAAATAAGTTTAAAAATTGAATTTGAATAAAAAGTAATTAAGTTCGCAATACTAAAAAACTGAAATAATTTCGCAATTGCAAAATCCCACAAATCCGCAATGCACAAAAGTGCATAATTCCGCAATGAAGTAATGGAGATTTCGCAATATGCAAATTGGAATAATTTCGCAATTGTTGGAAATCAATCAAATCCGCAATAATGGAAAATGAAGAATTCTGCAATGTGAAAAAGATTCAAATTCGTAATACCACAAACCCAGCAATTCCGCAATGCACAATTTTGCACAATTCCGCAATACGGTCAAATTTCGCAATAATTGCGAAATGATGAAGATTTCGCAATTCAGAAAGAAGATCAAATTCGCAATGCCACTTAAAGATCAAATTCGCAATACCTTAAAATGGGAAGATTTCGCAATTAATGAAAAAGTTCCTAAATCGAATCAGATTTCCTAAAAACTAGGAAAACACAAAAAGTACGAAAATAAGCTCAAAAATCTTAACTTTTGGAAGACAATAAGCAAAGTAAAACACCAATAAGCTAGATAAAAACCTTAGATCAAAGATAAAACGTATGAAAACTTTAAAAACAAGACACGAAAATTAAAAAAGACTTAAACTTTATATAAAAAGAAGATGAAAAAGGTTTAGATTGAAAACTTGAAATCAACACAAACAAAGATTAAGAAAAAGATTAAGAATAAGCAAAAAGAAAAAATGAACAAGATGATTAAAAACTTAAAGATAAAAGATTAAAGAACACAAAATTAAAACTTACTTGAAAATTAAAGGTGCAAGACAATGTAATTAAAGGTGCAATAAAGTAAATGTTCAAGTAATTAAAAGGTGGAAGAACTAATGTGTCAAATTAGCCAATAAAATGAAATGATTAACATCATAATCTATTTATAGGGGAGGATTAGGGAGTGCTTAGGAAGCTTCCTCCCCTCTTTCATCTTTTCTTAATTGCACCATTAAGTCCTTGCTTTCTTTAATCTTCTTAAATCTTGGACTTTAATTACTTTGTCTCGGGATTTCTTCAAACTCGTCTTGTAATTCTTCAATAAATTAGACATGAGTTTTTCGGCTTTTGGTAGACTTCCGTCTTTTGACTTTTTCTTCGATAATCTTCAGAATTGGTCTTGGACTTCCGTTCTTTTTGCACTCTTGACTTCTCGACTTCGTCTTTCGTCTTTTTCTTCGATAAAAGCCCGTGAATGCCCGTGTTTTCTCCACTTTTCACCTTTTCGTCCTAAATCACAACAAAAACACAAACCACGCATAATTCCGACATAAATGACATAAAATACACGTTTTGGCTCGGTTATTATTGTAATTAAGTGGTAAAAAGGATGGGTGTTTACACACCTATCAAATCCCCTACACTTGACTATTGCAATGTCCTCATGCAATGCATTAGTTACAAAACACGTTTACATTTTTCATCATAATCAATCCACGTTGGCCTTTATTAAAGAGATAGAAAATTATAAACATTCAAAGTAAAGAAATCAAAAACATACCTTGGGTTTTGGAAATGTCATGAATAATCATCATCCTCAAGTTTTCACTTTCTCCAAACCAAGCTTAAAAACGAGATCATTGTTATTATAAGTTAGCAAACTAACACGAACTCATGTGGGCCAATTATTTACTTAGACTCCCTTATTCCTAGGTGTATCTCTTATATTTTATTGTTGTCTTGAATGATCACGAGGATACATTGGTGACTTATTTTGATAGCTATTTAGTCCGAAAATAAAGTGAATGATTTAATCAATAGTTAGCTAAAGGACAAAATCTTTTAAAACTGCTTCTCGGGACCTCATAAAGTTCATATCTTGGCATAACTCGCTTCGCGATTTGAGATATTTCTCGGACCGATATTTGGCAGCGACTTCATACTTCAAATCTTGAGAGACGTTCATGAAATAATGGCCTTCTCTTCATAATAGGAATTTCTTCACTTGAAGTTTTGAGAGATTCTTCATATTTGGACCACGACTTCTTCGTTTTTCTCCAATCTTTATTTTGGACTTTGATATACAACGATCCGCCTCCTTTTTGGACTTGGATCTATTTATCCTCATACCTTGTTAGGGTCTTTTCGGATAGACTTCTCCATGACTTTTAGGGAGTATTTACTTTTCGTCGTGTGTCTCGATCCTTCATATTGATCTTTGATAAACGATTCTTCACATCACTTTGGATCTTTAGCAACAAAATGTAGCCCTCATGCCTTGTTAGGGCCTTTTCGGACTCGCCAATCTTCGCATCCCGCTTCAGTAAGTTATGCCTTGGCTATGAACTCTAATCCATACCGAGCAACTTTTAAACGATCTTGGGCTAGAAGCTAAGTAACTTTTCAAATCGTACAACCTTATTTATTGCAGATAAATTTATTAGCGAGCGATGGGAGAATAGGCTTATAATTAACTCACATAAATTCACGAAAGAATACCAAACTTATAATTGACTCTATCATCTCTCGTTCTCCACAGTTTAAAATCTCAAGGAATGAGACTCGTGGATGCTTAGCCTATTAAATCAAAGTTTTGGGTTTTCGAGTAATCTATAAGATCTTGCAAACTCTTAGACTTTTTCAAGTTTTAGAATCCGCATTTTAAAGTTCCCTTGATAAACAACTCTCTAGGGTCAATTATAGGAACTTGTGAAAAGTTCTTGTTCTTAACCCGTGAGAGTTAAGACTTTCGCGTTTTAAAGCTCCCTATATAAAAACCTAGCAAAACTTGACTTAAACACGTTAAGGATACTAGCTAGAGCAAACTTAGATAAGTAAACTCGGGTTGAGTCAAAAGATTCACAACGTTTGAAAATTAAAACCACTTTATTAAAATTTATTCTAACAAGGAAAGAAAATAACTATACAAAGGGAAAAACTAATAGGCCAAAATAGATTAAAATTTTTGAAAAATGTCAAAAAATTGATTTTCCGGTTAAAATGAGGACAAATACAAGGAAAAGGCCACTTAACTTCGATAGAAGTCCCCCCTACACTTAATATAAACATTGTCCTCAATGTTTAAGCATGTGGGAGTAAACTCCCCTACACTTAGGACATTGTGCACGTTGTTTAAATCTCGTTAAAGAAAAGACAACTAACGAGATTCCTATTTTAATATTGAGAAACATAAAATAGAGAATCGAAAAGAGTTTAGGATAGAACCGGGAAGAAGTGAACACGGAATCACGGGTCGTCAAGAATCATCAAGAGTGTGTCTTTGAAGCTCGAATCCCTGAATAGTAGAAGAGAGGAAATAGCAAACACCAACAGGTCTCCCCTACACTTAGGATAAAGAAAGCTAAAAGATAGATGCATGGGTTGCCTCCCAAGAAGCGCTTGATTTTTGTTAACCGAGTCGTGAGCCTGACTCGACCTTGATTATCATAGGAAGAAGCATGAAACATATCCACCAGGATCAAAGACATAGTTTTCGTCCATCAAATAGCACAAGCTTAAGGCGAACAAGGCAAGCCAAAGAAGAGTAGGCAAGGTTCCCTTAAGCAAAGATGGAGCACGGTGGAGGCAAGGGTGAAGTGGTGCAAGCATGTCTTCAATAATTCCAAAGATTTTTCCTTTTATTTCATCAGACGGATACTGAGATGGCTCAAGAAGATCATACCGGGATCGAACACCTTTTCCTTTGGGGAAAATAGCACTCAGGCTCAGCAGAATTTGAAGAAGATCCGCGAAGAAGATGCACAACCTCGTCCTCAGAAGGTGGACAAAGAGGTGTTAAATCATATGTGTTGCGGATGTTGCTGTCGTCCGGTTGCTTCTTCTTTGAAAGAATTTTCTTCAAATCCAAAGTAGGATCAAGACGATAATCTTCAAAATCTAAAGGAGGAGCATCACTCTCATGAGGGAAGTAAGTATTGAGAAAAGTAGAGAAGTCTTCCTCAAAAGAGTAATCATCCAAAGTAGGATTAAGCATGGATGGCGGAGGATCTTCATCATGTGAAGAATCACTTGAAAGAGTATCGGCCTCATCAAAATCATCATAAATGGGCATGTCGGGATACTCGGAGGTAACATCATCATAATCATCCGAATCTGAGCTAGAATCATCATCATAAGCATCAAAGATCGGTGGAGAATCATAAATGGGTGAAGGTTCCAAATTGAAGAGAGAATCATCCACATCATCTTCAAAAAGTAAATTATCAATACAAGACTCGAATAGAGGATTGTTGCAGATGACAAAATCATCGAGCACATTGATCATATTCACAAATTCTCATCCATAGGATTTGCTTGTAAGCTTCCCGATTTTGAAAACTTGTGCATCATCCCCGACTCTTAAGATTAACTCACCTTCGGCAACATCAACTAAAGCTCGTCCGGTTCTCAAGAATGGCCGACCAAGTATTAAAGGAATACGAGGGTCCATTTCATAATCAACAACGACAAAGTCGACCAGGAAAGTAAATGTGCCAACTTTAATGAACACGTCTTCGGCAATACCAACGGGGTAAGCGAGAGTGCGGTTTGCAAGTTCAAGAGTCATCTTTGTTGGAGTAAGGTCGGGTAATGATAGTGTTTTCCAAACACTCAAAGGCATAAGATTTATATTGGCCCCGAGATCAGCTAAGGCAGTAAATTCTTCAGTTTTATTAAAAAGGCAAGGCAACACAAAATGACCGGGATCTCCAAGTGTTTCTGGAAGTTCTTTAAGAATAACTGCAGAACAATTTTCATTTAAGCATGTGTTGGAAGCTCAATCAACTTCTCCTTCTTGTTAAGCAATTCCTTGAATGCTTTGACAAATTTCGGCATGTGGACAAGTGCTTCAACAAGGCTAATGTTGAAAGTCATTTGAGAGATCATCTTCAAATAATTTGACACTTGAATGTCATCCTTTGTGTGCATTTTGGTCTTTCCTAAGCGAGATGGATAAGGAATATTAGGGTTGGGTAGTGAAGGTGTAGGTGTAGGTAAAGGTTGAGATGTTGAAGGTAGGGTTGGTGGAGGATTCTTGGTGGGTGCTTCATCACGACGAGGCGGAGACGGGAATGGTGCACTAATACTAGGTGTAGGAGGAGTAGGGATAAATGGTGGTGGAGGAGGTGTAGATGATGGGGGTGGGATAGGTGGTCCTACTATGGTAACTCTACTACGTGTAGTAATAGCACTCACATTTGCTCGCGGATTGGTGACGGTGTTTGAAGGTAAAGAACTCGAAGCAGAAGGTTGAGTGGTGGGCAAGAAACTAGCCAGCATATTCTTTATATCATTCGTTTGATTGCTGAAGGAGGATTGAATATTATCGCGAAGCTCGGATCGAATGTCATTCCCTTGCTTGGTGATATCCCCTTTCAAATTGATAATTTGGCTCTGTAGATTCTTGATTTGCTCACCTTGGGTTCTCATGATAGCTTCAACATCCGGATTAATGGGTGAGGTTTGTTGAGTGGGTGGGTGATAAGTATTAGAAGCTCGAGGTGGGATTTGGTTGCTTCTATTGTAGTTGTTGGTAGGGTTTTGGTTTTGAGGAGACAAACCGGGTGAAATGTAGTTGTTTGATCGGTAACTCAGCAAATTTCTATCCCCTTGAGGTCGAGCTTGGTAATTTTCCGGTGAATAATTACCATAAGCTGCATACACATTTTCCGGATTTCCTTGAGTCGAAGGAAAATCAGTGTATGAGTGTGGACCGCCGCATGTTTCACAAGAAGGTGCTACCGCTTTAACTTGTTGTTGTTGGATTGTAGCGAGAAGCAAGATACTTTTGTTCATTTCGGTCATCATGCGGGTGAATTCGGTCATATTAGGGCTTGCTGAAGTAAAAGAAACATTGACTCTCGGGTTGTTCCTTGAAGAAGCGGAGGAATCCCAATTTTTGTGGTGAGTAGTCATGTTCTCAATAAGCTCTCTACACTCCTCGGGTCTCCTTTTCATAAATGTGCCACCGACGGCTGCATTAATCGTATCACGATCTCGAAAAGTCAAACCGTTGTAGAAAGTATCAATTAAGGTCACAGGGAGCATGTTGTGGTTTGGACATCTATCGATCAAAACATTATATCTTTCCCAAGCATCAAAGAGAGATTCATCGGGTTCTTGCATGAAACCGCTGATTTGATTGCGAAGGCTCGTGACCATGGATGGTGGAAAGTAGCGCGACAAAAAGCGTTGAGTCATGTCATCCCAAGTGTGAATTGAATTCTTCGGGAGACGATCAAACCATTTCTCGGCGTGGTGTGATAAAGTATGTGGAAAGAGTTGTAGGCGTAGAACATCCATTGTGGCACCGGTGCACTTCATGCTTTGAGTGATTGTAATGAACTTGTCGAGGTGTTTGTTGGCATCATCATCAGGCATTCCTCTAAAAGGATTTGTTTGCACTTGCTGAATCATGTGGTGCTTCAACGAAAACTTCGGAGCCGTGATTTGCATTGGCGCAATCGGTCCTCCTCGTCCAAACATGGTAGGTTGACAAAGCTCCTCCATTGTCCGAAGATCGGGCTGTGGAAGAACATTGTTGTTATTATTGAGGTGCGGTGGATTATTGTTGTTGACACCTGCCATACTTAAATCTTCTCGAGTCTCGGGCTCTTGATAATTAGAAGATCTAGTAAGCATACACCTACAAAGGCAAAAGAAAACAATACCAAACGCAAAGACAATATATATACACAATAAAAGTAAAATCTTTTTGGATTTTTGAAAATTTTAAGTTTTTATTGTTTTTTTGAATTTTTTAAGCAAGAAAATAACGCTCACGAGTGAACGGATCCCAAAAAGCAACGCGTCTCTCACAGAAACCCGTTAATCTTTACGAAAAGAGCCGGCAGCGGCGCCATTTGATAACTGGGTTTTTACCTAGTTAAAAAGATTCGTTGATGTGTGTCTAATCGAATTGATCCTGGTTAACTATGTGACTCAGCTGTTCTTTGGTGAAACAAATAGTTGTGGTCGTTGTAGTATATTTAAAATGCAAAACTTTAAAGTAAAGGGCAAGTAAATAAAATCTAAATCTAATTAAAAAGTAAATGGCGAAAAATTAAGACTTTAAAAGTAAGTTAATTTAATGACGAGAAATAAAAAATTGACGAAAAGTAAGTGACGTAAAATTAAATATGACAAAACGTAAATTTAAAAACTTTAAATAAAACACTTTGAAAATAAAATAAGAAAGACAAGTAAAAATTAAGCTAAGTAAAAATAGGACAAAACAATTAAAATAAAGCTAATTAAAAATGGCGGGAAAAATAAGTTTAAAAATTTAATTTGAATAAAAAGTAATTAAATTCGCAATACTAAAAAAAACTGAAATAATTTCGCAATTGCAAAATCCCACAAATCCGCAATGCACAAAAGTGCATAATTCCGCAATGAAGTAATGGAGATTTCGCAATATGCAAATTGGAATAATTTCGCAATTGTTGGAAATCAATCAAATCCGCAATAATGGAAAATGAAGAATTCCGCAATGTGAAAAAGATTCGAATTCGCAATACCACAAACCCAGCAATTCCGCAATGCACAATTTTGCACAATTCCGCAATATGGTCAGATTTCGCAATAATTGCGAAATGATAAAGATTTCGCAATTCAGAAAGAAGATCAAATTCGCAATGCCACTTAAAGATCAAATTCGCAATACCTTAAAATGGGAAGATTTCGCAATTAATGAAAAAGTTCCTAAATCGAATCAAATTTCCTAAAAACTAGGAAAACACAAAAAGTACGAAAATAAGCTCAAAAATCTTAACTTTTGGAAGACAATAAGCAAAGTAAAACACCAATAAGCTAGATAAAAACCATAGATCAAAGATAAAACGTATGAAAACTTTAAAAACAAGACACAAAAATTTAAAAAGACTTAAACTTTATATAAAAAGAAGATGAAAAAGCTTTAGATTGAAAATTTGAAATCAACACAAACAAAGATTAAGAAAAAGATTAAGAATAAGCAAAAAGAACAGATGAACAAGATGATTAAAAACTTAAAGATAAAAGATTAAAGAACACAAAATTAAAACTTACTTGAAAATTAAAGATGCAAGACAAGGTAATTAAAGGTGAATAAAGTAAATGTGCAAGTAATTAAAAGGTGGAAGAACTAATGTGTCAAATTAGCCAACAAAATAAAATGATTAACATCCTAATCTATTTATAGGGGAGGATTAGGGAGTGCTTAGGAAGCTTCCTCCCCTCTTTCATCTTTTCTTAATTGCACCATTAAGTCCTTGCTTTCTTTAATCTTCTTAAATCTTGGACTTTAATGACTTTGTCTCGGGATTTCTTCAAACTCGTCTTGTAATTCTTCAATAAATTAGACATGAGTTTTTCGGCTTTTGGTAAACTTCCGTCTTTTGACTTTTTCTTCGATAAATCTTCAGAATTGGTCTTGGACTTCCGTTCTTTTTGCACTCTTGACTTCTCGACTTCGTCTTTCGTCTTTTTCTTCGATAAAAGCTCGTGAATGCCCGTGTTTTCTCCACTTTTCACCTTTTCGTCCTAAATCACAACAAAAACACAAATCACGCATAATTCTGACATAAATGACATAAAATACACGTTTTGGCTCGGTTATTATTGTAATTAAGTGGTAAAAAGGATGGGTGTTTACACACCTATCAATTAGCAACGAAAATTTCTGTCGCATATTTATTATGACAATTTTAGGGACTGTTTTTAAGCCCAGTTTTAGTCACACAGTTTAGTAACAGATTTTTCTGTCACAAATTCATATGGACAGATTTGTTATGTATTTGTTGAATTGTTTTAGTGCGACCGAGAAGGGATATCTCGGTAGGCTCGGGGTATAGTTAAAAATATATAAAATGAATATTTTTAAATTATACCTTTTATTGCTTTATTTATTTATAAATGTCTTACTAGTATATTAATAAATTAAATATAAGTTAGTTATAAAATTTAAAATGGTGTAATTTTATTAAATGAACTAAATTATTTTGGAAACTTTCTAAATTAGGAAACTTTCTATTTTTAGCAGGTTACCAAATATAGAGTGAGTATAATATCAGAATACGTGTTATATCGTAATTAATAATAGAACAGGAATATGTTAATCAGAAATATTAGAACTTTCAGACTTATCAGTTTATATACTACAATAATACAAGAATAAATAAATTAACTAAGTAAATTTAAAATAAATAAAATAAACGAATATCAGTTAACTTATTCGCGCCCTTTATTCATGTAGCTCACGTAAAATTAGAGTAGACTTTCTGTCAGTTGATCTCGGTCGGTTACTGGACACAAGGTACGGATTTTCCGTCCTTTTAGTAAGGACTTCCTTTCTATGCATGATTAGGATTCCCCGTCTGCAGCCAAATGTTTTCCCCGGTATATGTCATAAAGTATTAGAAATTATTTTAATTACTAAGATATTGCCTGAGCCTTATATACAAGCATGACCAGTTAGTTGTACTAGTTACGGAGGTACCGTAACCATGACACTTGAGGCACTAGTGTCATGACTCACCTGTAGGAGAGTGATATCCTGCAGCGTCCAATTCAGCTCAGTTTGGCCATTTTATCATATTATTAGTGGGGCGTATGGATGCATCCTAGGCATATCAGTTTACAGTTTATCAGGTGAATGTGATGTGTGCTCTACATCCTTCACATTGGAGCTGATCCCTCCACCCAACACAGTATTTAGAGGTCACCCCTCTACAGCATGACGAGGTCACCACTCTATGTATTCATGCATCAGTTGTTACAGCACATTACCTATATAAGCTCTTGGCAATTAAAATACAGTAAATGCATGTTGTTTAGATTTAACAGATAACTGTTCAGCTTTATTATTTAAAAATCAGACTTTACAGATTTTACACAGATTTTCGCTACAACTTTACTTATCAGTCTTACAGCTTCAGTATTTTATTATCTGCTTCATTTCAGTACTTTTTATCATGCTTTATATCTGTTCACTGAGCGTTATGCTCAACCATAGTTCCTTTCATGTTCTAACGGCAGGTACACCAGGACGCTCTTAGGATTCTGAGAGCATGTGCATTTGGATGGAAGCTATCCAGACTTCTTACTTTATGCACTTCTTACATTATTCTGCTTATTTGGACATTGTTTAATCATTTCCTTCAGTATTTTACTTTTCATGTTTTGAGCTTATGTTTGGATTACTGATGTTTTATTATGGTAATTCCTTTATGATCAGTTAATGTTTTAGGACATTTACCTTATGCTTTGATGACACGCCATAAATACACGTAACGGTCCACTTATCCAAGTGGGGTGTTACAACTATGGTATCAGAGCGCAAGGTTTGACCTGTAAGCTCTAAAACTTGACCTATGACTGGTGGTTATTCACCAGGAACTTCCCAGATTTTGGCGTTGTTATCTTTCATGTTTCTCATGGATTATTCAGTCAGTTTTCTTCACTTATCAGTCAGTTTTCTTAAAATTTTGACTAAGTAAAAGGTTGGTACAGGACTGGCCATATTTAGTCGCATGTGTTTTTCTGCGAATTTGGTTTTAGTGAACCGACCCATAGACATTCACCCTTGCCCATTCAGATTTGTATTGGTGAACCGAACCATATGCGTTCATCCTTACTCATGGCAGATTCATGTTTTTCAATTCAATATTACTTGGTGAAACGACCCAAAAACGTTCATCATTTTTCAGATCAAATTTTCATGTTATTCAATCTAATGATGTTTTGTGAACCGATCCATAGTTGTTCACCTTTGTCATATCATGACATTTCACAAACTTTGACAAGTATGGATTGGACTACAGCCATCCATATTTAGTCTCATATTATTAATTTCAAATACATGACAGTTCTCAGAAAATTTTGACAAGTATGGATCAAACTAGAATCGCCCATACTTAGTCACATGTTTTATTCTTTAAATTATGTGGATTGAACCATAGCCATCCGCATCAGTAGATGTTAACCTTAGTTGATCATACTCTTATAGTCTTTATAACAATCTAGTTCACACAATCTCAAGTTGATATCGCTTCCACGTTGTTTCAGTTTCATGTCTCCTTACGAGGGTTTTATGTTCAGCAGAATGATAATGTCTTCATGCTAAGACACAAAAAGGATTTCAGAAAAATCATGTTTTCATGATAAATCATGTTTGGCCTTCATTAATCATGTTTCATACTTATCATTGTTGGAACTTCAATTAAACCATACTTTCGAGCTCTCTATACAACCAACATTAAGTCTACGCAGAAATCACAGGCTATCATGTTACTCAGTTCAGTTCAGTTTACTACCGTTCAAATTAGTTTATTTCTTTGATCATGTCAGACAAGCGGCACAAGTATCAATCATCCTATAAAATTTCCACCAGTACCATGTACAGTATTCCATATGTACCACATGTACCGTGTCTCAGTTATACTCCATATATAGTATTTCATGTGTACTCCACGTATAGTGTCTCAGATATGCTCCACGTACAATATTTATTTTGTACTTCATGTATAGTAGTCCAGGTGTACTCCAGGTACCCTACTCCATGGATATTGCTAATAGATCCTAAATCATCTCAGGCGTTTCCATTTGTCGATATTCTACCAGATGCTGATGCTGCTCGCGAGTTGAAGCTTTTACCAGATACTAATGCTGCTAACACTTTGAAGACCTCACAAATGTTGATGCTGCTGATACTTTGGAGATTTCTCAAGATGCTGATGCTGTTTATACTATGAAGACTCTGCAGAACAAGGACGAAAACTATAAATTTGAGTTTTCTGACAAGAATAAATTCCAACCATCAGACACTACCATTCTATTCCATGTTTTTACTTCCCCAGTTAGATGTCACAGTTCACTCAGCTAAACTTTCAGTCAGAAGAGTGGGAACCGGTAATCAGCCGGCCACTCAGCAGAAATAGTTACATGAATAACAGTCATGATAACGATCATCATTAATTGACAGACAAAGCAGTAGTGACAACCACCGTACTTATAATTAATCAGTCAGTAACCATCGAAACTTCAGAACGGACGTGACCAGAAATACAAGAGGTTAGTAGTCTAACCGGTCTGCCAATCCTACCAGTTACCAAAAAATTTCAGCCTTGTCCAGATTCATCCACTAAAACACATGTCAAGACATCAGTTGAGACATGGGTCTAAGGTATCATTTCGGAAAACACATATCAGGACACCAGTAATGGTACACGTCATATGAATCTTCCTCAAAATACGAGACAATAACTCATAACTCCAGTATGTTTCTAAACCAGGTGCTCAATAATTCAGGGTACCCTTGGGTATACGCGTTCTATTATGCCACGCATGAATCAGATCAGTTAAAAATTCAGTCACCACCACTAGAGTATTATTCAGGTTAAACACGCAGTATTTACTCTGTGAGGTTACAGACGAACACATTCATTGAAAATTCGTCATGTTCACTTCACGTATTCCTATGTTAGCTTTATCTTAAATCAGGTAGTCCCCTGCATCTCAGACAGAAAAGACTCTACAGTACCACCCATGTTTATTAAGGTTCTCCTTTCAGTTAACGACAAGATCCGTCATACTAAATCCCAAATATATTTATTATATTTCTACCATAAAAAAATCAGTACAAATTATTTCTGCCTTACAAGCGCGTGACTTAGCAGTCCATAGCTACGAAGACTGTCTAGCCACTAGTTATAAATTCACTTCTAAAATTCCTTAAACTCATGACCAGCAGATTACTCCAGAGTTCCCAGACATAATCTTAGAAAGTTTTTTAGAAATTCTTTTCTAACCACGAAACAGAATTTCACATCGAGCTTGTCTCAAGAACAGAACCTGTTTTCAAAACCCCTTGTTGCTGGGCTGCAAATAAGTTAAAAGAGTTGCAGTATTTGCTGCAAGAATTACCGAAATGAGGCTTTATTCGCCCTGGCGCACCACCAGGAAGTGCATCGTTTCTGTCTGCCAGGAAGAAGGCCGGTATCATGAGGTCATGTATCGTGCATTGAAATTTTTTACTAGATCACCATTCTTAATCAATGTTCATTCCATAAATAGAAGGTTTATATAATCTGCTACGAGGTCTTAAACATTTTCCAGAATAATTTTCGATCATGCTACCATCTGTGGTGAGAGAAAGAACATGATGGTTTCCAGACTGCTGTTGTACATATTACAGTCTCTCTAAAGATTTTGATTTTATACTTCTGAACTCCCTAATGCTCCAGCTATATTATGGAATTTATGAATAAAATTTTTCCCATGATTCTCAGACAAAATCGTCAACATATTCATTGATCACATTCTGGTCTGCTAAATTTTAGAGAAGAACACGAGAATCATCTTCTCATAGTTGTACAGAATCTTTGATAAAAGAAAATTTTATACACAGCTTTCTAGATATAAATTCCAATTGAACAAAGTGGAGTTTCTGAGCCATCCTACTTCAGCAGAAAGAAATTTCAGACAATACTGCGAAGGTGAAGGCCATCACCAGATGGTCATGACCGACGTCTGTGACCAAAGTACGAAATTTTCTAGAATTTAGTTGGCTATTACT
Source organism: Glebionis coronaria (assembly GCA_025667525.1). Classification (NCBI taxonomy): domain Eukaryota; kingdom Viridiplantae; phylum Streptophyta; class Magnoliopsida; order Asterales; family Asteraceae; genus Glebionis; species Glebionis coronaria. The sequence goes on along the minus strand of CM046878.1, from coordinate 18,544,979 downwards.
TCAGAATTTCTAACAGTTCTCACGATTAGCTTTCCATGACCAAGCCTATGCATAAAGGAGAGGACTACACTAAAATTTTGCATCACATAAGATCCTACGCTAGGAGAGATCTATGTTATCCAGACTCAAAATTCTTTCATGATTATTCACCCAAGTTCCACCATAACGTACCATAATCCGATGAATTTTTTTTATAAAAGTAGTATAACACATGGATGCAGCTATGTTCATATCTAGATGCATGACATACCTCACGTTCAAGATAGAACACCGACATGCTATTACAACCATTAGAAATTTCTGAACAGAAATGTGATAAGATTCCATGGAGGTTATCGCCAGTTATCACAGTCTCGGACGAAGCATGATGCTATTTAAGTCATTGTTAACCAGTTAACCCAGCCTACACGTTTTCTTTTATCCGAAATGATTATGAAGTAACAAATCTGCAGGAAATTCAGCAATAGATCGCATGATTCCAAGGTATTTCGTCAACAATCTTGTCAGATGGAAATTTGCGTTCGCGAATCGCGCTCACGTTCATGTTCACGATCACGTGTACGTTCACATTCATGTTCACGCTTATTTTCACTTTCACGCTTACGTCTCATTCGCAGTATCACTTTGTTTTAGTTCACGTTTTGTGCTATCTCATAATTTAAGCTCACGTTAACGTTCATAACATTGTTCACGTTCAAGTTCGTGTGCCATTTCGCAATACACGTTTCATAGTTTATTACCGGATACGGTTATAGAAAGCTTGAGAAACCAGACTCAAGTTTAGCACAACTATTCCATAACCAGGCTGACGTTTCACATCTCAGGCCGTATCGTTTAGCATTCTTTCCTCAGTCAACATACGTTCATGATATGTTCTAGTATCACGTCCAAAAGTATTTTACACGTATTACATTCATGATATACTTCATGCACAACGTTCCTCATATAATCGTGAACCACATTCATAATTGCTCACGTGGTACGTTAACAATTGTTCACGTAGTTCGTCCCTATATATTTTCAACAGCTTGCTCAGAGTTATAAATGTTATCTTTCAGAATATTTACACGTATCGTTTCTTGTATCATACATGCTATAGTTTATTTAGTCTATGAGATTTAGAATATCCATCTTAAATATAGAACAAGAAACTATTCAGCATCGTCAGGACAAGATCATCAGGACAAAGATTTTTAGTATGTCAAGATCTTCGAAGGAACCGTTTCGAGCGAGAAGCCACTTGAAACGGAGGAGTCCATCCGGGCCTCTCATCCTCTTCAGTCATGTTCGTTCCATGTCTTCTTCGGACATGTCACGTTACATGTTCACTTCAGTCATGTCATGTATATACCTTTCAGCAGCATTATGTTTTAGATAGAAGACGAAAGATCCTTTCAGCTTATATGCCTCTTCGGCCTTTATGTTCTTTCAGATATGTGTCCTTCAGTTCTTAAATTTCATCAGTTTATTACCTCTAACTCGAGGACGATTTTTTCTTTTTAGAGAGGGAGAATTGTAAAACCCAGTACAGTCGTATCCTTAATTCGGGGACGAATTATTTTTTTTAGAGGGGAAAAATTATGAAACCCGTATTTAAGAATTTCAGAATATTAAATACGCACGCTCAGTTTCAATTAAATATTATAGATAATAATTATTCAGAAAATAATTATTTAATTTCAGAAAAACATTAAGTATGTATTATTTATTTACAGAAGAGAATATTACGTTTCAGAAAACGTAAACACGAGAAATATAAATACATTTCAGAAGGAGAATTTATATACGAACTTTTCGTAAATAATCAAAACGCGAATTAAAAGCTACAAAATGGGTACTAATGCTTTGGCCCGATATTATAGATATAACAAGAAAAAGGAATTTGGGCTTTGAGCCCACTACCACTTATAAACACAGAAAAAAATTATATACGGGGGTTCCTTTTTCATATATCAGGTCGAACAAAAAAAATAGAAGAAGAAAGAACTAGGGTTACTCCTTGTCCCTGCCGACACAAAAAGACAAAAAAAAAGAAAGAAAAATGACCGCCGGGTGGAAATCAGGAAGGAGGCAGATCGTGGTGTTGATTCTTGTGTGTGTGTCGTTCATTACTTCTTATTCACAAAAGAACGGGTAAGCTTTAAGCTTTCTCTTTATTTTGTACTAATCACGAATTCATTATTCTTAAGATCAAGAACGGGGGTTTTAATCACGAATCTATATAGTGTAATCACGGGTTGGTGGTGTTGTGATATGATGACCAGCCGAGACTTAAAATTCTCGGTGGTGTCTCTCCTTGGCTAGCCGAGAACCAAAAACCACCCAAACGGGGGTTATACGAGTTAGGGGGTCGGGTCTTGGGTGATTCATGAAACCGAGACGCCTCCAAGTCTCGGTGTGCCTGCTGTGACCAGCCGTGACCCATACAGGGGCGGCGTGGTACCTGTGTTTGATCAGACGCAACCCAGAAACCCCATCAGGGGTGTTTGGTTCGTAACAGGGGGTGTTTGGGACTAAACTACAGTAAAGGGGCGTTTGGGATTACAAGCAGTGGGAAACCTTATGAAAAAAGTGGGAAGAATATAAGGAGCAGTGGGAACATATTAAATAGAAAATAATAAGTGTTAGTTTTGAAATTAGCGGCAGATTTCGCAGATTTATTATGACAGTTTTTGGGACTGTTTTTAAGCCCAATTTTAGTCACACAGTTTAGTAACAGATTTTTCTGTCACAAATTCATATGTACAGATTTATTATGTATTTGTCGAATTGTTTTAGTGCGACCGAGAAGGGGTATCTCGGTAGGCTCGGGGTATAGTTAAAATATATAAAATGAAGATTTTAAATTATACCTTTTATTGCTTAATTTTTTTATAAATGTCTTAATAGTATATTAATAAATTAAATATAAGTTAGTTATAAAATTTAAAAGGGAATAATTTTATTAAATGAATTAAATTATTTTGGAAACTTTCTAAATTAGAAAACTTTCTAAATTAGGAAACTTTCTGTTTTTAGCAGGTTACCAAATATAGAGTTAGTATAACGTCAGAATACGTGTTATACCGTAATTAATAATAGAATAGGAATACGTTAATCAGAAATATTAGAACTTTCAGACTTATCAGTTTATATACTACAGTAATACAAGAATAAATAAATTAACTAAGTACAGTAAAATAAATAAAATAAACGAATATCAGTTAATTTATTCGCGCCCTTTATTCATGTAGCTCGCTTGAAATCAAAGTAGACTTTCTGTCAGTTGATCTCGGTCGGTTACTGGACACAAGATACGGATTTTTCGTCCTTTCAGTAAGGACTTCCTTTCTATGCATGATTTGGATTCCCCGTCTGCAGCCAAATGTTTTCCCCAGTAGTTACTAAGATATTGCCTGAGTCTTATATACAAGCATGACCAATTAGTTGTACTAGTTACGGAGGTACCGTAACCATGACACTTGAGGCACCGGTGTCATGACTCACCGATAGGAGAGTGATATCCTGCAGCGTCTCATTCAGCTCATTTTGGTCATTTTATCAGTATTATTAGTGGGGTGTATGGATGCATCCTAGGCTTATCAGTTTACAGTTTATCAAGTGAATGTGGTGTGTGCTCTACATCCTTCACATTAGAGCTGATCCCTCCACCCAACACAGTATTTAGAGGTCACCCCTCTAAGCATGACAAGGTCACCCCTCTATGTACTCATGCAGCAGTTGTTACAGCACATGACCTATATAAGATTTGGGCAATTAAAATACAATAAATGCATGTTGTTCAGATTTAACAGATAACAGTTCAGCTTTATTATTTATAAATCAGACTTTACAGATTCTACACAGATTTCCGTTGCAACTTTATTTATCAGTCTTACAGCTTCAGTATTTTATTATCTGCTTCATTTCAGTACTTCTTATCGTGCTTTATATCCGTTCACTGAGCGTTATGCTCAGCCGTAGTTCCTTTCATGTTCTAACGGCAAGTACACCAGGACGCTCTTAGGATTCTGAGAGCATGTGCATTTGGATGGAAGCTATCCAGACTTCTTACTTTATGCACTTCATATATTATTCTACTTATTTGGACATTATTTAGTCATTTCTTTTAGTATTTTACTTTTCATGTTTTGAGCTTATGTTTTGATTACCGATGTTTGATTCTGGTAATTCCTTTATGGTCAGTTAATGTTTTAGGACATTTACCTTATGTTTTGATGACACTCCATAAATATACGTAACGGTCCACTTATCCAAGTGGGGTTAGGGGTGTCAAACGGGTTATCGGGTCGGATTTGAGGCTTATCAGGTCAGCTCTTATCGGGTTTTGATAAAATAAAAACTAACCCGCAACCCGACCCTATAAGATATCGGCTCTATCGGGTTCGGATCTATCGGGTTATGGGTTATCGGATTGGGTCTATCGGGTTATCGGATTACCCACTATTCTCATCCCATAATTTGCTTTAATAAATTAAATATCACTAAATACCGCAATTTACTTAAATATTGAAGTAATATCATGCGTGTATATTCTGTGGACAATTTACAATGAAAGAGACATGGTAATTACATGTTGGGGTTGGATTTCTTGGACAGTGCACATCTCATTTCTTCCATATAGTAGGCCAGTAGCCAGATTATAAAACAGAAAGAAAAAAAAAACATGGATGTTACATACAGCCTGCTTTTAAAAGCATATTTACATGAAGCCTGCCTTTAAAAGTAATTAGAAAAAGAAAAAAAACATAGTTTCAAGTTTACTGTTGTTACTTCTTAGCCATCCTTTAAAAGCGTGTTATTTATTTTGCATGATGCAGGAGGGGTTGGATGTAAGCCATAGTACACTAAAACTAAATTCTAAGATGCAATGTAACATATTGTGTTTTGCAAGCTTTAGTTATTAATTAAAAATTGTAGCTAACAGACTATGACGCAAAGTCTCTTTGATTCAAAAACCACAGACTTTTAAATATCCCGGTGTAGCTTATCAAGTGTATCGGGTCAATCTGATAACCCGATAACAAATTAATTTAGACCTTAACCCGACCCTATAAGGTTATCGGGTTGACCCGAATCAACCCGACCCGATAAGGTCTTATCGGGTTTGAGTCGTCGGGTTGACCCATTTGACACCTCTAACTGGGAGAATAATATCTAAACACCATGTCGGGTTTGAGTACCTAAACACCATTTTTTCGATAAGGTCTTATCGGGTTTGAGTACCTAAACACCATTTTTTCGATGAGTTTTGTTTGGTCACAGTGAAGAAGAAATAGTAGGAGAATAATATTGTAGGAACATAAAAAAATAGATTGGGAGTGGGTTGGAAAAAGTCAAAAGTGTAATTTATTTTTTTAGTCTACTACGAGAAGTTCCTTCCGCCCTTAGGACGAGTGGACTAATCTCCCGCGTGAGTTTGCTCGGTACCTCGATGGGTAGTATCCCTCCCAAATGAGATTTTTTCATTCCCAAGGCTTGAACCCAAGACCTTTGGATAAGGAGCCTAGTGTCTTCACCAACTGTGCCAACCTCAATTGGTAGTCAAAAGTGTAATTTAATACTTCATATTATTAACTCTACTAGGAATAGTTAGGTTGGATTAGTGGTTATCATCCTTGTCTCTTGAGAGGGAGGTTTGGGGTTTGATCCTCATTCCTTGTAAGGCCGGAGATCCTTTTCTACCTTGGTAGAACCGAATGTTACCTTACCTTTTCTTATATTATTAACTCTACTCATAAAATTTCGTATGTTTAGTTAAAATAATAATCTATTTGTCATAAAATTTTGTTTTTATTTGTAAATTGTTAACGTCATAATAATGGTTTAGTGTAAAATTATGTTTTAACATGTCCAAAGTATGTTTTTATTTGTAAATTGTCTAAGTCATAACACGTTTTCGATGTATGATATCTCATATTGTTGTTGATACCTTTTAAATAATTAATTAAAGTCGAACCGACTTGTTTTAACATTCGGTAGACAATAGATATGTAAAAAATTGCCCCGATCATTTTATTTCTTAGCTCCGCTACTCGTTATACGTAACACAATCAATAAAAATATACTACTCTTTATTAGTCGGTACTTTTTTCATATTTAATTTAGTTAACAAATGTTATAAAATTTTCTAATCTCAAGTATAACAAAATATGAGTCATATATTTATCTCATGTACCCGTACCGAAGGGTATGGAGCTTCAAGGATTGCAACTAATAAATTTATTGAGATCTTCTCATTCAGCATAATCATTTTGTATCTGTATAAATAGTACATGATTACTGCACATTCCGGTTTACACGTAAACGGGAACTTATTAGTTGAAACAACCAAAGAAGTTTTAGGCACTCAACGTAAAGTTGAAGTTGGCGCAAGTAGTTTGTTTACCTAAGAGAGTCGAGCTGAATCTTAGGTTAGATGTAGCAATATCGAACTGAAGAAGATTGTTCTCTAGCTGGTACCCTCCAATAACAACTGAAGTCCTAGGGTTTGATCCACCATTGACAATGCCAAGACATAAAGTGTTGTCGTTTACATGTACCATTGAGTTTGATCCTGTGATTATCCAAACAGTGTTCTCGTTTTCCAAAACTAGCTCAATTGATGGGACTGAGGGTCCAACGTGTGTGCTTAGCATGTTTTTCATGCTGAAACACACGCCAAAAGGTGCTATGGATGCAACTCTAGTGATATTTCTAGCTGCAGCCTCGGCGATGTAGGCTGTGGTTAGAGCATTGTAGATTGAGGTCTCCAGGACGGTGTAAGGATTAACAGTGCTCAACTTGGTCCCACCGTTGCCTTGACTGTTGATTGATAGCAGCGAAGTGTTTAATGGTATGGAAATTTTGTTAACCCTGATTGAAGTCACTCCTATAAAATACTCGGCTGATGGCTCATCCGGTGTGAACGTCATGGCCGTGTTTACTGGATTGATAAAAAGTCGTGTAGTTGTAAGTGATTGTGAAATATCAATACCGGGAAGGAAGTTGTATGGTCCATCTCCAAAGAAAATAACACCATCTGATGCCGTCGATGACGGCAAACAAATTGCAAATTTTCTGTCAAAGCTAAAAGCCGCGGCTAATTGAGTAGGTAGCCCAATTCTGGTCCGGCCTAATCCAGCCATTCCAGATACACCACTAGCAAGTCCTTCAAACAAGAAAGTACGTGCACATGAAAATAAAAACCGAGGCACATTAACAAGTTGGCCTGGGGTCGACCCGTCAGTGGACCTGACTTGAACCAGGTCTGTGGCCAGCTCACCGCCGGTACCTGTCGTAATAACAGGGTTGTATGTAAACACCCCGCACGTATTATCATTACATCCCGGTCTAGGGGGGCGAGCATAGGCCCTAGAACAATCGTCACATCCAGCAGCTCTAGCCAATGAGCATAGAGCGGACCTACACCTAGCAGGATGATAAGTTGTGGAAACATAATTCTTAAAACAATCGACACATAAAAACTGGCCACCAAGATCAACCAGTAGATTCTGTTGCACTAAAGGAGTCCTTTGGTTGATTCTAGTGACATATTGGTTAGTTGCGGCATCTTTTCTCACCGGGATAACCAATGCATGGGGTCGAAAAGATGTCTGTGCGGCCTGCGAAAGAGACAGAATAAGGAACACTGAGGATATGATCAACTGAAATGACATTGTAAGATCCATCCTGGTGTTGTGTTTGTGTGATTATGGTTGAATTTATAAGAATATTTTTGTCATTAAAGCTCATGCATGAAATACGGCCGATTTTAGGTAAACACAATCATGAAGGAAAATAACTTAACGAAACTGGTTTTTAACTAAGAAATTTTTAAAGAATGCAAATCAACTTTGACTTATTAGTATCTTTGCTAGTAAAAAAGAGGATTATGGTGTAATTAAGTTGATTCATATTTACAACAAACCGTATTTATATTAAATGTGTTCCCATATATATATAACTTTAAGTTTTTACACTCATTCTTACAGCCAAGCGTGCACAACAAATTAGCTGCTTGATTCCATATTTCCATTCAAAAGTTTCCAGTAATATAGTATATTTCTGTTTTTTACCATTCGTATAAGATACATTATTCAAAAGTTTTCAACCATTTCTATAAATCACTTTTATTGTTTTATTTCGAAATATATAGTTTTCATACTTTCAGTATTATTCACAAGAATGAGCATTTTGATTGAATTTCGGGACCGAACCGAAACTTATTCCAACACCCCATGACATCTATGAAGCCATCAGGAACAATTTCCTCTATAAACCAACAGAGTGGCACCCATTCTTTTTCCTTCAACACCCAAACCTCCAATGTCGTGCTACGCACATATCCAACTTCACCATTTAGATCAACCAAGTGATCGTAATAACAACTGTACTTTCTCCAAAAATGACACATTGCTTTTGGATGATTAATCAGCCCAAAATCTTCTTTCTCTACATCAAACCATATTACAGTTCTTCCACCATGCATCTTCGGTATTGACGTCCATATGACTAACCAACAAATGCAAACAACCATTAGCAAAAACAGCTTTACCGATAGATACTTCTTCACCATATATGTCAGGCTTATCAAATACCATGCACCATTATTTTATCACCAGGTTAAATAATGAATGATATTTTTTTACTGAATAATACTCTACAATTGGTAAAGGTTTTGCTAATATATATTTTTAATTCTGTTCTCTTTTTCTTTGAATTTGGTTTGATACAGCAACTTGTCTTTAAGAGATTGGTTAAACAGTCATGGCGAAATATCTGAGTTGGACTTGCTAAAATGGAAATATTGCTCAATAAATAAAAGTCCATGGTAAGATACTCATGGTAAGATACTGCCCGCCTAGAAGTACTATAGCATACACCCAATATGATCTTCACATATTACTGTACTTGTCACTCTTTCTGATATGTGATATCAAAAAGTTGAATTATATGTGCGTATTTTGCAGGTCCTGTCTTTATGAAAATGAAGCTTTTTTGACAACTGCAGACACTATGCTGTTAGATTACTTCCTAAAGCAACAAAACCAGTGGTTGGTTGGAAAGGTGTTGAATATAAAGCTGCATTTCCCATTTTGAAACCACCCGGTTCCAGCTTCTACCCTCCAGATATGGAGAAAATGGTATACTGGTTATATCTTTATGCGTGTCAAACTTGTTAATCATATCAAAAAAAATATTTATATATTAAGTAAAATTAAGTGTAGAAAATATTGTTTCTTTGCTTTAATGCTGAGGTGTTAACTGGCTCAAATAAAGAGGAGTCTGTTTTAATCTTAAACGGGTCAAATAAGATTTTCTGCTTACTGCTAATGCATACAACCTTCTAAATCATCTTGTTCAAATATTTTTCTCATAATAGTAGGTGTTCATATCAAACTTAGTTGAAGTATTAAGAATTTAAAAACTACGCAATATCTTGCTACCTGGCTAACCAATTTGTCTGTTGTGGCAGGAGTTCGAGTTATGGATGAAAGGGCTTTCAGACAATGAAAAACAAGATGCAGCGGGTTTTTTCAATGTTATTAAAAGACATACTAACACTAATTCTAATAATACCAGCGATCTCAATATCGCTCCTGGTTCTCAAGAATATTCCCCCTATCCAGCAGAAGCTGCTGAATTAGTACATAAAGCAGGGATTTAACTAGTTCTCCTAGGTACATGCTTAATTAAACTTTTGCTACTTTATATGTATTTGTTAGTACAGTTGTTAATATAGGCATTTGCCATCTTGTAGCTTAAAGAGACTGTTACATAGCAAGGCTGATGCTTTCCTCTCAAACGACTATTATGACTCCGATATAACCTGGATGGAATTGGTTAGTACACACGACACTCTATTGTATCACCATTTTGTATATAGTTCTAACTGCTGCATTTTTCATCTACTCAAGGACTTTCAGTTGGATGTTACTATTGGCCCATACGAGACTTATGAAGACGTTCTTTTTGGATACAAGGTACATTTTTCTCTTCTTAATTTACTGTCATATGTGTGTTTAATATATATGATTTCAGTTTTTTTCTTCTCGTGTAACAATATGGTTCCGGTCTTCCAATGGATGATTTTAATTAAAAAAGATAAAACTTCAAAAAGTTTGTATATAATTATTGACAGGGTTAATTTGTGTTATTTTTAAGGGTGATAATTTTCTTACCTATCATATTATGCATGTTTAGATTAAGGTTGAGTTTCTTGACATCATTAATAAATGATTCGTAATTGTCACCTGGACATATAACCGGTAGTACTAGGTTAATACATACGGGTCACCTGCAACCGGTAAAAAAAAACTTTGATAAGGTATTTGGTAACCCATTTTTTATAAACTTTAGTAACTTTTGTGTCCAATAACCATCTAACTTACAAACATAAACAATAGAAAGAAATCATACTATTATAGTTCGATCATAGAACAAAAGTTTCATCAAAAAAATCATGGAACAAAAGTGCAAAAATCTAATCAATATCACAAACTAGAACAAACTTGTTTGAATAATCACCGGGGAATAGAACAACCAGAAAAAATCTAAATTATTTGACAATTACCCTTAAGTTTTAACTTAAAATCAATATCTCGATCATTTTAGACTATTGAGCTAACTTTGAATCGTCATGTTTTTAAGTCTGTTGCATATCGGAGTTGGAAAATCTGGGCGTAACAAGTGTTGCTTCTCTTCGTAGTTGCAACGTTTCCTTGCAAACTTTAAGTATCCATCCACTATTTGTTTTTCAACTTGCTCTCGAGCCGGAGTATCATTAGGATACTTTTGATCAAACTCATATTGTAACACCCCCAAATTACCACGCAGCGGAATACCACTTTGGGGCGCTACTCATAGCATATCACACACAATCATAGAAAACGACCTCAAATGAGACGTTAATAATATTATACAATCTTGTCTAAAAAGTTTCCCATCCCTATATATATATAATCAGAGTAGCGTTGGTCCCAAAAACCGTTACCGATACATCACAATATATTCATCAAAGACTTTAAAAAGTCATTTATTTATTTAAAAAGGATGGAAAAAAAAAATAAACAAAGTTTAGACAAGTAAGCACCAACTTCCTCCCTGCATGCTCCGCTGCTATCCATCTTCATTACCTGAAATACATGCTAAAAATCATCAACACAAAGGTTGAGCAAGTCTATAGGTTTTACAATTCATCATTTGAACACAAGATTTTTTTTTATCATCTCAAGCTTATCACACAGATAAGTCATATATATATATATATATATATATATCGATAAATGCCTTAAGCTCATGCTACTGAACCTTAACCAACACGTCAAATCGTCTCACTTACGGCGCCCCTACTGAAAGGTAATATTGTCATATATCAGCGACCTCTTATACATAATATCCCTTTCAGGTGCTCACAAGGATACATACCCTAGGATAAGGTTTGTCAAACTCAAATAGATCTACCATATGTATTACCGTTTACCTCGCAAGGTAATTAACAACACATGAAATTCAGGGACTTCATAAGACAATGGTACTTAGGCATTTATCATCATATTCGGGTCCAGCATACCGAAAACAATTTGTGTTCCTTTTATAAAAACAAGCATGTATTCCCCCTTGCGGGTTTAAAAATCATTTACAAGATAGTATAAAGCGAGGCTATAGACTTACCTTGATAAGAAGTAAGAAACAATAAGTTCTTCGAGACGAGTAGACGAATGCCGACGAATCAACCACGACCTATAATAGTTGCGTGTACTTAATTTCACATTCAAAATAATAGTAACACGGAAAATGATATTTTACACTTGTATATATATGTATTAACATGTATTACAAACCAATGCTTAAGAATCCATGTCCAAAAATCTAATAAAAATGCATACTTAAAAAAATTTGACAATTTTAACTTTCTGGCCAACTATGACTTTTCTAGTCGTCTTTGACTTTCAGGTCTGACCCGATTAATTGACCAACTGAACGACATTTTTATGATTAAATACTGAAGCATTTGATGAAAAGGGACATTTCGGACAACTTTCTAGTTATACCCGAGACCTGAAACTCAACAAAAACGGACCAAAATGCCCTTGCAAGTTTTGCGCAAAATTACAATTTTAACGTTAAAATTTCAGATTTTACTTATAACTTTTACCCCGTTACTACTCGTTTTCAGGTCTGATTCTCTCGCGGTAAAGGTAAAACAACATTCTGAACAACTTTCGTGTTTCGGCCGAAGGCTGAAACGGACCAAAAATGACCGATTTACCCCTCGCATCAGATCTGTCAAAAACGAAGATTTTTAGAAAAAACGCAGGTTTTAAATTAGCTAGAAGACCCCTAAATGTTCCGTTTCAAGACCACTTTCCTCGCGGTAGACGTAAAATAACATTTTAAACAACTTCACAGTTCTACTCGAACACTGAAACGGACCAGAAATGACAGATTTACCCCTCGCATCAGATCTGTCAAAAACGACAATTTTTAGAAAAAACGCAGGTTTTAAATTAGCTAGAAGACCCCTAAATGTTCAGTTTCAAGACCACTTTCCTCACGGTAGACGTAAAATGACATTTTAAACAACTTCACAGTTTTACTCGAACCCTGAAACGGACCAGAAATGGACGATTTTGCCCCTGCAGATTCTGCACAGAAGTTAATTATTTCTGTAATGTAAAATTTGATTTTTAACTTTTACAACTTCCAAATAGACGCCAAAACTTCATTTTTGAGAGCTAAGAGTCGTGGCATACATCGAAACGTTCGTATGGACGACGCCTAACATATTCCAAAACTGAAAATCATTTTAGAACACTTTCAGTTTACCGAAATAATCAAAAACTTTCTGCCCAAATTTAGGTATCTCTCAACCCCTCAAATCAACAATTCTCATCGCCAAAATCAATTTCAACACAACCAAACTATCCTAACATCAACACCAATCAACTAGAATAATCAAGAACTTCAAAACACTAACATATATTCATTCCTATGGATTCTTAAACATGATCAAACTATATGCACATACATAATTGACCCAATGTATTAAAAAAATAAGTAAAAGACTAACAAAACTTACAAATATCAAGATGATCAAAATCAAACAACACTAATGGGTTCTTGATTTCACCCAGCTACACCAACACCAATAGAAGATCAAGAACTTTGATTTTGGTTGCACCACACTTGTTTTTAGCAATATTTATCGACCCTTAACACTTCCCAAGCACAAAATTCGGATTACACCACCATTGATGATTTCTTGAAATTTTTAATTTTTCTAAAACACATGCATCATGTTAAATTGATGGTGGGATTTAATTAGGAATGATAGATGAATGGTTTTGTATGATTTAATTGTGATTTGGTGAAGAAAAATTGATGGTGATTATGATGGTGATGATGGTTGTGTCGAGGAGAAAGGAGAGCAACTGCTCTTTTTTTTCTAAATAATAAGGAAACTATGTGTAAGAATCTAGTAATATTAGTAGTGAAATATAAAAGGGGTGTTTGGCAACAAGTTTTGCTAGACAACATAATAAGTAAAATAAGGGTGTGTATGGTTTAGTGTTGAGCCGCGGGTATGAATAAAGACAAAGAGCATCGGCTCGGTTTTTACCAATTAAAATTCACTATAATAAAATATCGAGCTCGATAACTAAATTAATGCATAACGAATTATAAGAACACGCTTTCGACTCGTTTTCAACCAAATACAACCATAAGTCGAAAAATAATGAAAATAAAATTAATAGCTCTTACGGCTAAAATATGGCATTCGTTGTCTTCTCGATTATTTAACGGATAAATTCCATTCCTCAAAACATCAAATAAAGTCTCAATCACCGGTTTCAACGTAAACCATCAAACAATACAATACTTACCAATACTTAGGAATTCAAAATCCGTTACAAAGTTAGGATAAAATAATGACGTTAAATTTGGGTTATTACATTCTCACCTCCTTAAAGGAGCGACGTCCCGGCGCTCAACTCACCTCATACTCGTATCGCGCATTACTAGAAAAGACGAGGGCACTTCTTCCTAAAGAAGTCCTCACGTTCCCACATGAATCTTGATCTACGTCTTGAATTCCATCAACACTTCTTCAAGCTCGACACACGTGAATTACGCGAATTGCACGAAGCTCATCCGACAACTCCAATTTTATATTTCGTCAAAAGCGAGTTCATCGATATGGACATCATTCAGCGTATACCTTACTCTATCGGACGAATTAAAATCTAAATCAAACACAAAAGACATCACTAGGGATGAAAAATCAATTCACGACATGTTTACAAAATAACCAAACCATGCCAAATCAATAAATTCAATCGGGTTAGCCCATGCTTGCTAAATAGCCAAGCCATGATAGATAAGAATACTTGACAAGACCTTCGGGTAAGTCTAGTCAATTGGAAGATTGCAACTTAAAGGATATCCACTGGGCGGATAGCCACGGACGCATATTATAAAGAAATAACAAGAAAGTATTTTCGTCATCGGAGGGCTCACACTCGGATCCATACGCAAAAGATAATACAAGAACACCATCTTACTTCCGCCCACACACATCAAAGTCTCAATAAACATCGTCGTTGAAGGTCAAAAAGATATTACATGGTACATGTTGTCCATGATCGGACGTCATTGGACAATGCCGTCTCAAGTTCTCACAACTTATGATCATTCGACTAGATCACATACCACATAAGTATCTAAAAGCAAAGGTCGAACATAAACATCAAATACAGATTTCCATCGTTGATCATCGTGAAAACCTTGAACAAACCCTTGATAATACAACTTGATCTCCAAAGTCTTTACACTTGCGGTTTCGGCTTCAACATACTCCTCGAAGTGATAACGAATTTATTAATTCCAATCATTAAGAAATTCGGTCCATTGGCGAAGATTCCAACATATCGGGCATACCATTAACTTCTGCTCCAGTGTTCAACATACAAAAACATCCCACTAACTTGTGCTTCAACATTCATCATACAAAGGCGTCCCAATAATTCATACTTCAGTGCTCAAAGTGATACATCATTTTCTTTGTTTGCTCAATATATTAGCCCCACAAGTTCGTCATCAAGAAAGAAAAAAAAAATCTTCTATGACCCTTCGATAGTAGCAAGTAAAATTACAAAATCTTCACATCCACGATAAGTTTCCGTTGATAACTTGATCCTCAATCAATCCACAAATACACGCATAAATCTTGGTGACGCTTAAACAAGTCGCCTATTCTCGAAACGGTTAACGGTTCTTAACAATCTGCTTATAAAGCTTGCTATCATCGAGACACATTATAATGGTCCATCGAAATAAATCATAAATCGAGAGAAGTCCAAAGGGTTACTCGTACATAGATGATAATCGACGATAATCATAATGACGACGGCACTGAACGATTAATATCAACGAAACACGATTGGAAGGAGGACGTACGCACACCAAACATCCACAAATCGAGCTAGACATACTTGGGCCCACTCATTTATAACTCCTTGTCTACATCAAAAGGCGTCCCCTTTCATGTATACAAGAGTTTATAAATTTACGGTTCGGGAACTTATAACTTTCTTGTTCAAAAGAAAAGGCGTCCCAATCCATTTCAACAAAATGATTATAAGTCAACCTACTCAAGTATTACTACCTCTCAACACGATATCGTATCAAAATACCATAGTAAATACAAGGTGTCAATAAACTTATATCATGATTTCAGTATTCAAACGTCCCATTCCATTTGAATAAGGAAACACGACAATCTAAGGTCCAGTAGTTTAAAATTTTCTTATTCAAATGTCCTATTAAATAAGACGACCTTAAACGACTCTTAGTTGGGCGAGTTAAAATCTATATATCTAAATGTCCCATTCCATTTAGATACACAATAATAAGTCACTCAGCCGAATGACTACTACGAGCATATCATTGTTGTACCCATACTATATATATTTGATTAGGATATATATATATCTTAAGTTCAACATTGGCATCCTCCTTTTCGCCAATAAAACGTAGTCATATATAATCAAATCACACGTCGCATTACATAGAAGATATCGCCTCGAATAAATGATTCTTCAAAATCATAAGTAGTATCGAAAACACGAACATCGCATTTATCAATTACGTTTCGAAACGAGATGTCCAAAAATGGCACATCACGATACGATGATAACAATCGAACTTAAACAAGTCGATATGCGATAGGTTACCAAAACCATATATACATACTCAAAGTATCAAACGAGTTTCACACTCGTATTCAGATAATACATAATTATCAAGATTGATGATTGGCAGTGAAACCAAATCCGATACAAAATCGTATTATAAAATGTACGACAATCGTTCAAAGACCATTGCTTCGCGTGCAATGTCTTTAAATACCATAGTATATTCATACATATACATATTACCATTCCTACATACACATAGTTTCACATAATGACAATCAATGAAAAGTAATACAAGAATAGCCTTACGGGAGCCATGCGGAGTAGTTGCGTGCTTAAAACCTTTTTAAAACACACCAAAAGTTATAGTTTAGGACATTTTAAAAATCGACCTAGTTCTCTATAACTTGTGGCTCTAAATACCAATTTGTAACACCCTCAAATTACCACGCAGCGGAATACCACTTTGGGACGCTACTCATAGCATATCACACACAATCATAGAAAACGACCTCAAATGAGACGTTAATAATATTATACAATCTTGTCCAAAAAGTTTCCCATCCCTATATATATAAAATCAGAGTAGCGTTGGTCCCAAAAACCGTTACCGATACATCACAATATATTCATCAAAGACTTTAAAAAGTCATTTATTTATTTAAAAAGGATGAAAAAAAATAAACAAAGTTTAGACAAGTAAGCACCAACTTCCTCCCTGCATGCTCCGCTGCTATCCATCTTGATTACCTGAAATACATGCTAAAAATCATCAACACAAAGGTTGAGCAAGTCTATAGGTTTTACAATTCATCATTTGAACACAAGAATTTTTTTTTTATCATCTCAAGCTTATCACACAGATAAGTCATATATATATATATATATATATATATATATATATATATATATATATATATATATATATCGATAAATGCCTTAAGCTCATGCTACTGAACCTTAACCAACACGTCAAACCACCTCACTTACGGCGCCCCTACTGAAAGGTAATATTGTCATATACCAGCGACCTCTTATACAAAATATCCCTTTCAGGTGCTCACAAGGATACATACCCTAGGATAAGGTTTGTCAAACTCAAATAGATCTACCATATGTATTAGCGTTTACCTTGCAAGGTAATTAACAGCACATGAAATTCAGGGACTTCATAAGACAATGGTACTTAGGCATTTATCATCATATTCGGGTCCAGCATACCGAAAACAACTTGTGTTCCTTTTATAAAAACAAGCATGTGTTCCCCCTCGCGGGTTTAAAAATCATTTACAAGATAGTATAAAGCGAGGCTATAGACTTACCTTGATAAGAAGTAAGAAACAATAAGTTCTTCGAGACGAGTAGACGATTGCCGACGAATCAACCACGACCTATAATAGTTGCGTGTACTTAATTTCACATTCAAAATAATATAACACGGAAAATGATATTTTACACTTGTATATATATGTATTAACATGTATTACAAATCAATGCTTAAGAATCCATGTCCAAAAATCTAATAAAAATGCATACTTAGAAAAATTTGACAACTTTGACTTTCTGGCCAACTATGACTTTTCTAGTCGTCTTTGACTTTCAGGTCTGACCCGATTAATTGACCAACTGAACGACATTTTTATGATTAAATACTGAAGCATTTTGATGAAAAAGGACATTTCGGACAACTTTCTAGTTATACCCGAGACCTGAAACTCAACAAAAACGGACCAAAATGCCCTTGCAAGTTTTGCGCGAAATTACAATTTTAACGTTAAAATTTCAGATTTTACTTATAACTTTTACCCCGTTACTACTCGTTTTCAGGTCTGATTCCCTCGCGGTAAAGGTAAAACAACATTCTGAACAACTTTCGTGTTTCGGCCGAATGCTGAAACGGACAAAAAATGACCGATTTACCCCTCGCATCAGATCTGTCAAAAACGACGATTTTTAGAAAAAACACAGGTTTTAAATTAGCTAGAAGACGCCTAAATATTCCGTTTCAAGACCACTTTCCTCGCGGTAGACGTAAAATGACATTTTAAACAACTTCACAGTTCTACTCGAACACTGAAACGGACCAGAAATGACATATTTACCCCTCGCATCAGATATGTCAAAAACGCCGATTTTTAGAAAAAACGCAGGTTTTAAATTAGCTAGAAGACCCCTAAATGTTCAGTTTCAAGACCACTTTCCTCGCGATAGACGTAAAATGACATTTTAAACAACTTCACAGTTTTACTCGAACCCTGAAACGGGCCAGAAATGGACGATTTTGCCCCTGCAGATTCTGCACAGCAGTTAATTATTTCTGTAATGTAAAATCTGATTTTTAACTTTTACAACTTCCAAATAGACGCCAAAACTTCATTTTTGAGAGCTAAGAGTCGTGCCATACATCGAAACGTTCGTATGGACGACGCCTAACATATTCCAAAACTGAAAATCATTTTAGAACACTTTCAGTTTACCGAAATAATCAAAAACTTTCTGCCCAAATTTAGGTATCTCTCAACCCCTCACATCAACAATTCTTATCGCCAAAATCAATTTTAACACAACCAAACTATCCTAACATCAACACCAATCAACTAGAATCATCAAGAACTTCAAAACACTAACATATATTCATTCCTATGGATTCTTAAACATGATCAAACTACATGCACATACATAATTGACCTAATGTATTAAAAAAATAAGTAAAAGACTAACAAAACTTACAAATATCAAGATGATCAAAATCAAACAACACTAATGGGTTCTTGGTTTCACCCAGCTACACCAACACCAATAGAAGATCAAGAACTTTGATTTTGGTTGCATCACACTTGTTTTTAGCAATATTTATCGACCCTTAACACTTCCCAAGCACAAAATTCGGATTACACCACCATTGATGATTTCTTGAAATTTTTAATTTTTCTAAAACACATGCATCATGTTAAATTGATGGTGGGATTTAATTAGGAATGATAGATGAATGGTTTTGTATGATTTAATTGTGATTTGGTGAAGAAAAATTGATGGTGATTATGATGGTGATGATGGTTGTGTCGAGGAGAAAGGAGAGCAACTGCTCTTTTTTTGTCTAAATAATAAGGAAACTATGTGTAAGAATCTAGTAATATTAGTAGTGAAATATAAAAGGGGTGTTTGGCAACAAGCTTTGCTAGACAATATAATAAGTAAAATAAGGATGTGTATGGTTTAGTGTTGAGCCGCGGGTATGAATAAAGACAAAGAGCATCGGCTCGGTTTTTACCAATTAAAATTCACTATAATTAAATATCGAGCTCGATAACTAAATTAATGCATAACGAATTATAAGAACACGCTTTCGACTCGTTTTCAACCAAATACAACCATAAGTCGAAAAATAATGAAAATAAAATTAATAGCTCTTACGGCTAAAATATGGCATTCGTTGTCTTCTCGATTATTTAACGGATAAATTCCATTCCTCAAAACATCAAATAAAGTCTCAATCACCGGTTTCAACGTAAACCATCAAACAATACAATACTTACCAATACTTAGGAATTCAAAATCCGTTACAAAGTTAGGATAAAATAATGACGTTAAATTCGGGTTATTACACATATTGTGACTTTACGTAGTATATGATTTTAGGCTTTCGTGTCATCATTGGAAATTCAAAATCGCCGTGTGTTGTAACGGAGTACAAGGGTTTTGGATGTGAAGCAACATAAATGCTTCCAGCCGCCTTGCCAAAAAAATAACTCGAGAAGAAAATTGTTACTAGTATGACTATAAACATCACAAGGCTACATATGGGCGGTTGCGAGGCATTATTTGTTGTTGGTTGAGTAGGCAATGGTGGCACGCTCGCAATGTTAATACGTGCATCCATGATTATGATTTCACTGCTAATAATACATGTAACAAGAACATAAATAAGCATCATAATTATCTGATTTACTAGACAAACCAATTTGAATATAACAATGGACATGGTAAAAGTGAAAGGCACACTAACCTTACGTATGGATTAGAGAGTTGCTAACTTTTATAAAGACTTAAATTTATATCTCTTAATATATAGAGAAAGAATTATAACATGATAAGCACATTACACTAAAGATAATCTAAGCAAGATAGAAGTAGAGTCACCCTAATACTCTAGTTGGACTTAGGGTGTTCATTAGTCAAGATTCTAACCCCTTTAGTTTGAACTAGAACGGTACCCGCACAATGCAGCGACGAGTACCTAACAACGAATTTTGAGACTAACAAATATTAATCTTTTACTTACTGTAAAGTTATAAAAAATCGAATTATAAAACCCACTAAAATTTAAAAAGACTAAAAGTTAATAAAAATATATCGAAATGAGTATCGAATTAAAAAACACAAAATTTAAAAATAATTTTTCAATTTAAAAGAGAAAATGTTTTTTTAAAAAGTTGTTACAAAAGGTTGTTAGAAAATGTTGAGGTGAGATCCTTATAGAATATGCATAAAAAAAAGAAGGAAGGAAACAATCTCAACCATCCATTCAAGTTCCATCTAATGGTATATATTAATCTTTTTAAATTTAATTTAAAAACCTATTTTCATCCTATTTCTTAAAAATTAAATATCTCTCAAACCGTTAATCGTTACGAAAAACTAATTATACCATCGCGACGGGAATTAAGTTATCTTTCTATAGATAGGCACTTCTATACACTTTCGGCAAACTTTTTTTTTTAAATTTTACGCATAAAAAATTACATGTGATTCTCGAAAAATTACATGTAATTTTCGAAAATTACGTGTAATTTTTTTGGCGAGAATTTTTAACACTGTAAATCGTTAACTTTTGTGTGAATTACATGTAATTACGTGTGAATTACATGTAATTTTTGTAATAAAATAGTTTATTAGTGTTAAATGCAAATCACATGTAATTATGTGTGAATTACATGTGATTTTTGTAATAAAGTGGTTAGTTAGTGTTGAATGAAAATTACATGTAATTTTGTGTGAATTACATGTAATTTTGCTCAAATAACATGTGATTTTATAAATAATTACATGTAATTTTGCTCAAATTACATGTGATTTTATACAAAATTACATTGTAATTTTGCTTTAAATCACATGTGATTTTATAAATAATTACATGTAATTTTGCTTTAAATCACATGTGATTCATGTAGACTCACATAACTTTACATCTAACTTTCGTCCCATTTGACGCGTTAGTCTTTTTTTTAAGTTACATGTTTTCATAGATTTTTATTTTCAACTTTAATACCAATAATCTAGAAACCAAGTAAATGACATGCGATTCGTGATAAATCACATGTAATTCGTGGTAAATCACATGTGATTCGTGGTAAATAACATTTTCTCTCCATTCCTCACATCATCCATCCTTCCGAAGTGGTCTTGTGATCCATGTATGCTATCTAAAGTGGTCTTGTGATCCATGTATGCTATCTTGTGATCCATGTATGATAATTACATGTGAATTTGCTTGCATTACATGTAATTCGTGGTAAATTACATGTGATTCAAACAAAAGCACATGTGATTCATTTAAAGTGGGTTTGTTAGAAGAAGTTAAAGTTTTGAAATGTTTGAATCACATGTAATGCAAGCAAATTCACATGTAATTATCATCGAATTACATGTGATCCAATGCAAGCAAAATCACATGTAATTATCATCGAATTACATGTAATTCAAACAGACAATTTAATATATTAACAAGATTACATGTGATTAAAAAAATCACATGTGATTCATCTAAAGTGGGTTTGTTAGAAAAATTTAAGGTTTCGGAATGCTTGAATCACATGTAATGCAAGAAAAATTATATGTAATTATCACCGAATCACATGCAATTCAAGCAGAATTACATGTGATTCAAACAAAATCACATGTAATTTAGAAGCCAATTTGTTTTATATATTTTACATAAATGAAAACATAATAAGTGATTAAAAAAATCACATGTGATTCATCTAATGTGGGTTTGTTAGAAAAAGTTACGGTTTCGGTATGCTTGAATCATATGTAATGCGAGCAAAATCACATGTAATTATCACTGAATCACATGTAATTCAGAAGCCAATTTGTTTTACATATATTTTTTTTGGGTAAAGGGGACTCCACCCCAGTAAAATGAACATATTTTATATTAATTGGAACAAACATTTTAATATATTAACAAAATTACATGTGATTCAAACATTTTAATGTAATTCACATAAATCACGTGTGGTTTTAAAATAATAACGAAAATATTTTTGTTATTTAATAGACGGTGATTTTACAATGTTGAAATTCTCGTCTAAAAAATACACGTGATTTCACAAATCGCATGTGACGTTACAAATTCAAATGTGATTTTTAAAATAATTAATCAAACATGAGTTTTCGAGAATTACATGTAATTTTTCGAGAATTACATGTGATTTTTTAACGAAATTTTTTAAAAAAAGTTCGCCGAAAGTATATAGAAGTGCATATTTATGGAAAGATAATTTAATTCTCGTCGTGACGGTATAATTATTTTTTCATAACGATTAACGGTTTGAGAGATATTTAATTTTTAAGAAATAGGATGAAAATGTGTTTTTTTTAATTAAATTTAAAAAGATTAATATTGGATGGTGGAGATTGCTTCCTTTGTTCTTTTTTGGATGCATGTTCCTTATAGAACTTTTCTCATAGTATATAATGTTAATGAAAATACAAAAACTTACTTTATTTAGTAGGTAAAGCCTTCCTTTTTTAAGAAGGTATCGAATGCTTTATAAAGTAGTATAGATAAACCAAACTATTCCACGACAACCTTGTCATTTCCTCTCATTTTTGTTTTCGCATCCAAATCTTTATTGCTAAGACCGCGTCTATGCTTTCAAAATTGGCAAACGAGATGAGCTTGGGACTGCTCATTACATCATCGAGCTTGAGGTTATAGATGAAAACATTCACTTAATCTCGTATAGATTTTCAAACTTAAACTTTTTATTGACAAAAAATGTTACTACTCCCTAAACTACTTACATCACTGCTATTACTAGTTAGTTGACTACTATTGTCAACATGTCACTTAGTATTTTGTAAAAGTAAGTGGAATCTAAGTGGGTTAAATAATATATATTAGGGATTGTGCCCGCGCTCCACCGCGGTGTTTGGGCGGTGGGTGTTGGTAAGGCTACCAAAGTGGACGTTGTGGAACAAAGTGTGTCATAAGCGACTAACAAAGGTTCGTTGCAGGCTGGGTGACATGTTCAATCTTTTTTTGCGGGGTTTCCAATTCAGGGAGAATAGCACATTTGGAGGTGCTGGTTTTCTCTTGTTGGCTGTTTCCCTTAACTGTCGTCAGTATTGTTGTCGTCATTATTCCTGTTTAGGGAAAAAAAAGTAGACAGTTAGGTATACCGTATACACATGGAACAGTGAATGCCTCCCTTTTGTTTCTGATTATGTTGTATTTCTAGTTGATGCAAAAGCTTTATAAAAGCGTGTGTGTTAAGATACATTAAGGCCGTGTAATGTGGCTTGTATTTGTACTCTTTGAACCTACAATGATCTTTATGCACTGTGGGGGCGGTGAATGTTTATCTTTAAGTTGGTGTGCTAATTCTATTATATGTCGTATGCAATTCGTTAAAGAGGATAGGCTGATAGTTTTAGGTAAGGGATTTCATTTGTGGATACAAATTTATATTTAATGTGGTTGTAGTTAAAATTTTTATTAACATGTCGCTTGTAACATGCAAACATGTAACAACATAAAAGAAACTATTTAACGGCATGTGTGTCAGAGATCAATACCTGGGTCTATTTTGTGTACTTCATGCACGCATTCCACGGGTGTATCTTCCTGTTCATTGGCAGTGTTCGTGTATGTGTCCGAAACACATGAGCCGATCCGGACGAATCAGAAATACCCAAGACTCATTATTCCTTCTAGAAGGTGTTGACGCCAGTCAACGAAGAAGTCAACAGACAAAGTCCCCAGGAATTCAGGAAAGGTGTCCCCAATCGGGCCGACCGAAGCCCATCACAAGTCCCGGCCTTTTAGGGACTTGACTAGTATAAATACCCCCATGAGTTCAAGGTTTGAGGTAATGGTTCTGTGATTATTATATTGTTTTCTTTATAATATTTACACATAGTCTCTCCGTTTCGGATTCGATCCTTTACTTACTCTCACGCCTGAGCTTGGTCTGGGTTCTCAAGCCCGGACGAGACTAACGTGTTTACTTTGGTTTCAGGCAATCCGAAGCAGATCTCACTCAAGGTCCGAAGTGGTCTGATAGGTGTGTAAACACCCATCTTTTCTACCACTTAATTACAATAATAACCGGACCTAAACGTGTATTTTATGTCTTTTATGTCGGAATTATGCGTGGTTTGTGTCTTTGTTGTGATTTAGGATGAAAAGGTGAAAAGTGGAGAAAACACGGACATTCACGGGCATTTACGGACTTTTATTGAAGAAAAGGATGAAAGACGAAGTCAAGAAGTCAAGAGTACAAAAAGAACGGAAGTCCACGACCAATTCTGAAGATTTATCGAAGAAAAAGTCAAAAGACGGAAGTTTATCAAAAGCCAAAGAATTCAAGTCTATTTTATTGAAGAATTTAAAGACGGGTTCAAAAGAAATCCCGAAGTCAAAAGTCCCTTAAGTCCAAGATTAAAGAAGATTAGAAGAAAAGGACTAATGACGCAATTAATGAAGAATTAAGAAGAAAGGGACTTAATCTTGCAATTAACAAGAAAGGAAGGAGGGGAGGAAGCTTCCTTAATCCTCCCCTATAAATAGATTAGATTAGTCATTTTTCACTCTTGTTGGCTAATAGTGACAATTAGACCTTCCACCTTTTAAATACTTGTCATTTACATTACTTGTCAATTTTAATTCATGTTATGCACCTTAATTACCATTTAATTCCAAGTAAGTTTTCATTTTAATTCTTGTAAAATCTTTATTTTATCTTGTCAATCTCTTATCTACCTTTCTTATTTTTTTGATTCATGTGTTTATGTTATGTTCATGTTCATGCTTTCATTTTGATCCAAGTGGTTTTTGATTATTGTGGTTAAAGTTGTTTGATTTCATGTTTTTAATTGTTTGTTGATGCTTATTTGTTGATCCGTTACTATTTATAATTATCCGTGTGTTTGATTTTGGTTATTTTGTGATTATATCTGCTGCTACTGTTCTCCTTGTTCTTCGGGAGTGTTTGCTTGTTTCTGATCTTTCCAGGAATAGTTCCGAACCAAGAAGGAGGAAAGTGTTCATTCGGAACTTCTAAAGTTCCGAATCAAGGCTTCATCCGGAAGATTTGGGATTAGAAAAGCTTCCGAACCAAACCTGTTCATTCGGAACTTTCAAAGTTCCGAACGAAGCCAAAACTTCCGAACCAAACATACTCATTCGGAACTCCAAAGTTCCGAACCAAGGGTTTCATCCGGAACTTTTCTAAAGTTCCGAATCAACTCAAGTTCCGAATCAAGGATCAAAGTTCCGAATCAAGGCTGTTCATTCGGAAGTCAAAAACTTCCGAGTCAAGGTTGTTCATTCGGAACTTCCAAAAGTTCCGGATCAAGGGTAATCTTCCGACTCAAGAAAGGTTCATTCGGAAGTTCTAAACTTCCGAATCAAGGAGCTTCATTCAGAAACTTCCGAATCAAGGGGTGACCCAATACTTCCGAATCAAGGCAGATTTTACAAGTTCCGAATCAGTAAGTTCCGAACGAAGCATTGTTTTGGATAAGTGACATATTCAGACCAATTTGTTCCAGATCAAGGATTTTGGTAATATTCCAAGTGAAGAAGAATCATTTCAACCAAAGGTGACATTTAGGACGAGTGATTATTCCAAACGAAGGTTTATTCCGAATGAGCTGTATTCAGGTTCTTATTAGCTTTTGTCTTTGATTTTTATTTTCAAGTTTTATTTTTCTTGCCTTTTATTTAATTGCACTTTAAGATTATTTGCCTTAGTTTTATTTTAGACTTGCCTTAGTTTTAGTCGCACTTTAAGTTTGCCTTAGATAGACTTAAGTTTACGTCATTTACTTTAGTGCCTTTAATTTCAGCCTCGTTTTTAAATACTTGAACCTTTACTTTAATTAGACTTAGATTTACTTCAAAAGCACTTTTACTTTAATTGTTTTGCACCTTTTACTTTTAAAACACTACAACGACACAGTTTTGTTCCCACCAAAATAAAACGAAGTCACACATAGAGAACTAAGATCAATTCGATTAGACATACTTAAAACGAATCTTTTTAATTAGGCAAAAACTTAGTTATTAAATGGCGCCGCTGCCGGCTCTTTTCGTAAAGATCAACAGTTTTCTGTGCTAGACACGTTATTTTTGGGATCCGTTCACTTGTGAACGTTGTTTTTCTTGCCTAAAATTCAAAAAAAATCACAAAAAATTAAAAATTGATAAAAATACATAAAAATTTAAAAATTTAAAAATCCAAAAAGATTTTATTTTTATTGTGTATATATATTGTCTTTGCGTTTGGTTTCTTTTTCTTTTGCATTTTCAGGTGTATGCGTACTAGATCTTCTAATTATCAAGAGCCCGAGCCTCAAGAAGATTTAAGTATGGCAGGTGTTAACAACAACATTCCACCGAACCTCAATAATAATAATAACAACAATGCTCTTCCACAACCCGATCTTCGGACCATGGAGGAACTTTGTCAACCAACAATGTTTGGACGAGGAGGACCGATTGTGCCGATGCAAAGCAACGCTCCTGAGTTTTCGTTGAAGCACCACATGATTCAGCAAGTACAAACAAACCCTTTTAGAGGATTGCCTGATGATGATGCCAACAAACACCTCGACAAGTTCATTACAATCACCCAAAGCATGAAGTTGCCTGGTGCCACAATGGATGTACTCCGCCTACAACTCTTCCCACATACTTTATCGCATCATGCCGAGAAATGGTTTGATCGTCTCCCGAAGAATTCTATTCACACTTGGGATGATATGACTCAACGCTTTCTATCGCGCTACTTTCCACCATCCATGGTCACAAGCCTTCGCAATCAGATCAGCGGTTTCATGCAAGACCCTGATGAATCTCTTTTTGACGCTTGGGAGAGATATAATGTCTTGATCGACCGTTGTCCAAACCACAACATGCTTCCCGTCACACTGATTGATACTTTCTACAACGGTTTGACTTTTCGAGATCGTGATACGATCAATGCAGCCGTCGGTGGCACATTCATGAAAAGGAGACCCGAGGAGTGTAGAGAGTTAATAGAGAACATGACTACTCACCACAAGAACTGGGATTCCTCTGCATCTTCAAGGAACAACCCGAGAGTCAATGTTTCCTCAACCTCAGCAAACCCTGAGATGACCGAACTCACCCGTATGATGGCCGAAATGAGCAAAAGTATTACGCTTCTCGCTTCAAACCAACAACAACAAGTTAAAGCGGTTGCTAATCCTTGTGAAACATGTGGCGGTCCTCACTCATACATCGATTGTCCTTCGACACAAGGAAATCCGGAAAATGTGTATGCAGCTTATGGTAATTATTCACCGGAAAATTACCAAGCTAGACAACAAGGGGATAGAAATCTGCTGAGTTACCGTTCCAACAACTACCTTTCACCCGGTTTTTCTCCTCAAGACCAAAATCCCGCCAACAACTACAATAGAAGCAACCAAATCCCACCTCGTGCTTCTAACCCTTATCAACCACCCACCCAACAACACCCACCCATTAATCCTGATGTTGACACCATCATGAGAACTCAAGGTGAGCAAATCAAGAATCTACAGAGCCAAATAATCAATTTGAAAGGAGATATCTTGAAGCAAGGTAATGACATCAGAACCGAGGTTCGTGAAAATCTTCAATCCTCCTTCATCACTCAAACAACTGAATTAAAGAATCTGTTGGCTAGTTTCTTGCCGAAGCTCAACCTTCTTCTTCTTCGGGTTCTCTACCTTCAAACACCGTCACTAATCCGCGAGCTAATGTGAGTGCTATAACTACGCGTAGTGGAATTACCATTGTCGATCCACCTATCCCACCACCATCATCTACACCTCCTCCACCACCATGTATCCCTACTCCTCCTACACCTAGTGTTAGTACACCATTACCGTCTCCGCCTCATCATGACGATGCATCTCAGAAGGACCCTTCAACATCACAACCTTTACCAACTACACCGTCACCTAACCCTTATCAACCCAGAATCCCATACCCTTCTCGCATAGGCAAAACCAACGATCTAACCAAGAATGATTGTCAAGTATCGAAATATGTGGATATGCTATCTAAAATGACCATCAACATTAACCTTGTTGAAGCACTTTGCCACATGCCGAAATTTGTCAAAGCATTCAAGGAATTTCTTAGCAAGAAAGAGAAGTTGATTGAACTCGCCAACACACGATTAAATGAAAACTGCTCTGCAGTTCTTCTTAAAGAACTTCCAGAAAAGCTTGGAGATCCCGGTCGTTTTGTGTTGCCTTGCGTGTTCAACAAAACTGAAGAATTTACTGCCCTTGCTGATCTCGGGGCTAGTATTAATCTTATGCCACTCAGTGTTTGGAAAACACTATCATTGCCCGACCTCATTCCAACAAAGATGACTCTCGAACTTGCAAATCGCACTCTCGCTTATCCCGTTGGTATAGCCGAAGACGTGTTTATCAAAGTTGGCACATTTACTTTCCCGGTCGATTTTGTCGTAGTTGATTATGAAATGGACCCTCGTATTCCTCTAATACTTGGTCGGCCATTCTTGAGAACCGGACGTGCTTTAGTGGATGTGGCCGAAGGTGAGTTAATCTTACGAGTCGGGGATGATTCTAAAGTTTTTAAAATGGGTAAGCTTACAGGCAAATCCTTTGGAGGCCGAGAATCAGTGAATATGATCAATGTGCTCGATGACTTTACCGTCTATGACAATCCTTTATTCGAGTCTTCCACTGATAATCCACTCTTTGAAGATAATGTGGATGATTCTCACTCTACTTTGGACGCTTCTCCCATTTTTGATTCTCCACCGGTCTTCGATGCTTATGATGATGATGATTCTAGCTCAGACTCGGATGATTTTGATTGTACTTCTGAGTATCCCGAGCTGCCCACTTTCGATGATTTTGATGAGGCTGATACTCTCTCGAGCGATTCTTCACATGATGAAGATCCTCCGCCATCACTCGATCCTACTTTGGACGATTATTCATTTGAGGAACATTTCTCTGAATTTCTCAACACATACTTCCCTCATGAGAGTGATGCTCCTCCTTTGGACTTTGAAGATTATCGTCTTGATCCTACTTTGGATTTGAAGAGCATTTTGTCAAAGGAAAAGAAACCGGTCGACACCGAAATCCGTTGCACGTATGATTTAACACCTCTTTGTCCCACTTCTGAGGAAGAGGTTGTGCTTCTTTGCGGATCTTCTTCACACTCGGCTGAGCCTGAGTGCTATTTGCCCCTGAAGGAAAAGGTGTTCGACCCCGGTATTGAAGTCTTTAAGCCATCTCAGTATCCACCTGATGAAATAAAAGGAAAAATCTTTGGAAATCTTGAAGACATGCTTGCACCACTTCATCCTTGCTTCTACTGTGCTCCATCACTGCTTAAGGGAACCATGCCACTTCTCTTTTGGCTTGCCTTGTTCGCCTTAAGTTCTTGCTTATTGATGGATGAAAACTATGTCTTCGATCCTGGTGGATATGTTTCATGCTTCTTTCGTTGATGATCAAGGTCAAGTCAGGCTCACGACTCGGTTAACAAAAACCAAGCGCTTCTTGGGAGGCAACCCATGCATCTATCTTTCCGCTTTCTTTACCATAAGTGTAGGGGGGACCCTTTGGATTGCTATTTCCTCTCCTCACTTCTTAATCAGGGATTCGAGCTTCAATGATCTACTCTTGATGATTCTTGACGACCCGTGATTCCGTGTTCTACTTCTTCCCGGTTCTATCCTAAACTCTTTTCGATTCACTATTTTATATATTTTCTCAAATATTAAAATAGGAATCTCTTTAGTTGTCCTTTCCTTAGCGAGATTTAAATAAAGTGCACGATGTCCTAAGTGTAGGGGAGTTTACTCCCACATGCTTAAACATTGAGGACAATGTTTATCTTAAGTGTAGGGGGGACTTCTATCAAAGTTAAGTGGTCTTTTCCTTGTATTTGTCCTCATTTTAACCAGAAAATAAATTTTTCGACATTTTTCAAATTTTTTGATCTATTTTGGCCTATTAGTTGTTATCTTTGTATAGTTATTTTCTTCCTTTGCTAGAATAAATCTTTGAATAAGTGGTTTAATTTTCAAACGTTGTGAATCTTTTGACTCAATCCGAGTTTACTCTAGCTAGTATCCTTAACGTGTTTAAGTCAAATTTTGCTAGGCTTTTATATGGGGAGCTATAAAACGCGAAAGTCTTAACTCTCACGGGTTAAGAACAAGAACTTTTCGCAAGTTCCTATAATTGATCCTAGAGAGTCGTTTATCAAGGGAACTTTAAAATGCGATTTCTAAACTTGAAAGAGTCTAAGAATTTGCAAGATCCTATAGGCGACTCGAAAACCCAAAACTTTGATTTAATAGGCTAAGCATCCACGAGTCTCATTACTTGAGATTTTAAACTGTGGAGAACGAGAGATGATAGAGCCAATTATAAGTTCGGTATTCTTTCGTGAATTTATGTGAGTTAATTATAAGCCTATTCTCCCATCGCTCGCTAATAATTTATCTGCTAATAAATAAGGTTGTACGATTTGAAAAGTTACTTAGCTTCTAGCCCCAGATCGTTTAAAAGTTGCTCGGTATGGATTAGAGTTCATAGCCAAGGCATAACTTATTGAAGCAGGACGCGAAGATTGGCGAGTCCGAAAAGGCCCTAACAAGGCATGAGGGCTATATTTTGTTGCTAAAGATCCAAAGTGATGTGAAGAATCATTTATCGAAATTCAATATGAAGGATCGAGACACACGACGTAAAGCAAAACTCCCCAAAAGTCATGGAGAAGTGTATCCGAAAAGACCCTAACAAGGTATGAGGATAAATAGATCCAAGTCATAAAAGGAGGCGGATCGTTGTATATCAAAGTCCAAAATAAAGATTGGAGAAAAATGAAGAAGTCGTGGTCCAAGTATGAAGCTCTCAAAACTTCAAGTGAAGAAATTCCATTATGAAGAGAAGACCATTATTTCATGAACGTCTCTCAAGATTTGAAGTATGAAGTCGCTGCCAAATATCGGTCCGAGAAAGGTCTCAAATCGCGAAGCGAGTTATGCCAAGATATGAACTTTATGAGGTCCCGAGAAGCAGTTTTAAAAGATTTGGTCCTTTAGCTAACTATTGATTAAATCGTTCACTTTATTTTCAGACTAAATAACTATCGAAATAAGTCAAAATGCATCCCCGTGATCATTCAAGACAACAATAAAATAAAAGAGATACCCCTAGGAATAAGGGAGTCTAAGTGAGTAATTGGCCCACATGAGTTCGTGTTAGTCTACTAACTTATAATAACAATGATCTCGTTTTTAAGCTTGGTTTGGAGAAAGTGAAAACTTGAGGATGATGATTATTCATAACATTTTCAAAACCCAAGGTATGCTTTTGATTTCTTTACTTTGAATGTTTTTAATTTTCTATCTCTTTAATAAAGGCCAACGTGGATTGATTATGATGAAAAGTGTAATCTTGCTTTGTAACTAATGCATTGCATGAGGACATTGCAATGGTCAAGTGTAGGGGATTTGATAGGTGTGTAAACACCCATCTTTTCTACCACTTAATTACAATAATAACCGGACCTAAACGTGTATTTTATGTCTTTTATGTCGGAATTATGCGTGGTTTGTGTCTTTGTTGTGATTTAGGATGAAAAGGTGAAAAGTGGAGAAAACACGGACATTCACGGGCATTTACGGACTTTTATTGAAGAAAAGGATGAAAGACGAAGTCAAGAAGTCAAGAGTACAAAAAGAACGGAAGTCCACGACCAATTCTGAAGATTTATCGAAGAAAAAGTTAAAAGACGGAAGTTTATCAAAAGCCAAAGAATTCAAGTCTATTTTATTGAAGAATTTAAAGACGAGTTCAAAAGAAATCCCGAAGTCAAAAGTCCCTTAAGTCCAAGATTAAAGAAGATTAGAAGAAAAGGACTAATGACACAATTAATGAAGAATTAAGAAGAAAGGGACTTAATCTTGCAATTAACAAGAAAGGAA
Organism: Glebionis coronaria; assembly: GCA_025667525.1. Lineage (NCBI taxonomy): Eukaryota > Viridiplantae > Streptophyta > Magnoliopsida > Asterales > Asteraceae > Glebionis > Glebionis coronaria. The sequence goes on along the minus strand of CM046878.1, from coordinate 18,512,572 downwards.
GGAGGGGAGGAAGCTTCCTTAATCCTCCCCTATAAATAGATTAGATTAGTCATTTTTCACTCTTGTTGGCTAATAGTGACAATTAGACCTTCCACCTTTTAAATACTTGTCATTTACATTACTTGTCAATTTTAATTCATGTTATGCACCTTAATTACCATTTAATTCCAAGTAAGTTTTCATTTTAATTCTTGTAAAATCTTTATTTTATCTTGTCAATCTCTTATCTACCTTTCTTATTTTTTTGATTCATGTGTTTATGTTATGTTCATGTTCATGCTTTCATTTTGATCCAAGTGGTTTTTGATTCTTGTGGTTAAAGTTGTTTGATTTCATGTTTTTAATTGTTTGTTGATGCTTATTTGTTGATCCATTACTATTTATAATTATCCGTGTGTTTGATTTTGGTTATTTTGTGATTATATCTGCTGCTACTGTTCTCCTTGTTCTTCGGGAGTGTTTGCTTGTTTCTAATCTATTTATAGGGGAGGATTAAGGAAGCTTCCTCCCCTCCTTCCTTTCTTGTTAATTGCAAGATTAAGTCCCTTTCTTATTAATTCTTCATTAATTGCGTCATTAGTCCTTTTCTTCTAATCTTCTTTAATCTTGGACTTTTGACTTCGGGATTTCTTTTGAACTCGTCTTTAAATTCTTCAATAAAATAGACTTGAATTCTTTGGCTTTTGATAAACTTCCGTATTTTGACTTTTTCTTCGATAAATCTTCAGAATTGGTCGTGGACTTCCGTTCTTTTTGTACTCTTGACTTCTTGACTTCGTCTTTCATCCTTTTCTTCAATAAAGTCCGTAAATGCCCGTGAATGTCCGTGTTTTCTCCACTTTTCACCTTTTCATCCTAAATCACAACAAAGACACAAACCACGCATAATTCCGACATAAAAGACATAAAATACACGTTTAGGTCCGGTTAATATTGTAATTAAGTGGTAGAAAAGATGGCTGTTTACACACCTATCAAATCCCCTACACTTTAACCACAATAATCAAAAACCACTTGGATCAAAATGAAAGCATGAACATGAACATAACATGGTCCCACCATTCGGACCCCCGCAAGAAATTGCACGAACATTTGGCGCCATCTGTGGGACTTGATATTCCATATACCAGTTGCTAAGGATGACAAGTTCTACTCCTCTTGTCACTCCGACAGGGCCTAACCAACCAATCAACTTGACCACTCCGGATAACCAGAACCTCACAAGGGATCAGCTGGAACAACACATTTCGGCTTTACGGCTAATGGTGCAGGAGCATAACCGGAACGCCGTGGAACCAGTTCGGTTGAGCTTCAGTAAGGAAGATGAAGGGGTCAGCAGCACCAAGATAGTAAGAGGGAAGGTCGTGTCTGATGCGGATTTAAGGAAACCTTTCAAAGAAGCAGTCAAATCATCTCCCACTCAAAGGATCATCGACTTCACAGGACCCGAGTACAAGCTTCCGGCCATCGTCAAGACATACGATGGTACGGGAGATCCGGAGGATTATCTAAACCGTTTCACAGGAGCAGCTAATTCCGGAGAGTGGCCAATGCCGGTCTGGTGCAGGATGTTCCAGCAAACTTTAGAGGGAGGAGCCAGAGGATGGTTCGAAAGTTTAAAGACCGATAGCATTGACGAATGGGCGGACTTAAGAAACGCATTTTCCAATAGGTATTTGATCCGAAAGCTGTGCCACAAAGGCCCCCATGAGATAACCAAGATCATAAGTAAAGCGAATGAATCTTTAACGGATTTCAAAGAAAGGTGGACAATGGAGGTAGGTCTCATCCACGGAGTTCCGGAGGTCATGAAGATCTCAGCGTTCATGGATGCAGTCAAAAGTCCGGAACTAGCAAAAAGATATTCAGATAAAGCCCCAAAATCGGTGGATGAAATGATGGAAAGATTGGATGATTTCATCCGGGCAGAAGAGGCATTCGCCAACACCGAGTTACCAAAAGGAGAAGAATCTGAGCCGTATAAGAAACCCAACCCTCCCACCCAAATAAGGGACGACCGTAACCAAAGGTACAATGGCTGGAACAACAATCGAAGAAATGATGGAAGAGAAGCGTATAAAGGAAGAGATTTCTTTAATAACAGGAACAGGGACAGAGACAACCGAGCACCATACCCACCTCCTCGAAGTGACAACTATAACCGAAATGACTATAACCGAAGCAACTACCATGACAGGAATAGAATGGCTCCCGTCCTAAGTTTCAACGCTTTAACAAAGAACCTAAAAGAGATCTTGGCAACCGAAACACAGGTTCGGTTGCCTCCTCCTCGGCCAATGAAAAACCCGGCCAGGAGAGGAAACATGGATCAGTATTGTGATTATCACTAGGACAAGGGGCATCTCACCAACGATTGTATCCAGTTAAGAAAACAAATCGAGCTCGCTTTAGAATCCGGAAAGTTGAACCACCTCGTTCGTGATGTACGACAGAGAATGCGAGATAACCGAGAGGAGGAAAACCCAAGGCAAGACAAGATAATAAACATGATCCGAACAGTGCCGGAAAGGGAAAAAGGAAGGTTAGGGGAGAAACTGAAAGTTGGATGAGAGTCCCAATCTCTTTTCCTTCCTTTGAGGAAGATGAGATGTCTGACGACCCAATCATCATAGAGGTCGAATTAGGAGGCTACCTAGTAAGGAGAGTTTACGTTGATGAGGGAGCTTCGGTGGAAATTATGTTCGAGCATTGTTTTGAAAAATTGCCAGCAAGCATCAAGTCCAAAATGAGGTACACACAAACAGACCTTGTGGGATTCGCCGGGGAAGTAGTCAAACCGATAGGAAAGATTGAGCTGGAAGTCAATTTCGGATCAGACAGCCTAGTCCGAAGAACCCACATGAAATTCGTAGTAATCAGCGCTCCATCGCCATATAATGTGATTCTGGGAAGGACGGGTCTTCGAATCCTCCACGCTATACCATCAACCATTCATTCCATGATGAAATTTCCTACCCCGAGAGGGATAGCAACACTAGTCTCTCGGTCAGTCATCGTCTCGGAATGCAGGCAGATAGCAAAAAGGCAAGCACAACCCCCGGCGGCCAAAGAGAAGGTCGTAGGAGTTGAGACTCCACCCGACACAAAGAGCATAATGGTCAACCCTGCTTACCCGGAGCAACTCACTATCATTGGAGGCAGACTAACTAAAGATTGCCAAACAGCTTTGGAGAATTTCTTGAAAGATAATCTGGATGTTTTCGCATGGGAGCCGTCCGATATGACGGGAGTGCCAAGAAGAATCATACAGCATAATCTAAACGTAAATGAAAGTTTAGATCCGGAATGCCAGAAGAGACGAATGTTGGGATCCGAAAAGAGCAAAGTAGTGATCAAGGAGGTGGAGGATCTAGTGGGGGCAGGAATAGTCAGACCAGTGAAATACCCAACGTACATCTCCAATCCAGTCATGGTCATAAAGAGTGATGGATCATTGAGAATGTGTGTCGATTTCAAAAATCTTAATTTAACATGCCCAAAGGACTACTATTCACCACCGGACATCGACGAAAAGATTGAGTCCGTAGTAGAGTCACGTTTCAAGTGTTTCTTAGACGCGTATAAGGGTTATCATCAAATTCAAATGGCCTTAGAAGACAAAGAAAAAATGGATTTTTACATGGATCAGGGCACATTCTGCTACACCAAAATGCCATTTGGGCTGAAGACGCCGGAGCAACATATCAAATGCTAGTCGATTCGGCTTTTCAAAGTCAGATGGGGCGAAACATGGAGGCATATATCGAGGACATGGTGATTAAAAGCAAAAATGAAAAGAGCATGTTAGCAGACATAGCGGAAACTTTTGACAACCTCAAGAAAATTAACATGAAGTTAAATCCGGTTAAGTGCTCATTTGGAGTAGAGGAGGGCAAATTTCTCGGATACATAATCACTCCGGACGGAATTCAAGCAAATCCGAAGAAAACCAGGGCTTTAGTGGACATCCAGTCGCCAAAAACGTGGAAAGAAATGCAATCCTTAAGTGGCAAGTTGGCAGCTTTGAGTCAATTTCTATCGCGGTCTGCCGAAAGGGCTTTACCATTCTTTCACACCTTGAAGAACATCACCAAGGAGAACAAGCATGAGTACAAATGGACACCGGAAGCGGAGGAAGCGTTCCGGCAAATGAAGCAGTTGATCATGAACCTGCCAACGCTCACCACCCCCAGACCAAAGGAGCCGTTATACATGTACCTTGCAGCATCACAAGAATCAATTAGTGCAGTACTACTCACTGAAAGGAATGGAAGACAGTGTCCAATCCATTACATCAGCCGAACACTTAGTGAGGCAGAAAAGAATTATTCACCCATGGAAAAGTTAGTTTTGGCTCTGTTAAAGGCTTCAAGAAGACTTAGGAGGTATTTCGAAGGCCACGAAATAAATCTGATCACGGATCAACCAATCAAGCAGATATTGAGCAAGGCTGATGCATCCGGCAAGTTAGCCAAATACACAATTAAATTGGGGGCATACAAGATAGAATACAAACCAAGAATGCAATCAAAGGACAAGTGCTGGCGGATTTTTGACCGAACCACCCATAGGACAGGAAGCGAAAGAATTTTTCAGATGCCCGTTCCGAAAGTAGGAAAAGATGAAATAGAAAAATGGACGCTCTTTATGGACGGAGCGGCACACAAGGTGCTGGAGCCGGACTGGTCCTTATTAGCCCTACCGGAACAGAATATACCTATGATCTCCGACTAAATTTCGAAACCACCAACAATGAGGCAGAATACGAAGCTTTATTGGCAGGTTTAAGAATTGCAGTACAAATGAAGGTCGGGAAGATTGAGGTACGGGTAGATTCGAAATTGGTGGCCAATCAAATCAATGGAACGTACGAGCCAAGTTGTGACAGAATGATGAAGTATCTAGCCGAAGCAAAAGCTATCATACCAAAATTCTCCCATTTTTCAATCATCAACATACCAAGGAGCAAAAACCAGAAAGCTGACATACTGAGCAAACTAGCAACTTTAACATTCGACCACTTGACGAAGGAGGTGTTAGTGGAGGTCCTAAACGAAAGATCAACAAAGCAGAAAGAAGTAAACACCATAGTGGAAGAAGTGGGAGATAATTGGATGACCCCCATCATAAAGTGAATCTGAGACGGAATTTGGCCAGTGGATAAGGATGAAGCACGATCCCTCAGGCTGAAAATACACCAGTACGAAATGATCGATGGAGTCTTATTCAAAAAAGGATACCTAGAGCCAATGCTTCGGTGTAGGACCACTACAAGCTAATTACGTGCTTCGAGAAATACACATGGGCTCGTGCAGCATGCATTTGAAGCCAAGATCAATAGTGGCATAAGCGCTAAGGTCCAGATACTACTGGCCAACCATGCATACGGATGCAAGAGCAGAATTGAAAAAATGTGACTCGTGTCAGATTCATGCACCTGTGGCAAGGTTGCCGAAGACGCTAATTAAATCTATCATGGCACCATGGCCATTCTATCAATGGGGAATGGACATCTTGGACCCATTCCCAGCCTCATCCGGAAACGTGAAGTATATAGTAGTCGCCATTGACTATTTTACTAAATGGATGGAGGCTAAGCCGTTGGTGAAAATATTCGGAAAGGAAGTTATCAAGTTCTTTTGGGAAAATGTAGTTTGCGTTGGTGAAAATATCCGGAAAGGAAGAGTAACAAATATTGTGATTAAGTACCACCCGGAAAGCAGGGCATATTCGTACACAATAAATTCTATACCTATTCGGCAAGAGAAGAGGTTAGTCGTCATCATTAAAATTCACCTAAAACAGAACATACACAAAGTAAGCAAAAGTCTTTCGGATAAGAATTGCAAAGTATATAAAAGGAACATGTATTCACGAAAGTAAAATTAAGCGCTGGGAACATAATATGGTCAAAAGTTACATTCATCTGAATAAAGGAAAACATAAAAAGCAGAACTAAGTCCGAACATATTACAAGCACCCGAACCAAATCAAACACAAATATAAATTGTTTAAACACGGTACAAACAAATCAACCAGCAGGAGGATCCTTGGATCCGAAGGCACCATCATCGTTGCGGGGAAATCCGTTTCCTTCCTCATGATCAGCATCAACGGTTGGGTCCACCACCTTCTCCGGAACAAGAGCAGGAGCAGGTTCAATCTCCATCAAACGCTCGATAGGCAAATAGAAGTTACTAGTAACCTCCTCAATGTAAGGATATTGGGCGTTCGGAAGACGATCAACCATGGGCCCCATCTTCTTATCGCAATACAGGTCAAAGCCAGGGGTGGCAGCAACGATAGCCAATTGTTCATCAACTGGCCTCCACACTTTAATCCCTTCGGCCCAGTAGGCCTCAATAGCCTTGTTAAAGCAATCAGTAATATTCTTCTTGTGTTCATGGCTGTTAAGTAGTTTGGAGACCACGTGAGGAAGAAGCGTCCGGACAGCATTATACCTCTCCATCTTGGAAGTATTACATTTACTATGCAGATCATCCTTCTCGGTTTTCAAAACCTTAACCTCTTCGGCACATCTGTCTTTGTCGGCACGAAGGACATTCAACGTTTCTTCCAAATCAGCAATCCGGACATCACGCCCTTTGAGCCTTTCGGATAAGTCCCACCTTTCACCCGCGGCCGCAGCAAGCTCAGAATCTTTGGAAGCACACTCCTTCACGGAATTTTGGAGTTGAGAAGATAGCTGGTAATTGACTTGAATTTGTTGCGACAACTTGAGGTCTGATTCCCGAAGGAGGACCTTATACTTCTCGCATGTCTCCAAAAGGTCATCTTTGTCTTTCGACTCTTCCTCTAGGCGACGGAGAGAATTGACCATCCCCATAGTACTCCGGGCAAGATGGTACCAACTTCGGCTTAAAGCAAGGGAGGGAGGAAAAGAGCTTAACTCTCGCTGCATTGCAGGAGGAACCATATGCACCATCAGATCTCGACATTCCGCGGGAGTCACCATTCGGCTGGAAGCATTAACACCCCAATTCGGAACGTACTTGACACTTGGGCCAGACATCTCCTCATCTAGGGTAAACACACCTGTCCTGGATAAATAAAACAATTTTTTAGGGTGGAGATAACATATGTAAAAGAAAAAGGAGAAGGAGAAACACTTACGGCTAGACTGAAAGTGATTCAGACTGGCTTCCCCTTTACCATCCCTTTGCTGGGGGGGCTCCTCGCCGTCATCCGAAAAGACACCTTTGGAATGGCTCCAGTCTAAGTAAGAGTTGCGGAGTGGAGAAAACTTAGCTGGAGGACTTTTATCCTTGGAGGGCTCCGTAACGGTATCCTTGGTGGTGTTGGATTCAGCCTGGCCAGGTTTCTCCATTTGATTGCCAATAGCTTCAGAAGAACCACCATCAGCAGTTCTGGACACGTTCACAGACCGGATAGGTATGGGGCTCATAACGGTATCATCATCAAGAACCACATCTTCACCATCACCTGCGTCACCATTCGTATTCGTGCGCCTTCTCTTAGACTACTCATCGGAGGCCGTGGGTCTCTCAACGTTCATGCGTTTCATACTACGATGAAGGTCACTAACAGCTTTACTAGTCTTGCGAGAAACTCCGGAAGCACCCCCCTTTTCAGACGCCTTTTTTCTTACCCCTAGTTTTATTAACCTCTACACCACCTTCTTCTCTGGCTTTCTTCTCCTCGACAGCATGGAGGGCAGCCAACCTTTTCTTCTCATGATTGGCCTTAACGGCCTCACTCTCATTCATGGCAAAAATATGCTCGGCAGTCGGAACACTCAGTTGTTCCCCAGCGGCTAGAGCTTGAGCAACATGAGGAACAACTCGGTTGGCATCAGTCAAACGGTCACCTTTGGTGATCTTGCCAGGAGCAGTAATAGGAAATCAAAGGTACTCCGACATGCTAATAGCTGCATAATAAGAAAAGAACACAACACAAAAAAAATACGAATTTACAACCGGAAAGGAAAGAAAAAAGGGGGTGAGGTAAGAAACAAAAACTAGTAATAGGGGTAATACCATTCCCTTCCGGATCTAAAAAACGAGGCAGAAATTTTGGGCACTCCCAAGTTAATGGCACTCCAGCCATATACAAAACACCTTCCGGAATATAGGATAAGTCAACAACATGCTCTTCAAGACGAAGAACATCCGCTTTATCAAACCATCTTGAGGAATATAATCATTTAGGTCCGAATCAACATGCCTCCAACACATGAAGTCCGGAATAGCTCGGCGGTCTATTAGGAAGAACTCCCACTTCCAATTCTTCAAGCAAGTTAAGGTATCATGAAAAATTTGTTTCTGTGAGCCTTTACCAGACCTCTTCTCGAAAAAGAACCAATGACCTTTCTTACTAAGCCTGAAATAAAGACGAAACAGGGTTGCAGTAGGATTGATGGAAAGGCTTCGGCAGTAAACCTCAAAAGTGGTAACACGATTTATCCCTAGTGGAACCATTTGAGAGATGTGAACGGAAAAATATTTCAAAACGGCCAGAAGGAAGGTGGAGAAGGGGACTCGTACCCCGGACAACTTAAAAAACTGCTTGTATAAACCAATGTAGTTGTCCGGGAGATGATCCATAGTCATCCTTTACGGAGCAGCCTGAGGGTTAAAGCTCTGCGGAATATGATAAGTCCGGACTAGATATTTAACATACTCGCTATCAAGAGTGGAAGTATATTTGGGCATGTCAAACTTGGGAGCATACTCTGCAGATCCGGAAGGCCCAGGCAAATCTTCATCTGCCATCTCGTTTTATGAAGAGATCCGGGAGGGATGAAAGGGGAAAATAAGAAAGATACCTGAAAAAGAAGAGCCGGAATGGTAGCGAGAAGAAAAATTCGAGAGAAAAACAAAAACACACACTAGTGAATGACGAAGGAGGGGGTATTTATAAGCGCGGTAAAATATGGGGAAGTGTGAAAGGTCAGTAAAAAGACACGTGTCCAACATCCAAGCTTGTTGAAGCCACGTGTCTGCCATCGGGAAGAGCTAGGGTAAAACGAGTGGGCCTTAACGGGCTCAAAAAGGGAATTGGGCCCGGTATAAGAAGCAGCTTGTTCGGTCCTCATTTGAGAGGATTTAAAATATTAGTTCGGCTGACACGATTAGACGAATCAACCAAACTAATACTTGGGGGGACTTGTTCTGTATGTGTCCGGAACACATGACCCGATCCGGACGAATCAGAAAGACCCAAGACTCATTATTCCTTCTAGAAGGTGTTGACGCCAGTCAACGAAGAAGTCAACAGACAAAGTCCCTAGGAATTAAGGAAAGGTGTCCCCAATCGGGCCGACCGAAGCCCATCACAAGTCCCGGCCTTTTAGGGACTTGACTAGTATAAATACCCCATTGAGTTCAAGGTTTGAGGTAATGGTTCTGTGATTATTATATTGCTTTCTTTATAATATTTATACATAGTCTCTCCATTTCGGATTAGATCCTTTACTTATTCTCACGCCGAGCTTGGTCTGAGTTCTCAAGCCCGGACGAGGCTAACGCGTTTACTTTGGTTTCAGGCAATCCGAAGCAGATCTCACTCAAGGTCCGAAGTGGTCCCACCATTCGGACCCCCGCAAGAAATTGCACGAACAGGCAGGGAGGGCCAAAGGTTTATCTTGGGCTGCTATGTTTGACTCCGTTGACGGTGGTTCAGGTTTTTTTTTTGCTCGTGTACTTCAAGCTGATGTTCTCTGTCCAAAATGATGTCAACATTAAATTCCCCCGATCCTTCTTGGTTGATGGGGAAAAGCGTATGATAAATGTGTTTTTATGTCCAATGATGTTGTTTATTTTGGCCGGGATTGTCCTCCTGTCACTCGTTCTGTATTTGGATGCCAAATCCGAGCATTCGTGACCTGTTATTTGGCGACCAGCTTGCGTGAAGAAAGTGAAGTTAGCTTTCGATGTTCCGTCGTGGACACTTGCTTTAAAGCTATACTAGCTGGATACGACGGTTGTTAGACCGGTGCGCACATAACATTTAATATTGGGTGAGTGCTTACATAAAGTAACTTTTGGCACCTGAAATTAGGATGCTCTTCTCCATGATCTTCACATATGTATGTTCCTTCAAATTATCTCGGCTTATTAATGCACTTGGGGCACGATACATAATACCAAAGTCTGATTTAGACAACGTCTGTAACAGTCTCGTTGCATCTGAACTCCACTCCCTATGAAGAAACATGGTTTAAGCAAGGGTGTGTAAGTGTATCGCCTTATATAAGATCACTTGTATTATATGAACGTACCTTGAAGGTTGCTGGATTTTGTGTTAACAAAGAAGAAAGTGGGTGTGTGTTTAGTTTGAGTACGACACAGAAAATAGGATGTAATGAGAAGAAAATAAACATACCTTTCCAGGTGAATTCTGTTCATTGTGTGGCCATATCATGGACTTCCAATTCTAGGCTTGCATCAACCAAACATCGACCGTCACCATCCTGTAAGAACGACCCACCTTAAAAGGTAAAATCATCATTAAGAAAATCTGTAAACAAAATATCTCACCATTGCAACCATTGCACGTATTGGTATATTTATGTCCATATTGCCTGGTCCAGTAGATGAATCAGCATCAGCGAATTGTTCAGCACATATGACTGCACCACAATAAGATAAAGGAGTTGATTTGAACACTCTACGAATCTGCGTGACGGTAAACGTTATCTAAGTGTCATCCTAAAACCCAGTGATAACAGCGAACTACAAAACACGTGGCCATGGATAGAAATACTTACGCGGTGCGAGCTGCATTCACCTGTGTCGTTTCAGAATTGGTGTGATAGAATGTGGCTGGCGTTCCTGGCAGCTCTAGACCTTCAATAATTCAATATTAGTTACATTAATTTCATAATGAGTAGTGGAAAGTGTAATTTAGCTAGTGACAAACCTCTGTAGCTAAATTATATAAAAGTATTTATTTAATATAATACAAATACATTATTATTACACATGTTTAATAATTGGTTGTTGTGTACGTTTACTTCTATGTGGTATCTTATTTATACGAGTGTATTTAAAGAAATATGAGATAAACATTATTATTAAAAACCTTAACTGAATAAAAATCAAAAAAATCAAACCACCAAAAACCGAAAAAAAGAAAACATTTGAACATAAAAAGATTGAAAGAATACTCACCCCCAAACCTATCTCCTTTTTCACACAGGGCTGAGTACCGGTCCGGGATCGGACCGGACCGAGGACTGAAATGGACCGAAACCCGGACCGAGACCGGACCGAAATGGTACGGTCCGGTCCAGGTTGGTCTGGTCCGGTTCGGTTCTCGGTCCGGTCCTATTAGGCATACTCAATGAGATTTTAGTAAGACCGAACCGGACCAGACCGGACCGACCGGACCGAGGACCGAATTTGTTCAAAACCCCGGACCGAGGACTGGACCGAAATTGTTCGGTCCGGTTCGGTTCGGTCCGGTCCAGTCCGGTTTTCCGGTCCGAGTCGGTTTTGGGTCTGCTGTGTTCAGCCCTACTTTCGCACAGGGGCGGACATACCTTATAGGTACGGGGTGGCGGCGCCCCCCATAGCTCGAACAAAAAAACGAGATTTTAGTGTATTTTTTCTCTAAATTTGAGCGTTTTTTAAAATGCCCCCCACTCAAATTTCAAATTGCCCCCCATTTATGCAATGAATTCCAATATTTAACACCGTAAAACTTAGAAATCGTTAACTTTTAAGTTATAATACTCGATTTTTTTTCGAATTCTAATTTTTTCGCCTTTCTATCGTCAAAATTTTTTAAAAATCGATTTTGACTTAGACACCGAATTAAAGACCGGACCAAAATGATTAGTCTGGTTCAATCCAACCAAAGGAAATTATCGGTTTTGTATAAAACTGAACTGGGTTCGATTAAACCGAACAGAAGACCAAAGACAAAACAGTGACACTCTCTCAGGTACAGGTATGATCCACCAGCTTAATTTTCTGCTACTTTTTGCATATTTTGGATTTGCATTTGTAACTTAATTCCTGTGAAGTTCATCAAACACGAAACACTAAGGTAAAATCTCCGAATTATTTGTCTTTCATTGCTGAATTTTTATCTGTAGACCAACTGTTAGTTTTATAAACTATTGTTACGGATACCAACTTGAATAGGTTTCGAATTTAAATGCGGCGTTACCTTTTGTAGTGTACTAAGAAGGTCTAATGCCAAAATAAGGTTGTCAACTGATTTCGAAAAGTTGGCTTCACCACTTAAGAGATTTTTGGACTGGGTCATGCCATAGGGGTAAAAGTAACTTTTTTCTTTGCGAAGCCGTCTAGATGCTTATTGTTTAGGGGGTGTTTGTTTTGGCTTGTCAACCTATTTGATTCCCGCTTATATTACATAAGCCCCGATTTTCCGGCTTTTTTTTCAAGACTATTGAAATAAAGATATTAGTACTTTTTAGTGCCAATGCTAGATGTTTTAGGACTGACCCATTTGACACAACTCAATTTTTACCCATTCAAAATACCTACTAAAATGTAACATTGCATTCGGTAGTGAGTGGACAATTCAAACTCTGACTCATTCAATATTGCATCTTATGCAATCTACGTTGGATATATTGCAAAAGATATGTATTCTATGAAAAGTTTGAAATATAAGATACTGCTATGTATCTTCTCAGACTTACTAACCACTTTCGCTGCTGTCATTTCAAACTCTAACCGTCTTTTTCTTAAGACTGAATGGATAAGTTCATAGGCTTGTCCAGTGGAAAAATCCATCTCTTTTTAAGAAGAGGGAATGTTACACGTTCATCTCCAACGCAGATTGCATAGAAGGCAATACTGAATGAGTAGGAGAGGTATAAAAACCAAACATGGTAATAAACATAGAAGGTAGTATTAAAGTTTAAAGTCATGTTGAGGAGCTGATGTTTCTGATAAAAAGTTAATTAAAATACAATTCAGTTTCAAATTACAGTTTATGTTTTAGTTACACGGCTCATCAAGTGGCTGGTAACTGGAGCACTCAACCTCTATAAGAAGAGTGTCTTTGTTTCTATATATAACTACTGTCACATGAACCCAACAATGAGTTTGATTCACTCACAACCTAGGCTTCCCTTTTACAAATGTTTACATGAAAGTCAAAGATGCTCCTCCAATTCAGTTTGGCGCTTCTATGAGTTATACACATTTGTCAGAAGGGAACATTGTTCACAACTAAAACAAAAATGAAAACTTACTTTTTAGTGCCAATGCTAGATGTTCCAGGAGTGACCCCTTTGACAGAATTCAATGTTTACCCATTCAAAATACCACTAAAAAGTCGTGTTTGTCGTATATCAATAATTGTTGCATTTTGCGGGTTTTTTTTTTCTTCTTAAAACCGAACCACCGGTTTTTGTCATGGTATATTTTTGTGACAAAATTAAGATTATTAAAAGTCACAACCAATTATTGTTTGCAAAATGGCCAGAGTATGTTTTGAATTAGGATTGTGTATGTCAGATATGGACATGAACTACGTTAAGAGTACTCATATTCTTACTTTTAATGACCTCGAATTAGGTGGTGATGCCTACTGTGGAAGCAGATGTGCGATGTGCGCTTGGCCCTGGACGATTCAACCTGACCAATGATGAAACAAAACTCAGAGTCGCAAAAGCATTATCTGCTGGGGGCATGTTCGATTGTTTTCAGGTAACAGATCAATATGTCCCATCTTTCTTAACAATAAGGCTTTGTTTGTATTTTAGCGACAAGCATGTAATAGATGTACAATATTCGATTCGGTTGTTGGACTATAAAATATGCGTATATGATTGGTACAAAAATGAAATGTTGAACCAATTACTTGAAATAGATAACTTATACATCCTTACTCAGAGAGAGGATTCAACCATTAATGCCACATGGTGTGAAATCGTTAGTTCCATCCATGGTATTTTATCCCTACTTTAACCACTATACTACTTACTTATCCCTACTTTAACCACAACAGACGTTCTTTGGAACAAACTTCTCGCCTGAAAGGTTAATATTTTAACTTGGTGGTTCCACTATGATGCGGTCTTCACTTCCAAAAGACCACATAGGGATGTTTACATTCATCTCTTCTAGTGCTAATAATCATCCTTATATCGGATTGAGTGGTTTAATAACTCTTGTAAAGCAATTAACCTCTTGTCCCGAGATCCTTGCTATGCTTAATAAATTACACAACAGGTGCTAATTTTTAGATTTAAGTCTTACAGTTTGAAAAATAGATTCCCATTACTATATCACAATTTCTTTATTGTGTTCAGAGACCCGTGTAAACTATCAGTGGGGGTCAAAAAGAAAGGGTTACAATTGCTGGTGCGTTGGTTGAAGAATGTAAAGTATTGCTGCTAGTGAACTCACGACTTTCTCGGATGAAAGTGATCAGGTATGGTTTATTACACTTCAAGTTTTTTTTTTAAAGTTAAATGAGCATATACATACTCCTAGTCTCCTAGTGCGCCTATCTGGTAAGTTGCTTTGTTATTATGTTTTCCATGTATTAGGAGTCCCCTTAAGGTAATATCAACAAATTGTTAGCTCCGTATGGTCATGATAAAAATAGAACGTATTCATCTTAGTGAGTCAATGGAGCGTTTATTTCTTCTCCTTTTAATGTTCATGGCGCCATTGATGGATCGTTTCAGTTTTTTCATGTGATTTTCTAAAATATCTATTTTGAAATTCGCGTTCTCCTTGTATATTCCATGTTGATACTATCATATCAAGTTGAGTTAAATGTGTTAGATGAGTAACGGGTCGAAACTAGTGCTTTTTCGTATGGGTCAAGTTGTGAGCTATGACCTGAAACATTTTTTGTCCCAAGGTTGAATTTTTATTAATAATGTTCGATTGCTGTAACATACACCAAGGTCGACTTTTGACCCACGCTACCCCTCCCTTTTTTACCTTTTTATACCCATTTACCTTTTTATACCCATAAGTAAATGGGTAGAATTATCCACCTCTACTTTCAAAGACTTGTATCTTGGTTTAAATAACCCACAAGCTGACTTAAGGGGTGTTTTTTCTGCGTATATAGCAGAATTATGGCTTATTTGAGTTTGGGATTATGTTCCATAAGCTCACTTTTGTGGCTTACTTTGAATCTTTTCGGATTATATATGCTTATCATAACATAAGAAACTTATATAAGCCAAAAAGATTCAAAATAAGCCACAAAAGTGAGCTTATGGAACATAAGCCCAAAGTCAAATAACCCGTAAGCCGACTGTACAAGCCAAGTTGGCTTATTTTCTCACACTTCAGCTTTTTAAGTGGCTGATATTAAGCAATTAAGCCAAGTTGTTGAGGCGCTTTGCTCATAAGAAAATTGTCAGTATTATGAAATTTTGATAATTTGTTTTGCTCTATTCGTTATAGTTTAGCTGAATTCGGGGGAGTTATTATTAGGGGAAAATCAATTATGATAGGTCGCAAATCATGATTGTTTGTTCGTTTGTAGGGTATCTTTGACATCTACATTTTGCTAATTTTGATTGTTTCCGTCAATAGGCTTGCTTTTAGAAATAATAATTGTCTTAGATTTGTTGTATCATCGACCTTTGGCTGAAGTTTCTTAGATAACAACTTATAGCCCTTTTTCCCTTCTGTATGGTCGAAATATCATATATTTGACTTGGCTGTTTTGGGAACTCTTGTATTCGAAAGGAAAAAGTCCTGGAATGACCAATCCCACATGACTAAAAGGTTCTTTTAAGGTGGACTTAATGTAATTCACTTCTTGTTAGATAACAAGTTATAGCCCTTTTTATTCCTTTCAGTATGGTCGAAATATCATATATTGTTGGATTTTATAATGCAAGTATAATATATATTTGCTCATTTTAGCATCAATTTGGTTTTTGACTCCTCTATCTGTAGGTCAAAATTGTGTGTCCATAACAGTTAACATCTTGTTAGACACTAGAGGTGTTTGGTTAAAATAGTAACCCGTCCTTTTGACCAACAAAGAGTAAGATACTAAGATGATGTCTTTTATCAACCATTCCTTATAGCATAACATATAGTTTCAACATTCCATCTGTGGTCGAATGTACATTCCAAGGGTTCATATATGTTGACGTAAAGCATCATAAGTGGAACAATAAGTAGAGCATAATTTTGGTTCTCGCTCATTTGCCAGGTAAGCAGGGGAGACTTCACCAATGATAGTTGTCACAGTTCCTTTCTTTTGACAGTTGCAAGATACATCACAAGAAGAACACATGTATTAAGGTAAATGAGGTTTCTTCAGACGATTCTGTAATTAGTCCTCATATACGAAAGTCCCGACGAAACATAACATACCGCTACACTAGATGGGGCAAACAGTGCTCATTGTAGATTAAATTGCATATGGGCTAGTTTGCTAGTATCAGATATAATTGGTCAAGGACGAAATAGGCCAAGCATCAGTCATTTACGGGACACTTTATGCAATTCACTTTCTAGGCATAATTTTCCCTTTACATGTCAAAAACCTGATCTTTGATTTTATATTGCATGTGTAGTCCTAAATATACAATTTGCTCATTTTGGTATTGTCAGATGGTTTTGCTCATTTTAGGCCAAAGTTGTGTGTCATGACCACAACAATTAACATTTTGCTGATAAGAGTAAACTAAACGCGTCTTGTTAGACACTAGAGGTGTTTGGTTAAATTAGTAACCCGCTCTTTTGACCAACTAAAGTTAAGATGGTGTCTTTTATCTTAAGTTCAACCCAATTACATACATTTAGTTTTTGGTCTCAGGCCATAAGCGAATGCGCACACTCCACGAGTTCATAGTTGTTGAAGTCAAACACCATAAATGAGGGAGCCTTTAACAACAGTAAGTGTCATGGATCATTTCTTCTGATGCAACTTACACTATACAACACAAAAAGAATAAATGCGTCAGTTACAAGAGCGTTTTCTTATGACCTAATGTGCCTCTATAGTTAGTGCCATTCATATATGCACATCCCTGCCAGATATAACATACTTTCACACTAAATGGGCTAGTCTAGCACATGTGAAACTCATAGGGCTGCTTGTCTATAGTTAGTGACTTATGATCCTATACTTAAGAATGATGTGTGGTTTAACTATTATCGAATCTTTTTGATTTATGCGCATTCGAGCACATTAGCATGATGTTGGGATACATCTGTTCTTTTGCAATATATGCATCATGGATTTGAATTGCAGGCCGCAAATTAAATCATCATAGATTGCAAGTGTAGGAGATCTATAACATCTGCGTTCTGCTAATATTTTGGACATTTGCTGACATCTGCATTCTGCTATTAATCTGGATATTTGCTGACAGTAATTTTTCTTTTAGTCTAGGTTAAGGTGTAAGTTTTAAGTTTTAAGTTTACAAATGGAATTTGAGCAGCCGAACTGATTTTCATTAACAAATTGTGGAGAGGATTCTTGCATATGGACAGCATTATAGGTCGACAGATGAAATAGACTGAGCACTAGTTGAGGGATAGTTCATGCACTTTAAGGGTCAATTAGAAATTATACGCCGAAGCCTTGAAATAAATTTGTATAATACTTGTGTAGTTCCAAGTATAATCACTCGTGTATTATCGTCAATTTGGTTCTTTTGTAGGCCCACCTTGTGAATCAGTTACGATTTCTAACTCGAAAATTACTGACTTCGAGTCTATATATCTCAATTTATGCTGAATTGCGATTTACTCATCTAAGAATGAAAGCATGTCTTTTTATATACTTTACGAGCAATGAAGCAAAAAGTATACATCTTTTCTTACGGTTTGTCCATGTATTTGCAGAACTCCGAATTTGTGATCCAGAAAATGCCCAAAGAGAGTTCATCTAAGACATAAAAACCAGGGCTACAGGATCCTGATGTGGCTACTTGGGACATGCCAAAAAAGAGCTCATCTAAGCCACCCAAACCAACGCTAAAGAAACCGAATCAAGTGAAGGAAAAACTATATTCGACACCAAAATCATTTGGACTGGAGATCGACGACATCTTCTTTAAGAAGAGAGAGAGAAACCTAGGCAGCAAAAGACCAAAAAATTGGATAAAGAACCATTAAAGATCCAAAAGATAACGAGTCAGTGCCCCGAAGGGAGAAACTGAGCAAGACCAGATAGACCCAAGAAGAAAACTGCAGATGGTCTAGTGATTTATTCAGAAGAAGAGTTGGGGTTTGGTACACCCTGCTTAAAAGAGGCGGAACAGATGGGATCCGTCTCAGGATAAAGAGCCGGGTGCAAAGAAAGCAAAGTCGGGTTCTGATTGGGATATGCCAGACTCAATTCCCGGGATTGGAAGGTGGGATGCTACCCCCACATCTGGAAGAATGGGTGATGCAACTCCTTCGTTACCCCGGAAAAACAGATGGGATAAAACTCCA
Organism: Glebionis coronaria; assembly: GCA_025667525.1. Lineage (NCBI taxonomy): Eukaryota > Viridiplantae > Streptophyta > Magnoliopsida > Asterales > Asteraceae > Glebionis > Glebionis coronaria. The sequence goes on along the minus strand of CM046878.1, from coordinate 18,494,180 downwards.
CCTGGTCTGTCACTGATTCAGATGCCACACCAGCAGGCGGTGTCACACCGGGTGCTACGCCAACTTATGGCATGGGACGCCACACCTAAGCTGTCTGGTATGGCTAGACAGACTCCAAAACATCAGAGCTCAAGGTGGGACTAGACAACTATGGGTAGTGCGACACCTGGCGGGGCTAGACACCTGGTGTAACCCCGTTTGGTGCAGTTGATATAGCCACTCCAACCCCAGTAGCTATACAAATGCGTGCTGACACGAGAAAGACATTGAAGATAGGAATCACCCGTTGACTAACGAAGAGCTCGATGTAATGTTTCCTCAAGAAGGGTACAAGATTTTCAATCCACCAGCTTAGTTTCTTTTGTTTTAAATTTATGATTTATCCAAATCAAACTCTTATAAACATAATCCTTCTCTGTAAGTTTCTTTCTCATCCTTGTGTTATTATGTTTTAGCTTATTTTACGTGAGGCTTATTGAAAATTTGATAAGTGGGCTTATCAGATTTCTAATAAGCTCGTAAGCTGATCCTATACCAAACAAACACTCTTAGTGGCTAAGCGTTTATATTTTGGAGAGCTATGGGTAGATAAAAACATCGTCTTTGCTGCTAATCTGCTGTCTACGTGCATAGTTGATATAGCTGTTTGACGCCCGTGATAGCTGATATAAATGTTTCCAACTCATCGTCGCACTAGTATTTAGAATTGAATTTCGGGGGGTGTTTGTGTAAGCTTATTTGACGACATTATGAAAAGTTCATTAAGCCCATAACATCATTTCTAAGCTTTTTTTCTTTTCTACTTTGCATACATTAATGCATAGTAGAGTAACTGTCTGAGACACGTGATAGCTGTCTGAGACACGTGACTTTATCCAAATTCTCGTCGCATTGGCTATCAGAATTGGACTTTAAGTTCCTGTTTGCAATCATGCACGCCAAATAACATGTCGATAATCTTGGAACTGTTGTACCACTGGAAGTGCTATCACAAATTTGCAACTGCCTACTCCCATTGAGAGTAAAAGTTTAGCTGGAAAAACGCGTTGCTCTGCAGAGGTGTGGACACATCCTATAACTGGTACTGAATCTCATGCACATGTCGAGGAGGAGAAAGTTGGAGTACTCATTTTGAATCTCGGAGGATAAAGTTGGAGTACTCATTTTAAATCTCGGAGGCCCGTAGACACTCAATGATGTTCAACCGTTTTTGTACAATCTATTTGCTGATCCAGTCTGTTTTTTTCTATAGCAACTCCCTATCTGTAACGCGATGATGTTATTATTTGTTGTACTTAAAATGATGATGTATTGTGGCAGGATATCATTCGTCTTCCAAGGTTGTTTTGGTTCCTACAACGATCCTTAGCTAAACTCATTTCAACGCTCAGGGCACCCAAAAGTAAAGAAGAGTATGCTTCCATTGGAAGTGGTTCACCTCTGCGAAAGATAACAGATGGGCAGGTACGATATGTATAGCATGTTGAAATTTTTTGTTATTGTTCATGTATGTCACGGACTCATGTCGTCATATAAACATAAGCTCCCAAACAGTGACATGGTTTAACGATACAGGTGGCTGTAAACCAGCTTAAAAACTAGTAGCAGTTAAGCATGTATCTCTCATACTGATCGATATATAAGCTGGCTAAATAGTCATGACTTCGCCATCACCAGTTATTCTGATGTTACGGTTTATAGTTGTGTCCCACCCTTGGTTTCTGTTGAGATTTTGATAACTAACATGCAGTTTTAGGTCTTTTGATGTTTATTTCATAACATCACCTCTGTTGGTTGCTGCAGGTTGATGCTTTAAAAATGGCACTTGAAGCAAAGGACGTACCAACAAATGTCTCTTTTGCGATGCGTTACTGGTACCCGTTCACTGAGGAAGCTGTTCAACAGGTAACTGTTCGCACATGGAAGTTGTAGTTATGCATTTGATATGCATCTTGGGTTAACGAACCAATCCTCGCCGATTACACATTGTCGATTGAATTTGTTTCTTCGTCACCTGATCTGCTTGTCAACTATATATACTGTTACGAAAATCTTGTAACCCACTACTTACCTGCTTCTTAATTGAAGTTTGGACATGTTATATTGTAATGTTATGAAAATAACTGTAAGTTCAGAATTCTCATGTATATAGATGTAAGTTGTAGTTACTTAGTCGTAGAGGCACTGATATTCAATTTCTACAACTGGTTCAGGCGTTCCTGTTCTCCAAAGCCTCTTTAGGTAAAGATATGATCTCATTTTGTAAATCCAACACTTTAGTCATTTTATTTTAGCAAAAATTATACGAAATTATAATATGATATTCTCACAGTGACGACAAGATGCTGTCAAGACTTCCTGTTGTTATTATCCAGTCTTGGTATCAGCGAGAAGGTTATGTCATGTCCATGGCTGACTTAATTCAGAAGGAATTGCAAAGTTTCGGCTCACCTGAGGAGGTAAGATCCTTTTCAGGTTGATTATAATCTTTTGATGATCACCGGAACCATGATAGCATCTGAGAGATCTGTTTTCGTTATAATATCATTTCTAGGTCATGATATTCTTCAGTGCCCATGGAGTACCGGAAACTTATGTTAGAGAGGCAGGTGACCCGTATAAAGATCAGATGGAGGAATGCATTTACTTAATCATGCAAGAACTTAAAGCAAGAGGAGTCGACAATGACCACAAACTGGGCTTATCAGGTGATCCATTTAATAATAACGGTTCAACCTTCCAATCTGGTAGATACTAAAACATTCAGACACGTATGATAGTTTCTTTATCACTTACTTTGGTTATGTTTTCTAGAGTCGAGTTGGGCCCGTTCAGTGGTTGAAGCCTTACACTGATGAAGTACCTTGAGCTTGGTAAAGGTGGTGTAAAGAGTCTCCTAGTAGTGCCCGTTGGGTAATATTTCTGCAAGTCATTTGTTATTGATCTTTCTCTATATTTGATTTTGATATAAGTATGAATACGTGTTGTACGACCCGAGGTTCAGTAATTGCTGCTTTTAACTGTGTGTTACATCTTTTCGGGTCTACCCAACCTGTACAAAAGATCAGACAGTTTTGTCACTATTGAACGCTCATATATTGTCAAATGTCAATCCATTAATGTTAACTTGGTGTTTGTGATTGTGCAGGTTTGTGAGTGAGCACATAGAAACTCTAGAAGAGATAGACATGGAATATAAGGAGTTGGCCCTTGAATCTGGCGTTGAAAATTGGGGCCGTGTCCCTGCTTTCAGGTGCACTTCTACTTTCATCACTGACTTGGCGGACGCTATTATCGAAGCCTTGCCTTCTGCTACAGAAATGACACCATCCACAAGTGAGAGTGAGCGCAACAGTTTTTCTCAAGACCCAGTTAAGTTTGATATCAAGATGATTCTAGGTTCGTTCTTAGCTTTTATATTGCTACTCCTATCTCTCAATAATCTAAGCGTCTAGAAATCTATCGTTTATGAAGAAAAAAGGTCAGGACATGTGCATTCTGCTAGTAATTTGGACATTTGCTGACATTTTTTGGTCAAACTCTAGAAGCCGTTAAACTTCAGATGATGTGATGTGAATGGCAAAAAAATAATCCAAAATTGGAAGTAAATTTAGTTAAGATTTGAATATTTTAACATTGAATGAAAAAGTGTCAGTGGTATGAGCTGCTCTTAGACTACCCTTGCCCAGATTAATATTTTAAGACAGTAAATTTCTTTTTAGTCTAGGTTAAGGTGTAAGTTTTAAGTTTACGAATTTATAACGTGATTAGGTTCGCTATTATAACATGCTTTACCATGTGATAAATGAAATTTGGGCAAAAGAACTGATTTTCATTGACAAATTGTGGATAGGATTGTTGCTGAGCACTACTTCATACTTTCAGGGTCAATTTAGAATTTATATGTCGCAGCCTTTAAACAAATTTGTATAATACTTGTGTAGTCCCAAGTATAATCATTCGTTTATCATAGTCAATTTGGTTCTTTTGTACACCAACCTTGTTAATCAGTTACGACTTCTAACTTAAAAGTTACTGACTTCGAGTCTTTGATATATCTCGATTAATGTTGTATTGAGATTTACTCATCTAAGAATGAAAGCATGTCTGTTTATATACTTTACGAGCAATGAAGCAAAAAGTATCCATCTTTTCTTACGGTTTGTCCATGTATTTGCAGAACTCCAAATTTGTGATCCAGAAAATGCCCAACAAGAGTTCATCTAAGACATCAAGACCAGGGCTACAGATCCTGATGTGGCTACTTGGGACATGCCAAAAAGAGCTCACCTAAGCCACCCAAACCAACGCTAAAGAAATAGACTCCAGTGAAGTGAAAACTATATTCGACACCAAAATCATTTGGGCCGGAGATCGACGACATCTTCTCTAAGAAGAGAGAGAAACCTGGGCTGCAAAAGACCAGAAACTTGGATAGAAGAACGCATAAAGAATAAAAGATAACGAGTCAGTGCCCCGAAGGGAGAAACTGAGCAAGACTGGAGGGTCTAATGTGGATATGTTTGAAAGCGGAAAACCAGATAGACCCAAGAAGAAAACTGCAGATGGTCTAGTGATTTATTCAGAAGAAGAGTTGGGGTTTGGTACAGCCAGCTCAAAAGAGGCGGAACAGATGGGATCAGTCTCAGGATAAAGATTCGGGTGCAAAGAAAGCAAAATCGGGTTCTGACTGGGATATGCATCCAGACTCAACTCCCGCGATTGGAAGGTGGGATGCTACCCCCACACCTGGAAGAACGGGGGATGCGACTCATTTGTTATCCCAGAAAAACAGATGGGATGAAACTCCTACACCTGGTCGTGTCACTGATTCAGATGCCACCCCAGCAGGTGGTGTCACACCGGGTGCTATGCCAGTTGGTATGGCATGCGACGCCACACCTACACGAGACATGTAAAGTTTTAAACTAACTAAAATGGCTACATGTAAAGAAAACTATCTCTGCTGTTACTCAAATGACGTTACCTAGTTTGATCCAAAAACTAATGTAATGTTATTATGTTCTTCTTAGTTCTCCCTATCTTCCTAAATGGGCTTTCTAAGCCCAAACTTTATGCCTAGTTTGCTATGATCCCCGTGCAGTATAATTTGGCAAGACACGAGAAAGACATTGAAGATAGGAGTCGCTCGTTCACTGATGAAGAGCTCGATGTAATGTTTCCTCAAGAAGCGTACAAGATTTTTGATCCACCACCTTCGTATGTTCCTATCAGAACACCTGAGATAAAGCTTCTTGCTACACCGACTCCAGGAGCACCAGAGGAAAACAGCTTTAAGACATGCCAGATACTGGACGTACCCAATTATGTACTTTAAATACAATTGTTTTTGATCATATGTTACTCTTAAGTTAATGAAAGTCTTGACTTGTATAATTCAATTGCTTCTTTTTAGTTCTTGGTTCCGATCACAGAGTTGCTTTTGTGTATCCATATCTAATTCTTTCGCAGCTAGTTTATCTATTTTAACCTATTACTAAACTACTTATACCTATCGCAAAAGGGCATCAACGTTTTTTCCAGTAAGCAAGCAGTGATTGTGAAGAACACTGACTCATTGGCAAAGCTTTTTAGTGTTCTTTTATCCGGTTTGCTGGTCTGTTGCTTATGGCTTACTTTAGTTTTGGGCTTATGTTTCATAAGCACACTTTTTGTGGCTTATTTTGAAACTTTTTGGCTTTATACAAGTTTAGTATGTCATAACTCGTATATGTAAGCTGGAAAGTTCAAGATAAGCACACAAAGTGATCTTATGATAAGCCCGAAACCAAATAAGCCGAGAATGGGGATTTACTACTACCATCAATGGGCTAAAGTTGACAAGTTAATTTCTTCATGATGAACATAATAAAAGAGGGCTCAAGTAATGATAGTCGGAACAATTAACAACTTATTGGAAAAGTAAACACTTTAAGATAAGAGGAAAGAAATTTGGATGAAACAAAAACATCTGTTTGCTTAAGATTACCAGAATACCAATTGTTGATGTAAACAACGAAAGCAAAAATGATAAACTAAGCAACCAAAATATTATACGGGACCAATACTAATCTTAGACTTCGGATTTAAAACTCTATGCTTATCTCTGCCAAAAACGCTCCATGCTTTCTTCAAGCTCTTTTTTTGAACAAATTGGAATTTGTGATGATGTCACACAGGCTATTAGGAAGCATAACTATGTCCATTGCCCATACATCTTCCAAATCAAACCCATCGATGCGTGCTTCGTGTATAACTCTATTTTTGAGGTTGTAAATGTAGAACCATTTCTTTTGAATCCTGAATTTTTTTACTTTAATTAATATGTCTCCGTCTTTGTTTAGACAGCCTAAAACCTCTATTAAGCCGTCATGCAGAAATTCATTGTCTTCAAAACCACAGTGTAGCATCCATTCTTTCTTGTGGTTCAGTACCCAAACCTCGGTTGTCTTATTAACAAAATATCCAACTTGGCCGTCTAGATTTACCAAATGATCGGATCCAGAATCGTTATATTTCCTTTTCGTAGGCTTACTTTTTATCATTGGAGGCTTATGAAAGTTTATGGACTTTAAAATCGATAGTCGTGTGATAGGATCGAACTCGAGATCACGGGATTGCACACATTACGTGAAGAGTTAATTTATTTATTAAATATATTTATTATATTTATTAAATCAAACTGTGGCTAACGATCGTTAAGTAATTAAAAGTTAAGTATTAAACGATCGTTATAGAATATTAAAGAAGCTAAAAGAAGGTGTCAGAAAGTTCTGGAAACCCCCTTTTAGCACATAATATATCCGGCCTAAATAGAGGAGACAAGAGAGAAGGGAAAAGATTTTCTTGCTTTATCTTGTTTAACCTTGGAAGAGAAGTTTTCCAAGGTGTATATAAACAAACCTAAAGCCTCATAATTTTTCACTCCATTCTCTCTTTTCTTTGCTCTAACCGCCGGCCAAACACACCCATATTAGGGTTTATCTTTGATTTTCTATAAGCTATTTTAGATCTAGTCCTAGCCCCTCTCTAGGGTTGTTGGGTAGATCTTCCATAGACTTGGAAGGCTCGGTTCTGTTCGTGCTAGACTCACGATTAGCTCATCGTATCACGTGTGTACAAGATCGTGGTGTGATCTTATTTTAGATTACATCCTGGTGGTGTTCTTGATCTATTTTTACCGGTGATCATTCTGCTAAGGAAAAGGTATGTAACCCTAGCCTTGATTAATTATAATTGTGTTATTTAAAGATCTTGTTAATCTGCTTCCGCTGTATGCTCTTTGATCTATGTTAGGGTTTTTATAATTGTTATGATAATCATAAACCATCAGTGGCATCGAGAGCCGTTTTAACATGATTATAATTATCAAGATCTAAAGTTTTTTTTAACTAATATTGATTTGTGTTAAAATTACATGTTGTTTTTAGGTTTTATAAAAATTAGGGGTTTTGTTTTTATTGTTTAAAAATGGCTTTGCCGTTTTTTTTATATAAAAAAAAAAATTTGTAAACCCTAAAATTACATGGTAATTAACTTTAGATTTATGCATGAATTAATTGTTATGTCATGTGTGGTTACGATCCGTAGTAGTTTTTTAATTGTTAAGAGAATATGGAAGATCCGTAATTAACATGCATGTCTTTACGGATCATATATTTTTGATTGCTATTTGCTTTATTTGATTCAAAGTTTTAAAATTAGGGAAGACTTTTTATGTTAATAAAAACCCTAAATTTGATGTTCTTTGAATAAATTGTTATGCATGTGGCTATTTGATTTAGTTTTTTTTTACTACTTGTTTTCATGCGTTTTTTTAACATTGTATGTTGTAAACAAGGGTAATTTTTTTTTAAGGAAAAATAATATGGACTAAATCCTATCAAAATTAATGAATTGTTTTGAGATCTAAATTACATATGATGTGTGTTGATTAGAATTGCAATAGCAACTTAACGGCCTACTCAATTTTGACAAACTATAAAGTGGGTATAACGCACCGCTGGTCAAGTACCCGGTTAAGGAAGGAGGTGCTATGCTTTTACGCTGACCAAATTCCCGGCTCGCCTGTGCGTCAAAATTGGAATTACCTACGGTTGTTATTGGTATAATTCTTTAAGGTTGTTTGGTTTAACCAATACCTCAACTTGCAAATATATGATGAACTTTTAGTCTCACCAAAAAGTTTACTAAACGTTTTATTAAACTTATGCTATGGAGATGTATGCATGCTTCTCCATACATGATTTTGACACCAAAATCTATACCCTAAAAATTTAAGTCATATGCCCTCTAATTGACGAACACTTGAAGTTACAATTGTCGTCATATAAGATATCGGACGATGTTGTAATGGAGAGAAAACTTCATGACTGAATAAGATTGCACATGAAGGTTTTACGTTCTTTAGATTAGTCGACTTAATTGAGTTACTCAGTGAGAACTGGAAACTTAAGGCATAAAGAAGGGATAAAACATGTTTACAATGCAAAAGGTTTTGGCAATGTAAATCCCTGACATATCTAGAAATTGCAATATGATTTGGCAATTATTGTTCGACAAGTTACTATGTTGAATACATTTGTCACTAGCAGATCAACTGATGTGATAAATCTATGTCAATATGGATTCTAGTTTTCAAGGAAATACTATGGTTTTATTACCGGGGTAATTTTATTTTCTTGAATTTTATTATCGAAAATACTAATGTTTGAACTTATTTCTGTAGAAATGGCTCAACCCGAAAACAATCTGACAATAAGCTCGGCGTTCAAAGCATTTTTTGAACGGCCTGAACTTACTGGCCCTAATTTCAATGATTGGTACCGCTCACTAAGAATTGTTCTGAGAGCAGCGGGTACCATCAATATCTTGGAAACTCCTTTTCCGTAGGATCTTGCTGAAGGAGCAACTGATGCGGAAAGGCTTCAACACGCTGCTAACGTTAAAAAGCACCATGAGGTGGTTGCTGTAATGTTAGGGAGAATGGCTCCATCACTTCAAAGGAAGTATGAGCTATTTCATCCTAAGCAGATGCTTGATGAACTCAAGGCAGTGTATGAAACTCCACAAGCTGTAGAGATCTATGATCTGGTTGATGCTCTACATAGTTGCAAGCAAGCTCCTGGAAAGTCCGTAAGTGCACATTACATGGAGATGAGGGGTTATATGGAACAACTCATCGCACTAGGACAACCCTTCGATCATAATATGGCTATTAACTTGATCAATAGGTCCCTTAATAAGGACTTCGGTGATTTTGTTCGTAACTATAATATGCATTGCACGGGGAAGACAGTGAATGATTTGCATGCAATGCTCATTGACTTCGAAAAGGGTTTGAAAGATAAGGCACCCACTGCTACTCCTCAAGTACTTTATGTACAAAAGGGTAGAGTGTCGAAACCAAAACCGCAAGGGAATAAGAAGCAGAAAGGCAAAGGCAAGGTTGATAAGAGCAAGCAAGTTGCGACTACATCAAAACCGAAGCATAACTTTGCTAAGAAATCTCTGAAAGATGAGACTTGTCACCACTGCAAGATGACTGGACACTGGAAGAGGAATTGCTCTCTCTATCTCCATGAAATGGCAGAACATAAGAAGAAGGCTGAGCAAGTTGCTGCAGCACCATCTTCAGGTAACTTATTTATGATAGAGTTATTTAATCTTTCATACAAATCAAACTCCTGGGTATATGATACGGGATGTGGTATTAACATTTGTAATACCCTGCAGGGATTTGAGTTGAAGAGGAGACTATCCTATGGGGAACAATCTCTGCAAGTGGGCAATGGCGCACAAGCACCGGTTGAAGCTATAGGAATATTTAAATTAGTTTTACCTTCGGGTTTAGTACTGTTTTTAAATAATTGTCATTATGCACCTACAATTGTTAGGGGTGTTATTTCCTTTTCTAGTATGTTGGATCTTGGATTTACTCACACGATTGATAATAATAGAATTTCTGTTTTCAAAGATGGTCTATTCTATTTTGATGCAATTTCTGTGAATGGTGTTTTTGAAATTAACATGCATGATATAAATCCCAAGAGGAAAAATAATTCTGTTTTTAGCATGAATAAGAAGAGTAAGTTAGACAAGAACTCTTCTTATCTTTGGCATTGTAGACTTGCCCACATTGGGAAGACTCGCATACAAAAGCTTCAACGTGATGGGCTTTTGGAAAGTATCAATGATGAATCATTTGATAAATGTGAATCTTGTATCTCTGGGAAGATGACCAAGAAACCTTTTAATAGCAATATTGAAAGGGCTACTGAACTACTTGGTTTGATACATACTGATGTGTGTGGACCACTTAGACATGTGTCAAGGAAAGGTGCTAGCTACTTCTTAACGTTTACGGATGATTATAGCCGTTATGGTTATGTTTATTTACTTAAACATAAACATGAGGTATTTGAAACATTCAAAACGTTTAAAGCCGAAGTAGAGTTACAACTAGGAAAGAAGATTAAAGCTCTTCGTTCTGACCGTGGTGGTGAATATTTAAGTCAAGAGTTTAAAGATTATTTAAGTGAGAATGGAATTGTTCAGAAACTTACTTCTCCGTATACTCCACAACAAAATGGTGTATCTGAAAGGAGAAATCGTACATTATTGGATATGGTACGATCTATGTTTAATCTTACAACTTTACCATTATCTTTTTGGGATTATGCTCTTGAAACTGTTGTTCGTATTCTGAATATGGTTCCCACAAAGAAGGTTGATAAGACACCATATGAACTATGGCATGGCAAGAAGCCATATTTGTCTTATTTGAAAGTCTGGGGTTGTGAGGCGTATGTGAAACGTGACTCTGGAGATAAACTCCAACAACGCTCAGTAAAATGTATCTTTGTAGGTTATCCTAAGGAAACTATGGGTTACTACTTTTATTATCCGGCTGAGAACAAAATAGTTGTGGCTCGGTATGGAGACTTCCTTGAAAATGATCTTGTAAATCAAGAATTCAGTGGGAGAAATTATGATCTTGAAGAAATTCAAGAAGATACATTGCCTTCTGAAAATACTAGCGATGAAATTCCAGTAGAACCAGAAAGTCTGAGTGTTCCACCGGAATTAATTCCTCCACGTAGGTCTCAAAGGACTATACGTGCGCCGGACAAACTATGTCTTTACATAGAGGATGATGAGGAGGAAGTAGGGGATCTTGGTGAACCTGCTAACTATCGATCCGCAATGTCTGATCCAGAAAAGTCAAAATGGATGGTTGCGATGAATGAGGAAATGAAATCCATGGAAATCAATGATGTTTGGATTCTTGTGGACGCGCCTAAAAATGCTAAAGTAGTGAAAAATAGGTGGATCTATAAGAAGAAAACTGACATGGATGGCGATGTACAATCCTATAAAGCACGTTTAGTGGCTAAAGGTTTTACTCAAACTTTTGGCATAGACTACGAGGAGACATTTTCTCCTGTAGCAGACTTACGAGCTATTAGGATTCTCATAGCTATAGCAGCATACTATGACTATGAGATATGGCAAATGGATGTTAAAACTGCCTTCTTGAACGGTCGCTTAGATGAAGACATCTATATGCAACAACCGGAAGGGTATGTTGATCCTAAATTTCCAAAACGCGTGTGCAAACTTCAAAGGTCTATTTATGGTTTGAAGCAAGCATCACGTCAATGGAATAAGCGATTTGATGAAGAAATCAAAAAGTTTGGATTTATTCAAAATCGTGATGAGCCATGTGTATACCGCAAAGCTAGTGGGAGTAATGTAGTGTTCCTAATTCTATATGTCGATGACATATTGATCATGGGAAGTAACATTCCAAGACTTAAGGAAGTTAAGGATTATCTTGGTAAATGCTTCTCTATGAAAGATTTGGGAGATGCTGCATATATTCTGGGAATTAAGATCTATCGAGATAGGAGTAGACGGTTAATTGGTCTTAGCCAAGATGCTTATATTGATAAGATATTGAAGAAATATAACATGCATAACTCTAAGAAAGGTTTCTTACCAATGGAGGTTAAGCATGAGTTAAGTCATGAGAAAGATGCATCATCACCTGAGGAGGTGGCTTACATGAAGAAGGTGCCTTATGCTTCGGCTGTAGGATCTATTATGTATGTTGTAAGATGCACAAGGCCTGATGTGGCATTTTCTCAGAACTTGGTTAGTAGATACCAACAGAATCCAGGAAAGTCCCACTGGACTGCTGTTAAGCATATTCTGAAGTATTTAAGAAGTACGAAAGATATGTTTTTGGTATTTGGGGGTAAACCAGACACAGAATTGAATGTAACAGGATTCTGTGATGCGTCCTGGCAATGTGATAAAGACGATACGAAGTCTCAGACGGGTTACGTGTTTGTCATCAATGGAGGAGCAGTTGACTGGAAGAGCAGTAAGCAGAAAACCATTGCTATGCTTGCGACTCAATCTGAGTACATGGCCGCTTCAGAAGCTGCAATGGAAGCTGTTTGGATTAGGAAGTTTATTGGAGATCTTGGAGTGATGCCTTCAATTAAAGAACCTATTGATATATATTGCGACAATTCTGCGGCAATAATATTCGCCAATGACCCTGGAGTCATGAAGGGCGCCAGACACTTTAAACGTAGATATCACTACGTTCGAGAACAAGTGGAAGCTCGAGAAATAAAATTAATAAAAGTTCACACAGATGATAACGTAGCTGATCCTTTTACTAAGGCTTTGTCTAGGCCAAAGGTAGTTAAGCATGCCAAGGCTATTGGGCTGCAACTAGCTAGCGAATTCATGCAATAAATCTGTTGATTAGTATTTGGATAAAGGATGTAAGACATTATTGAATTGATGAAATAAAGATTGGATTTCGTTTATTTTTCTGTTATTTGATTTTGTATCCTATTTTACATGTTTTAATCCGTGAGCATTATGATGTTTCTAAATGTCCGTTGTCGATTAATAATATGGGAGTATTATTAAATTAAGACAATTCAAATAGTGACAGAGTATACTTGAAAGTATATTGGTCAATTTTGGATGATATTTGATGGATCAAATATTGGACTTATCCCAACTATGTGATTTTACTTTATGGATCTTTGTCATTAAGTAAATCATAAATAGTTATCCTTAGACCTGAGATGCCAGAAAACTGCATTGAATATAGTGCATTTCTGTAAGGTAACCTAACGCTAAACGTAACTGGTAGTCATAAGGGTTATTTTCAGAAGTGTTGCGAAGTTCATGTGTTTTGCTTGTAGTCGAAATGGGATTCGTTTCCTTCAAATTGTTATTTGAAGTATAAATACAACTGGGTCCCTCGGGGGAGTAGTAAGATGTTTGTGTGGCCACACCCAAATGTGTTTTGGTAATCTTGCTATATCCGTAAACGAGAAACAGAATAGTTAATGAAGGAATGACCAAGATCCATATCCTTATTAACAATGTATTTGAAATGAGAGGATAATAATAATGATTATATATCATTAAAATGTTTTGTCCAGGAAGCCTTACTCGAGTTGTACTAGTGACATTGTTAGTGTAACTAGACGCTAATCAATGTGATCACGACATTCGAATTTTGTCCAAGTGGGAGCTGAAAGTTTATGGACTTTAAAATCGATAGTCGTGTGATAGGATCGAACTCGAGATCACGGGATTGCACACATTACGTGAAGAGTTAATTTATTTATTAAATATATTTATTATATTTATTAAATCAAACTGTGGCTAACGATCGTTAAGTAATTAAAAGTTAAGTATTAAACGATCGTTATAGAATATTAAAGAAGCTAAAAGAAGGTGTCAGAAAGTTCTGGAAACCCCCTTTTAGCACATAATATATCCGGCCTAAATAGAGGAGACAAGAGAGAAGGGAAAAGATTTTCTTGCTTTATCTTGTTTAACCTTGGAAGAGAAGTTTTCCAAGGTGTATATAAACAAACCTAAAGCCTCATAATTTTTCACTCCATTCTCTCTTTTCTTTGCTCTAACCGCCAGCCAAACACACCCATATTAGGGTTTATCTTTGATTTTCTATAAGCTATTTTAGATCTAGTCCTAGCCCCTCTCTAGGGTTGTTGGGTAGATCTTCCATAGACTTGGAAGGCTCGGTTCTGTTCGTGCTAGACTCACGATTAGCTCATCGTATCACGTGTGTACAAGATCGTGGTGTGATCTTATTTTAGATTACATCCTGGTGGTGTTCTTGATCTATTTTTACCGGTGATCATTCTGCTAAGGAAAAGGTATGTAACCCTAGTCTTGATTAATTATAATTATGTTATTTAAAGATCTTGTTAATCTGCTTCCGCTGTATGCTCTTTGATCTATGTTAGGGTTTTTATAATTGTTATGATAATCATAAACCATCAGCTTAATCAACCCAAATTCTTCATTTTTAACATCAAACCATATTACTTCTCTTGCACCATCTTCGTGATCATCTTCGACAGATTCGTAATCAACCAACCAATGCAAACAACCATGAGCAAATATACCATCACCATCTATATCATAAGACAGAACTTGGGGTATTCTGTGCCATGATTTAGTGCCAAGTACATGCACCATGGTCCATTTATCAGAAGGGTTGTTTGGATTGGGATATACACACACCATCTTAAAAGTGTTGGTGGAGGAATCGAAACCAAGCCCACATGCCGGTTCGGTATTTACATATGGTAACTTTGGCAGCACATAACATTGTTTGATTATAGGATGAATTACAATGTAAGTGGCCATCAGATTATCAGTCCCACCATTCTCGATTAAGACAAGCCCATTGCAAGAACCTACAAAAGCGGCGTAACTGTAGAGTGATTCATTGATCACAGACTCAAAAACCGGGACCTTATTTTTCAGCTTCAAAACATGATTAGTAATAGTATCAGATTCAATCGTGTGGAAACAAAGGGTATCCGCCGTATAAGCATCTTTGGAGGAGAACATTATTGGGGTGGGATGTTCGATAACTTGTTTGTCATGAACGGAGACAAAGTAAGTATCAGCGATGAGCTCACGCCATAGTTTTGATACACACCGGAAACGAAGCAAAGATTTTGATGGTAGTTTGGATAAGATGTCGAACAAAGGTTTCCCATGCACCATGTTGTGATCTTGTGGTTCGTTGTAATCCCGGCTATCGTTATACGTATCATCAAACTTGCGTCGTTTAACATCCCCAGTGTTAAGTAAACAAGCAGCAATCTCTTGAGATTTTTGTTTAGCAATCCGGATCTCGTCCAAGTACGGAGGAACGTTGTTGCAAGATGGCACGTCGGAGAAACCAGACACACGTCGCGGTGGAGGGACGTCGTACTTGCGTTTGTTGTTGTTGTATAGTGGTTCGTCGGAAAAACCAGACACACGTGGTGGAGGGTCGTCGTACTTGCGTTTGTTGTTGTTGTACAGTGGTTCGTCAGCCATTGTTGTTAGTTTGTCGTAAAACTAAAACCCTAAATATTGTGTTTAGTTTGAGATATTGTGATGGGGTTAAATAGTGTTATCTGTTTCCATATATTGTTTTTATTATGTTTCCTTTTTTTCGCATGTACCAAAATTAGAAATTATGTGTTGAACCGACAAACAATATTGGGCCGTATCTATTACCAAACAAGTAATTGGTTTAGGACCAAATTAACATATTACTTTATCTTCAAAGTTATTACTACGTATTACTAATTTTTCAAAACATATTTAACGGTAAAACTTTTAATTTTATAAAACGTAAAAAGAAGAAAACTGATTATGTTTTTACTTTTTATTACATAATTTTAGGACAAAATGGGTAATACTCAATGGTTGAAAAAATGTGTGTTGTACTCCGTGGCGGAACCAGGATGTTGACGGAGTGGGGGCAAAAAAATTTTTTTGGACAAAAGTCGTTGTATACACTAAAATAAATATACAAATATAAGGTTTTTACATTGTTTTTTTTGTTTTGGTGGGCAATTTAAAGGTTTTTACATTGTTTTGTTTCCGAGTGGGGGGCAATTCGAGTTTACACTGGGGGGCAATTTAATAAAATGGTCCTAAAAAAATTTTTTTACACTAAAATTTGATTTTTTTTTAGCGAACCATGGGGGCGCTGCCCCCCCCGGACATTACAAATAGTTCCGCCCTTGTACTTAATAATTATATATACTTATTTACCTAGTGATTTGATTTGTTCATATAAAAAATGATTCGTGTGAATTTGAAGCTTGTATATATAATATAATTATACAAGTGATTTATACATCAGACATTCTATGTGTAAATAACACCACTTGAATATTGGGATGGCTAGTGATAACGACAATTACTACGGGTTATATTATTATTCGATGTCTTTAATTTGTTATTCGGTTATAGTTGTTTAAACTTTTAAACTAAAATTAGGCGATCTTTTATAAGCACAAGATAACTGAAACATGCTTATGAAAGTTTATAGTTAGTTAAATTTGTTTAAATAGTTTTTAGAAGAGTAAAATGCATAAATGTTCCCTGTGGTTTGCCAAAATTGCAGATTGACTCCCCAACTTCCAAAAAGTGCAGGCGGCCTCCCGGAGGACGAAGGTAAGTAGCAAAGAATCTCCCTGGATCTAACCATCGTTAATTTTTACTTGTTAACTTTGTTTTGTTCAAGGGTATTTACGTCTTTTCTTATTTTCTTAAGAGTATAGTTTATGTTTATTGCATAAATGCTCCCTGGCTAACACTCATACCCAATCTTCTCTAACACTTTTGTAAACATAATCCAGGATCAAAATCCCCTTCCCTAAAAACACATAAACCCTAATTCTACTGCTAATCCTTATTTCTGCTGCTAATCCTTCAAAAAGTCTTGTCATTTTTCCTGACAAGCGCATTAACATTGCTCGATTCATCAATGGCATTAATAATCACACATAGTAAGTCTTCATGGCATTGATGAATCGAGCAATGTTAATGCGCTTGTCAGGAAAAATGACAAGACTTTTTGAAGGATTAGCAGCAGAAATAAGGATTAGCAGTAGAATTAGGGTTTATGTGTTTTTAGGGAAGGGGATTTTGATCCTGGATTATGTTTACAAAAGTGTTAGAGAAGATTGGGTATGAGTGTTAGCCAGGGAGCATTTATGCAATAAACATAAACTATACTCTTAAGAAAATAAGAAAAGACGTAAATACCCTTGAACAAAACAAAGTTAACAAGTAAAAATTAACGATGGTTAGATCCAGGGAGATTCTTTGCTACTTACCTTCGTCCTCCGGGAGGCCGCCTGCACTTTTTGGAAGTTGGGGAGTCAATCTGCAATTTTGGCAAACCACAGGGAGCATTTATGCATTTTACTCTATATTTAATACAAGAATTGACAAATTTACCCTCACATAAAAATTGCCTTTTAACGATGGTTAGATCCAGGGAGGTTCTTTGCTACTTACCTTCGTCCTCCGGGAGGCCGCCTGCACTTTTTGGAAGTTAGGGAGTCAATCTGCAATTTTGGCAAACCACAGGGAGCCTTTATGCATTTTACTCTTTTTAGAAATATAATTCCTTGAAATACATGTGATTCAATATAATCTTTTACTTAGTAAATCAAAACGATTAGTAACAACTTTTCAAAAGAACCTCAAAGAAAGGATTCACTTCATTTGAGAAGATCGCACCGTGCTATTACTTTTGTGGATTTATAATCGTGTAGAATTGATGATTCTTAATAGGCTTATGTTTAAGTGTCTCTATGTATGTTTGTACCAAATATTTGCATTCTTATCTAGCTTCTTGCTAGTTATTTTTATTAATCTAAATGCCCCGTTAAAAAAAAAGGACTTTTCAAAAGAATATTTTGTAAATAAGAATCCAACACCTTACACTGATCCTTGAAATTGGGCTTGTCAATTGTTGCTCCTCTTTTGCTTTGTAGTATTGATCGATCATCGACTTCACGCCGGTAAGAGTAGGCAAAATTTTCTTTAGCTTGTAACCCTTTATGCTATAAAGATTATATTGCAACTTCAATTGTTATCATAAGAATGTGCAGCACATCTATATTACTCTACGGATATCAATATGCAAAAGAATATTGGATACAACAGTAGGCCTAAAGGTAGTGCGCGCACATATAGAAACTTCTAACGAATGATCACAGTGTTCTGTGCTTGCTAGTTTGTGCTAGTAAATCAGTAGGACATAAGTATGTAATAGGCGCAGATGAAGACCGGACAAGGAACTGTTTGTACGTGTGTATGTGTAGAGAGATTGTGAGGCTATTAAGACATCACCACAACAATATTGCAGCACCTAAAAGCTCTAGGAGATTTATAATTTTGCAAAAAGATTGAAAACAAAGCTTTTAAAGCTATGCATAGAGCAGGTAACAAAAAATTCAAAATTTTGTAACCAACCATCTGATGATCACTAACTTCAGCCACACTTGATATGCTCCCACTTGTAGGCGCAACAACTCTTTTCGACTTACCTCTTGATCGGTTTCTGTTTCTTGCAAGACCTCGAGTTGTGACCCTTACCGCGACATTTTTGACAAGTTATTTCCTTTCCAAACCCAACCTTTGAATACTTTATCCCTTTTTCAGATGCATGTCTTTTCCTATTAACAGGTGGCCTATCGGGCATTGGTCTTTCTTTTGGATGTAGAGAGGTCAATATCATTGTTTGATATTACGTAATTTACAGTCGGTTATTATCTTTACATCCTTAAATAAATGTTAAAAAAGTTTCCTAAAATATTCACCCTACACCCCTTTATATATAGAGATTAATCAACCGTGTTCCATTATCATTATTAGGGTTTTGCACAACAACAATCACCTAGGAACGACAATCCCACAACATGGATGGAAAACCTTTGTTCAACATCTTATCAACAGTGCCATCGAAATCTTTGTTTCATTTCCGGTGTGTATCAAAACTATGGCGCGAGTACATCGACGATGATTATTTTGTCTCTGTTCATGAAAACAAGTTATTAAAGATCCCACCCCAATTGTGGAAAATTATACAAAGATCGTAATGAAACAGATTTAGTCAACCAACCACCCCTTTATTAACTGCCTCAGACTATTACTTCAAATGTAATATATGGGTTTGTGATCAAAACGAATACAACTGAAAGAATCAACCAAACAAGATCTCACAGATTGAGATCTTTACCAACAACAAACAAGAGAGAGTATTGTGCGTTTATGAAACGATTCAAACAAGAAAAAGTGAGTAAAACCAGCTAGCTAATCCTATATATACTACTTTGCTATAACGGGCTTGCTCTTTCATGAATATGCATCTTCAGTCCTCCATATTTGCACAATTTAGTCCCTGCACAAACATAAAACTACAAACCATATATAAAGTAAATAAACACTTACCTTTCCTACCTTTCTTAATATGAATATGGCAAAAATGATCCATGTATACAAGAGTTAGGATAATACAGTATACAAATTGTATACTTCTCAACATCCCCCATAGACTAACTCTTGTACATATCATACAAACCAAGCTTATTGCAAAACTTGTTATGTTCCTGGACACTCAAGCCTTTAGTGAATATATCAGCAACATTGTCCTCAGATTTAACTTTCACAGTCTTTACAATACCATCAGCAACTTTCTCCCTTAAGAAGAACAACTCAATCTCAAAATGTTTTGTTTTCTCATGGAAAACTGGGTTAACAGCAATTTGGATTGCTGAGCTATTATCACAATGTATAGGCACAGGAAGAGAGATATTAACATTTAGCTCAGTCAGAATTTTAAGAATCCAAATCACCTCACAAGTAACAGTATTCATTGCTCTATATTCTGCTTCAGCAGAAGACTTAGCAAGCATAGACTGTTTTTTACTCTTCCAAGATATAAGAGAAATACCCAAGAAAACAGAATATCCAGTCAGTGATCTTCTTGTGACTTTACATTTAGCCTAATCAGAATCAACAAAGATACTAAGCTCAAGATTTCCTTTAGTGAAAGAAATACCTTTACCAGGTGAGTTTTTTAAGTATCTAAGAACTCTAAAAGCCAGTTTCAAATGAGATTCCATAGGAGCATGCATAAATTGACTTAGAACATGAACAACATAACTGATATCTGGTCTGGTATGAGTTAGGTATATCAATTTACCAACCAATTTCTGGTAATTGTTTATACCTATTAAAGGTTTGTCAATAACAGGTTTGTTTTTAACAGAAGTAACTTTAGTTTCTATAGGTGTCCCACAAGGTTTACATCCAAGCATACCAAATTCAGAAAGAACCTCTAAACAATACTTTCTTTGAGTTAAAAACAAACTGTTATTAGACTCAATAACCTCAATACCTAAAAAATATTTAAGTTTACCAAGATCTTTAATCATAAACTTAGAACTTAAAATTTTCTTAAAATTTTCAATTTCAGTAACTTTGTTACCTGTGATAACAATATCATCAACATAAACCAATAAAGCAAGGAAAACACCTTTCTTATTTTTTATGAATAAAGAGAAATCATTCTTACTCTACACAAAGTCATTCTCAATTAAAACTGAAGTAAGTTTCTCATTCTATTTTCTGGGTGCCTGTTTTAACCCATATAAAGACTTAACAAGTTTACAAACTCTCTTGTCATCCTTATCAAAATACCCTTCTGGAAGTGTCATATAGACATCTTCCTCTAGTTCACCATAAAGGAAGGCATTATTTATATCTAGTTGATATAATGGCCAATTCAGATTAACAGCTAATGTCAAAAGACATCTCACAGTAACATTTTGACAACAGGAGAGAATGTCTCCTCATAGTCAATGCCTTCTTTTTTATTAAAGCCCTTAGCTACCACTCTAGCTTTAAATCTTTCTAATTTTCCATCAGAAAAATATTTTACTTTATAAACCCATTTATGCCCCACAGCTTTTCTTCCTTGAGGAAGATCTGTTATAATCCAAGTACCATTTCTATTTAAAGCTTCCATTTCTAAGTTCATAGCTTTAATCCACCTATTATCTTTACTAGCCTCAGCATATGTTTTTGGTTCTTGGATTTTATCAAGACTAGTAGTAAAAATATAGTGTTCAGTACTCAACTTAGAGTAATTGACATGATTATCAATGTTATACTTAACCTTAGTATTAATTTGAAAATCTTTAAGCTTAACAGGCATACTAGTCTTTCTAACAGATTTCCTAATCTCTCTTTCCATTATAGGACTGTTAATCTGTTCATTAAAACTTTCATATATTGTGTCATCACCCTCAGAATCTATATCATCTTCAAGTGTTGCACTCTCCAAAGTATTAATGGTGGCTTCTTCTAATGTGCTATCATTAGAATGCCCCTCATCATTCTTTTTAGCATCACTAGTATTTTAAGTACCTCCAGACAACACTTGGTCTGTGCCCTCACTCCTATCAGTAGTCCTATTATCTCTCTTTTCATCATAGGGATCATTTAACAAGTTATTCTCTTGATCTGTATTGAAAAAATTTATACTATTTATATTTTCAACCTCAAATTGAAACCCTTTACTTTCAGACTTGTTCTTGAAAGGATAAACAGTTTCATAAAACTTTACGTCTCTTGAGAAAAAGAACTTTTTACTTTCAAGACTAAACAACTTATATCCTTTCTTGTCAAAAGCATAACCCATAAAAACAGACTTTTCAGATCTAGAGGTAAACTTATCAGTATTATTAAGCACAGAAGCAAAACAAAGGCAACCAAAACATTTTATATGAGAGAGATTAGGTTCAGTCTTATAAATCATTTCATATGGTGTTTTTCTAGACAATACAGAGCTAGGAGTCCTGTTAATCAAATAAACTGCAGTTAGAACACACTCAGTCCACATGTTCAGAGGAATTCCCTCCTGGAACATGAGAGACCTAGCAACATTTAACAAATGTCTATGTTTTCTCTCAGCTACCCCATTATGTTGAGGAGTGTAAGCACATGTAGTCTGTTGAACAATACGATTGTTTTTACAAAAAACAAACATATTATTATTCAAAAATTCAGTTCCATTATCACTCCTAAAAATCTTAACAGATTGATTAAACTGATTTTTGATCAAATTATAAAATCCAACCACATGGTCAAAGACTTCATGTTTTCCCTTCAACAGAAAAACCCAAACAGCCCTAGTATAGTCTGTCACACCCTCAATTTGGCCCACGTGTACAATTACACGAGGATGTGACTATCATGACAACCAAGAGACATAGATACAAGAATAACTAAGAAATGTCATTTTTCATTCATAAGACATAAAAATAGAATTGGTCCCAAGGAAAATTGTTTTACAACTCATGATAACATTGTTTGAGTTTCCAAATATCATACATCCAAAGTAAGTATCAAAGTTAAATCATGATAATTTTTATTAATCTCCATAGCACAACCACGTCACTCCTCCGCCTTGACACCTGAGAAAAACATTGCTAAAACGTCAACACAAAGGTCGGTGAGTTTATAGGTTTAAGTAGAAGTAGTGTGATGAACCATAAGATTTTAGTTAGGCAACCGTCAATAATCTTATAACAAATACAAGATTATTATCAAAATAGCGTACGTTCATGATATCCTACGTCTAAGCTCATGACACCAAAGCGTTAACCGTACAAACCAGTTTATATAAGAGTGTGCCGAAGCAAATAATACCCCAAAGTATTCGTAACAACCTCAAATGTATTTGTATTTAATTTGGTCACACAACCAACAATAGATAGGGAGGCCAATCCCAATAGATCTATCCATAACATTCGCGCTTACACAAAGTAATTAACGGTTCATGATAGTGGGCTAAAGCATCTAGGGGTATCGCTACCTAGACATCATGTAGGCACGTATGAGTTTTAGGTACTTATGTTCATCCGTTTAAAAAAAGCAATGTTCTCACCCCAAAGTGATAAAACAAGTAAAAGTGGGGCTATAAACTCACCTCGTAAGTTAGGCAAATGGATGATAATGCAAAGAGCTTGAGAACACGACCACGTTATCCACAACCTATTTAATCAATATGGTTACGTTACAACATCTATAATTATGCTAATAAGATGCATGACATCCTAGTTGTGCTTGACGATACATTTTCGTTTACGGAAATCGCGACACTAATACTTGGTTATTTAGTAGTGGGCTTTTGGGTTTATTATTACAAATTATAAAAAAAATCCATTTTGGCCTTAAATGGACCCGCCCAACCCAATCAGTCCATCATTCAACAACACATGGGCTCGGCCCAATTGCATTTGACCCGTCACAGCCCAAATACGGGCGATACAAACAAGATGAGGGTTTTATATTGTTTTCTTTTCCCCAAAACACTCAGTCGAATCTCTCTCTCTCTCCCAAAACTCTCCCAACCATCTCTCATCTCTCTCTCACTACTCCCAATCTGATCTAAATCCTATCTAACACCATAAGTCACATACCGACTTTATTACTTATCATCAAGGCTTGCTTCCCAGCATGTTTAATAATCATGGGATGTGAGGTTTCATCCTCACATCGAATCTACATGTTTTCAGGGTCGATTTCACAAGGTTTCATCACAAGATAAGTTCTTACTCCTTTCTTAACACATATAAAAAGGTGGATTGGTTTTATGATATCTCAGAAATCAAAAGAGTTTTCTTATTCAAATCTTTTCAAATCAAAGGGCATCTTCCTTTTATTAAACTGTATGATTTATTGGCATAAACATGGGTTTCCAAATCTGATTGTAGTAGAGATTTTAGGGTTTCGAATATTTGGGGATTTTCTCAATTCGTGGTCTCATCATAATTAATTAGTGATTTAGTGTGTAAATCTATGTTAATTTTATCATGAAACGAATTTATAACACTTAGGGTTTCGAGTAATTTGGGGGTTTCTTAAATCTTAGGTTCCATTATAATCAACTGGTGTTTTTATGCTTTCTCTAGGTGTTAATTATCAATTAACATGAGTTTTGAAAATTAGGGTTTCGGGTAATTTTGGGGGTTTTCTTAATCTCGTGTTCTACTCAATTTAATTAGTATTCTTATGCTTCTATCAACCTTAATTACTGAATAAATTAGTTTATAAGAGTTTAGGGTTTATATAAAATTGAGGGTTTGCATTTCGAGAGTTCTTGCATAGTCGATTAGTGTTTTTGAACACTTAATTGACTTAATTTCATAATAACTATTATTTACGAAAATCTAGGGTTTATACGAGTTGGGGGTTTTTATACCCGCGAATCTACTTAGGGTTGATTAATATTTTTATGAAATGGGTTGGTTTTACTTTTACGTTTCGACTATTCTCGATGGTAACCAGGGTCTCGGCCAAATGGGGGAGGGGTGTTGGTCATGGTCCGAAATCCATCTTGCTAGTCTTTTCATTGTTTAAACAAGGTATTTTTTAAAAGACTAATTTGGTTTGTTTATTTTCGCAGGTGGTCCTAATATGGATTTGCACAACTATATGGATGCCAAACAAAATAGAGAGGAATTGGATAAAAGACTCACAGTAGGGGGTATTTGAGGTTTCTGCTTGTGTGATTCGGACAGGATGGACGAGAATGTTGGAGCGTGTTTGGCTCGGTTGGAATTGGTGCTTAGATTATGGTCTAATGGTCTTGCTCACTCTCCTTGTTTAGCCCAGATTTGATGCAATGTGTTTTGTTTTTATGTTTAAGAGTTGTGAACCTGGACTGTATTTAATTTAGTATTTGTGGCATAGGGTTAAGCCAAATCTGGAAATGTTAGTCTTGTGATATACCCTTATAAGGCATTTTTGGCATGTGTGTTGGACATTTGTGGTTAGTGGCTTGTAAAATATCATTTCCAGATTTTGAGTGATTGACTATGGTTGACCATTTTGCTGTCCAGTATCTTTGTTCAAACATTTATACTTTGTTTCCAGATTTTGGGTTTGTTGTATAAACACTGTGGGCTTCGGCCCAGTGAGATAATAAAATGAAGTTTGCTTGGTTTATGTATTGTGTAACCCGTTTAAGCATAGCAAGGCTAGCTTGATATAACTTAGACACGCAAAGCGTTTTGTTAATACTCGACTCGTAAGAGTTTAAGTTAAGTTGTAGTTTACGTCACCTAATGGTTGGCAATACAATTTGATTCCGACTAGTTCATGTTTACGTTGGGTACCATTGTCACATAACAATGTCAAGGTTTACACGTCGTGGCCTAAATAACAATAGACACTCGTGTTCTCATAATAATGTAGCGTATTTGTACGGCACAAACCGTTAACATAAGAAATGTAGTGCAACGAGCACGTCTATTTAAATAATCGAAAAATTCAAGTTGTTACATTCGCTCTCCCTAGAGAGGGCTTTGTCCGCAAAGCAAAACAAACAACACATTTATGCCTGCACTACGTTAGTAAACAAGTGAGGATACTTTGCTTTGAATTGATCCTCGCGTTCCCAAGTAAATTTCGTGCGTTCCAACGCACTTTAATAATAGATATACGACTTTGTTTAAGACGTTTGACTTCTCGTTCCATAATTTCAACGGGTTCTTCAACAAATACGAGTTTGTCGTTGAGTTGGATTTCATCCATAGGTATAACAAGCGTTTCGTCGGATAAGCATTTCTTCAAGTTGCAAATGTGAAACACATTATGCACGCGATTTAGTTCTTGTGGTAAATCTAAACGGTAGGCAACGTCACCTATGCGTTGAATAATTTCGAACGGTCCGATTTACCGTGGGTTTAGTTTTCCTCGTTTACCAAAACAAATTACATCTTTCCACGGTGCAAATTTCAACATCACCCGATCTCCGACTTTAAATTCCAACGGTTTCCGTCTCTTGTCGGCGTAACACTTTTGTCGATCACGGGCCGCTTGCATACGACTTTTGATTTGTACGATTTTATCCGTTGTTTCGTGAATAACTTCCGGACAGGTAAGTTGTGCATCACCAACTTCCGCCCAACAAACGGGTGAAGGACACTTTCGACCGTAAAGTGCTTCAAATGGTGCTGCTTTAATGCTAGTATGGTAGCTATTGTTGTACGAAAATTCTACTAACGGTAAGTGTCGATCCCATCCGTTTCCAAAGTCGATTACGCATGCGCGAAGCATATCTTCCAATGTTTGGATGGTTCTTTCACTTTGACCGTCCGTTTGAGGATGGTAAGCCGTACTCATGTCCAATTGCGTTCCTAACGCTTCTTGGAGAGATTGCCAAAATCTTGAGCAATATCGACCGTCTCGGTCCGATATGATAGAAATTGGCACTCCGTGCTTAGTAACGATCTCCTTTAAGTACGCTCGTGCTAATTGATCCATTTTATCATTTTCTTTTATGGGGAGAAAATGCGCGGATTTCGTCAAACGATCGACAATGACCCAAATCGTGTCATAACCCGCGGATGTTCTTGGGAGTTTGGTAATGAAGTCCATAGTAATTCTTTCCCATTTCCATTCCGGGATCCTAGGTTGGACTAGTAATCCGGAAGGCTTTTGGTGTTCAACCTTAACTTTGGTGCAAGTTAGGCATTTACCAACATAAGTCGCGATGTCGTCTTTCATGTTTGGCCACCAATAGAACATTTTCATGTCATGGTACATTTTGTCCGATCCGGGATGGATCGAGTACTTAGACTTGTGAGATTCATGCATGATTAGTTCTCGGACATTACCGTAACGAGGTAACCAACTTCTATTGTCAAGACACAATGTTCCATCGGTACGTGCAACGAGATTTTTGGTGATCATTCCACCGGCTTCTTATTTATCGATGTTTTCTATCTTAATAGCTTCTCGTTGGGCTTCTAAGATTTTTGCGGGTATGTTCAAGCCAATAGTCATCACTAAGGCTCGAACCCTTAGGGGTCGCTCACGGGGTTTTCTACTCAAAGCATCGGCTACAACGTTAGCTTTTCCCGGGGTATAACGAATGTCACAATCGTAGTCTCCAAGTAGTTCCAACCAACGTCGTTGTCTCATGTTGAGTTCTTTTTGGTCTAAGATATGTTGAAGACTTTTGTGATCGGTGTAAACTACACACTTAGTTCCGTAGAGGTAGTGTCTCCAAATTTTGAGAGCAAAGACAACCGCGCCTAGCTCCAAATCGTGAGTAGTGTAGTTTTCTTCGTTCTGCTTAAGTTGTCGAGAGGCATAAGCTATGGCCTTTTTCCTTTGCATGAGAACCGCGCCTAGACCTTTAATTGAAGCATCACAATATACTTCAAAGTCTTCACTACCCTCAGGTAATGCGAAAATGGGCGCGTCACAAAGTTTTTGTTTTAAAGTTTGGAAAGAAGTTTCTTGGTCGTCTCCCCAAATAAACTTCTTGTTCTTTTGAGTCAATTCCGTCATAGACTTAGCGATTTTCGAGAATCCTTCGATAAATCGTCTATAATAGCCGGCAAGACCAAGGAATTGGCGAATCTCCGTAGGTGTGGTAGGAGTCGCCCAATCCTTTACCGCTTCGATTTTAGCGGGATCCACATGAATACCACTACTATCGATTACGTGACCAAGGAATTGTACCGTGTGAATCCAAAATTCACACTTTGAAAATTTGGCGTATAATTGTTCTTGTTTCAACAATTCCAAAATTTTCTTTAGGTGTTCCTCGTGTTGTTCCTTACTACGAGAGTAGATAAGGATGTCGTCAATAAACACGATCACGAACTTGTCCAAATAAGGTTTACACACACGGTTCATAAGGTCCATGAATACCGCGGGTGCATTGGTTAACCCAAATGGCATGACTTGGAATTCAAAGTGACCGTATCGGGTTCGAAATTCCGTCTTGGAAATGTCTTCCTCTCGAACTCTAAGTTGGTGGTAACCCGACCTAAGGTCAATCTTGGAATAAATGCTCGAACCTTGAAGTTGATCAAACAAATCATCGATCCTTGGTAAAGGGTAATGATTCTTTATAGTAAGTTTGTTCAATTCGTGATAATTGATGCACATACGGAATGATCCGTCTTTCTTTTTCACGAATAAAACCGGGGCTCCCCAAGGTGAGGAACTCGGTCTTATGAATCCTTTGTCGGTAAGCTCTTTTAGTTGGTCGGCTAATTCCTTCATTTCGGCGGGCGCTAGTCGATAAGGTGCCCTCGCGACGGGTGCGGCTCCGGGAGTTAATTCGATGTGAAATTCCACTTGGCGAAGTGGAGGTAACCCGGGTAGGTCTTCGGGAAAAACTTCGGGAAAGTCGCAAACAATTGGTACGTCTCTAATTTTCTTCTCCTTTGGTTCGGGTTCGTTTTTGCTAGTGACTTGGATAAGAAAAATAGGACGACCTTCTTCGATGTACTTTTGGGTTTTAGTACATGAGATGACATTTAAAATAGCCCGGCTTTTCACACCGTTCTTCTCACCGAGGATGGTTAGGGTTCGGATTCCGTAGGGAATACGGACTTGTTTCTCGTGGCAAATTATCTCCGCATGGTACTTGGATAGCCAATCCATACCAACGATAACGTCAAAACTTCCAAGTTCGATAGGTAAAAGATCAATGACGAAAGGAATATTTTGGAGGCTTAGGGTACAACCCTTAAGTATGGTGTTTGTAGTGATCGCTTTACCATCGGCTAGTTCCACATTATAGTCGACATCTAATGGAGTGGGGTTCACATTTAATAGTTCACTAAAGGCAATGGTGGCAAAACTTATATCGGCACCGGAATCAAATAATACGGAAGCATAGATGTTATTGATAAGAAACGTACCGGTGACCACGTTGTTGTCTTGAATGGCCGCTTCGACACATAGAGCGTACACACGTCCCGGTGCTCCCGTTTGATTCCCATTGTTCTGCCCATTCGGATTACCATGGTTTTGATGAGGTTGTCGACGAGCTTGGTTGTTGTTGTTGCCTCGGATTTGGTTTCCTCGGCCTTGAGTGGTAGCTTTGGGACACCTATTCTTAAAGTGACCTTTTTCGCCACAACCATAGCAAGTGACATCCGCGTATTGAGCATTTGGAGTGATAGGAGTCCGTTTGTTCATGGGCTTTGGTGCAATTCGACAATCCTTGGCGAAATGACCGGTTTTCCCACAATTGTGACATGT
Source organism: Glebionis coronaria (assembly GCA_025667525.1). Lineage (NCBI taxonomy): Eukaryota > Viridiplantae > Streptophyta > Magnoliopsida > Asterales > Asteraceae > Glebionis > Glebionis coronaria. Next base: position 18,465,233 of record CM046878.1, on the reverse strand, counting down.
GCCTCCACATGCACCATTGTGGTGTTTACCACACTTACCACAAAACGGTAGTTTTCCTTGGTAACCGGATCCACCGTTCACATTGAACACCTTTACCACATCTTGGCGTTTGTTAGGGTGGTCACCATGATTGGGGCCATGGTTTCCTTCCCATTTTCGTTTGTTATCACCACTTTCCAAGGTGACGGAAACCTTCCGCCATTTCAATGGCTTCGTTCAAATCATTGGGTTTTGAAGAGATGACGTCTCCTCGGATTGAAGGCGGTAGTCCAACGATGTACCTTTCCACGGCTCGTGTCTCATTTGGTATCATTTCGGGACACATCAACCTCAACTCTTGGAAACGTTGAGTGTAAGCCATCAAGTTAACTCCATGTACACGGAGGTTCCACAACTCGGCTTCTAACCTTTTCATCTCATTCCTAGGGCAATACTTTTTGAGAAGCATTCCCTTGAAATGAGCCCAAGGAGTAGCATTGGCCACATCCAAACTTACGGCCTTCACATGGATGTTCCACCAAGTTAGTGCACCATCAACCAAGGTGCTAGAGCTAAACTTCACCTTATCACCTTCGGCGACATTGCTTACACTAAATTGAGACTCAAGTCTCTCAATCCATCGTGCAAGTCCCACGGCACCTTCGGTGCCACTAAAGGTACTTGTGAAGCATGAACGAAACTCCTTGTATGAGCATGCACGCGTAGGAGGTACCGGAATTGGCACTCGATTAGTCTCCTCTTGCGTGCTTGGATTTGTTTCGTTGGCGGCAAGAGCGGCGGCAACTCCATCGGCGATCATTTGACTCAAAACCGATGGGTCGACGGTGATAGGTGCGGCCGGAGTTGGATCGACTCTATTCTTGCGGGTTTTTGGTGCCATGGTCCTAAATTCATAACAAATTTTATGGCAAGGTTAGCATTACGAGTTCATGTCTAGAGGCCAACTTCTTCCCAATCATAGAAGCTCTCACACACATCCTCGCGGTGCGGTTTTGGCGAGGGGCCTTAGGGGCATGAGATGAGGATGTGGAGGGAGGAACCATCGGTGCCTTGCCACGCCTTTGGTAGCAAATGAGTGGTGGTGGTGTCACGCGAGTAGGTGCATGAGCACTTGGCTCTCCTCGAGTAGATGATAGTGGCGAAGCACCACTAGTAGTGGACTCGCGTCGTGCTCCATCCGTGGATGAGCTCAAGTAGTACAACGAATCTTCGGACGAGATAGACATGTCACTGCCAAATCAAGAAAGGCATGTGTAAGAAGAAATCAGTTTTGCAATATGTTGAAGTTTTAGTTTGTCATGGCACACACCATTTAGCACAAAAAAATTTAAAACAGGTTGATACAAGATCAATATTGTATTCGCATAGCATGGCACAAACCATTTAACGTAGGGTTTTCAAGGAATGTAATCGCATCAATTTTGCATTCACGTAACATGGCACAAACCACTTAGCATAGAGTCTCACGTAGTGTCGAAATAAATATCGATTTTGTATTCATATAGCATGGCACAAACCATTTAGCATAGAGTTTCACGTAGTGTCGAAATAAACATCGATTTTGTATTCATATAGCATGGCACAAACCATTTAGCATAGAGTTTCACGTAGTGTCGAAATAAACATCGATTTTGTATTCATATAGCATGGCACAAACCATTTAGCATAGAGTTTCACTTAGTGTCGAAATAAACATCGATTTTGTATTCTCGTAGCATGGCACAAACCATTTAGCATATAATCATAAATTACGTTACTTGATACTGTTAGCAATTTACTTAGTAAAGTACTTAAGAGCAATGAAATGATACAACTTAAAGGTACAACTTACTTGTCGAAGGCGCGAAGTGATGTGGTCTATGGAGATGGAGGTAGTTATAGTCTAGTCTTACTCTTTTTCCAAAATTTCATTTTTGACCAAAACCTTTGTAAAAATGATTTTTATAAAAGTAACCTAGTTCTCTATAACCATGGCTCTGATACCAATCTGTCACACCCTCAATTTGGCCCACGTGTACAATTACACGAGGATGTGACTATCATGACAACCAAGAGACATAGATACAAGAATAACTAAGAAAAGTCATTTTTCATTCATAAGACATAAAAATAGAATTGGTCCCAAGGAAAATTGTTTTACAACTCATGATAACATTGTTTGAGTTTCCAAATATCATACATCCAAAGTAAGTCTCAAAGTTAAATCATGATAATTTTTATTAATCTCCATAGCACAACCACGTCACTCCTCCGCCTTGACACCTGAGAAAAACATTGCTAAAACGTCAACACAAAGGTCGGTGAATTTATAGGTTTAAGTAGGAGTAGTGTGATGAACCATAAGATTTTATTTAGGCAACCGTCAATAATCTTATAACAAATACAAGATTATTATCAAAATAGCATACGTTCATGATATCCTACGTCTAAGCTCATGACACCGAAGCGTTAACCGTACAAACCAGTTTATATAAGAGTGTGCCCAAGCAAATACTACCCCAAAGTATTCGTAACAACCTCAAATGTATTTGTATCTAATTTGGTCACACAACCAACAATAGATAGGGAGTCCAATCCCAATAGATCTATCCATAACATTCGCGCTTACACAAAGTAATTAACGGTCCATGATAGTGGGATAAAGCATCTAGGGGTATCGCTACTTAGACATCATGTAGGCACGTATGAGTTTTAGGCACTTATGTTCATCCATTTAAAACAAGCAATGTTCTCACCCCAAAGTGATAAAACAAGTAAAAGTGGGGCTATAAACTCACCTCGTAAGTTAGGCAAATGGATGATAATGCAAAGGAGCTTGAGAACACGACCACGTTATCCACAACCTAGTTAATCAATATGGTTACGTTACAACATCTATAATTATGCTAATAAGATGCATGACATCCTAGTTGTGCTTGACGATACATTTTCGTTTACGGAAATCGCGACACTAATACTTGGTTATTTAGTAGTGGGCTTTTGGGTTTATTATTACAAATTATAAACAAAATCCAGTTTGGGCTTAAATGGACCCGCCCAACCCAATCAGTCCATCATTCAACAACACATGGGCTCGGTCCAATTGCATTTGACCTGTCCCAGCCCAAATACGGGCGATACAAACAAGATGAGGGTTTTATATTGTTTTCTTTTCCCCAAAACACTCAGTCGAATCTCTCTCTCTCTCCCAAAACTCTCCCAACCGTCTCTCATCTCTCTCTCACTACTCTCAATCCGATCTGAATCCTATCTAACACCATAAGTCACATACTGACTTTATTACTTATCATCAAGGCTTGCTTCCCAGCATGTTTAATAATCTGGGATGTGAGGTTTCATCCTCACATCGAATCTACATGTTTTCAGGGTCGATTTCACAAGGTTTCATCACAAGATAAGTTCTTACTCCTTTCTTAACACATCTAAAAAGGTGGATTGGTTTTATGATATCTCAGAAATCAAAAGAGTTTTCTTATTCAAATCTTTTCGAATCAAAGGGCATCTTCCTTTTATTAAACCGTATGATTTATTGGCATAAACATGGGTTTCCAAATCTGATTGTAGTAGAGATTTTAGGGTTTCGAATATTTGGGGTTTTCTCAATTTGTGGTCTCATCATAATTAATTAGTGATTTAGTGTGTAAATCTATGTTAGTTTTATCATGAAATGAATTTATAACACTTAGGGTTTCGAGTAATTTGGGGGTTTCTTAAATCTTAGGTTCCATTATAATCAGCTGGTGTTTTATGCTTTCTCTAGGTGTTAATTATCAATTAACATGAGTTTTGAAAATTAGGGTTTCGGGTAATTTTGGGGGTTTTCTTAATCTCATGTTCTACTCAATTTAATTAGTATTCTTATGCTTCTATCAACGTTAATTACTGAATAAATTAGTTTATAAGAGTTTAGGGTTTATATAAAATTGGGGGTTTGCATTTCGAGAGTTCTTACATACTAGATTAGTGTTTTTGAACACTTAATTGACTTAATTTAATAATAACTATTATTTACAAAAATCTAGGGTTTATACGAGTTGGGGGTTTTTATACCCGCGAATCTACTTAGGGTTGATTAATATTTTTATGAAATGGGTTGGTTTTACTTTTACGTTTCGACTATTCTCGATGGTAACCAGGGTCTCGGCCAAATGGGGGAGGGGTGTTGGTCATGGTCCGAAATCCATCTTGCTAGTATTTTCATTGTTTAAACAAGGTATGTTTTAAAAGACTAATTTGGTTTGTTTATTTTCGCAGGTGGTCCTAATATGGATTTGCACAACTATATGTATGCCAAACAAAATAGAGAGGAATTGGATAAAAGACTCACAGTAGGGGGTATTTGAGGTTTCTGCTTGTGTGATTCGGACAGGATGGACGAGAATGTTGGAACGTGTTTGGCTCGGTTGGAATTGGTGCTTCGATTGTGGTTCAATGGTCTTGCTCACTCTCCTTGTTTAGCCCAGATTTGATGTAATGTGTTTTGTTTTTGTGTTTAAGACTTGTGAACCTGAACTGTATTTATTTTAGTATTTGTGGCATAGGGTTAAGCCAAATCTGGAAATGTTAGTCTTGTGATATACCCTTATAAGGCATTTTTGGCATGTGTGTTGGACATTTGTGGTTAGTGGCTTGTAAAATATCATTTCCAGATTTTGAGTGATTGACTATGGTTGACCAGTTTGCTGTCCAGTATCTTTGTTCAAACATTTATACTTTGTTTCCAGATTTTGGGTTTGTTGTATAAACATTGTGGGCTTCGGCCCAGTGAGATAATAAAATGAAGTTTGCTTAGTTTATGTATTGTGTAACCCGTTTAAGCATAGCAAGGCTAGCTTGATATAACTTAGACACGCAAAGCGTTTTGTTAATACTTGACTCGTAAGAGTTTAAGTTAAGTTGTAGTTTACGTCACTTAATGGTTGGCAATACAATTTGATTCCGACTAGTTCATGTTTACGTTGGGTACCATTGTCACATAACAACGTCAAGGTTTACACGTCGTGGCCTAAATAACAATGGACACTCGTGTTCTCATAATAATGTAGCGTATTTGTACGGCACAAACCGTTAACATAAGAAATGTAGTGCAACGAGCACGTCTATTTAAATAATCGAAAAATTCAAGTTGTTACATAGTCATCAACCAAAGTCAAGAAGTATTTAAAACCTTCTCTACTAGAGACTCTATATGGTCCCCAAACATCCATATGAACAATCTGGCTAAGACCTGTGGTCTTATGTTCACTTAGTGGAAAGGATTCTCTGGTTTGTTTTGCCTTATGGAAAACTTCACAAACCTCACTTTCATTCTTCATATCTATGTTCAATTTTTGCTTAAGTACATGCAAGACTTGGTCTGATGGATGACCAAGTCTATTATGCCAAATACATTTAGACAAAGAACAAAATTGAAGATTATGATTTTCAATTCTCTTACCTGTATTAAGAAAATATAGACCATTTTGTTCTCTACCAGTCCCCACTTGGGTCCTTAGCACAGAATCCTGTATCACACAAGAGTTTTCATCAAAAATGACTTGACACTTATTATCTTTACTCAATCTTTGAATAGACAATAGACTAACTTGATATCCTGGAACAACCAGAACATCATGAAGAACAATGGAATCAGTAAGTTTAATACTACCAATGTGTGTTACCAAAGCTTTAGTTCCATTTAGATGTCCAACTATCATACCAAGCTTTGATACATCAACAACATTAAACATACCAATACAAGTAAAAGTCATTATCCAGCCATTATACACACTGTATGTGCTAATTTTAGTATTATGATTGAAAAATCTGGATGAACAAAAACTAATAGCACAATTAATACCTGCAGTATTTGCAGGAATACTTTCAGATCCAGTTTTACTACTTATCAAGTCCATCAACTGCTTATATTGTTCATCTGTAAAAGTCTTAGATGAAACATTCACATGATCACTACTTCCAGTAACAACATTGTTACTAGAAGTACCTCTATTAATACCATTATTTCTTCTAAAATTTTTGTGGATACCCAATAAGTTCAAAACATCTGTCAACTGTATGACCACTCATATTACAATGAGTACAAACCAAAGAAGATCTATTGTTATTATTAGATCTAGCATTACCAGACCTATTATTAGCATTGTTATTAGAACCAGTATTATTCCAAGTATTAGTAGGTCTAGTATTATTAGGTCTAGCATTACTAGGTCTAGCAACAAAAGCAGTACTAGTCCCACTTCCTCTAGACTCACTTTGGGAATGAGATCCCCTATGTGACTCATCTCTAGATAAAGTAGCAAAAGCACCCTTAATGATGACGTATAGTCCCCAGCCGGTTCATGGACCCGGTCCATGGGTACTACCCGTATCCGGCCCATCACAGATGGGTGGAATAATGTCATTCAGGCTTATGGGCTTGGATGAACAGTAACCACACACATGTGTGCGGCCCACGGCCTGGTGCGGCCGACATGGCCGACATAGGGTTAGACAGAATAATATTCTGTCTAGGAATATCTTTATCCCAATAAGAGAGGATATTCACTACCAAGATTAGAAGATAACAATCATTCTAATTCTGGTGATTATCTCTTCCTTGGGGCCGAAGCATCAGTGGAAGCCCATTAGGGTTTCACTGCCTATAAAAGGAACCCTCAAGGGTTCCACAAAGGTATTACGACTTGTACTCTAAACTCACATAAACCTTAAATCGATTACTTACTCTCACGCCGGAGTCTAATCGTGGGAAGCATTCTCACGGTAAGCCTAACGCGTGCTGTTTAGTGTGCAGGATCCCAACCAAACGATTCACTTGGTGTAGGAGCCGGAGCCCAGCCAACCCGAATTAAGCCTAATTCGGGTCTAGCAAGGATCAACCAACTTTTGCATCAACAAGTTGGCGCCATCCGTGGGACCCATAACACTAAGCTAGAACAAAACCTCATCTCGAATTTCCAATGACGAAGGGGCATCCGCAAGCTAACCCCAGGAACGTGAATCCCGGGAACCGGAAGTCCCAAGGGGAAGGGATTCTCATCCCCAACCAATCACCTAGCCGCCTCGCAGGCGGGCCGGGTAACCGTAGCGGTTTTCAGCCCGTGGGGGTGACGAGCACGATCTCGATGACACCCCCGCCTACTTCAACCCTGGATAACCCTGATCCGGGGAGTGCGCCAAACCCTCCTAACAAGGAACCGCGCAGACCCTCGACGGAGGAAGAAGTGGAAGTCTTACCACTCAGTGAGGAGGATCTTACTCGAGTTCTCACGCAGACTTCGAAAGGATCGTCCCAGGGATCGCATCAAGGTTGAATCTGGGGAGGAACCTCCAAGCCAGACTCAACTTTGGTGACACCGGACCAACCACCTCCTCCCAAAATCAGAAGGAAAAGGAGAGCTCGGCCTCAGGAGCAGGGTATCTTTGAGGAAACCCCTCAACCCCGGAATGTGTTTGAGCGCATAGGAGACCGCCTTATACAGGAATTAACGCAATCTCGAGAAGGAGAAAGGTCGTATGGCTCACCCGAGCGACCAGATCGAGAGCTGGCCAGAACCACACGTCGCCCGAGTGTGTGGGACAGGATGAACACTGGGAAAAAGGCTCCTGGTTCATCCCAAAAAACTGGTCCCTATGCAAAGGATGGGGCACCACCGCCGTCCCCGGACCCGTCCGGAGAGGACTCAGATGACCATCCGCCTAAGCGTCGCCGACCTAGGCGCACCCCTCCACCACCACCAAACAATGATGGGTATTATGATGGTCCTTACTATCGAGACGCGGAAGCGGAGGATCTTTCGCGTCCATGGTGTGAACCATGGGATGACCCTAGGCTTACCCGGCCATGGGCGGATCCCAGGGAAGACCCGTTCACCCTCCGCATAAGGAACTATTCTGAGGACACCAAGCGTCGCATGCCGGCGTGTATCAAGACTTATGATGGGTCCGGTGATCCGGTGGATCACCTTAAAATATTTGATACACAGGCTAAAATTGAGCGATGGCCCATGCCTATATGGTGCCAAATGTTCAATTCGACCTTGATCAGAAATGCCCGCGACTGGTTTGAGGCACTCCCTGCACGGAGCATTGATAGTTTCACGGAACTACGCACTGCCTTTGAGAATAATTATACTCAAAGGAAGAAGTATAATAGGGATCCGGTCTCATTGGCAACTGTCAAGCAACGGCCGGGGGAGTCCACAGAAGCCTTCACTGAACGCTTCAATGATGAGTGCACGCGCACGAGAACCATGCCGGAGCTCCTGAAAATCTCTAACTACATGCACGCCATAACAGACAGAGAATTGATCAGGCGCCTCAATGACAAGCGTCCAGAGAGATATGATGACCTCATGGAAAGGGTCAGAAATTTCATAGAAGGAGAAACAACTGTTGCCGCGGCCTACCCATCACGAGGAAATGGGTACCGGTCAAATGATCAGTCCCGGAGACAGTCGGGCGGTCAAGGTAATCAGAACAATAACAAGGGCTCAGACTATAAGAGCCAAAGCAAAGGAGGACGGTCGGACGATAAGTTCACCCCCCTAAAGATGTCCTACCGGGAGATCTTGCTGACAGAAGGGGCGAACTTTTCGAGGCCTCCCCCAATGACCACTCCCCTGGAACGTCGGCAAGGAAATCGCTTCTGCGAGTTCCATAATGACAAAGGCCACGCCACGGAGGAGTGTATCCAGCTCAAGAAGCATATTGAGTCGCTGATCAAATCAGGCAAGCTCAAGCACCTAGTTAAGGATTGGAAGGATGGAAAAGACAACAACAAGAAGTATGATAAGAAGGATCCCCAAAAGGACAAACCTTCGACCATATACATGATCAAATCCAGACAGCGCCGCACGAGGCAGAAAGTTGGCCAAAAATTTTCACGCGGCAGGGAAATCTCATTCCCTCCCATCACAGCAAGCGATGTGATTGATGCGCCTCTCACTATTGAGATAAGCATTAGAACACACAACGTTCGTCGCATGTATGTGGATGGAGGATCGTCAGCAGAGGTACTGTATGAACACTGTTTTGTGCAGTTATGCCCAGAAATAAGAAGCCAATTAGTACCGGCCACGTCGCCGCTTACTGGCTTTAGTGGAGACACTATCTGGCCGATAGGGCAATTGTGTTTGCTTGTAACCATTGGGAATGAGGAACATTCCACTACGGCGTGGATGAACTTCATGGTGATACGCTCACACTCTCCGTATAATGGGATCATAGGCAGACCGGGCATTTTGGCTATCCGGACAGTACCCTCTACGGCACACGGAATGATCAAATTCCCCGTTGAGGGGGGAATCGTTACTATTTACAACATAGTCGTACCAACATCCGAGTGTCACACCGTGACAACACCAGCTCCACCTGTCCCACCCAAGGATGGATCACCACCTCCCAACTGGAAGGTAGCAATTCACCCTGACTATCCGGAACAGGAGGTATCCATAGGAGGGGCGCTCTCGGATAGCGGCAAAAGGGCATGTGCTCTCTTTTGAGTGCAAACCTAGATATATTCGCATGGGAGCCAAAGCATATGACAGGCGTGCCACGTGCGATAGCAGAGCATAAGCTCCAGATCCGCCAAGGGTACCAACCCGTTAAGCAAAAGAAGCGCGGCCAGGCGCCCGAGCGCAGCCAAGTGATATTGGAGGAAGTACGGAAACTAGTGGATGCAGGCATCATGCGTGAGGTATACTACCACGAGTGGTTATCCAATCCGGTCATGGTCAAGAAACATGACGGAAGTTGGCGCATGTGTGTGGATTTCACGGATCTAACCAAGGCCTGCCCACAGGACTGTTACCCGTTACCGGAAATCGACTGGAAGGTGGAGTCCTTGTGTGGATATCCTTTCAAATGCTTCTTGGATGCATATAAAGGGTATCACCAAATCCAGATGGCGGAGGAGGATGCAGAAAAAACGGCGTTCCATACGAGCCAGGGCGTATATTGCTATACGAAAATGCCGTTTGGACTGAAGAACGCCGGCGCTACATATCAGCGGTTGGTGGACAAAGCTTTTGAATCACAAATAGGACGCAACCTGGAAGTCTATGTTGATGACTTGGTGATAAAAAGTCACACAGAGGAGGCACTTCTTCGGGATGTCCAAGAGACATTCGACACGCTGAGAAGGATTAACATGAAGTTAAATCCAAAGAAATGTACGTTTGGAGCAACTGAGGGAATGTTCCTTGGATATTTGATTGATCCAAATGGCATCAAACCTTGCCCAGAGAAGACGGACGCAGTGATACAACTGCCGTCCCCTCAGACACGGAAGGAGGTGCAGTCCCTGAATGGGAAGTTAGCCGGGCTGAATAGATTCCTATCTAAATCCGCAGAGAAGTCATTACCCCTATTTAAGACACTCAAGAAGTGTATTAGAAAGGGAGACTTCCGCTGGACGAAGGAAGCCGAGGAAGCTTTCGGCCAACTAAAGCAGCATCTTGCATCTCTCCCTATGCTAGTAGCTCCCCGGCCAAAGGAGGAACTCATTATGTATCTCTCAGCTACTCATGGCGCAATAAGCGCGGGTACTTATGACGGATAGAGATACAGTACAAACTACGGTCTACTTTATAAGTATAACACTACAAGGGCCGGAGTTGAATTATTCCTCCATGGAAAAATTGGTGTTAGCATTAGTGTTTGCTACAAAGCGGTTGCGCCGGTACTTTCAGGCGCACCCAATTGTGGTCACTACGGATCAGCCAATCAAGCAGGTTATTTCTAGACTGGACGTGGCAGGGAGGCTACAGAAATGGAGCATCCTATTGGGGGAGCACAATATATCTTACAGACCAAGGACGGCTGTTAAAGGCCAGATCTTGGCAGATTTCCTGATCGAGAAGCCGGATGAGGAAGGACCAATCATTAAGCAAGACGAGATCCCAACGGAACCTTTGGTGTTATTCACGGATGGATCCTCGTGTACGGACGGGTCCGGAGCAGGTCTCATCCTCACAAACCCAGAAGGAATGGAATTCACGTACGCCCTCCGTTTTGAGTTCACGGCCACTAACAACGAAGCGGAATATGAAGCATTAATTGCGGGTTTAAAAATCACCGCTAGAATGGGGGTCCGCAACCTTGAGGCCTACGTGGACTCACGGCTTGTCGCGAACCATATTCTAGGTGGGTATGTGGCTAAGGAGGACAACATGGTCAGGTACTTGGAAAAAGTCAAGTCGCTAATCGCGACTTTCAGTAAGTTTTCCATCAAACAGGTGCCAAGGGGCGAGAACAAGAAAGCGGACGCTCTTAGCAAGATTGCATCCACAAGCTTCGCTCACTTGTCTAAACAAGTTTTGGTGGAAATACTCAAGGAGAAATCTATAACGGAAGGGGAGGTTGCCGCTATAGTTGAAGAGGAGGGACCTACATGGATGACCCCAATCATCAACTATTTGACTAATGAGACCCTTCCAGACGAGGAAAAAGCAGCAAGGCGCATTAAAAGGAAGTCGCAACATTTCGAACTTCGAGAAGGCATCCTTTACAAGCGCTCTTTCTTGCAGCCGTGGCTGCGGTGTGTTGGACCACGCCAGGCAGCTTACGTAATCAGTGACATACACGAAGGGTTGTGCGGCATGCATGCAGGCCCACGATCCGTGGTAGCTAGAGCCTTACGAACAGGATATTATTGGCCTACCATGCACAGAGACGCGCGCGACATGATTCGCAAGTGTAGTGATTGCCAAGTGCATAGGCCAGTACCGCGGCACCCACAGCAGGAGCTTACACCTATCACGTCCCCATGGCCATTTTATAAGTGGGGAATTGACATTGCAGGACCATTTCCTGTAGCTGCGGGGGGGGGGGGGGGGGGGGGGTTAAATTCTTGATTGTTGCAATGGACTACTTCACATGATGGATAGAAGCCAAGGCAGTCAAGTCTATCACAGGCAAACAAGTTAAGAAGTTTGTCTGGGAGCATATTGTGTGCCGTTTTGGTTTACCAGGAGAAATCATCTCGGATAACGGCAAGCAATTCACGGACAACCCGTTCAAAGATTGGTGTGCATCATTGAACATCAAGCGTCGCTTCGCATCTGTTAAGCATCCGCAGACAAACGGCCTTGTCGAACGAGCTAATAGAAGCTTGGGGAATGGCATCAAGGCGCGTCTGGATGAACGAAGTGGTAAATGGGTCGATGAGTTATCACATGTGTTATGGGCGCATAGAACTATGATCAAAACAGCCAACGGAGATACTCCATTTGCATTGGCTTACGGCACTGAAGCTGTTATACCAGCAGAAATAGGAATGCCTACCATCCGCACGGCGGAGGTTAATGTCGTCACGAACGATGAACAGCTGTGAATCAACCTGGATCTGTTGGAAGAAAAAAGGGAAATAGCAGCCATCAATGAGGCTAAGTCCAAGGCTAAGATGAAGGCTTATTATGACGCCAAGGTCAAGGGTGTTTCCTTTCGACCAGGAGACTACGTCTACCGTGCTAACGAAGCAAGTCGAGCGGAGAACACAGGAAAGCTGGGCCCTAAGTGGGAAGTACCGTATGAAATCACTGAAGACTTGGGACGAGGCGCGTACAAGCTACGTGACATGGATGGCCGCGAACTTGATTGCACATGGAATATTTCCAATCTCAAAAGGTGCTATCTTTGAAAGCTACGGCTTCCGCATGAGGAACTTCGCTATGTGCGGGCTTAATAAAGAACCATAATAATAAAGAACTTCCCAATTTTTCAAAAAACCCTAAAAACAATGGCTGCCAGCCGCCATGAATTTCTTCCTCAATCGACATCTCCAAAACTCTTGTAATTCACCTGTGGAAAATCCCTGCTGTCTTGGGATTGATCTCGTGATCTTCCGAGAGCGAGCGATTTTACACGTTGTGCAATTCTTGAGTTTTTGAGATTAGATTTATTTTCATTATTTTATTTTATTTTTAATTTCTTCAACCCAGTTTGATCCACTACCCTCCGCTCATTCTTGAGTCTAAAGAACCTGTCGTCTGTGAATCATCTTGTGTGAGATCCAGAACGAGCTTCTTTATTCCCTAGTAATTCGGAGCCATAGAGATCAATTGGGGTTTTTCAAAAAAAAAAAAAAAACCTAAATTATGACTGGCGATCACCCCCAAAACCCTAATTACAAAAACCTGCAAGATGTTTCTGTAACAATTTACCTCACAAACTTTCCAACCTCATCGGGATCTAAAGATCTTTGGAGCCAATGTGAGAAATATGGAACAGTAGCGGATGTTTACATAGCTCACAAACTTTCAAAAATTGGAAGACGTTTCGCCTTTGTTAGATTTCTGAAAGTCAACAATATCGGATTGTTATTGGAATCACTCAATAAGATTTGGATCGGTTCATATCATATTTTTGCTGCAAAGGCCAGATTCGAACGTAAACCGTTTACTTCAAACAAAACAACCTCCAATCAAAAGCCTAAAACTCAAGCAAAACCCACACCTAAAACTTCAAGCGCACATCATGCAAACCCTAGCCATTCATACGCGACGGCTCTTAAAGGTAAGGCTTCGAACTTCGCTGATTCTAATGAAAAAACCATCCTTAAATCTGTTTCTCTTGACAATTCTGATCTGATTGATATGTCGGATTCGGACTTGAGAAATGTTATCCTAGTTAAGGTTAGAGATGTGCATCTCATTCGCAATATCAATAATGTCCTCCATAAAGAAGGTTTTTTTGGCTTCACATGCAAATACATTGGGGGCATGTGGCTGTGGATCGAATTTGACTCCTTGGAATCATGTCAAAAACTTCAAGCAAACACAGAAATGTCGTGGTACTTTACTGCTATGAAACATGTAACACAAACATTCAAAGCAGATGAGAGACTTGTTTGGATTGAAATTTGTGGTCTTCCACTTAATGCATGGACTTCCAAGGCGTTTAAGAAGATTTCTGATATTTGGGGGGAGCCTCTCTTTGTGGATGAAGATCCTAAAGAAAATGTTGCAATTGGCAGAGTCTGCATAAAAACTAGGATCCAGGATCAGATTTCTGAAACATGTAAAGTGATTATTCAGGGTAAATCTTTTAATGTTCGTATAAAAGAATTTGCTGGATGGGTTCCGGAGATTGAAGATTTAGATTGCGAGTCTAGCATGAATTCTGATACTCACTCTGATGATCTTGAGGTAAATGACCGTGAAGATCATGATGTACAAGAAGGTGAGATTGCCCTTAACACTGACAAACCTGATATAGAGACGCACAAACCTACTGAAACTTCTGAAGTTGAAGTAGCTATGGATACACAAGAGCCCATTGGAGTGGAAGGTTTTATAGACTCTCCAAATGATGTGGAAGCCCCTAATGAGCCAGTTAAGGAGACTCAAAACAACCAAAAAGAAGACTCAGATGCCTCATCAAAACCTTATGGTTTTGAGGGATACAAGAATCAACACACACATAAGAATAACCGACCATCAGTATCCTCCTCTTTTACAACCGCAAAGATTTCTAGAATCAGCAAGTCTCACTCTAAATCGAATCATGGATCGATGATTGATGCATTCATCTCTCACATTGAAATGGGGAATGTTTTGGGATATGATATGCAAGGAAGTAAAAATGATCTCAAGAAATTCATAGACAGTATTGGTGCTAAGCAGGATCAGTTATGAATGTGTTGTCCTTCAATACTTGTGGATTGGGAACGGATAAATGCAAAGACATCGCTAAACTTTGTAGCAAGCATAATGTCTCTTTTTGGGTATTCAAGAAACTCACTCCATCAACATTGATCCTTTTAAGATTAAGTGTTTATGGGGAAATTTTCAATTTGATTACGCTTTTTGTCCTTCGTTGGGAAGATCCGGAGGTATGGTTTCCATTTGGGACATCAATGTCTTTGTTAAGCTCAACATCATTCAAGTTGATCATCTCCTCATTGTAGAAGGTATATGGAAGTCTTCTCTTCTACACTGTTTTATGATCAATGTATACGCACCTCAAGATGACAGAAAGAAAGAGTCTCTTTGGAATTATATTCTGGAATTCATGGAAAGCAATCAAGGGCATTATATCATATTTGGTGATTTTAATGTTGTAAGACATGCTTCTGAATGTATTGGATCGGTGTTCAAGCCTTTGTCTGCCAACATCTTCAACCTTTTTATTGCTAATGGCCGCCTTTGGGACATTCCTCTTGGAGGTCACATGTTTACGCGTATCAATAAACGGGGTGATAAGCTTAGTAAGTTAGATCGTTTTCTTGTCTCTGAAAATACCACTAGCTTACTTCATAATTATTCTGCCAAGGTCCTTGATTGTTTCTTATCAGATCATCGACCAATTCTCCTATCTCAAGCGGTTGTGGATTTTGTTCCTATCCCTTTTAAATTCTACAACTCTTGGCTTATGGATAATCATCTTCATGATCTTATTGCTGAATTTTGGAAGGGACACAGTACTGATCATCGTTCTTCCATTTTAAAGTTCAGTAAAAAGATGAAAGCTCTCAAAAGTCTCATTAAAAATTGGTCTAATAATAGATCTCTTTTACAGTCGCGGGAAAAAGATGATCTTTTGAAGAAAATTAAAGACTTCGATGACTCCATTGTTGGTAGGACTGATGACGATATTGATGTTTCCCAGCGTTCTATTTGGTTAAATAATCTCCGCAGCATTGAGCAAAAGGAATGTATTGATTACTTACAAAAAGCTAAGATCAAATGGGGTATTGAGGCGGATGAAAACTCCAAGTTTTATCACGCAACTATTAATCAGAAACGTAGATACCTTTCCATTCAAGGGATTAAGCATGAAGGTCAATGGATTACGGATCCTCATCAGATTAAAGATGTTTTCTATACCTTCTTTGAAGCCAAGTTTCAGAAAGTTGAGGTGGTTAAAATTTCCAGACGAAGCTCCTTTTATAGAAATCTCAATGAGGATCAAAATTCTTTTTTGTCTTCTCATATAAGTGAAAATGAGATTCATGATGCAATTTGGAATTGTGGTTCTGAAAAGTCTCCGGGGCCGGATGGTTTCACTTTTGCATTTTATAAAAGGTTTTGGGACATCTGTAAGCAGGATATCATAGATTTTGTTCATGAATTCTTCACTTCAGGGATCATTCCTAGTGGATGCAACGCCTCTTTTATCACTCTCCTCCCTAAAACGCTTAACCCTATGGTTGTGATTGATTTCCGCCCTATCAGTCTAATTGGAGCTCAATATAAAATCATAGCTAAGGTCTTAGCTAACCGTCTT
The DNA here is from genome assembly GCA_025667525.1 of Glebionis coronaria. NCBI lineage: Eukaryota > Viridiplantae > Streptophyta > Magnoliopsida > Asterales > Asteraceae > Glebionis > Glebionis coronaria. The sequence goes on along the minus strand of CM046878.1, from coordinate 18,449,009 downwards.
TCCAAGGTCATTGACTCCGTTATCAGCAAGGAGCAGACCGCTTTCATCAATAATCGCCAAATCTTGGATGGGCCTCTGATGGTCAATGAACTGATTCACTGGTGTAAAAGAAAAAAGAAGAATCTTATGGTTTTTAAAATCGACTTTGAAAAAGCTTTCGATACCATATCCTGGGATTTTTTATTTCAGGTGATGCGTTTTATGGGATTCAATGAAAACTGGATAAAGTGGATTTCGGGTTGTTTAAATTCTGGTACTTCTTCAGTCCTTATCAATGGAAGCCCTACTAGTGAATTCAAGCTAAACCGTGGTCTTCGTCAAGGGGATCCACTTTCTCCTTTCTTGTTCATTATAGCTATGGAAGGTCTCCATGTTGCCGTGGAGGATGCCATTGATGCCGGTTTATATAGAAGTATCAAAGTCGGAAATTTATCTCTTTCTCATCTCTTTTTTGCAGATGACGCCCTTTTTGTTGGGGAATGGTCGCGAGAAAACATTAGAAATTTAGTGGCTGTTTTGAAATGCTTTCATTGTGCTTCTGGTTTGAAAATCAACTTGCACAAATCTAATCTCTTTGGTATTGGAGTTCCGTTTGATGAAGTCAAAGATGCATCTTTCATTACTGGCTGCAACGCAATGAATTCATCTTTCACATACCTTGGCCTCCCGGTTGACTGTAATATGGCGAAAGTAAAGAGTTGGGACCCCATTTTGGAGAAATTCACCAAGCGATTATCTAAATGGAAATCTTCGATGCTCTCAATTGGAGGTAGAACTACCCTCATTACTTCTGTTTTGGGAGCTCTTGGTACGTACTATTTTTCTTTATTTCCTATGCCGGCTACTGTTCGAAAAAAATTGGAATCAATTAGATCCCAATTTTTCTGGGGAAGTAACGAGAACTCTAAAAAGATCCCATGGATTTCATGGAACACTGTTCTAGCTCATAAGAAAAATGGGGGTCTGGGAATTGGAAGTCTTTTTTCTCTTAACCATGCCCTTATTCAAAAATGGAGGTGGCGTTTTCTCAATAATCAAAACTCACTGTGGGCGAGTTTAATTACCTCTATACACGGAACAACGGAGGATTCTACTTCCTTTTATACTCATGTTGTCTCTCAAGGAGTTTGGGGTCGAATCGTTGGCTCTATCAATACCATGCACGAGAAAGGTATCATTCCTTTATCTTTTATCAAAAGACGAGTAAACAACGGTGCTAACACAAAATTTTGGTACGAAGTTTGGTTAAACAACACTCCCCTTCGTCATCAATATCCTAGGCTATTCCGTCTTGCTTTGAATAAAGATTGCACCATCAAGGACTGTTGGAACGGTGGATGGAATCTCATTTGGTCTAGGCCGATTCTAGGTGGAATTAACTCCACCAAAGTCTCTGAGTTATATGCCCAGCTCGACAGCTTCTCTCTTAAAGATGCTGAAGATGATTGGATTTGGTCCCTTGGAAACCATTCTTTTACTGTTAAAAGTTGTCGAGAGCATATAGATCTTTGTTTTCTTCCTAATGATGGCTTAGATACAAGATGGAATCGGTTTCTTCCCAAAAAGATAAATATTTTCATTTGGAGATCTCTTCTTGACCGCATTCCAACACGCTGGAACTTAAGCCGCAAAGGGATTGAAGTCACTTCTTTATTATGTCCAGTTTGTGATAATGGTACCGAAACTACTTCTCATTCTATGTGGGTTTGTTCTTTTGCTACTGAGGTATGGAACAAGGTTTTTGCTTGGCTTCAAATTATTCCTCCTATTTTAGCTAACGTGAATGATCTATTCTCATGGGTTGATAACATGCACATTTCTGAAGAAAAGAAGCAAATAGTGAACACTATCTGTAGTGTTTCTCTTTGGGCTATATGGAGTTTTAGAAATGAGACCATTTTCGGGAATGCTTTACCTAAACGGTGTTTTATTTACGATAAGATTTTAGATTTATCTTTTATGTGGTACTCTAGTAGAAACAAGAAGTCTTCCATCAATTGGAATAATTGGCTTCGAAATCCTTTAGAGGATTATTCTTTGTAATGGTTTGCTAGCTCCTTGCTAGTTTTTTAATAATATTTGCTGTTCAAAAAAAAAAAATAAAGAACCATGCGGTTTTATCTGTTTTGTTTTGTCTTATGTTTGTTTAGATTCCTTTCTTATTCTTTAGGACTTGTCATTATTGTTCAAACAAAAGTGTAAACGTTCTAATAAAATGTCGTGGTGCCTAGCTAGCTCCACGGCCTGTTTCGTGCAAATCGTTTCTTAGAGTTTTTGTTATATGAATTTTACTTATATCATAATATGTCTTATTCATATGCATTCTTTCAAATTATTGTACATGTACTATACGCCTCCAGGCGGGGTAAGAGGATTAAGTGAACCTACTAATTCAACTTGCCGCGTAAGAGGGATGCAACCCCAGCCGCACGGATCATGTATCCTTACTAGACACCTTACTTACAAGACGTTGGGGTAAGTTCCATATGCTGAAGCCGCACAGTGCTCCGTATATTAAAGACGCACGTCGCATGTCTAGTAAAATATGGACTTGTATGTATTTTTTCTCTTTGTGTGTAAGACGTGATATGTCATGCAGTATTGTGGTACAATATTTAAACACAGTCAAAATACACAAGTTTCCAAAATAGATAACAAAATTGCCGTGGTCACTCACGGACTTATATACAAAACACAAATATTGTTAGCCGTGTACATGCACGGACGAATAGAAACAATACATATTCATAGGTTACAAACCAAAGTGTCTGGAAGGGATCATAAAGTAGGAGCATCCTACATAGAGGGGAAAAACTTACCCATTTCTGCTTGCTCTTCGACCAGACACGACAACCATTCATCACTTTCTCCCCGCTTCTGGGCTTGAGCCGCAGTCCTCTCCAGCACCACACTTAAGGGTTCTTCGTCAAGCACGATCCTGGTTACGTCCTCGTATATGGGAAGTGTCAGGTGGCTGGGGGATGGAGTGAAGGCATCATGGGCGGACGGATTAGGACTGAGCCGTGCCATGATTTCCATATTTGACGCATCTTTGGTGGCCTCCAGTTCGTCCAGGAATGGGTAGTGCAGATCTCGCATCGCGGCCATAGAGGCAGTCATCTTGCTAGCAGCTTCAGGCTTAAAGAAGGCATGATTGGCGACATCCTCTCCCTTCGTGATCAGCTCAGCGGCCTCAACCATTGCCTCGTGCCGTCCGTGGTCAATACCATCAGACACAAGGTTCGCGAATTGTTGCACAAATTCCGGGGCCTCTAATACCTTCATGACGGCCAGGCGTGCTCCGTGCCCAACCATCCACCTACGGCCGGCAATAGCTGTTAGCAGTTGGGGGCATAGCACATTGTCACGCTCGGCAGTGAGGGCATCAATCATCAACTCTTTTTGGGCAAATGCCTCTTTCAGCTCTTGGATGACCACCCTCTCATCAGCTAGGTCCCTCTGTACTTTCTCCATGTTTTGGACGGCCAAGTGCGCGTCTTCCAGTTTCTTGTTAAGCACGTCTACTTGGCTGGAGTACGAGTGGGCAGAAGCTTCCGCCGTGGCTACCTATAAGGAAAATACGTGTTAGCATATATTCCTTTTATACGTATGGGTGGTGCGGCACGGATATGTACCTTGGTAGTTGCAGCATCTAGTTGTGACTCAAGATTGGCTACTTGCTGGTCGTATTCACTCGCGCGGGCTGACTGTTTTTTAATGGTCGCCTCGGCATTGGCCAGTTGGGATTGGAGGTCGGCAATTTGAGCTTCATTATCTTCAATCATTTTCTCCCTCCGTCCAACTTTCCTCTTGAGAGAGTCAACATGCCCAAGCGCGGCTTCAAACCTAACCCTCATCGAGGTTCCCATCGCCATTTGGTGTACCAGGGTACCATTGTATTCATCTGCCAAATCTGCATGACTGAGCGAATTTACCTCTCGCACCAAACTTGGTGGTATGCAATTGTTGAGGTACTCCCGGCACTCATCAGCGTCCCTCAGTCGTGACGCCGTGGTAATATTCCATACGGGATTGAACGGTTGAGGGGCGCTGGATGCGGGAAAATCTTGGGAGGCTGCGGGTGAACCTTCTTCAAATACAGGGCCGGACTTAGTGGGGGGCGTAGGGTCTCTTTCCACTTCTTTACCTTTCCCCTTATCAACTTGGGTGTCAGAAGGAGGTGCGGCACCGGTCTGGTCGTCCCTGTGAAACAAGTATTACGAAATATCTTAAGTATTGCTTACAAGGAAACTTGTCATTCTTACATATTAAGATGGGGTCTTACATGTTGTTTCTTGCTAGTTCGGAGGCGGTTGGGGCAATCTGAGTGACGGGATCGACATGAGCGGCCCGGTTAGCCTCGGAACCCTGGGTAGCACTCCCGACGGATTGATACAAGGGGTGGTCTTCTCGAAGTCTCTTGGCAGGAGCATTGTGTTCGCCAATCTCGACTGAAGCAGTTCTCCTCACACGGTTGCTTCTTTTTCGTGTACGCCTGGCGACGGGCTGCATTGTTGTTTCGTCGATCTCCTCCTCGACTTCATCCTCCTCTTCTTCTTCCAGGTTGACTTGTTGTTGTACTTCTTCATCATCATCGCCCATCAGTCGGCGAATGCTGGAGGTGGTTAATTCAATATTATCCCCCTGCTGCTCCCTATGTGGTGAGGAGGGCCCGGCTCCTCCTTCATTCACCTGGTTATCACCATCAACATTATTTCCATGATCTTCCTCGTCCGAATGAGGATCTGGCACGGCTTCAAGAGCAACCGTCACGGGGCGGGTATGCTCAAGAAGGGGTTGTTCATTATCACGAAGAGGACGAAGACACTCCGGCACAAGCTTCAGGTCGCCCTGGCGTAAAAGTCCAAAGAAGTTCATTTCTGTTCAGCACAAAACAATATATGTTAGCTATTTATCAAATAATTGTATGCATTTTTTGCGTACGGATGTTCGCCTACCTTCGCCCTGCCTTCTCCAAAAAACGGGATACCTATTGGAAGGACCAAAGTAATTGCGGCTAATCCCTAGCAAACATAGGAATGATTCGGGAAGGTTTCTATGGAACCCAGTCCTATTCAAATCTAACTCTTGGGAATGACGGGGGTTGTATGTACTTGTGTGCGGCTTGGGGTCGTGAGGGATCCTAGTTCTGATGATATAATCGCCCGGCCATACCGCTGCGTCAATGAAAAAGTAGTGGTCATACCAATTTTTCAATGAATCCATTGGTTTGTTGTGCGATTGGGGACTGTTGGAGGCTCGTTTCTTAAAAGATACCCAACCGTTTACTATGTTGGGAACATAAAAGAGCCGGAATAATTCTACAGACGGCAGAGGATCTCGAATTGACTAATTTTACAGGCACCTATGCAGTGGAGCTGACTAATGTGTACATCATAGTATCCTAACAGATCTACAAGAAAGTGGGTGAAGGGGATGCGGTAATTAGCCGCATCAAAGAGGCGAGTATACAGGCCAATCTTACCCGCTGGAGCCTCAGTTATGAGGTCTCCAGCGCCAGGAAGTGAGGGGTGTAGGTTGGTAGGGATGAAATAGTTTGTACAAAAGTGGTTTAATTGGTCTTGGGTCATGACATTCAGCACGGATCCAATGGTAGGGCTGTTTCTATGAGCCATTACTAAAAAAGAGTGTAAGGACGTGGTGTTCTAACCTGCGTATGAAGGGATCCGTGCGTATTTGGTTCAAGCTAAGAGGAAAGCTTTAATGGCAGAAATGGAGGTTATAACTGTGTGTTTCACACAGCCGTGGGGGTGGCTTATTTATAGGGTTTCCTCATGGGTCACGACCTGTTAGATGTGTGACACGTGTTGGCCACTATCTTAATCGTGTGGCTAGGGGCAAGTGGCAAGTGAAACGTCAGGTGGGACCCACGGGTCACTTCTGACTCACACGTTTGCACTGCTCAAGGTTCTGACGGTTTGCACTTTTGTCAGTCAAACAAGTCAGATGAACAGTTATTAATGTCGGGTTATGCGGCTCTTACGTAAGACTTGACATTTAATGATATATTTAATTTGTCTCGGTTGCTATCTGCGGCTGAGATATTGAAGAGATAACTTCTTAAGCCAGGTTGCCACGTGCGGCCAATATAAATTCTTGGACAATTTGTCATTCACTATGGTTTCCTTGGTACGTCCGGGGAGCATCTTTGTAGTCTAGAGGTTCCACCTACGGTTGTAACAACTAGACTGGGGGGACATGATGACGTATAGTCCCCAGCCGGGTCATGGACCCAGCCCATGGGTACTACCCGTATCCGGCCCATCACAGATGGGTGGAATAATGTCATTCAGGCTTATGGGCTTGGATGAACAGTAACCGCACACATGTGTGCGGCCCACGGCCCGGTGCGGCCGACATGGCCGACATAGGGTTAGACAGAATAATATTCTGTCTAGGAATATCTTTATCCCAATAAGAGAGGATATTCACTACAAAGATTAGAAGATAACAATCATTCTAATTCTGGTGATTATCTCTTCCTTGGGGCCGAAGCATCAGTGGAAGCCCATTAGGGTTTCACTGCCTATAAAAGGAACCCTCAAGGGTTCCACAAAGGTATTACGACTTGTACTCTAAACTCACATAAACCTTAAATCGATTACTTACTCTCACGCCGGAGTCTAATCGTGGGAAGCATTCCCACGGTAAGCCTAACGCGTGCTGTTTAGTGTGCAGGATCCCAACCAAACGATTCACTTGGTGCAGGAGCCGGAGCCCAGCCAACCCGAATTAAGCCTAATTCGGGTCTAGCAAGGATCAACCAACTTTTGAATCAACAAAAGCACCCTAGATAAAGTAGCAAAAGCACCCTTAACATCAAGGATTAGATCACTTGTAAGGATTATACTTCTGATAGGAGCATAAACCTCATCTAATCCCATGAGAAATTGCATCAACTTAATAAGCTGATTATGAGCTCTCAATTCATCAGAATTATCACAAGTACATTCTGGCAAATTGACTAGAGAGTCATATTGCCTCCACAAAGCATTAAACTTGTGGTAGTACTCAGATAAAACCATCCCTGATTGAGTTAGAGAATGTATCTTATAGTGTAAATTGAATATAACAGATGCATCTTTTTTACTATATGTCTCTTCTAATTCATCCCAAACAGTTTTAGCATCATTAGAAAAAACTTGTCCCATTTAAACATCTTGTGAAACACAACCCAAAATCCAATTTAACACCACAACATTACACCTATCCCACTGGTTTTGCAAAAAACCAGCATTCTCAGGTCTTTCAATACTACCATCTATGAACCCCAATTTATTTTTAGTATGGTAGCTGGTCATAGCAGCTTTCCAGATCTTATAGTTTCCTGTTCCTTCTAGTTTAAACCCAACTAGAGGAACCCCACTAGTATCATTACTGTGTAAATAAAGTGGATCAAACACATCAATTTCATTATTACCTGAGCCCCCCACTTGTTCTTTATTCTTAGCATCAGGAGCCATATTAACAAAACAATAACCAAACTAAACAATCAACCACACAAGAAACAACAACAAACACCACCTTATATCTCCACAACACCAAGATCAATCAATAAAACTCCCTTCGACACCTAATCCCACTAAACAGATATAAAAAAGAGAGATAAGCATGATAAGCTACAATCACGCGCGGCAAACAGAAAAAACCAATTAAGATCAAGAAGATCTAAAAGCAAGAACGCAGCAGAAACCAACCACAAAATCAAGCAAACCTGCAAGATTAAACACACAAGAACACAAATAACAAATCAAAACAAACCTTACCAGATGTGAACAACCCTAATTTCTGAAATTTAGGGTTTTCAATCAAGATCAACAAAAAAACTAAATTAATCAACTACAATGTTGATTAATCTATCAAGATAACACGAATACTCAAAAACCCCCAAAAAATTTTCAAACCCTAATTTTGAGGAATCACAAATTGACCACAAGAATGATCAATTAACACCAACAATCAACTGATTCTACCATTAATCACTTTAAATCACCCTTAATTTGAAAAACCCCCATTTTTTCACAAAACCCTAATTTTGAAAACGAACTTGATCTTTATATCAAAGCCAACCAGGCTCTGATACCATGTGGAAAATTATACAAAGATCGTAATGAAACAGATTTAGTCAACCAACCACCCCTTTATTAACTGCCTCAGACTATTACTTCAAATGTAATATCTGGGTTTGTGATCAAAACGAATACAACTGAAAGAATCAACCAAACAAGATCTCACAGATTGAGATCTTTACCAACAACAAACAAGAGAGAGTATTGTGCGTTTATGAAACGATACAAACAAGAAAAAGTGAGTAAAACTAGCTATATATACTACTTTGCAATAACGGGCTTGCTCTTTCATGAATATGCATCTTCAGTCCTCCATATTTGCACAATTTAGTCCCTGCACAAACATAAAACTACAAACCATATATAAACTAAATAAACACTTACCTTTCTTACCTTTGAATATGGCAAAAATGATCCCTGTATACAAGAGTTAGGATAATACAGTATACAAATTGTATACTTCTCAACACCAATCATATTTTATCTTAAGGGTTCACAAACCTTTTGTTTCCACGCGACTGAATCTGATACTATTACTAATCATGTTTTGAACGTGAAAAATAAGGCCCCGTTTTTTGAGTTTGTGGTAAAGAAATCACCCTACCAAACTTGTACCAAATACCTTGGTTCTTGCAACGGGCTTGTCCTAATCAAGACTTATAATACAAATACTGATGATCTGAAGCCCACTTTCACTATGATTTATCCTATAAACAAACAATGTTACATGCTGCCAAAGCTACCATGTATATGTAATCATCGAGCGGCATTTGGGCTTGGTTTCGATTCCTCCACCAACACTTTTAAAATGGTGTGTCTGACTCGTCCCGGCCCAAACTACCCGTGTTATCAATGTACCATGGTGCATGTATTTGGCACTAACTCATGGCAAGTAATCCCCCAAGTTTCGCCGTATCTCATATCTGGTAAAGTTGTATTTGCTAATGATTGTTTGCATTGGTTGGCGGGCTATAATGACGAAACTGGTGCAAGAGAAGTATTATGGTTTGATGTTAAATATGATGAATTTGGGTTGATTATACCTCCCAAGACAAAAAGTAAGCCTACCAAAAGGAAATATAACTATAATCTATTAGATCAGTTGGTAAATCTAGACGGCCAAGTTGGATATTTTCGTAATAACACAACCGAGGTTTGGGTATTGAACGACAAGAAAGAATGGATGCTACACTGTGATTTTGAAGACCATGATTTTATTGAGGGGGATATAGAGGTTTTAGGGTGTCTGAACAAGGCCGGAGACATATTAATGAAATTAAGCAAATGCTGGATTCAAAAGAAATGCTTCTTCTACATTTACAACCTCAAAAATAGAGTTATGCACAAAGCACGCATCGATGGTTTGGATTTAGAATATGGATGTGAAACAAAGATAGTTATGTTTCCTAATAGCTTATGTAACATCATCACAAATTCCAATTTGTTCAAAAAAATCGCTTGAAGAAAATATGGAGCTTTTTTGGCAGATTTAAGCATAGAGTTTTATGTCCGAAGTCTAACATTAGTACTGGTCTCGTATAATTTTTGTTGCTTAGTTTATCATTTTTGCTTTCTTTGTTTACATCAATAACTCGTATTCTGGTAATCTTAAGCAAACAGATGTTTATGTTTCTTCCAAATTTCTTCCACTTATCTTAAAGTGTTTACTTTTTCAATAAGTTGTTAATTGTTCCGACTATCATTACTTTAATTGTAAAATAAGCGAATCCAAACACTATTCTCTGTAGTATTTCCCGATGGCGACATAAACGTAAAGGTTTTACGATGTCTAAACAATGCCGGAGAAAAGGAACTGTTCATTTCCCCTCATGCTTGAGCCCCCTTATTATTATGTTCATCATGAAGAAATTAACTTTTCAACTTAAGCCCATTCATGGTAGTAGTACATCACCATTTTCGGCTTTTTTTGTTTTTGCCTTATCGTTCATAAGATCACTTTGTGTGCTTATCTTGAAACTTTTGGGCTTACATAAACTTATTATGGCATACTAAACTTATATAATCCGAAAACAACTAAAATAAGCCATGAAAAGTGAGCTTAGGAAACATAAGCCCAAAACTGTAAGCCATAAGCAAAAGACCAGCAACTGTAAGCCATAAGCAAAAGACCAGCAACCCGGATAAAAGAACACTGCAGCTTTGCCAACGAGTCAAGTGTTCGGTTCACAATCAATGCTTATTGGAAGAAAAAGACTATGCCCTTTTGCGATAGGTATAAATAGTTTAGTAATAAGTTAAAATAGATAAACTAGCCGCAAAAGATTTAGATATAGACACACAAAGCAACTTCACGTTCAGAACCAAGAACTAAAAGTAAGAAAATTGCAAAATCAATTGAATTCTACAAGTCAAAATTGTCGTTATATTAATGTCTCACTTTAACATATGATCAGAAACAACAACCGCAATCTGCAGAAGCATCTGGCTTACCAAACCCCAACTCTTCTGAGTATATCACTAGACCATCTACAGTTTTCTTCTTGGGTCTAGCTGGTTTTTCGCTTTCAAACATATCCACATTGGACCCTCCAGTCTTGCTCAGTTTCTCCCTTCGGGGTGCTCAATATCTCTCGAATCTTTACGCATTCGTTTGCAGTAGCGGAACTAGAAAGTTTGAGGAGTGGGGTCAAAAAAATATTTTTTGGACGATAGTCGTTGTATACACCAAATAAAGATACAAATATAAGGTTTTTACATTATTTTTTTTCTTTTCGGGGGTAATTTGGAAGTTTTTACATTATTTTGTTTCCGGGTGGGGGGCAATTCGAATTTACGATGGGGTGCACTTTAATAAAATGGTCCTAAAATTTTTTTTTTACACTAAAATTTGATTTTTTTGACGAGCCATGGGGGGCGTCGCCCCCCGCACTTCCCAAGTAGTTCCGCCCCTGTTCGTTTGTCCAATTTGCCAGTCTTTTGCTGCTCAGGTTTCTTTCGATTCTTAGAAAATATATCATCGAATTCCTGTTCAAATGATTTTTGCGTCAAAGATGGTTTTTCCTTCACCGGAGTCGATTTCTTTAGCATTGGTTTGGGTGGCTTAGATTAACTCTTTTTTGGCATGTCTCAAGTAGCTACATCAGGGTTCTGAAGCCCTGGTTTTGATGTCTTAGATGAACTCTTTTTGGGCATTTTCTGAATCACAAATTCAGAGTTCTGCAAACACATGGACGAACCGTGAGAAACGATGGATACTTTTTGGTTCATTGCTCGTAAACTTTATTAAAAAGACATGATTTCATTCTTAGATGAGCAAATCGTAATGCAGCATTAATTGAGATATATGAATACTCAATGTGAGTAACTTTCAAGATAGAATTTGTAGTTGACGCACAAGCTTGGCTTGCATAAGGAACCTATAGTAAGGAACCAATTTGACAATGATAAACGAGTGATTAATACATGGGACTACACAAGTAATATACAAATTTAATTCAGGGCTTCGACATATAATTTCTAAATTGAGAGGTGGCAAAACGGGTGGGTCAGGCAAACGGGCATGGGTCCAAACGAACAAATTTATAACTTGGGTCAAAACAGGCAGGGTCAAACAAGCAAATGACCAAATTACTAAAAACATTTTCTAAACAAAACACCCCCTTATTGTATAAATAAACTAGATAACGGACTAACAAACATTAGAGTCTAAAACAACTACATATACAAGAACATGAAAGTATAAACTTTGTTTCTAATATAGCAGACTACTAGCAAATTGTAGCTCAATATTCAATGACTCAATGATTCGCCCTTGTATACTTGTAATCAATAATTAGCTTCACGATAGAATATAAGCTTGTTTACATATAAATTATGAACTCCGGTGTCCCAATCTAACTAAAAGCATTCTGAAAACAAGGGAGAAGTAATCTCAAGTTTACATATAAATCACCAAAAGAATCTTTATTTCTCACGCGTGCGGGATATGTATGATCATGGACTATTCTTTTCTTCGCCCTCAAGTATTTCTAGTAAACTACATTTGCATATATTAGGCGTAAATATCGGTAACCGTATATGTGGTCATCAATAACACAATTCATAAGAATTATATGTGGTCATCAATAACAAAATTCATTTCGAATAAGGGTCTGCTGTTGAGACATCAACACAGGTAAGGCAATCTAGTTATGTGACTTTGATGAGTCACATAAGCATTTCAATTAAAGATATCTGCAATCAAATGTTCCTCGAAGACCCCTCTAATTTAGCTATTAAAACAGTCCCCGTATAGTCCTAAACACCCCATTAATTCAGCTGTAAAAACAGTCACAAACACCCCTCTAATTCAGCTATTAAAACAGTCCCCGTCGAGTAATTCATAGGAGAGTCAAAAAATTGAATTGAGGAGCATCTTTGTTTTTCGAGTAAGCATTTTTTGCAAGGAAACATTGTCCGTGAACCAAAGTCATTCGGCCTTTCAGGTCACAACAGTTATTAATACAGCACAAACACAAATGAAAAACTGTAATGTTACTTTTTAGTAGGTATTCTGCATAAGTAAAAATTGAATTATGTCAAATGGGTCATTCCTAGCACTCGCCCTAAAAAGTAATGTTAAAAGTTTTCATTTGTGTTTATGGAGTGTTAGTTGTGAACAAGGTTCCCCTCTGACAAATGTGTGTACACTCAGATAGAAACAAAGACGCTCCTCTGATGGAGCTTGAGTGCTGGAGTTATCAGGTTGCCATTATCAGCAGATCCAAAAGCATCTCTAGTATAAGCTACATGATGTAGCTATAGAAGCTTTTGATGTGGTTCATTAAATTAATGCCCTTGTAATGATACTAATATCTTAATTTCAATACTCTTTTATGTCATTTTACATTCATAAGTTGAAGCTACTTTGCCAAACATATCTCAAAAGAAAAGCTAAATCGCTTACAAGGTCCGGCCCTAAAGCTCCAACTCTAGCTAGTCTCGCCAAAAAAGACAAACAAGTTAAGATTGTTGCAAAATCCGGTGGTTCATAAGATGTATCAAACAACTCTTAAGTGGTCACGTCGAATTTTCCAAAAGCAGTTGACAACCTACAATGTTTTCCGGATATTTTCGAAAATTTACACTACAATGTTTTCTCTAGGAGGGGCACATGACTCGTGTGACCCCTGTTTGTCTCTGCCTCTGCATATGGGTCAATTCGCTATAAATGGGTAGCCTATGTTAAAAGGTCACTAGGAGGGGCACATGACCCGTGTGACCCCACTTTGTCTCTGACCCTGTATATGGGTCAATTCGTTATAAATGGGTAGCTTATGTTAAAAGGTCACCCACTTGAAAGCACCCTTAACTCCTGAAGTGATTCCACGTTAGCACTCCCGTTCCGATTACAGTTATAATTACTAATCTATCTATCTTAGACGTGGTCAGCAAGGATTAATAAGTGCCTTCTAATCTTCTACGATAGGCAGAGCAGTATTAATATACTTATTATTAAGATTGTCATGAGTCATCTGTATCAGGCCTCATCACAATAAGACAAAACTAACCAGTTGATAATGGCATTACTTATAATAATCACAATAAGCTACGGCTACCTAGCAACAAACATCTGTAATGTTTAGCATTTGCATTACAATAGCCACATACTTCTCTCTAGATAGTACAATCAAAGTACGAGTTCCATCTTAAGTTGCCGACCCACTACTGGACTCAAACTCGATTAACTCATAGAAGAGTCAAACTGAATTGGAGGAGCATCTTTGTTTCTATCTTAAGCATTTGTTAAAGGGAAGCCTAGCTTTACAGTGAAACAAACTCATTGTTTGGTTCATGTCATGGTAGTTATAGATAGAAACAAAGACGCTCCTCTGATAGAGGTTGAGTGCTTGAGTTATCAGCCACTTTATGAGCGGTGGAAAACTTAAAATGCAATTAGAAAATGAATAGTATTTTATTTAAATTATGAAAAAACAGCAAAAAAATAGGAATGTTAATTAACTTTACTAAAATATGAAATAAAAACGATGTCCACTAGCTGCTAACAAACACCTCAGATTTAGTTATCTTGTATAGACCAAGCAAATAGTCAAGCTTACCTCCTAAGCGCGTAGGCAGGTAAGTTAACAGCTAAACAACATTTCCAACACCATCCGAAAAGACATACTCCTTACAAGTCAAGCTTTGTTAGTTGCAGCCTTCTCAGCAAATGGGTCAGCTGACGTTATATATGGGTAGCTTATGTCAAGTTGCTAATAGATACTATCTTGAAAAAATGTGAATTAATTTTTTGAATAGTCTGTGATTGGAGTCAGCACTCCCGTTACAATTACTAATCTATCTATCAAACTTAGATGTTCTCAACAAGAAATAATGAAATATGGTAGTTATAATAACAACAAACCGATAATAATCAACTAGTTACAAATAAGTAGCTTTTATGAATTAGGTATGCTCCTGCATCACAATAAGATAAGAGTAAACTAACATAACGACATTACTTATAAACGCAAACTAACGTCCGTGAATGCTTAATGTTCAGCATTTGCCTCTGTGTACATAGTTCAAGTAATCGATATACTTTGGGATCCCCAAAACATAATAATATGTTGAAGTTCACTCCCATTACGGGTACTAATCTATCTATCTATCTTAAATGTGCTCAATTTATCCAAAATCTATATCAAGTAACAAATAAGTAGCTTGTATGATAGGCAGAGGAGTATTAAGAACATTACTTATAATCACAAGAATGCCTCTTAATGTTTAGCATTTACAAACACATACATCCTGTACGTATTTTGACTCACATAAGGGACTTAAACATTTGACTTGAGCATTTTATCAAACGCATGCGATGTCGCGTAAGAGGAATCTTAGTACACTACAAAAGGTAACGGGGTATTAAAATTCAAAACTTTTTCAATAGTTTATACATTGAACAGGGCAGATTCATCTTTAAGTCACGTTTATCAGCCAATTGAGGAGCCGTGGAAGACTTAAATTGTAATTTGAAATTGAAGTTTATTTTATTTAAAGAAAATAGTCATGTTTACTTAGACCCTGGATCTCCTATGCGGTTAGGCTGGTAAGTCAACACATAAACAAAATTTCCAACACCATCCATCTGAAAAAGACATGCAAGTCAAGCTTGGTAAGTACCATATGGGCCAATTCAAGTTATGAATGTGTATCTTATGTTACCCTTAACCACTGAAACGGATAACGACAGAGCCAGTGGGGGGGCCAGAGGGTGCTGTGCCACCCCCAACAATAGCTGACTTACCTATGACCAGGTGAGTATAAAGCAAGAAAAGAATCAATTTAGTAAGAAATCTACGACAAAGTGAGTATAATTCAATGAAGGTTTCATGTGTGAGGAAGAAGATGACTCAAAAAACAAACAAAAAAGGTTATTGACTTACTGTTGTACACGTGTATGTGTATGTGGTGTGTATTTTTTTTGTCAAAAAGTTTAATTTAAGCCCCTCTACTTTATAATTTGTCATTGTAAGTCATGCTTAAAACTTGAAATATTGATTGAATCTTTAAAAAAAACTATATACTAGAGTACTACTGGAAAAACAATTTGAGCCCCCCTTAACATGGAATCCTGGCTCCGTCTCTGAAAACGGAAGCAATTTTTGGGTTCATGTCAAATTTGTTACAAAGAGAAGTAAAGACGCTCGTCTAATAGAGGTTGAGTGGTCTACAAAAGTGAGGTATTTAAGTTCGAAACCTATTCAAGTTCATATATCCACAAGTTGACCACAACAATAGTTTATAAAACTAACAGCGCAAAATAATTTATAAGTATTTCATCGAACAGTTTGTGTGCACAAATTATTCAGTAATCAAAAACAAATAATTGAGAGATTTTACCTTAGTACACACACGACGTTTATAAAACGAACAACACAAAATCATTTATAAGTGAGTCAGGCATTTTATCAAACACTTGGCTTACGCATACGAATTTCTAGCAAATGAAAGATAAATAAGCATAAATTGAGAGATTTAACCTTAGAAATATATAATTCGTGTTTGATGAATTTCGAAGCAACCTCCGTTGACTGGTTACAAATGCAAACCCAAAATAAGCTCAACTAGTGTAACTAGGGGTGGAAACAAGCCGAGCTGCTCGTGAAAAGCTCGGGATCGGATCGGTAAAAAGCTCGAACGAGCCGAGCCTAAACGAGCTCGAGCCCGAGCTCGAGCCTAAGTTGCAGCTCGTTTATTAAACGAGATTGAGCCCGAGCTTTACGTACAAAACTCGTTTGGGCTCGCGAGCCTAAACGAGCCTAATGTTTTATATACGAGCTTCTTAACGAGCTTAATAATAAGCTTATTAACGAGTCTAATTTAGGTATATTACGAGCCGAGCTCAAGCCAAATTTTATGTTTACATTGTAAAATCGTATAAATGAGCCGAGCTCGAGCCGAGCCCGACTTTGTCTATCATACCACGAGCCGAGCCCGAGCCTAAATAAGAAGGCTCGAAACGAGCCGATCTTGAGCTCGAGCTTTGTAAAACTTAAACGAGCCGAGCTCGAGCCCTAGCGAGCTCGAGCTCGGCTCAGCTCGTTTCCACCCCTAAGTTTGACTATGTGAGAGTGATTTTTTTACTTATTTATTTGACATCAGACACAGAGTTACAACTTATAGCAGTTGACACTTCAAATCCTTCACATTTGGTTTGAGTTAAGGTTGACTTTTCTTTTAACACTAGACGTATATTTGCGCATAGCGGCGGATAGTTTAAGATATCTTAATTGGTCCCGTGGTCAAATCGATAATTTGGTGAATCGATCTGGTTGACTCGATAGTCGAACTCGTGATCCGGTGGTTCGATCGGGTTGACTCCGGTGAGCGAACCTGCAAACCGGTGAGTCGACCGGATTGACTTGGTGGTCAAACTCATAATACGGTGATTGGACCGGGTTGACACGGTGGTCTAATCTGTCACCTGATGGTCGAACATATGATGTTGTGGCGAATACACTTATTTTCTATTTAATTATTATATTTATATATAGAAATGTTTTAACTTTTTCAACTTTTTGGACGAGCTCTTTATATATTAGTATAGATATAGATATATATAATAGATATTTTTTCAAAGTTTACAATACATTTTTAAAATAGATTTAATTAAATTAAAAATTATTTATTGGTGAATTTCCTTTCAAAAATCTCACTTATGTGTATTTTGGACTTATGAATAGGAGTGTTAGTCGAGTCAAATTCGGGTTAATGTTAAAAATTCCATACTTGAAGCTAGCCTTATTTAAATTCGGGTTCAAGTCGGTTTGGGTCAATCGGTTCGTGTCAACTCCAATATTAGTAAAATATAAAAAAAAATGCATTTCCCTACTTTTTTAAATAGTACATTTATTAAACTAATACTTAAAAAAGAAAAAAATCCTTATTTATGTCAATTCGATTACACATAAAAATCGTTATTTATGTGTATTTGTGATTTCCTGATCTAACTGCATAAGACTTGTATCTAATTAAAAATCCTTATTTACGTGTATTTGTGATTTCGTGCAATTTGTTATGATGGTTGGTTCAAGTAACCATGGCATTTATGGCAAGATGTATGCTTTTCCATCATTTATTCCTTCCTCAATTATTTACTTTTTTAACCTTCAAACTTTTATTTTTCACATGCATCTTTTTTTTTTGTTGTTCATCGGTTCGGTTATCGAGTTGTTAATACTTACTTACATAACAACACTGAAGATAATACTTTCGTTTTCTCAAAACAAAACATCGTTTTTTAGGAATACCATGTCGACCTTTTGAAATTTGCACGACTCCCAAAATGTCCTACTGTATTTGGAGTAGCTATTTAATGTGAAGTACGATTTTTTCTAACGACAAGAACTATCTCACAATACAACATGAATCTATTTCCACGTGTATAAGCATTGGATATGGACAAACCGGTTTTTCTTTCAACCGGACTGGTTTTAAACTGGTTTGATTTAAACCGGACCGGATTGGAATTTTCGCTATTCACACTTTTTTTACATCATTTGTCTTTATTTCTTAAAATTAAAATAAAGTATACTTTTAAAATTGAAGAAGTCTTAATAAACGTGACCGTCATCAATCAAATATCTTCGTTCTAAATAAAGAACATTTGAAGCTAAATAATAAAATAAACACTTATTTCAGAACAACTCGAAATAAAAAGAGGTACTCTTTATTTTCAGGATTCGCTAAGTATTAAAAATGGCAACATAGCCGAGAATATTGAGATCATATCTACCGCCCCTATCTCCTTTTCTCACTCCCCACCCCATCTCACATCTCATTCACGTAATTTCTTTACATTTTTATTTTTATCAAGTCTTGTATGAAAATTTTTTCAAATACATAAAAAGATCTTAAAAGTAAACATCAATAACTTTGTCGACTACCATACTTCTTTCCGCTCTAAGCCAATATTTTAATAACGGTTAACGGTTATTAATTGACCTGGCTGGTTACGGTCCGTAATTCAAACGGTTCAACGGACTGAATCAACTCGGGTTTAACACTACTCTACACAACCAATGTTTTACTAAAAGGATTTTTAATTGATCTGATCGAGCCATTAACTCACAATTTAACAAACGGTTCAATAAGATTTTTGCCAAAACCGGCTTTCAATCACCCAACCAGTCAAATACCCCCAAATATCAAAGTTGAAAAAAGGCACAACAAAATACTTGCTCTCTCAGGTTTAGGTTATTGAGCTTAATTTACAGCTTATTTTGGATTTGAAATTTCCAACCAGTTAACGGAGGTTACTTAATCACGCTGAAATCCATCAAAACTTACGGTAAAATCGCTTAATTTATCCTTATTTGTCTTTTATTGCTGAATCGTATGTGTAGACCAAGTGTTCGATGAAATGCTTGACCGACTTCTAAATGATTTTGTGTTGGTAATTTTATAAGGTATTGTTGTGGATATGAACTTAATAGGTTCCGAATTCTCATGACGCGTTACCTTTTGTAAAATGACATAAAAAGAAAGATTGTTAATGGGCAAAAACTCACTTTTGGTTGGATATTTGGGTCGGTGAAACCTGGTTTTTGATACGAACCTATCCCATACTAGGCTCGTAATCGGTTTATAAGTCCCAAGTGTAGAACTCACTCAAAAAGCTAGCTTGTTTGAGGAGGGGACACCTGGACATTATAAACCACTGATACGAACCTATCCCATACTAGGCTCGTAATTGGTTTATAAGTCCCAAGTGTAGAACTCACTCAAAAAGCTAGCTTGTTTGAGGAGGGGACACCTGGACATTATAAACCACCAACCATTCCCATACATGGCCGATGTGGGATCATAACATTACCCCACCCTTTGAAGAACCAACGTCCTCGTTGGTCACGGCTATGTTGGTCACGGTTGGCACCCCCTTTGGGTCCAAGCCACCACTCCATAGGCCACCACTCCGAGCTCGTTGGTCACGGCTATGTTGGTCACGGTTGGCACCCCCTTTGGTACGATCCTGGAATCCCGGAATCACGTGAGGGAGGCAAGATTTTGGGAATGGTTCATAAGTCCCAAGTGTAGAACTCACTCAAAAAGCTAGCTTGTTTGAGGAGGGGACACCTGGACATTATAAACCATCAACCATTCCCATACATGGCCGATGTGGGATCATAACACTACCCCACCCTTTGAAGAACCAACGTCCTCGTTGGTCACGGCTATGTTGGTCACGGTTGGCACCCCTTTGGGTCCAAGCCACCACTCCATAGGCCACCACTCCGAGCTCGTTGGTCACGGCTATGTTGGTCACGGTTGGCACCCCCTTTGGGTCCAAGCCACCACTCCATAGGCCACCACTCCGAGTGTTGGAACCTCGTAAGGTAGGGCTAGCTCTGATACCAATTGATACGAACCTATCCCATACTAGGCTCGTAATCGGTTCATAAGTCCCAAGTGTAGAACTCACTCAAAAAGCTAGCTTGTTTGAGGAGGGGACACCTGGACATTATAAACCATCAACCATTCCCATACATGGCCGATGTGGGATCATAACAGTTTTGTACTTTCTTTCCCTGTTTTTTCCTTCTTGAATCCATCAATCTGCCCATAACCACCTTAATAAACCCCTGCCTTCGTTGATCACTAGACTACTTCCGAGTCCCATGTCTTGCTCAATGTTGGGCCTGACCTGTCTGCAGTGTACCCCATCAACTTGCCTCTGCCTGCGGGCCTATCCTTCAATTGGGAAGTAGATGAGCTCAATGCTCACTAAACGACCTTTAGGTGCTTATGTGTCGAAGGAATGCTAGCTCATACTACTTACTTATCCCTTACTTTGACCCCTACAAACTTTGGTTGAAATAAACTTCTTCCCTGAAAGGTTAATATTTTCTCTTGGCGGAATCACTATGATGTGTTCTTTGCTACCAAAATACCAAATTACATGGTTCTCTTCCTAACTGCTATGTGTAACTTCTTGTCCCAAGCTCTTTGCTAGGCTTAATAGTTACACAACGCTTGCTAATTTTTAGATTTAAGTCTTACTATTTGAAAAATAGATTTATGATAATTCAAGTTACTTCTATTTGGGTTTTGTGTTATGATCCCACATCGGCCATGTATGGGAATGGTTGGTGGTTTATAATGTCCAGGTGTCCCCTCCTCAAACAAGCTAGCTTTTTGAGTGAGTTCTACACTTGGGACTTATAAACCAATTACGAGCCTAGTATGGGATAGGTTCGTATCAATTGGTATCAGAGCTGTTTCGATTCTAGGGTTGCAAAAAAAAAAAAAAAAAAAAAAAAAAAAAAAAAAAAAAAAAAAAAAAAAAAAAAAAAAAAACTATTCATCTGTTACTGTTCGGCGTACGGCTACTGTTCATCAGCAGTTGTCGCTCGGTCCAGATTGTTGCTCAAAAGAAGGAATGGAAGTAAAGAGTTTTGAAGAAGGGTTAATTGAGGTCACAAAGTTGGTGCAACAGTTACAATCGGCGTGTGAAGATTTGAAACAAGATTTCTCACTGGCACGACAAGAATTCACATTGGCACGTCAAGATTCCTCAGTGTGGTTTGAGAAGCTTCAAGGGAGGATAAATGCAGTAAAAGAAGACATCAAGCACGAAGGAGAGGTTCATTCATGGAGGGTCAAACTAAATCAATGGAGTCCTAACAGGAAGGAGAAGGCAAAGTTGTTTTGGAAAAAGTTTGTCCCAACCAGAAAACCTAGAAATCTAGGTACTTCACATACCGGATTTGAAAGTTGTGGATCTTATGAACAACTACAAGTGCGCATAAGAAATCTTAAGAAGCTTAAGAAGATATTGGAGGACTGCTACATGCATTTGAAGCACGCAAACGGCTTACAACGAAGAACATGGGATCCCGGAATCACGTGAGGGAGGCAAGATTTTGGAGCAACACCTTGAGGACAAGGTGTTTTTGCGGGGCGGAGTAATGATACGATCCTGGAGTTATTTAGTTTATTATTATTATTAGTTAATTATTTAGTTTATTTACTTTCCTTTTATTGTTTTATCTTAGGGACCAAGATAAGTTTAGGATGTCTTTTATTATAAATAGATTATGAAGTCTGTAATTCTGATTATGTTTAATGATAATGAAGTATTGATTAGTTAATCAATTGGGGAGTCGGTTTATCTCACTAATATAAGCCATTGGGGGGTCGGGTTATCCCATTAAAATAATCTATCTATCCTTTTATCTCTATTATCGATCCGGTTCGTATCATTTTGTTGATCTGCAATGTTTGTTTCACCTTTTTCAAAATCTTAACAAATAACATTGCTTGATCAGGTATACAAAAACACCATTTAGGAGGTTGCATGCATCAAATATCTATGTTGGACATATCCCACATTTCCCTTTTAGCTACAAATGTATATTTGACTCGGCCGTTTCACAACCAAAATCAACTCATTCGTAAGTTATAAGTTAGATAGAACCTCTAGTTTAAATGGGTTTTACCGTACCTGCATGTATAAAGATGGTAACTAGTTTTGGAAATTCTTCTTTATCTCTAACCAGCTAAACAAAATGCTCACGTGTCTGTTACCTTCACGTTCGAATGTAAATCCTTTCATCATTAACTAACTAATTACACATTTGTATCATCAGATAAACTTACGCCTACAACCATGTCTCGTGCAACTACTGAAGCTTCCACTTGTTGGTTTCTGATTTGCTTCATTACCCTTCAACTACCCTGCATATGCTGTAAGTCTCACCAAGCCGAATTTTTATACGTTGGCAAAGAACTCGAAAAAGAAACCATACCATTGCAAACTGGATCACGTCTATACTATCTTCACGGCCTAAGACAAAACACATGGTATGAAGTCAAGATATCATACCCTGCTTCTGTACGTACTTTACATTACATTACTTTACAACTACTTACCTTAACTTCTTGTAGCTAAACAGACGTTTTATGTAAACAGATACCCGCTAGCTTCTCGTTACGACTGAGAAAAGGAGAGTTAGACGACGTACCTGTGAAACGACAGAGGAAGCTGCTTAATACTGAGAAGCTGATTTTCAAAAATGACGATGCAGAGGTTCGTGGTTTTATACTTTTATTTGTCTATTGTTATTGTTATACCCTGTTTTGAGAAAGAAGCCAATGAATTGAGGTTTTGGTTATAGAGTGGAACGTATGTCGTGCTGACTGTGGAGGCGGAAGGAGTGGTGGCGATACCAAATGCAAAGGAGAGGGAAATGGTCGTTTATAACATAGGTAACTTTTATCTCATTTGCTGAAATGTTGATCACATACATTATTGTGGATGTGGTAATTTCGACCCGTTTACTTATAAAGTACTTCTGTCTGGATTACGTCTGATTCTCAACGGGTCAAATGGGTTGAGCTAACCAGATTTAACTAAAAAGGAAATGGGTCGAAAGTGATTCAAACTGTACTTTAAGTTAACTCATTTGACCTGTTAGAGACTAGACATGACCCCCTTGACCCGTTATGTAAATATATTAAAATTCTTACTTGCCACCCTCGTTATGTAAAGATTTTAGACACTAAATGGGTATATACTGTTGATGGTAGTTTGTGATGAGCTGGTAATGGGTATCCCACACAAAGCATGGTGGGTTGTGATACTCGCAGTTGTTTGCTTGGTTGTGGCATTTGTGATTCCTTCTTTTCTATCATCCGTTCTTATTGCAAGCAGTGCAGATCGAACACGAGGATCACCTTCCAAGAATTATTGACCTGAGATGATGATCCCCTTTGACCTTTCTCAAACTAGGCCATGCGTTTGTTTCTCTTTAGCTCGCGTGTTAAAGAGTTGTTGCCCAGCCTTCTGGGCATTGGTAATGGCCCCATTGTAACATTTTATCATACTATTTATTATTCTAATTACCATCATACTTCTTCTGTATGTATCATGATATTTTGTTTATTGACATATTCAAATAAATTCACTAAATTATGATTCATCCCGAGAGTTTGCGACTAGAAGATAATGTCATTTTAATAACACTCTGCCCCCGAAATAGTACCAATTAGTCATGTACAATAATCGTTGTTTGGTGATTCTAGAGCTGACAATTTCTGGTTAAGTGAGCTAGCTAATCTGGTACCTATTGAAACCAAGTTGACCATCATGCCCATCCCCAAATTTGCATGCCTCAGCGTTCTCCAGCTTCTCACGAGCTTCCTCAAAACTTTATTATTCATCTGAAGAAACTTTTCCTTTGATGATTTTACATATTCTTATAGGATCATAATCTGGTGTCACGATGCTTCTTTCCAAAATTTGATATTCTCGCTTTTTCTAGGCTCACGAGAAATTAGATCCTAAATTTTCAAATGCATTGAAATCCTCTTGAAGCTTAGTTAATGATTTTCTGTCAGTTCATCCATAGATTTTTCTAGAAAAGCTTTAATGAGCAGATGCAACTCTTTCAATATCAATTGGCACATTGGTTTTGAACACATTCAGAAGATGCAACTCTTTCAATATCAATTGGCACATTGGTTTTGAACAAATTCAGAACCTTGGAAAGCGTCGGGGTAAAATTGCTCAATGGCCTGCAGTATCTATTTTGCGGCCAATCCAACATCATTCACCCACCACAATCGTGCTACAGAATCTTCATGGGGCAGGAGGATCGACTATTGTATGGCCACTCTTGAGTGGTGGTGGGCCATCAAGAGATGACGAGAGCTTGGTGTACTTGACTTTAATTCACGCTTACACTGATCACCTCTAGGATGAACTTTAACCAGTCGTTGTTGGTATGTTGGCAAATGTGATCAGTCTCAGTATCATGCAGCCAACCATTGGTGTGATTTGCATCGTCACCTGCAATAGCAGCGTCTAATATGCAATCAGAATCAACCACATGCATTAGGAGCACAGTTTTAGAAATAAGGTGGCCAAAATGAGAATAGGAAAAGAAATTCCAAAGTTGCGCAAAGTTTATTCAGTATGTGTATAATCTGAAACCATTTCAAAAAGTTAAAATAGAATTGCTCAACTAGCTTATGGCTGCACGTATGAAAATCTCAAATGTTCTGACCTAGCTCATTCGGCTATTACCCCTCAATTCAATTTCCGGACTATAATCAGTAGCATCAATGTTTCCAACAAGTCTATAATGACATACACGATGTATGGGTAGAAACATGTAATTTCTATTGTATGGGTTGAAAAGGAGGAATTGGGTTAACCCGAGACCCTTTTTGTTTGACTCGTTTTACAAGACAAATAAGAAATCAAACCTGGGCTTCAAAACCCTGGTGTAGCTAATTGGGATATGTCAAAAAAGAGTTCATCTGAGCCACCCAAATCAACGCTATAACAGATGCATATGGCCAAAGATGATAAAACAGTTTGAAACCACAATGTATCTTTATATAAAAAGAGAGATTATTAGCAACTACAGAGTAAGTTCCATAAAACTAACAAACGCACCGATCAGATGTCATAGATCTCCCTTTTATATGATACTTCCAAGACCACCTATTTCACAATGACAATGATTACAAGACTCCATGGCGGCAGGTCCGAATATAACATCAGTAGACTATATTTACATAATCAGTATAAATCTAAAACACAGTTTCGATCTTTATACATTTCATTTCAATTGGATGTCGTCTTCCTCAAGCTCCAAAGACGAGCTCCTATATTCCAAAGTCGAGCTCCCATCTAGATTCAAATTTGCAAAATAAGAGACTGTTATACTATGACATTAGAACTTGATCATATGCCCAAAAGTTCTATAAATACCTGTCCACCACCAACATTTCGACCATAGGGCTGAATATCAATAATAATTAGAATATTTGATGATGATGTAAAAGAGACCAGGGGATGCACCTGCAGCAGACATGAAAGGGTACCAGCAGTAATCATCTATGGCTTGCCCCTCGGTTATAGCAAGGCTTGCGGGAAAAGAATCTACAAATCAGAAGTATGACAGGAAACTAAGTTACCAATGATTCACTTGTCTGCAATCAAATACAAAATGTGAAACAGAAACTAACCTTCGATACCAGCTGAAGAACAAGTTTCTTCCTCTGTACAGTTTTCATAATCTGGTCTGCGAAAAGATATAAAACTGATTTCATTCATACAGGACACCAAAATAGGCCAAAATAAATAATATGGATATCATTAAAGCAGCTATATACTTGCTATCTATATCCAATGCAAGCAATCAAAGCATGTCGACACTTTTTGCCGAATCTACTATTTCTTTGTTGGAAATACACAAGCACTCAGTTGTAGACTTACATAAGCCTACCATTTCGACCGAATACATCTCAACAGACTTCACAAACCTATATTCTAATTAACTAAAGTAAATACGTAACCATGTTAATTTGAGGTCAGTTGTACTGTTCATTCCAATACGAGATGTATGTTTGAATCAATAAGTGCCGAACTAGTTCTCTGAGACACCGTAATATGCCAATTTGGATAACGTTGAAGTAGCTATTTTCACTCAAGTTTCCTTAATATCTTCTTCTAAAACTACTTATCCTCTCGAAAAATAGAAGTGTGCTAAAACAGTTAGGGTTCTGTGTAGAAGCATCAAGTTGGATTTGTGGACACGGAAGATATGAATGTTACTTCGGGCAAAAGAATGTTCAAGTTTAGTAGGTTACTCAAGCAGCAATTTGCACAGGTCTGCTGGTTACCAAATACTACATATGGCAAATAAGGTGCCATACTCTAGTAGTCTAGTAATATCAATACTCTTCTAAATATTGGTCGTTATTACAGCTAATGATCTAAAGGGTCTGAAACACTATTACACATTACGTTGTCCACTATTAAACATTACGTTGTCATTCGGTCTTATTCTCACTAACTAAGTGGTCTTCCGTTAATGAGTAATGTGTATCCGATGATGCAACAAAAGGACAAATAGCGGAAAGAGAACATTCAATACATTTTTGTCCCATTCAGGATAAACCATAACTTAATTAACCCCTTCTTAATAAGCATCTGAAATGGCAAATATGATTGCTTAAACTGTATTTACATAAATAATCTACTCTATTAGTATTAAGGATACACTTTAGGCAATTTAAAACCTGTTGCCGTCCCCCTTTAGCTAAAATTCTGATGTGGCCATAT
Source organism: Glebionis coronaria (assembly GCA_025667525.1). Lineage (NCBI taxonomy): Eukaryota > Viridiplantae > Streptophyta > Magnoliopsida > Asterales > Asteraceae > Glebionis > Glebionis coronaria. Next base: position 18,422,342 of record CM046878.1, on the reverse strand, counting down.
TTGACCAGGTAAATGTGTCGAAATTACCAACTGTGCTTGATATCTCATAGTTTCATGTAACTTGCAGGTAATGTTTAGTAGTGTCCACAAAAAGTTACCAACAGAAGCTGGCATAAACGTAATATGTGTATCTCCAGGAATAGTTCAGACTAATTTTGTGAGTATTCTGAACTAACTTCACCATTTTGATCTGGTAAGTTGTTTAATGATAAAAACGTGAACGCCTCTTTTTGTCCTTAAAAGGAACATTCATTGCTAACAGAAGTATATAAATTAAAATTGTCTATATTTTATCATTTTGCGATTCAAAAAAAGTAACAGAGTATATGAATCTATTATGTAATCTAACTTAAACTGATTATCATATGGGGCATTTGCAAGCAAGAGATCTTCCGAAAGTATTACAGACCGGTTATTGCCTGATCCCTTATTCCATCTTTAATGCGGAAGATGGCAAGTATATTTTAATTTTTGAGCATACTTTGTCAAACATAAATAGCGAAAAATAGTTCAATGAGAAATCCCAAACACACCCTTATATCCACATCATTTTCAGAAACCCCCTTTATCACAGTTATAATATGAAAACAATGATGTGAAAATATAGCAAAATGTTATTAAATTACAAAAGTAGTCGTTTTTACTTTTTAACACACAAAGAAATATGTTCAAGACTTCAAGCAATAATGCAAAAGTAGTAACTTCTTTTTGGTCAGTGGGAGATATATCGCATTACCATCTTCCTCGTCTGATTAATGACCCAACACAGAAGTACATAAGACCAACATTAACATATCAGATAATGTTCGGTTCAGAAATAAAAGAGTGTGTTCATGTTAGGTTTTTATCTCTAGCAGGATAATTAGATTAGGTTGGAAGTCTCCCAAAGTAAACCACTATTTCACTTTAAGGGACACTATTTCACTATATCTGATTGTCTAAGTTTCTGCATACGCTGGTTGTCTAGGAGAAACCGCAATGCTTGTGTTGAACCAGATATTAAGGGCCAACGAGATAAACTTTGTCATTCTTGCTGCTCTGCCAGCATTCTTTCTCTCCCTCGGTGTGCTCATGTTATTGAGCGCATGGGTCAAACAGGACACAAGGGCATAAGGTAAAGGGAGAATCACTAGAGTGCAAAGAAGACTATTAATAGTCGAAGTTGAAAAGAGAATTATGCAATTCCAGAATTACATCGATCAGGGCCTGGATAAAGACACTCAGCGTATGTATGGTTTGGTTCTGAACGCCTTAGACCGGCTTTACAGAGCGGTGTAGAGGCATGGGTTCGATTTTGACAATTTTGATCCGTTATGAGAAAATTGAAGGATAAATTAAAAGAAAATTTGAAAATATTTTATGTAAATGAGAATCCTGATCTCAGAGTAAAGAACAATGATTGATGGGATCAAAAAAATAAATTCATAGTATTCACAGAAGGCATCACCCAAAAAGTAAAAACAAGGTTCTGGTGACCAACTTATTTTTGTACCCATTTAACGTAGTATTATGTTATCTAGTCAGAGAAGGCAACACCCAAAAAGTAAAAACATACATCTAAATTTGATCTGTCATTTACCAGTTTAGCCCATTATCCATCCCACCCATTTATACGTGTTATATGAAGTGATAGGATGCTTAATTATATTTAATTTATGGTCTATGATTAATTATAAACAAAGTCTATATTATATTATATCGTACTTATAAAAAAATGTGTGAAAATGTTGCAGTTTGAAATTTTCATACTTCGGCTAAAATTTTCTTATGTTTGATAACTTGTCACAATCTGTATGCCTGCAAATAATTTAAAAAAAGAAATTTAATCTTCATTATTTCACAAATGACATATGGGATGACGAAAATGATTCATTATCGTCACTAATCATCATGCTTATGTTTGTTTATCAATTCATGTTTCGGAAACATATCGAAAAGGATTCATTATCATCAATGGATCCTTTCATGTTTCGGAAACATATGGAATAGGATCCATGAGAAATTCTAAAGAGTTGGTGTTTTGCATGATTATCGTGTTTAAACCTCGAATATAATTTGTGTAATTTCGGAATTGAAGTTTGTCTATGTCAGCTGGTTCAATTGGTTAGTAAAGAAATTTGTATGGATTAAATTAAGAATAGATGATTATATGCTTTGTTTACGAAAATGACAGAGTTAGAACATTTCGACAATTTATAGATCAAATAACATTTTCAGAACTTGGTATTCTAATATATTAGTCATGTGTTCGTTATGTGTCTTTATCTTTGTAAAATATAAAAAGAAATTTCATCGTCAATATTTTCATAAATGACAAAGGAGTTGTTAGAAACTTTACAAAAGATACAAAACCATTAGCATCTAACACATAATTAATACTTTAAGCATAATTGGCCATTTTTGTTACGTTTATCAACAATTAATTATATAAACCAAAATTTCTATTATTAAAAGTATACATGTAACATGTTGGTGTGTTTGTTCACCTGTTCATTTATTTGATTAAATGGAAAGAGGACTTTTTAGCCAATGTTCTAAAGTAAGTAGACACATTTAGTGATTTTTTGACATGAAATTTAGCCAAGAAAATATCACTTCGTGATCTTGTGCTCTTGTTGTTTTCAGTTTATGTTAACGTTTTATTTTAACCACTTCCAGTTTTTTGACCAAGACGAAATCCTTGAACATTTCGTTATTATCCTATGAATGTTATGCAATTATTATAAACTTCTATAATGATCTTGTGGCTTTCAGTTTAAAACGGGTATAGTGCGACTAACGTCATCACATCTAAGTTAGTTCTACATCACTTTTTCACTCACCTACTAAGATCGCCGTCAACAAAGTCTGATAAAACAACCAAATTCACAGCTTAGACATAGCTTTCTTAAACAAAATAAACCAAGAAAAAAAAATCAAATCCACAAACAACACCTGTAACTCTGTTTACCAACCAACCATGTTCTCCCATAAAATCTAGACCCACACGCGCGGTGACCGTTTTAACGTGACGCATCTAACATCAACAAAATCGCGTCTGTAATACCTTATCACACTCGGTCTTATATTGATGGTTTAGTTACATATTCAGATTGTGTGTTTTCTGTTTTTTTATTTTTTATTCAGACTTTCAAAGTTTCAGTTATTTAACACAAAGGAAGTTTCCTCGATGGTCAAAAAATTTAATGGTCTATTAAATAATTTAATTTATCACTACGTGTTACTACAACAATGCAAACTCCGGAATTTTATCCATTATATATAATAGTCCGCAAGACCAAACCACAACACTGCTCAAACACGCAACACACACACACACACATATTCACACCAAACCATCTGCAACCAATACTCCTCAAACGCCTTTTTTGTACAGACAAACACACAGATACATACATGATTTCTTCAGTCAATCCTGACGACTTTGCTCATTTAAAAATCCCCCTTCAAAATATACTAACCGCCACCAACAACTTTGCTAAAGAAAATTCCTGGGGAGAAGGTAGTTTTGGACATCATTACGAGGGACAGCTCTTTTGGTCCGGTGAGTTGATTCATATCCTTGCTCAGAGGTGGATTAAAGAATGGGATGAAAAAGAGCAACAGTTTTGGATAGAGATTTCCATGCTTTCTACTCTCAAGCACAAAAATTTGGTTTCATTAGTTGGGTTTTGTGATGAGAATGATGAGAAAATCATCATCATCAAGCTGGAGAAACATGGAAGTCTTGACAACTATTTAAGTGACACGATGATGTTGACATGGGTGCGAAGATTGGAGATATGTCTCGGTGTTGCGCATGCACTGAGATACATTCATTATGACGAGCACCGTGATTTTAGCATTATACACAGAAAGATTGATAGTGACATAATCCACTTAAATGATAACTTTAAACCCAAGTTATCTGAATTTAGACTTTGCATGAAGATTGCAGCATCCGAGAGACATCATTCATTCCGTGTTGATAAAGTTTGGGATAGGGAGGGCTATACAGACCCGACATATGTAGAGACAAAGAGTGTCAGTCAAAAGTCAGATATTTACTCCTTTGGGGTAGTAATGTTTGAATTACTGTGTGGTAGGCAAGCAGTATTGAAGGACCAGCAAGACAATAAGTATCTGGTTCCAATGGTCATTCTTCATTATCGGGAGGAGAAACTAGAAGATATAGCTGACTGGAATCTCTCTATACAAATCGATCCGCAGTCATTCAAAGTTTTCACAGAAATTGCATACGATTGCTTGAATGAAGAACGCTCGCAACGCCCCAACATAAATGAGATTGTCACAAAACTTGAAAAAGCTTTGGAACTAGCACGTGTCAATGAGCATGTAAGACTCTTTCTTTTTCCCTTTCATCCTTTCGGTATAATATGTCTTGTTTTTAAAAAAATAACAAGCATAACAAATTAACCTAATATTAACATACTTTATGTAAGTAAATACACTCCGTATATGATAAAATTATCAATTTTATAATGCGAGTTATTTTTAGTATGGAAATTTCATACATAAAGTGGTCAACATATATAAATAAGTCTAATAATCAAAACTAAATTCTTGTCAAACAAAAATACTCATTTTTCACTTTTTTTTATTAAAAATAATAAATCTTCCGGAAGGTAAATAGTTAAGCTTTAAAATTATCGCGACGAGAATTTAGTATTTTCATTAGACTGACACTTTGATATAGATTTTAAGATTTTTTAGTGTTGAAATTTTCTTCTATAAATATCGTATTACTAGTGTTTTATTATTTTTAAAACACCTGTGATTTTTTACTTTAAAAGTAAAGTTGATCTCGTAAATCGTATATTACTTCTATAATAACATATCAATGATTTCGTAACTAATTGTCAATATAGGTCAAATCAATTTAGACCAACGTAACCAAAAGTATTCAGTGACAAACCTTTTCGTCACTAAATGGTAAATGGCAACACTACTCAAGTTAGTAACACTATGTTAACGCCAAGCAGAGACCAGAGAAGCTGATCACTAGCTTTGACACTTAGTGATTAGGTGGTCACATATGTAGAAAATCACCCTTTTTATAAAAATGTTTCTTCCACTAGTGAAACTATCATCACTAATTCGTTAACTAACATATACTACAAAACAGTAAATGTCAGAGTAGAAAATATTTAGTAAAGGCTTTCAATCTTACAAATCCTCTGTTGCCAATTTAAGTATCCTGCAACAGCTACGGAAACAGCTATTTGGAAACAACTTCAGACTTTAGATGTCTAAATATCAACACCAAACAATAAAGTATATTGCACCCTTAAACAATTCACTCTTACACAAAGCACATGTCATAGTTTTTATTTCTTCTGAATACACCTGTATGAACTTATCTTGTGTAGTCAAATTGCCCACCTGGTCCATACATACACCATCTGATCCTGGGCCAGATGCTTTAGAAACACCTTACGAGCAAATATTGACTACATTAACCATTCAACTTAATAAGGCCATACTCTTGATCACTTCCTAAACATCTAAAGAATGCTTTACTAATTACTATCCACAAATGTAATTAGACCTAACATGTCTTAGATGGTTCACGAGTATAATATCATTTAAAAGTATCAAACACTCTGTAGGCCTTATGCACTTGACGACTATACTATCTTTTTCCCAATCACATTTTTAAAAGTATCATCCAGTTTGTTACTGAACTTGGGTATCTTTTGAAATGACCCACTGTTTTCGAAAAATGCTTAAGAAGTCCAGTCCTCATCAACTTGAACCCTGCAAACTGATGAAAAAGATAAGACAACTTTGTTTATTAGCCTCTGATCAGTTTCACAATTAGACCAGTCCACTTGCAGAATATAATGTCATTTAGATTTTTAACTCTTGGGAACTATTCTAAGATTAAAGCATAAATACCTGTCCAAACATCACTTTCCGTGCTCTAAAAAACAGAATACAAATCTTTAATAGTATCTGATTGCCAATCGCTGTAAAAAAACAACATACAAACATGTAATTTCTGAAGAAAAACAATGTCAGCATATAAAAGCTGAGATTGCTGTTAAAAACAACAAACAAACATAAAAACGCTTTTAAAGACTTAAATATTGACAAACCCAGCCGGAGTTATTGAAGCGGGAAGACTCAGCAACCACACTTGGGTTTTGAATTTCTAAAAACTGGTTTCTTAGCAGCCACTTCTTAAATCAAACACCTACTTTAATATCTTGATTCATCTCGAAAAGGTACAAGCCTTCACATAAAGATCCCAAATCAACAACAAACATCAAAACCCATCACTAAATTAAATCAATAATTGTGTTATGACTCCTTTTTTTCCCAACAAGATGCAAAAGAGCCAAGGTCCATCACACAAACTCATCACAAGACCAACACCAAAAGAGAAGACCCACCGCATGCTGTAACGCATAAGCTTATCATATACATGATTCTCTTACACCCATGCATCTACATCACATGAGAATACTTCATATGAGATTCTGTTTTAGTTTACCATACATTGAGTGTCATTGAACACTCTCGTATCAAACATTACACTTTGACTCTCTAATTAATCTATCTAGTTAGTTGGAGCAGGTTAGATTAGCATTAGGTACTAGAGCTTCATTTGGTACTGGGTAACCTGATCGATTCAATCAACAGAAATGTAATCAATCAATATAATTACTCAACAATCAGCAATCAGCAAGCAATAAAATCAATCCACTTTTTTACCTAGTTGACTCAATTAGCACAACTTTAAGCAACAAGCAGAATTCTATGCATCTAGATTCAAGCAGAATTCTATGCATCTAGATTCAAGCAGTTTTAGACTTAGGAGAATCAAACATTTCAAGCAAGCGGCTTTTTTATTGCAATTTGAATACCTAAACAAATGCAAATGTGTCAGATCCATAGATTACTTACTTGGGCCTACTACAAGTAAAAGGGATAAAATGCCTATAACATGTTAGGAATATGTTGCACACTTCTAATTTCCACAACTGCCTTTGTCAAGATAAAGTAGTCCCATCCAAGACCATATCTTTCCAACATGCTCATATGTCTCCATTCTCTCCAATTTGATTCACAGGTTGGACAGTCATCTTGATATTAAACTTGCCAACAATTGCATACATCTCAAACTATACCTGCACTATACATCTTGTATACTATACCAACTAGAATTTATCATCTTAGAATGTTCACGCTTACGCAAAGCACATGCCATAGTACAGAAGTTCCTACAACCAAAGATTTCCTTGAGCATCTTGAACACTTTTCTGGTGTATATCAAAGCCTTATACGAGTGGTGCTCGCCTTTCTATCTTTAAACTACAGTCGCTCGACTGATTAATGCTGTTATAGACTATTAAACTATAGACTATCAGACTCGCAGTTCATACAACTTGGTTGCAATATGGTATAACCGCCTTAGACCATAAAAACACTCGTCAAACTGATAAGCTTAATTGACAATTATAGATACTGCGCCAGGCCTATATTGAAATGGCAAAACTATGCCTACATGGTTTACTTTGGCCGGGCTCAACCAAATTCTTACCAAGGAGATTGTTTTCAAGATGCCATCAAATACTATTACGTCCTAATGAACTTACATCAATCATAAGGAGGTGATTTACCGTGATTGGTTCTTCTTTTATTAGAAAGAGTACTTCCTCTTTATCAACTTATCTTGAGTAATCCAATCCACTTTATTACTTTTGGTTTTGAGCAAAGTCTATATATACTTAAGCATTAAAAACACCTCAGGAGCAAATAATAAAGTAGATATATGCAGACTTAGATTAACAGATAATGTCTTCGCCCTTTTTCTGACATGGTTGAGGAATTTTATCAAACAGTTTGTAGGCATTATTATTCTCCCTATTTTCTCACTAACATTTTTACTTGACTAACAGATGCCAATGTCTTCGCCCAGCAACCAATTTGCTCACCTCAAACTCCCCCTTCAAAGTATCCTATCCGCCACCAACAACTTCGATGAAGAAAATCGCATCAGAACAAGTGGATTTGCAAAGGAATACAATGGACAGATCTTGTGGTCGGGTGAGTTGATTGATATCTCTGCTCAGAGGTTTAATAAAGAAAGGAATGATCGAGAACAACTGTTTTGGACGGAGATTTCCATGCTTTCTTGTCTCAATCATAAAAATCTGGTTTCATTAGTTGGGTTTTGTGATGAAAATGATGAGAAGATCATCATTACCAGGTATGAGACCAAGGGAATGCTCTATAAATATCTAAGTGACCCGATGTCATTGACATGGGTGCGAAGACTGGAGATATGTGTGGGTATTGCACATGCATTGAGCTATATTCATTATGACGAGTCACGTGATTTTAGCGTGATACACCAGTTGATTAGCAGTGACAGAGTTCTATTAAATGATGACTGGGAACTCAAGTTATGTGAATTTGGTTTTTCCATGAAGATTAAAGCATCTCAAAGGCACCATTCATTTCATACTAATAGAGTTACGTATATTCCTGGGTATGGAGACCCAACATATCTCGAGACTAAAAGACTGAACCACAAGTCAGACATATACTCCTTTGGGATAGTAATGTTTGAGCTACTGTGTGGCAGGAAATCAATCAGTGAGCATCCAGATAATAAGTATTTAGCTACACTGGCCATTTTTCATCATAAGAGAAATACACTAGATGAAATAATTGATCCGGTTCTATGGAAACAAATGGATCCCCAATCATTCAATGTCTTTGCAGAAATAGCGTATGATTGCTTAAATGAAGAACGATCAGAACGTCCAAATATATATGAGATTGTCTCAAGACTTGAGAGTGCGTTGAAGCTTCAAATGGAACGTCAAAATCTTGTAAGACATTTTTTCTCATTCATTTTATAGTAACTCCTCTCCATTTATTCATAATAATAATATACTGTATTTATGATATTAAAGGAACATTCAATAGTTGGGGCTGAACTTGAAAGGGCATCATCCAATCGTGACGAGGTAACATTTATTCATAATAATAATATACTCCATATGGTAATTTTTGAAACATTTGGTAATTTATTTTATTTGGTACATATAGGGATCATTGACCTCCATATCTACACATGTTGACTCCCATGTCAGCAAAGATACAAAATCTTTCCTCAAAGATCTTTCTCACTTGAAACTCAGCTGGGAAGATATAGCATCCGCAACCAACAATTTTGCTCAAGAAAATATCATCAGAAATTTTAGGTTTGGAGTAATTCGAAAAGGCCGTCTCTTACATTCTGAACAATTCATCGATATTATTGTAAAGAGATTCTATGAGCGATATGTAAAAGATGAGGGCAAAAGGTTTTGGACTGAGATTTCAATGCTTTCTAGTCTCCAACATAAGAATCTAGTGTCGCTTATTGGATATTATGAAGATAAGTTCGATAAGATTATCATATACAAGAAGGAGGCCAACGAAAGTCTTGCAAAATATCTAGGTGACCATACCCTCACATGGATGCAAAGGTTGAAGATATGTGTTGGTATCGCGAATGCATTAAGTTTCCTCCATTATGATCCTGGGCGAGATTTTAGTGTCATACATTGCAACATCAGCAGCTCGAATATTTTACTAGATGGCACATGGGAACCCAAGTTATCGGGTTTTGAACTTTCATTGAAAAGTACTGTAGCTCGGAGGCAACATCTTCTACTTACACGTGATGTTGTCCAAAATGCATACCTGGACCCAAAATATAAAAAAACTGGAGGTGTGACTCACAAGTCAGATGTGTATTCTTTAGGTGTTGTATTATTTGAAGTGTTGTGCGGAAGGAGGGCAGTAGACGAAGATGAAGATGAGCTGGGAGTGGGGTTATTAAGTCAGCTGGCTAAATCTCATTTGGATGATATGATCGATCCACATTTACGGAAGCAGATGGACCGAGAATCATTAAAAATTTTCTCAGAAACAGCACATTGCTGCATTAAAGTGGAAAGAGCAGATCGTCCACATATAGATCAGGTTGTGAAAGGACTTGAGAAAGCCGTAAAACTTCATATCATGTACGAGGTAAGGAAATTAACTTGCTTATCATCTTATGTGATAATAACTGTTGGTGTATATTTATCTACTAATGTCCTATTCTTTTGCAAATATTATTCTAGGAACTTCAAAGGAATGCAGTTGACAGTCCATCATCCTATCACCTCAGGGTAATTTACTTCTTTATACTTCTAGTTTGAAGATGGTCATCCTAATCAATTAACAATAAAGTAAATTACACAAATGGTCTACGTGGTTAGGGGCCTTTTACATAACCCTGACACTCTAAAATGATAACCGACCGTTACCAAATGTTATTGATAAGTGGACATAAAGCAAAATAAAATCTATAGATATATTTAGATGACCACCTCCGCACCAAACAATCAACACCCAAAAATCAGGAATCAAAACACCAACTACCATCAACCTTCACACTAGTCACATGTCAGAAGCTAATGTAATCTATTTGCTGTGAATAAAGTATTGTTGTATCAGTTTTTTCTAAACATCACAATTTGTATTTTGAATGTCCACAATGTTGCAGTGGAAGAACTTGCACTACAACAAAATCAATGTTTAGGGTCGGACGAAATTTAGGGTCGAAATTTTCGACCCTAAATTAAGGTGGGGGCCCACACATTTTCAACCCAAAAGAGCCCAAAAAGGCTGGTCAAAAAGCAGGTGGGACCCAGTAAATTTAGGGTCGAAATTTCGACCCTAAATTAAAAGTTTTAAATAATTTTAATTTATTTATTATATAATTTATTTTTAATAATTAAAAACAATTTTAAAAGAATTAAACTTTAAATTTAATAATTTAGGGTCGAAATTTCGACCCTAAATATAAAGTTTAAAATAATTTTAATTTATGTATTATATATTATATTTTTAATAACTAAAACTAATTTTAAAAAAAAATAATTTTTAATATTTAAAACATTAGGGTCGAATTTTCGACCCTAAATTTAAAATTTTAAAACTTTTTCCCGAAAAATTTAAAATTTCACACGAAAATTTTTCACGAAAAATTTTAAATATTCGCGGTTTATATTTAGGGTCGAAATTTCGACCCTAAATTATTAATTTTTTTTTTAAGTGTTAATGCTTTTAAAATATTAATATATGTATATATTTAGATGGTTTTTGTGTTTGAAATGTACTTGTATGTTTGTATGAATAAAAAAGGCTCCTTTATTTATGAGTTTGAGCAAAATTTGATTGAAGTAAAATGCTTTTGACTGAACTTTTGACTGCAAAACCTAACACAACAGACTTAAACTAAATTGTGTGACTCAAACAAACTAAATTCTCACAATGCTCCTTTGGTTTGTTTGTTTTCGTTGTTGCTGTGTGTGTTTGTTGTAGCTTAGGATGTGCCATTGAACATGGCTTTGTAAAATATTGTAAGCCTCAGTGGGTGAAAAGACAAAAGGGTGTGTCAACATTAAGAGCTGTTGATATTGGCCTAGGCATGTGTGTTTGGCCATATCAAGTAGTATCTTTTTATCCTACTTTTGGAAAAGAGCAACATGTGAGGATGTGGTTTTTGGAGGGTATACTTTTTCTGAGTACTTTTGGAGAGGCCAGTAGATAGCCATGTAAATGGTGAGTGGTTCTACTGTACGGTGGTGATGGGAACTGTTGGTGGGGGTAAAACGTTTAGTGGGTTGGGTGAAATAGGTGTAGAAAGGAGTCAATGTTTATCTATTTAAGAAGGTGAAAACTGGTTTGGTTTCTTCACATCACAGTTCTAGCAGTTCTTGAATTTAGAAACAAAGGGAAAAAACATGTCTCATCTCCGTAGGTGTGCTGCGCTACAGGCTGAAGCCCAGTCGGAGGACTGGACTAATATGTTTCTATATTATGTGGATAACGACATCCAAGATGAGACATCTTGGCAAGCGAAGGTTCAAAGCATGTATGATGATGTGAATGTGGTGATTATGGCTCGTGAGCATTTACGCCAGGAGCTGAAGACAGTCAGGGGTGTCCGGGCTGTTGAATTGATGGTCGCGTTTCTTAGCAAAACTATGGACAAGGAGTGCAAGTTCCGTGATAAGCTCAGTGCAGAGGTTCAGGCGTCCGCAAAGCGGATACGCGAGAAAGAAGCCTTCAAGGCAAAGCTGACCGGTAATTGAGAAGTGAAAGTGGAATTGTGCGAAAAGCTTGTTGCGTGAAGGTGTGATTGTGTGCAATGTTAATAAAGGGGGTTGTCTATGTCGATGACCTGTGTGTGGTTTTTGTGTGTTTTTTTTTATTTTCTGTATCTGTGTGCCTAGATGTCACATTCAAGTTCTTAGGGTGTGCATCTATAATAACTAAGGGTGGTTTGTGTTGGCCCATGTCTTATTTATTTGGTACGTGAAGCGCGGGCTGTGCGCTTTGCGGGCAATGTATTGTCAGTTTGAACGCGTTAAATTTAAGATGTTGTTGCAACCGATAAATTAATCTGAAATAGCATGGCTTGTTTAAAATCCGGGTGACAGAAACATACCTGATTACTTATAGAAAGTGTAAGGATTGGTGTGACTCAAACAAACTAAACTCTCACAATGATTCAAGCTAGAATACTAATTACTCATAGAACCAAACACTACTTTATTCCAAATATTACATAAAACCTTTTGTAATATCACATGGGAGACTTACAGACAAACACTCCTAAACATAATTTTATTCGTCACGGACACTTAAACACGCGCTTAATTAAACATGGATATTACTACGATATTAGACTCGTAAACACGGAAAAAAACACATCACAAACTAGTTCTGTAACTAATGTCGAAACTACACCGACTCAAACTCCTCCGACTCAAACTCCTCCGACTCAAACTCCACCTGATCAAACAACGGGTCCTAATAACGAGTTTGAAGAGTTACTTAGTAGGTCCACCCAAAAGTTGCACACGCTTACCAATTTGACTACATTGGAATTTACAACAGAGATTGCACACATCAAGGTTTTAAATAAAATTAGTGATGTCGGGTTTAACCAGATTCTAGCTTGTCTCCAGAAGTTTTGTACCCGTAGTCAAGGTTTCAATTTCCCATCGTCATACTATGAAATCAAGAAGACATACAGAAAGATCGGGTTAGGATACGAATCGATTCATGCTTGTATAAACGATTGCTTTTTATATTGGGGATCAGAGGATAACAAAAAGAGGGATGATTGTCCAGTCTGCGGAGAGAGTAGATATAAAGACCCCAAGAAAACAAAGGGGAAGTTGGTTGCGAACAAGGTGGTGCGTTACTTTCCGTTAAAACCTAGACTTCAACGCATGTTCAACACAAAACACATAGCAAAGTGGATGACTTGGCATGCTACTGGACAGTCTAAGGATGGCAAGTTGAATCACCCCTGTGACGGTAAAGCATGGAAACATTTTGACTTGATGGTACCTGATTTCTCTAGTGACCCTAGAAACGTTCGATTAGGGTTGGCTGCAGATGGTTTTAATCCTTATGGCATTATGAGTCAAAATTACAGCATGTGGCCGGTCATATTGACAGCATACAACACACCACCGTGGATGTGTATGAAAGAAACTTCTTTAATGTTGACGATGTTAATTCCCGGCCCTAAATCACCTGCAAAAGATATTGATGTTTTCCTGGCGCCTTTGATTAAAGAACTCAAAGATTTATGGAAAGGAGTCAGGACGAAAGACGCTGCTACGGGTACTTATTTCGATATGAAAGCGGCGCTTTTATGGACCATCAATGATTTTCCAGCTCGGGGTAGTCTTTCTGGGTGGGTTGGGCAAGGCTACTACGCATGCCCCACTTGTAACAAGGACACTCCATCGATGGCTATCAAGAACAAAATCGTTTATGTTGGTCATAGAAGATGGTTAAGAACAAATCATTATCTAAGGAATAAAACTAGGCAATTCCATGGTAAAGCCGAACGGAAGCCTAAACCGAGAAAGTTTACCGAGATGGATATCCAGTTACAAATTAATAGCCTCTTGAGTCGTAAGCCGGGGAAGCATCCAAAAATTAAGAAAAGCAACCCACCTCCTGATAGAAATGTTGAATTGAATTGGTCTAAGCGTTCTATCTTTTGGGAGCTTGAGTATTGGCCCTTTCTTCTACTAAAACACAATTTGGATGTCATGCACATCGAAAAGAACGTGCTTGAGGCAATACTGAATATCTTGTTACAAAACGATAAATCCAAAGACACGGCAAAGGCAAGGCAAGACTTGGAAAAATTGGGAGTTCGACCCGAGTTGTGGTTAGTTCCAAAAGGAAACGGGAAGTTTGAGAAGCCTCATCCAAAGTACTCTTTCACCAAAGCTAACAGGGAACTTTTTTGTAAATTCATCAAAGGAGTTAGACTACCTGATGGGTTTGGATCCAACTTTAAGCAAAAAGTCACTGCTAATTATGACAACATAACGGGCATGAAATCTCATGACTGTCATATAATGATGCAACGGTTACTTCCTTACGGAGTACAACAATACTTGCCCAAAAACATTGCAGATCCTATAATCCAGCTTTGCTTGTTTTTTAAGCAGCTTTGTTCTAGAATTTTGACGGAGGAGGACATGGTAAAAGCTAAAAACCAATTGATCAGTGTGATGATTAATTTAGAGCAAATCTTTCCTCCTGCTTTTTTTGACATAATGCCTCATTTGGTTGTACATCTACCCGATGAGGCTATTCTATGTGCCCTCATTCGCTGCAGGTGGATGTATCCATTTGAAAGATACATGAATAAGCTAAAGAATTATGTCCGAAATAAAGCAAAGCCCGAAGGTTCTATCGCGGAGGGTTATGTTGCAGAAGAAGCATTAACTTTTTGTTCGCGTTATCTTGCTGAGGATGTCGAGACGAGATTTAACCGTCTTGACAGGAATGACGACGGTTTGCCTGAACAAAAAGATAAATTCCAGGTGTTCCGGTCCGCATGCAAACTGATGGGTAGAGTCAAAGATATTCATATGAGTTTAGATGTTATGCGGGCAGTTGTATGGTATATACTTAACAACAGTCCTGAAATCGAATCAGACATCTTGGCTTACAAAGAGTATGTCTCTTCCTTATCTATATTTTAAAAAATCTTCTTTCGGGATGACTTATCCTAATATCATGAACTTTTGCAGAGAATCGCCTGATAACGTGGAAACGAGGTTTCCCACCTGGTTTAGTCACAAGGTAAATACATTAGATATATTACCTTGGAGTTATTGCTCATATATCTAAATATGTTTGTATCTCTTTCGTAGATTCGTGAAAAAAAAACGACAGGCGACTGTAATGAAGAGTTATTCTCTTTGGCATGTGGACATACTAGTGCATGTACATACCCCGCTTGCGTAGTTAACGGTGTGAGGTTTGTGATACATGAACGCGATAAACTTCACACCACTCAATGCAGCGGTGTTTCAACAGCCGGGCTTGATGGAGAGATGTATTATGGTCAACTCGAAGAAATTATGGAGCTCACTTATATCGGGAACCGCAAGGTTGTGTTGTTTCGATGTAAATGGTTTGACACCATTAACCCCCCAAATTGTACGAAACGCAATAGACGTTCTTACATTGAGCAGGGCATACATCATATTTTGACTAATAAGGAATTTCACAAAAATAACCAATACATTCTTGCGACACAAGTATCACAAGTATTTTACCTTGAAGACCTTGCTAGAAAACCAAAGGGTTGGAAGGTAGTCGAACATGTTTATCATGGCGATGTTGAAGAGCCCGATCAAGATGTTATACATGGTAGCAGTTCATCAAATTTTACGCTGAATGTTGGTTTGACTTGTTTGGAGGATACAAATTTGAGTTTGAATGACGAATCGGCAGAAGTGTCCGCCACACAGGTTAATGAAGACGATGATGATCTAATCAATAATGAAGATGATGACGTTGCACATGCCCTTGATGATGATGATGTTCAAATGTCTGATGATGATGAAGTGAACCCTAATAATGTTGTTGAAGAAGTTTTATCTAGCGATGATTCAGATTGTGATAATTGATCTTAAGTTGTAATTTGAATGAAACAATGATTTAATCTTTAGATGTGTAATTTTTTTTAATGAAATTGTTCTTATATGTTTAAATGTGTAAATTTTTATGAATTTGTGTATTAGCATTAACCGGTCCACGAAATTGTGTGTTCATGTACTTGTTATATTACAGATGGCGTGTGTAGGTGGTAGATCACACGGTGGGGATGGTGATGGTACTCCACCTAGACGACCTACAAAGTCCGTACCCGGCAATTGCGAAAGTAAGAAATTGTGATTTATTTTTATTTTATGTCAACTCTTATTGTTAATTAAGTGTGTTTGAATTTTCACGAATCAATAACTTCAATAACTAATCTTTGCAGGTGAACCGATACCACATATGGTTACGGTTAATACGAGCCTAAGGAGGAAGCATAGGGCGCATGGAGGACCTTTGCCAGTTTCATTTGATGTTTATGATCTTAATAGCTTCCATCCGTTAGGCAATAATGCTGCGATGTTGACCTCTCTGATGGGGGAAACAGTCCGACCACTTCCACTTACTTGCGAGTGGGAACAGATACCATTGCACCTCAAAGCCCATATCTTTCCTACACTTGAGGTATTAATTGTTTGCGTTACATCTAGTCTTATTAACTGTTTTGGTTGAAAATTGTTTGTTTATTTAAATGCATATGTTTACATGTAGACCTATTTCAACCTGACGGGTTGGTTGGATAGTCATGATACTGTGACTTATGGCGGGGTAACATATGTGGTGGGAGAAAGGATAAAAACAGGAATTAACTGTAAGTTGAGGCTACTTTGGCGCAAAAATAGGAACTTGTTAAAGCATGACTATTATTCTATCCATGATTCGGCCGAGGAAGCGGCGCTTGTACCGCCCCCATCGAGTTCTACATGGGCCAACAGATCAGCAAGGGAGTGGCGTGATTTGTGCCGGTATTGGTCCGACCCGAAACAAGTGAGGAGAAGTGAAATTAATGCAGTTAACCGCTCGAAAAACAAAGTTTCTACACATCAAGGGAAAAAATCATTCGCTCAAGGAAGGAACGAATATGTAAGAATCGTTATAGTTTTTGTGATCATTTAAAAGTTTTATATTGTTTATTTATATTTTGTTATTAATTTTTTTTTGTAAAGATCTTGTTATTAATTTATTTGATATTGTACAGAAAGTCAAGCATGGGACCGACGAGGACCTTATACAAACTTGGAAGAGGGCACGCACAAACAAGAATGGCACTATGTCCGAGGAAAATGCAGACAGATATGTAAGTAATTTAATTTATACATGCTTTAATAACATATTTTTATTTGTTTTTAACTTCTTTTTTTCTCTTTCTTTTTCACAGTCGAGAATGATGTGCATAAAAGAAGCGATTTCTTGCGGTGCTGAGCAGTACAAAAGTGATCAAGAAATAATTGATCTAGTAAATCCGAGCCGCAACACTCAAAATATCGTCGGCAGGGGCAGGAAGTTGCCGGGTGGTGGTACCTCATATGGATGCGGGAGTAGTTCTTATAGTGAGGGAGTGACTCGAGAACAACTCTCGGAGGTACTTAGGATTCATGAGCAAGAAAAAGAGCTGCTGAGGAAGCAAACCGAGGAGGCGCAGCAACGGGCTAATTTGGCCCATATGTATGCTAGTATGGCGCAACAAAATGCTGAGGTAAACAACGCCCGCCTAAGTCATTTGATTTCTCATTATACTTCACATGTGGGTCGAGGGTATACCGGACCTCCTAACCCTTTTATACCGCCACCCCAATTCGCTTCTATGCCTGGCATGTCTCAGATCCCTGGTATGCCTCAGTTCCCTGGTATGTCTCAGGTCCCTGTTATGCCCCAGTTCCGTGGTATTCCTCCCCCTCCCGGATTTCCATATAATGCTCCACTCAACCCACTCCAACCTCCAATTACCCAAAATAACAGTTTCACTAACTGTAATCGACCCGTTGTCAACACCACTGGCCCCTCGAGTTCTAACTCTCGGGAAAGTCCCAACTATACCGTCAGCCTAAATCCTCATCAAAATGATACTCGGACCGTCGACGAGTTGGCTCGAGATCTTGAGAATGCCAACAACATGTCCGATAATGAGCTAATTAACTCGGATGCTGATGAGGGGGATGATTCGGGTGATAATGATCAGGCCAACGGGGACTATTCAGATTAGGAGTTGTTGGTTTTAGACTTTTTATTTTGTGTAATAACTTAAGACTTGTTAAATTGTGAAACATGGATTTATTGTGATGTGTAATAATTTTAGACTTGTTACATTTGTGAAATAAGGATTTGGTGAAATGTATTCTAACGTTTTGGCTATTTAACGTATTGTAAATTAGTAGTATTGTACTGTTTAGTGATTTGTAATATTGTGGATTTGTTGAAATATATATTTTTTTCCGGAAAAAATGCCGGAAAAAAATCTGGAAAAAAACTGCAAAATGCAGTTTTTTTTTTTGCCCAGAAACTATTTAGGGTCGAAATTTCGACCCTAATCATATAGGTAGGGTCGAAATTTCGACCCTAAATTATAGTTAGGGTCGAAATTTTCGACCCTAAATTTTAGGGTCGAAATTTTCGACCCTAAATTTCGACCCTAAACCCCTTCCTGCACGAAATATTCTGGAAAAAAAATAATATAAAATGTTTAGGGTCGAAAATTTCGACCCTAAATTTAAAGAAATTTTCGACCCTAAATTATTAAATAAAAAAAGAACGTTTTTATAAACTTTTTAATATATACACGTGGATATTAAATAAAAAAAATAAAAAAAAAATTTCACAAAGATAAAAAAATACACGTGGATATAATTTAGGGTCGAAAATTTCGACCCTAAATTAAAAAGTGATTCGACCCTAATTTTTGGTCAAAATGATTTTTGGAAAGTGGTGGGCCCCAAATTTTCGACCCTAAATTGCAAAGGGTTTTTCGACCCTAGTTATTTAGGGTCCAAAACTTAGGGTCGACCAATTAGGGTCGAATATTTCGACCCTAAATATTAGGGTCGAAAACCCTTTGTATTTAGGGTCGAAAATTTCGACCCTAAACCCAAAAATTGTTGTAGTGTTGGAACACTTGAAGATTGGACTTAAGCATATCGAGATGGCAACAGAGAAGTTTTCCGACAAATATCTCATTGGGTCAGGCGGATATGGTATGGTATACAAGGCAGAACTTGAACATTTTGATAGCAGTAATCCCCTCGTGAAAAGGGAGGGCTTTACCCGGTTTGAGTCTGTGCGGCGGTGGTTACCCAAAAAAAAAAGTGATCATTCAAAGAAACGCAGTACGGTAGCCATAAAACGCATTAACAATCGAGAAGGTGAACAAGGGTTCATTGCAGAAATTGAAATTCTGACTAGCTGTAAACATGAGAACATAATCCCTCTTCTTGGTTTTTGTGATGAAGATCGTGATCACATGATCCTTGTCTACGAGCTTGCTTCTAAAGGAAGTCTTGAGGATTATATGGGAAACAGTGATAAAATGACTAATCTTACTTGGATGCAACGCTTGAAAATATGTCTTGATATCGCACATGGCTTGAATTACATTCACACCAACACAGATCAAGACAAACAAAGAATAATACACCGAGACATCAAGAGTGCAAATATTCTATTGGGCGAAAATTGGTCGGCGAAGATTGCTGATTTCGGGCTCTCCAAATTCCACCCAGCAGATCAAGATGCCAGTACTCTCAACACCAATACGATTGCAGGTACAAATATGTATCTGGATCCAGAATATGAGGAGTCTGGAAGATTAAATAAAAAATCAGACATTTACTCCTTTGGAGTTGTGTTATTTGAGATCTTGACCGGGAGGTTGGCCTATGATCCTATGTACACCAAGGTGAATGAGAAGGGTATCGCACCTATTGCACGACATCATTTTGAGAAGGGAACACTAAGGGAAATTGTTGATCACAAGATCAAGGAAGAAACAGATGAACGTGTCTTTTCTCTAAGTAAAGGACCCAATGAAGAGTCTTTGGACACATTTTCAAAAATCGCATTTCGATGTTTAGCAGTGACTCAAGTTGAACGTCCATCAATAGAAGTTGTCATCAACGAACTTGAAAAAGCGTTATCCTGCCAGGTAAGTCAATGCTTTCAAGATATATTTTTGAGTAAATTAGCTAGGCAGATGTATATGTAATAAATATGTGAAACTACAGAGAGGATCCTTATTATTACTATTTTTTCATATTGAAACGTTACCTTTGTTTAATCTAGTGACACACGCGATCTCTAGTTTTGATGTCCATTAAATTTCTCTATTAGATCGAATTAACTAAGCAAGTACAAAATTACATGAGCGTAAAAAGTTAACTTCACATAATTCCCTTTTCCTCGATCCAATAGGCATAGTCTTCTTCTCTACACCTTGCCACATTGAAGGGTACTGAAATGCATTTTCGCCTCATTTTTTGTTACTTATCAAATTGACTGTCTTATGATTCACAGGAGAACCACAAGGACAACCTCAAACTCTCACTTGAAGACATAAAGTTGGCGACGCAAAGTTTTAGTCAAGACAATATCATTGGACATGGAGAGTGTGGGAAGGTATACAAAGGTCATACTCATGGACAGAACATTATTGCTGCAAAGCGGTTGGAATGGAAGTATGCTCAGGGAGAAGCTGAATTCATGACAGAGCTTAAAATCCTTACGGAGTACAAACATGAAAATATCATCAGTCTTTTAGGCTACTCTGATGAAGAAGATGAAAAGGTTATTGTTTATGAGTATGCATCGAGAGGGAGTCTTGATAGGTACTTGAGCGATGATAGTCTTACGTGGGTTACGCGGCTTAAAATATGCATCGATATTGCAATCGGGTTGGAGTTCCTTCATGGAACTATTTCAAGTCCAGAAATGGTGATACATAGGGACGTCAACAGCAGCAACATTCTACTGTTTGATGATTGGAAAGCAAAAATTAGTGATTTTGGGCTTTCCTTCGTATGTCCAACAAATCAGGATGTAGGCTTTGTCATCGACAATGTTACAGGCACAATCGGCTATCGTGACCCACTATACTCAAAAACAGGCTTCTTAACTAGAGAGTCTGATATATTCTCGCTGGGTGCGGTTTTATTTGACGTATTGTGTGGAAAACTATCGTCTATTGAACTAGACGATGAGTATCTTTATTTACCCTTTTTGGCTAAACAATACTATTATGTTGAAAAACTTGATAAGTTGGTGTTTGAGGGTATCAAAGAACAAATTTTGCCACAGTCATATACCACATTTACAAGGATTGCCCTTCGATGCTTACATCACAGGAGGGAAAGACGGCCAACAGCCCAAGAAGTAGTCATACAACTTAAGAAAGCATTGGAATTCCATGTAAGTTTCTATATATTGACAAAATGGCTAACCTTTGATTCATATATATCTAAAACTGTGCCTTTTAATTGTTTTCTAAATTGTAAGAAAGTAAGTCTAAGAAACATAAGTTTATTTATTGATTTAATGTATATACAGGAGGATAATGAGAAATGGGAGCCAGAATTGCCCGCAGACTACAAAGGTATAATTCAAATGTCAAAGTGCCCGGAAATCTATTCTACCAAAAAGAAAGAGGAACTTTACAACATTTTTTCTACCGGAATCCTCCTTCAACAGGACAAAGTGGTAATCAGTTCGTTCTCATATCTCCTTTATTAGGTGTTTTCCGTTTCTATAATTCTTTTCCTTATTTAAAGATTATTCAAAATAACGTATGAACTTATACATCATTACATCATACGCATTGAGTCTGGTTTGTATTTCGATTTTATAACAGTTGTTGACATTCGTTGGTAATGGAGAAAGAAATCGAATGGTTTCGGCCACAATGTTTTCATACTTAAACAGTTGTCCGCACGAGTTGAAATCTCTTCCAGAATCAAGGTTATTCTCCCGACCTCTCCACCTTTGTTAGTTTTAAGTGATAAGCAAACACATGCATTATTGCTATAAGTATGTTATACTTTTGAATGTTAAAGTATAAGCTTATTCTCTTCACTGTTAATGCATGACATGATGACAAGTTGTTTAAGGTAGCATAATAAGATTGTTAATTATATAGCTATATATAATGATGAGCAAATAGGATCAAACTTAAGAACTCCGTTGACTAAGTTCACATTTTGCCCCTGGTAGAACTGCTAATACCCTGCGTTAATCAACGAAAGATAGCGCTTCATACCTCATCTCATCAGGTTAATAACAAGATTAGTCTATTAGGGATAATTTTACAAACCATCTAATAAGGTAGTTGAGGTTTGCCCCTCTTTCGGGTCCTCTATTCTCATGACACTCAATTATAAATTTGCCGAGTACAATAAACACTAATATATAATTTAAACTCTTGTTCCAAAAATTATAAAATTCAAAAGTAGAAGTGTATGGGAATAAAGGGTATGACTAATTTAGACTTGGATGTTTATAATATGTGCAGGTTTGAGACAGTAGTGGAGATATCAGATATTACCAATTTGTTCATCGAAATCAAGACAAGAGCTCAATTTTTATCTCGTAATGTTGTTTATGGAGTCTATTTAGTCTTCAAATTTTGTGAATCAAGAAACTTGGCAAATAAACCCATGTATGTTAACCTAAATTATACAAAGGGACACGACATTCTTTATGCATATTTTGCAACATGGAGAGACAACGACTGGATGATGATTGAGTTGTACCGATTCTTGAATAAGAATGAAGATGACGTTTTTGAGTTTATACTAGAGTGCTTTTCATCGTCCCACTGTGGAGATGGTGCAATTTATGTCGAAGGCATTGAATTTCGAGCTATTGAGAAGGTAAGTTTGAAAATACATACTTTTGTTTATGCTGTATAAAGGGGGTATGCATTGCATATTTATAACATGATTTGTTTTGCAGGTGAAACATGAAACAGAAAAGTTAGAGGAAGGCATCAAAGTCTTTGAAACAAACTTTGCGGATCAGGTGCTACAACTGCCGACTAACTTTGAAGAAATATTTAAGATATCCAGAAACTATGACGAGTTGTTTTGGTTGGGTGAAGTAAACGGAAAGAAACTTCTTGTGCTTTCGGCAAAGGCAGCTTTATACAAATTTTCTAATGTAAATCGTTTTACTTCAACGCCATCAGCGCAGTCCAGGTTTGCTTTTCTAAACTAACTTTGTTACATTTTCCTTCAATTTGACCTATAAATTTTCGCTCTATAGTTAACGATGAATAGATGGTTGACAAAAGTTTCACTTCTTGGATTTGGTTCTGTTTTTTTATTTGACTTCTTTTTATCGTTCATGCAGATTTCAAGAGGTGATTGAGCTTTTACCACAAAGAGTATTTCATATCAACTGCACGATCAAAAGTCAAATGTTGTCGCATGACACAGGATACGTGTGCTACCTTCTGTTCAAGCTTTCAGAAAACTGCCAAGGAATGCATTGTCCAGTGAAAGTACGAGATGTACTCCACCAAGAGAACAACGAGGCCGAATTTTTCTATTTTAGTACCCCAAGCCCAGTAAATATTCATGATGTTACTCGGGTTCCAAAACAAAGGGAAGATGGATGGAAGGAGATTCAACTGTGGCAATTTAACTCGGCTCATGAATTCAACGATGACTTTCTTTCTATGAATATGAGATTTACAAGTCTTGAAGGAACCATGTCTGGTCTCATTGTATGTGGCCTCGAGTTTCGGCCATTATAGAACTATTTAGTCTATTAGCATAGGATAATTATTCAAACTATTTATGAATCCACCGGCACACAGACTACCTCCCGTTTCAGGAGATTAGTGCGTTCACTTTATGGTTGTTTTATCATATGGAGGTCTTGATTTATACAAAGAGAAAGTTTAGCTCCCTCTTCACAGAGATATGTAGTAATCCTTGCAATTTGCAATTTAGAAGAGGCAAACCAAAGGATATCACAATATATACATTACAATTTACAAAAAGAAAAAAAAATCACATACTTGCCTCAGCTAGAAGTCCTTCGGTAGAAAAGCTCATTTTCTATCGAGGAAATTTTAAAAAAGGACAGTTAACAAGAACTGTACTAAACTCATCCTTTGGGCGTCTGTACCGGCTGCTCTCTAGATGCAAAATATCTCATCGTTGTGTACCATAACACTCATATATTTAGATACCACAGGCTGTTCAATGCTTGCATGGCAATAGCCTCATAGGTACTGCTGGGGTGTGCCATACATTTATATTACGACAAAGAACTAGCCCTAGATTTATTGAAGAGCGTCCTTGATACTAGTAACACGGCCTTCCTAACCTAGCTACATGCAATCAGTATCAGCCTCAACTGGTCTGGCTCTTTGGACAACACCTCACTCACTCAGAATATAAAATCACATACGAGTCTGGACAAATGACAGCAATTTGCACATGAATTACATTGTACATTTTAATAATCAGTTTGAAATCCCAGAGATACTAAAGTAAATTGTAGCTCAGCTTCTGACTTGCAGAAGTAGGTGAAATCGTTAAACACTAGAAGTTATCGTCTACCTTTACATAGAATACACACAGTGTTCTTAAAAAGCAGTTCTGAGAGGTTAAGATATTTGGTTAATGTTACAAAAACATATATGCCACATGGCTTATTCTTGTTCTTCCTCTTCTTGTAGAAGGTTTTATCTGTTGTCGTGAGCCCAAAAACCACGTACATCTATAAGCATACTTGCAACGGTTCCACCCTGTTTGCATGATAGCAAATCTGAATGTGTGATCCTTAGAGGATCAGCTGGCTTCACCATATCCCAGATTTCGTCTCGGACATCCTCTATGCATAATTCATAGTTTCCACCCTCGATCCATTTTTTGTGCACATCTCTGAATTGGATATAAGCAAAAACAGCACAATTAGAAGCTTCCCACATTTTACTTGATAGCTTTGAAAGATACGGTGTTTAAAGAGCTCATTTGAAAAGTCTCTATATCTAGCATATTCTTTTTGACCCATCTACTGATATATATGATCGATCTGGGTTATGTTTTATCTTTAGCAGGTACGACCCAACCCATATGGCCCATTCAAGAAAGTACCTATTAACACCCAACCCCCTTTGAACTGTTTCCCAACCCATCTGATCAGCCCTTTTTCAACCTCTACTTGAAAGCGTCGTCTTTTAGGTGATATGTATCTCATAGTTGAGGCTTGTGGAGACAGTCAGACAACTCATGTACCACAAGCACGAAAACTAGAGATTTCATTATTTTAGGAATGGTATATCAATTTCAACTATAAATGCTACCCTTCTTTACTTCCATTTAGATTTAGATGATATAGAGCCTAATTGAAACTGAAAAAAAAATGCTATAAAATGTTACCGGAAGAGTGTGAATATCAGCTGTTGTGAGGAAGCCCCTTCCGTAAAGATCTAGACATATGGATAGATATGTTATATCCTCTGGACTATCTTTGTTCTCTAGCGCTAGAACAAAGTCAAGGAAGCTCTCAAAGTCCATCTCCCCAGCATTAGCATTTTCAGACTTTCCACGGCGCAAATGCTCATCAAAAGCTATGAGAAAATACAAAAAAAGAGAGCATTTCAGAAATAAAATTACACAGTAACTAAGAGTGCCACATTGCAGATGGAATATGCATAGGATAATCTAACCACAATAAATTTCTAGAGTTTGTAGGTATATATGAATTGGAATTTCAAATTGATGCTATAGGAAGTATAGACAAAAGACAGTGACATGGCCATAAACATTAACTATCTGTTATGGTTGAAACGTCGAATATTATAAACACGTCTTATCAAACTATTAAGTTTGTGGATTAAAAAGGTTTGTCGTCCTTTTGACCATTAACAAAAACTAAAAAACATGTCATTATAAATCCTTCCTTGTAAAATCAATTGAAAACAGAATTTAATCGTAACACAAAATTAAAGCATGCATTTTTAGCTCTCCTGCAGCGTGGCCATATAGCCAAATGCACATTTTTAGCTCTCCTGTAGAGTCACCATATCCAAATGCACATTTTTTGCTCTCCTGAAGAGTCGCCATAGCCAAATGCACATTCCAAGGTTCATAGTCATTGTCGTAGATCATCGTTTGTAGAGTAGACTACCTAGTCACGGGGGAGCCTTCGCCAACAAGCATTGTCACGGTTTCTTTCTTTTGACAGAACCATAGCCAAATGCACATTCCAGGTCTATAATCATTAAAATAATAAACCACCAGTAGAGCAGACTCTGTGGTTGACTCCTTTGGGAGGTAAGCGTGGAGCCTTTGCTAAAAATTATGGTCATGGTTCCTTTCTTTTGAAAGGGGTAGATGAACCAATTGATCATTTACGAGCTTTTATCAAAACGATCTAATATGCATCTATAACTGGTCATTATCATGTACACACGTACATAGTATCACACATAATACACTACGTGACCCAATTATTCAACATATGAGAAAAGACATATAAAGCTAGACATAATAAATTTAACTAGATAATCAATCAAGGAACGACCACCTCAAAAGAATGATTATACTAAGACTTTAGCAATGGCTTCAATCAGTCATAATATGGTCATACCAAGACTCTTTCCTTTAGATTTCGAGAGTTCCGAAACAGCCAAATAAAAGATCTAATAGAAAATTTCCCATCTATGAAGTGAAACAAAACTAACGGCTATAAGATGTTATCTACGAAAAAATTAGCCAAAGGTCAGTTGTAATGTCAAAATTAGCAAAATGTGGATGTCAAAGATCCCCACTACACATAATCATGGATTCCCCTAATAGTAAACATGATGATAAATCCCTCAAATGTAGCTAAACTATAACAGCTAAAGTGAAACCACTTCCCAAAATTTCATAATACTCCCTATTGACTGAAAACGACCACACCTCAATATAATGATTATACACTAATATATTAGCAATGATTTCAATCAGTTCAAATAGCCATTATATAAGTCCACCATAAAAGAACCTTTTAGTCATGTGGGTTTGGTCATTCCAGGACTTTTTCCTTTCCATTACAAGAGTTCCCAAAACAGCCAAATAAAAGATATAATAGACCGACCATACTGAAAACAACAAAAAAAATCTCATCTACGAAGTGAAACAAAAATTTAGACAAAGGTGCATTATACAAATATAAGGCAATCATCAAGTATTTCAAAAAGCAAGCCTATTGACCGAAAACGTCAAAATTAGCAAAATGTGGAAGTCAAAGATCCCTCCACGCAGTGGCGACAGGAAGGGGGCAGGGTGGGCACGTGATCCCCAACGAGCCCATTTAAATTGTAGTTTCTAAAAGTTATCAAAGTTTGCCCCAGCCACCCCGACCCCCCGACCAATAACTATCTGGCTCAGACCCTGCCTACACACAATCATGATTTGCGACCTATCGTTATTACAAATGTTTGTAACATATCATAATACATTTTCCCCTAATAATAACATGATGATAACTCCCTCGAACGCAGCTAAACTATAACAATTAGAGACAAACCAATAATCAAAATTTCATAGATGAGTTTCAATTCACGATGAAGTTAGGGGGATGCCTTCATAAATGAGTTAGTGTTGATTAGCTTCTTATGAGCAAAGAGCCTCTAGAAGAAACAGCTTATTTGCTTAAGAGTGGTTATTTTGAAAGCTTATGTGTGAGAAAATAAGCCAACTAAGCTACTAAAAAGCTTATAATGCTTCATAAACTAAGCTATAAGCTGACATAGTAGTAATTGTGCAAAAATATATAAAAAGATAAGTCCACCTCAATAAAAATGATTATACTAAGATGTTAGCAACGGGTTCAATCAGCCATTATATAAGTCCACCTTAAAAGAACCTTCTAGTCGTGTGGGTTTGGTCATACAAGACTCTTTCATTTCGATTTCAGGAGTTTCCAAACAGTCAAATGAAAGATCTAAGACAGTTATTAAGTGTTTCTAATAGCAAGCTGAAAAGTCATGTGGTTCAAAAGTCATCCTTAACGTATTTTATACTAATAAGAACTCAGAATCGATTGATTCAAACTAGAGGTGGCAAAACGGGCGGGCGGGCACGGGCACGGGCTTAATGGGCGTGGGCTAAAACGGGCACGGGCTAAACGGGCGCGGGCAAAACGGGCGGGCTAAATAAACACGGTCTAAATGAGCACGGGATAATCGAGCGAGGATCCAAGCGAGCTAGCATTAAAAGCTAATAAATTCCGACATCAAAATGAAACACTGATATCACAATTACAGTTAAAAAAATAAACATGTGTATATTAACTATCATTAAAATGTATTCATTAATACAATACAACAGTTGATGACTCGATAGCTAGCTAGGGAAATGTGTTTAAAGAAATCAAAAGATAGCCCAAATATTTACGTAATTCGGTAGTATTTACCATAGTTCTAAATAGCTCGCTATAGCCCGCCTTAAGGCGCGCTAAAACTTGAGGCGTGGCCTCCACGCTACGCAATAGGTTAAGGCACGCTACGACATGAGGTTCGATGATTTTTTGAATTTAACTCCAAAAAATGAATATTGTCACATGTAACTAGAGTTTTCTAACTTTAATTAGTATGTACAACACTTATTATGGACTTAGTATAAATACAATAATAAAATATGATAAAACAAATAAATATTTTATATGTTGTGCCGCTATAAGCCACGCTGTAGAAACGCTAAAGCTTCGCTTTAGCCGCTAAAGCGTGTAGCTTGGAAATGCCGCTACGCCACGCCTTGCGCTATTTGTAACCATGGTATTTACTCCCTACTTAATTATTGAAGAAAGAAACAAGAAAAGAACAGCTGCCCGCCCACGCCCGCCCATTTGTATTTTTCAGCTCGCCCAAACCGCCCATACAAAAAAAGGATGGGGCAAAAAGTGCCCATTACTTTTAAAAAAGTGTCAAAAATCGCCCAAAGTTTATTAAATGGGAAAGATTTTCCACCTCTAATTCAAACTATAATATGTTAATTATCTCATCAATATTTGCCATAGTGATTATATAAGAAAAATAGAAGTTTGGACAAAAAGTGTCCCAAGACTTCGGGTCAACCCAGGCCAGCCCATGCAAAAAAGTGTTTGTTTCGACCCGTCACTCGAGTCAACTTAGAGTATCAACTAATGAAGAAAAATTCAAGGTAAATGAAAACAAGGGAATGTACAAGAAGGGGACTTTCATACCAGATTTAACAAAGTTGCATGGAAAAAGATGAAGTCATCCATCAATTTCACATGAACTTCAAAAAGAGAAAAGACATCGTTCCAGTTCGTTTAGTGTGATGAATAACAAGCCATACCTAATCGCTTTCAACCAAGAATGTCGGTAGTTCATCTAATAGAAATACTTTACATTCTTCAACAACGCACCAGCGATTGTAACCCTTTGCTTCTGACCCCACTGAGAGATTGTAGTGGTCTTT
The DNA here is from genome assembly GCA_025667525.1 of Glebionis coronaria. Taxonomy (NCBI): domain Eukaryota; kingdom Viridiplantae; phylum Streptophyta; class Magnoliopsida; order Asterales; family Asteraceae; genus Glebionis; species Glebionis coronaria. The sequence continues at coordinate 18,392,937 of CM046878.1, read as the reverse complement.
GAACACATTGAGCAATTGAGATTTATTATATGAAAGTACAATTTGGAATGAAAAGTAAACGTAATTACTTAATTACCAAGCACTGCAGGAACCGTAATAGTAGTAACTTTAATTATCATAAATCTCTTTTTCAAACAGTAAGACTTAAATCAAAAAATTAGCAAGCGTTGTGTAACAATTAAGCCTAGCAAAGAGCTTGGGACAAGAAGTTACACAGAGCAGTAAGGAAGAGATCCATGTAATGTGGTATTTTGGTAGCAAAGAACACATCATAGCGGTTCCGCCAAGAGAAAATATTAACCTTTCAGGGAAGAAGTTGATTTCAACGAACGTTTGTAGGCGTCAAAGTAAGGGATTGGTATGAGCTAGCATACACATAAGCACCTAAAGGGTCGTCTAGTGAGCAATTAGCTCATCTACTTCCTGTGTTGGTCTAAATTATCTCTGGTCCAGGCCCAATTGAAGGATAAGCTCCAAGGCAGACGCAAGGTGATGGGGTACATTGTAGACGGGCCAGGTCCAACATTAATCGAGACAAGGGCTCTGATGTAGTCTAGTGGTCAATGAATGCAATGGGTTATTAAGGTGGTTACGGGCATATTGGAGGGGTGAGGGAGCTATATTATAAACAGGGGCTGATTTGTCAGATTCAGGACGCAAAAACAGGGAAAGAACGTACAAAACCAGGTGTCACAGACCCAAATATCCAACCAAAAGTGAGGTTTTGCCCATTACCAATCTTTCTTTATAAGCCAGAGGGAAATCATGATTCCATTGTGTAAGTTCACAATGGGGTTTAAGGACCCGAGGGCAGACTAAAAGTGGAGAGAAGATAGAATTCAGTATGGTTACCATGGATGGAACGAATGATTTTAGTGGCATTAATGGTTGAACCCTGTCTCTGAGTAAGGATGTATAAGTTATCTATTTCACAACGTTTCATTTTTGTACCAATCATATACGCATACTTTATACTCCAACAACCGAATTAGATATTGTACATCTATTACGTGCTAAAATACAAACAAATCCTTATTGTTTAAAAAGAGAGTAACGGAGCCAGTGGTGGATGGCAGGTACCGTATAAAACTAACAGTGCAAAATCATTTACTAGACAGTCAAGCATTTAATCAAACTCTTGGTGTACACATACGATTCAACAATAAAAGACAAATAAGGATAAATTCAACGATTTTACCTTAAGGGTTTGATTAATTTCAGCGTGGTTTAGTAACCTCTGTTAACTGGTTGGAAATTCAAATCCAAAATAAGCAGAAATAAGCTGATAAGCCAAAACAAACACGCCCTAAAATCAGTAGTCACTTTTAGCCCTATGGCATGACTGATGACCTACTCCAAAAAAGACACACAAGGCAAGATGTATGGAACAACTCTTAAGTGGTGACGCGAACTTTTCCAAAACCAGCTGACAACCTATTTTCGCACTAGACCTTCTTAATAGGTAACACGTCATTAGAATTCTAAACCCTACTCAAGTTGATATCACAACAATACCTTATAAAACAAACAGCGCAAAATCATTTATAAATCAGTCAAGCATTTCATCAAACAGTTGGTGTACACATACGATTCAAAAGGCAAATTAAAAGATTTTACCTTTTTTGTCGTTTAGTAACCTCCATTAACTGGTTGGAAATTCAAATCCAAAATAAGCTCAATTAATATTAATGGTGGATCATACCTAAACCTGAGAGAGTATGAATATTTTGTTGTTCCTTTTTTTAACTTTTTGATATTTGGAGTAATGTTTTTAACTTTGTTTGAACTGTTGATTAAACAGTGACTCGGTGGTTTGATCAGGTCAATTAATAATTGTTTAGTAAAACTTGGTTGGTTAGAGTAGTGTTAAACCATGATTAATTTGGTCGGTTGAATCGTTTGAACTATAGACCGTAAATAAATTCGAGGAACATCTGGCTCGATGCGGTTAATTAAAAACCCGGTATTAGAATATTAATTTGGAGTGAGTTATTGATGTTTACTTTTTGAGATTTTTTTATATTTTTAGTAAAGTTTTTATAATAAAATGAGGATGTAAAAAAATTACTCGACATTAAAAAGAGATGAGGTGGGGGAGTGAGAATTAAGGTTAAGCATAGGGTCGAAACAGATTTGAACAAAAAATAGAACCAAAATCAGAACCGATTTTTTAGAAAAAACAAAATCGAGAATCGAACCGATTTACACGTATAAAAGCAAAAACCAAGCTCGTTATAACCGGTTCGGTTCGGTTTGGATGGTTTGAATCGATTTAGCGTCGGTTTTGAGCCGAACCTAGCTACATATCCAAAACCGAAAACCGAATTTGCTCGGTTTTAGGTTCATTTGCTCAACCCTAGTGAGAAAAGGAGATATGGAGAGTAAATAGATTTCGATATTCTCGGCTCTCGTGCCATCCTTAATACTTAGTGAATCCTCAAAATAAAGAATATATTTTTTATGAGTTTTGCTAACGCCAGCTCTTAGGGTTGTTATTACCAACTCATTTTCAAAAATTTATTTGAAAACAATGTAAATTGTCCAAATAAAATCATTTAAATTCATTCAAAATCACTAACAACTTCCTATAATTTCGCACACACAAATTCAATTCACATTTTCATTGGTTATATTGGCGACAAATGTGGATCATGTTTCGGAACATGTCTTATATATAACATATTTTGCGGAAAAGTAGTTGTTATCAACTTTAGCATTTCCCTTTTTTTATTTCGAGATTTCTAAAATAAGTGTTATTTATTATTTAGCCAATCAATACGTTTTTTTATTCATAAATGAAATATTTGATTGACGACAATCACGTTTATTAGAAATTCTCCAATTTTTATTATACTTTATTTTAAGAAATAAAGACAAATGGTGTGAAAAAAAGTGTGAATAGGAAAAAAAAACTGATTTCAAACTGATCCGGTTTGAGTTAAACCGGCTTAAAAATTGATCCGGTTTTGATAGAAAAACTAACTAGTCCATGTCTAATGCTCGATACACTTGGAATAGATTTATGATGTATTGTGGTTTAAAAATTGATCCGGTTTTGATAGAAAAACTAATTTTTCGATGTCTAATGCTCGATACACAAACTCGATACACATGGATAGATTTATGATGTATTGTGAGATAGTTATTGTCGTTACAAAAAGCCATACTTCACATTAAATAGGTATTTAAATAGCTACTCCAAATACAGTACGACATTTTTGTAGTCGTGAAAATTCTATAAGGTCGACATGTTATTTCTAAACAATGACATTTTGTTTTGAGAAAACTAGTATCATGTTCAGGGGTTTTGTGTTTAACAACCCGATAACCGAATAGATGAACACCTCAAGTTAAAAAGAAGCAAGTATAAAATAAAAGTTGGAAGGTTAAAAGGCAAATAAACAAGGAACAAGTAATCGAAAAGTATACATCTTCCATAATGCAGTATGGGTCACACAGGTCAATAACAAACAGTTACCATCACACCCAGGTGCACCAAATCACAAATACACATCAAACTGTCATATATGTAGCTCCATATCAAAACTATACTTCATTGCACTAAATAGTATAAACCATCTTTCTCAGATTAAACAGAGGAATCGTGGTGTCTCATCTCATAAAAAAACACTAACGACTAATCATCACATGCCACAGACTGATGTGTGAGCCCACAATGTCGTCGAACTCCTTAGTAGTAAAAGGCTTCTTGTCATTCCACAACATCTATAAAAAAAACATCCATAAGCTCTATTTTAGATAAAAAAGAGATTATTGCAATATAAAACTACAAGTTTCAGACTGTACAAAGATGCAAGAAGGCTTAAAACTTTGTGGATACGAGATCTTGGGGAAATAATAGGTCAAATGCAGCTTCTTTTTTTCTTACATTTATCTATTCACTGTCATTTATTCTTCAAAACCTATTATTGCTGATGTATTATGCAAAGTGAAGTAATGTGATATGAAATACATGGAGGTGGAGAGTATCCTATAGCCGAGATAAGAGTGACAAATGAGGTACCACTAATGTAATAGAATTCATACAACAAAGAACCCTGTGGATATTTAGTAAGCCTAACACGTGAAAATATATTGTAACACTTTGTCAAAGAAAAGTATATGTTGTGACATTTCTGGCGGAGTATGAAAGCAGTTACAAAGGCATTACCAAAATTGGGTAAGATTTTATGATTAATATCAATATTTCATAAGCCAAGTACATTGGGGAGTGTGGAAACATGGTAATTGCCGAGACACATATAGAAAATTGATGTCTTGTATCAGTTGTAAAAACGTTTGGCTATGCATCTCTATCAGTTCAGCAAATAGCTATGTACAGGTTTAACTAACTAGTTAAACTTATTTTTTTGTTCTTGAATAAAGTTCAAATATCAATATGTGGCTCGCTAGACCTGATTCAGAATCCTCCTATCAACACAAGAGTGGTGTTAAGATAGTATACCTTGATTTCCAGCCAAAGCTGTGTTTTATCATCTTATGTACTTTCCTCCGATCATCTTTAAGGATAGAAATCCTCGCCTTAGTTACAGCCCCTACGTGAAGTCTAAAAGGAGACTGGTCCTTTCCAATAGCAAAGCCATGCTCATCGAAAGTAACATCATTAAGTTGTTTCTTATTCTTCTTTTTAAAGGTGTAGATTCCTATCTTTTTCCTTTGAGGCTGTGGTTCTGGTTGTTCAACCATATTTTGCCCAACCATATCATGCTCATCCATGCCATCCTAACCTTAACAAAACACGCAACAATAATTCACTCAAAAGTTCGAATAACAAGTCAATATCAATAATATAATGGTGTTATGTATGCATCTGGTCTGCATGACTATGAATGTATTTTAAAAGAAGTACTTTGGCTATTGTAATGTTCAGATCAAAACAAACTTTCAAGGTAAAATAAACAAGTTTCAAATGACAGGCCGGGACATGTTGATTTCAATGTGCTTATTTAGATGAAATCTTGAATAACTTTTGTAACCTCGTTAAACCTAATAAGCCATTAACAGACTGTATTCAACCAACACTTTCTAATCAAGTAATCCTTCTCTAAGCCTAATTGCATAGTACAACATAAGCAAAATCAAGCAACGTCTAAAAACCTTGAAATTTCCTCAATTTCTATATAATCAAAGAAGTCGAGACAAGTAAACATTTTTAATACCTTATTTCAACCTTCATATCAAATAAAACCCTTAAATTTAATGAACTCAGTTGACACTTTATTCCTTTATATCACATAAAACCTAGACATTTCAATAAACTCAGTAAACTGTTTATAAACTTATTAGTTATTACTTTGTTAAACCTTATATTAAAAAGACATGATTTAGTCCTAGACATCAATTAACTAAAAAAACCTATGACTACACTAAGACATAAACGGGACATGAGTAAACTTAGACAACATAGGACACACGAAATCCCCCGTATATAACAACAACCTGAAACTCCTATCTTGGACGGCAAATAGGATGTTCAAACGACGTATTTGTAAGAGCAAAAAATAACACAAAATTTGCATGCAATATATATCAATATGGTTTTGTCCAAAATAGATCAAATTTAGTGATGCATTATCTGAACTCAAGGGATACCTCACTGCCGACAGACATTTTCACAGGTCACAGGCACCACTTCCTGTGGGTTGTGCCTCCCAATTCAGCCCACGTCAGCCCATGCCCGCAGCGATAAAACTCCAAACCAGGTAGTACTGCACCACTCCCAGCTCATCAGAAGGGTGCATACAACTGCTTTTTGTAACTCTTATCAAAATGCAGTTCAAATTCATATAAACCCTAAATGTAGTGAACGAAATACATATCAAATTCCAAAAATCTGCTATCCATTACATGAACTAATGTTTAATACGTTGCATACTAAGTTTGCATAGTTTTGCTTTTAATACAAATAACAATGTCACACCGAGTTCTATTAGTGTTTATCAACATATAGATAGGTATTAGCATTTCACTTTGGTCACATACACGATAGTTATGTAGATATCAGGTCTATAGCAGGAATCATGTTGTTTGACTTGTACAAATCAATATGATTCAGTTATCATAACTTCCAATTTAACAACATTATCACACATTACACGATTCAGGTCATATGAAGCCTTGGAAATACATATAAACAGAATGCGGGTATCAAAAAACAAGCATACATTTTTTATCGAACAATCACATACACACAGACCGATAATAATGAAGCTATATATAAAATATAATAGCTCCATTCAACAAAGTAATCACAAAATTAGTTGTAACAGCTGCACGACAGACTAATATCATATACGCTATAATATATTCAGTTTTATTCAAAAATCACCAAAAATACATCTCAAGTCCAAATAAACACACTAACAAACTAAATATAAGATCTTCAATTATATACTAAAACACAAATATTACATTTCAAATTCATATAATCACACCGTAGCAATGAATAAACCGGATTTGTATCTAAATCGAATCTTAGAGCTACGTGCTATCAATATACTTTACCAAAGTTTACATTCACCATATAATCACACCATAGCAACAGTTCATGTGAGATAAGGCCTAGAAACACACACAGAAATTAGTTGTTACAAATTTAAAGAAAATTATAACGAGCTAACCATCTAACTGCTATCTAATCACAGAAGCATAGCGAACGAAAATACACACACAAACTCCTACACACACAGAATTATAACTTACTCTGTAGTCATGAGGCACACTCACGCACCAACAGTTTGTGTCAGTCTTTCAAAAGGGTGATAACATCACTTTTAATTGTGTACCGCACCATGTGCTCTTGTGCTAGCCGACTTATGTGAGCCCTAAAAAGCTTCAACCAACCAAACACATACTATATGTTTTTCTATCAAAGCTTCTTCATGAATGAGTCCGATACATAAAGTCTTGGAATGAGGGCAATAAGAGTGAACCCAAAGAAATAGAAGAAACTGAGCAGGAATTTCTAGAAACTGGTGCTCGTCACTACCATGAGCATAAAGATTCGAAATCCATGATGAAGTTAGTCAGATCATTTTGTTCTATGAAGTCTAGACGTGTATTCTTGAGATCGTTATGAGTTGCTGCTCCTGGAAGAAGAATAATTGGGTAATTATTAAAAGCTGGCAAGGTCATGGGGCGATATCTATAAAGAGGCGGGTCTTTTCATGAAGGCTGGAGATTTTAAGGGCGCAAATAACACTCGTGGTAAATGGCGGGCTGCAATTTACAAAACAACAGAGTCCATCATTAATTATGGAGTCAAACAAGCAGTTTTGCTATCTAAAACTACTTCCTATGATCCAAAAATAATGCAAGTTTTGTAATCATATAAGTAAAACTATTCAGGCGGACCTTTTAACTGATTACTAAAATCAAAAAACATTTTGATATATTTTGAGTCTCGCATAAAATGATTGTGTTCGCTTATCAGTTTATCCCCTGTATATAAATAAGCTCATAATCTAAACAAATAAAACACTAGTAAAACAAGTAAAAATTAAGCAGAACCAAAAAAAAGAATCCAATCTAAATAAACAGATACATATAAGCAATATTTACAATAAATAAAATCATTAAACGGATAAGAATGAACCGCAGCTTGGTTAATAATTCCGAAATTAAGAAACTTATAGATTAGATGTATCTACCTTGATGTAAAAATTCCGAAAGCATCTGTTACAACAAACAAAGATGATGAAAAAGAGATGATCCCATGCCACATGCCAAACACTCCTTTCAAACCGAATCATCATGTTTTTGTTTGTTTTTTCTTAAGCAGAAGCAGAGTGAGTGTGTTAAGGCGGCTGTGTTAGTAAGAACCCTAATTTTGAAACACCTACAAAAAGTGTTTTATGTCGGCTGGTGTAGTAGTGTGAGTGACCAGGGTTCAATTGAGCCAAACCGAAAAACCGAGCGGAACAGAACCGGTTATTTTTTGGTTGGATTTTTTGTTTGGTGTATTTATATCGGTTTTCCTCGGTTCAGTTTGACTTCGAGCTAAAAATAAGAATCACACGCATACTATATATTTAATTCTTTTTTTTTTTGCTTTAACTAGGTTTGATTTTGCTCGGTTTAATTTGATTCCTGTTTTTTTTTTAAATCGCTTTTCATTTTGATTTTGCACTGATATCAATGCTCAGCCTAAAATAATACTATCCAATAATAATAACTAAATATTTCTTTGATACAAACATAAATTGTAAATCGAATTTTAGTTTTTTTTTTAACAAATGGATACACATTCACACATGTTATGTTTGTACACATTCACACTAGTTATCATTGTTTTAATTTACTTTTTGAAACTTAGATATGTTCATGGAAAAAAAAATTGTTACTTTTTTATGAAAATTTGTGACCTGGCCGAGATTGTCAAATTTAGTCAATCCCGTTCAACTAAAAAACCAACGGTTTAATCTAATTCACAAACAAACAAAAACTCAATCACATCCGGTTCAACCCGCTGAATCAACCCGGCTTTTCGAAAACATTGACTTCAACTTACCAACCCAATCACATCCGGTTCAACCCGCCGAATCAACCCAGCTTTTGAAACATTGACTTGCAATAACCCGAAACAACAAACACCACCTACAAACTTGAAGTATCAAACTGAAACATTCAGTTTAACTTACCAACCAAGTACTTATACTTTTTTAGTTTGTTTTCATTGAAGCATTTCATCAAACACCTCATCTTCATTACCTTAAACTCTTTCAATTCATTGTTATACATAAGACTAATTGGATTTCTATAATGTGTTTTTGCATTGTGAATTACACGAGTAATAATGTTGAAGATTATGCAATTGAGACCCAAACTGTAAGCTATTCTTTGGTTCCGATTTTGAAAAATTGTTCTTTGAAAATACCAAGTGGTCAGTTAGTTTTGGATGTTGCTCGGGACTAATGGTTGTGGTAAAATGTACTACTCTACGGAGTAGTATTTTTCAAGGTAATTTTTCTCTTTTTTAAGCTTCTTTTTTAGCTTATAAGCTTACCTGATTTAGCCTTATATTTCTTAAACCATTTTTTCTGACTTGTCATGAAACATATGGGTTTATATAAGCCCATGAGTTTCAAAATAAGCCTGAAAAGTAGGCTTATGAAACCTAAGGCGAAATCGCATCACTAGAATGTGCATATTAGCGCACTTTTTGAAAGTTTGCAACATTAAATGGAATAGTTTTAGTTTGCAAGCCGGGATGTGAAGTAAAGTAAAATGCTAATTTATAGCCTAAACCCATTTGTGAATGTATACTTAACTAGCTTTGGAATTGCTTGTTATGTTAAAGTTAAACAATAGTGCCATCATTCTATTAAGTTTTTTGCTTGTATAATACTAAAAGAGTATTTGTGTTTTCTAGTTGTTGGTCCGAAAGTTTTAGTCAAATACCAATTATTCGCTTGCTTACAAAGTGAAAGTGGCTTACTTTGGGTACTAAAATGAAGAAGAGTGTATGTCAAATGCCGGTTATGAGACTACAATGTCTTTACTGGACCATTTTGTAGTTTTAGTGGTTAATAAACTTGTACTCTTTTGAGATTATGTTACATTGTTACACGAGCAAGAATTTTGGCGTGTGTTTATGATTTTGGTGAGGTGAGATAATCTTAAAAAAAAGGAAAGGTTTCTTTAATGTATCAGAATATAGATACGAATAGTGTTGAATGCACCATTTCGACTGTGATTTATGATGTAATAAGCTTATAAAAGCCCATGTGTTTCAAAATAAGCCGGAAACATAGCCTTATGAAGCATAACACAAAATCACGTAAGCTTATAAGCCCAAAAATATGCTTAAACAAACACCCCCTTTCATATACCTGGATATTAAGTTAAGGAGAATGGTTATTTATAGCCTAGACCCGTTTGTTACTAATATGGGAGTAGTTTACTAGCTTTAGAATTGCTTGTTATGTTTTGTTTAAAAAGTTAGGTATAGTAACACCTAAATAATATCATGTTAGTCAAAAAGTACAACCATCTTAGCGCCACCTCAGTATAAGGGTTTTCGGCACACGTCTCGTTCATCATATTAACGAAAACGTGTTGAGAGAACTCAGACATTTTTTCTTGCTAATTAAAAAACGATAAATATTTGATAAAAAAAAGTTTGTGATTTAATTTATATTTTATTTTACCGTTAAATAGGGGTTTTGAACTAGGAGGCCAAATCAGAAACATAGGATCATATGTGTGTGTGTTGGGGGGGGGGGGGATTTTTTTAAAATCTACTCTGACCCGTATTCTCCTGACAACGAGGTTGGCTTTCGTTCGACTAAGGTACCGTAACGACCAACAATTGATAGCCAACACCGTTGGGGCTTTACGACATCTAGCTCTTACACCATTGGGACGTCCTTTCATGATTATTGAAATATGAACGGAGCAAACGAGCCACAATTTATATGTATATAGCCTTTTTTCGTTATTTATAACTCCTTACATGTATATATTATTTCTCTAGATGATTATGATATATCAAAAGCACCATGAAAATGTTCAATATCCAAAACTCTCGTTAGTATCTTTCTCATATAAGGTTTAACATTTGAACATGAGATGGTATAGTGACGCTTTTTGTCTTTTAAAAACAAAAAAGGGTTAAGTTTTTAAATGCTCTAAAATATTATTTTTTAAATCCGTTAAATGAGGATTTTTTTTAAATGTCTTATGTGACTTATTCAATTTATACGATTTATAAAAAAGTTAAAATGGTATTTTATTTTTTATTACACATGTCAGATAATAGTACATTCGTGTAATAAAAAAGTACTTGTGTGTAAAAAGTTATTTTATACAATTTCGTTATATTTTTTATGTGATTTGTATTAAAAATAAGTTTTACTATAAAATAAAATAAAATAACCTTTTTAATTGATTTAATTTAAACTTTATTTTTATACAACTTGTACTATTGTTAAGCAATAATTTAATATTTGTGTAAAATTCCTTTTAATAAAATTGATACGTACTTTTATGCGACCTGTACAAATGTTTTAATAATAAAAAGTAATATGAATAAAAGTGCAAAAAACAAGTATTTTGTAAGAGTTTATTTGATACAACTTTTATGTAATTTTCATGCGATTTATACTTTTTTTAATTTTATATAAAAAAAATTATATATTTTTTACATATTTTTTCAAAAAAGTTTTATTTATAGAAAGTAAAAATTATTTTTTTAACAAACTTAATATTAGTTTAAAAACTTTGTTACATTTTTTAGGTATTTATTTATTAAAAATACTTTTTATAAAAAATATTTTTTTAACTTTTGGTAAATAATGAACGCATATATCGAACAAGAGGTGAGATCCTTATAGAATATGCATCAAAAAAGAAGGAATGAAGCAATCTCAACCATCCATTCAAGTTCCATCTAATAATATATATTAATCTTTTTAAATTTAATTTAAAAACCCATTTTCATCCTATTTCTTAAAAATTAAATATCTCTCAAACCGTTAATCGTTACGAAAAACTAATTATACCATCGCGACGGAATTAAGTTATCTTTCTATAGATAGGCACTTCTATACACTTTCGGCAAACTTTTTTTTTTAAAAATTTACGCATAAAAAATTACATGTGATTCTCGAAAAATTACATGTAATTTTCGAAAATTACGTGTAACTTTTTTGGCGAGAATTTTTAACACTGTAAATCGTTAACTTTTGTGTGAATTACATGTAATTATATGTGAATTACATGTAATTTTTGTAATAAAATAGTTTATTAGTGTTAAATGCAAATCACATGTAATTATGTGTGAATTACATGTGATTTTTGTAATAAAGTGGTTAGTTAGTGTTGAATGAAAATTACATGTAATTTTGTGTGAATTACATGTAATTTTGCTCAAATCACATGTAATTTTATAAATAATTACATGTAATTTTGCTCAAATTACATGTGATTTTATACAAAATTACATGTAATTTTGCTTTAAATCACATGTGATTTTATAAATAATTACATGTAATTTTGCTCAAATTACATGTGATTTTATACAAAATTACATCTAAACGCACGTTACAAGTCTGAAGAAAAGTTCGAAACAACCCATTAACTTCATCTTTCAAAGCGTGAGCCCATCAGAAAAACTCTTCACCTTCATATCCATCTCCTCCACAACCCGACCTTCCACCTCATCAATCAGTTCACGCACAATCACTGTTTGTTTCGTTAAGTCATCAACATCCAAACCTTATGACCATTCACTTTCATCTCGTCAACTATCACCTTCTGCATCTAGTTAACATGTTCATTCCTAGGCTGATCAGCATGATCACCCACACCCATAACCCAATCACACTACCAATGAGTCTCGCGTCACTACACGACCTACTACTACCATGGTCCTCGCTATTCTCAGAACCCTCTCCATCACCCGCAATTGGTGAGACTACTAAGTCACCGTCTAGCTTAGTTTCTTTCTTAACAGGAAGTCCTCTACGTATCCTCCTCCATTTTTCAAACCGGACCGTTTTTCGACAATCGGAGACGACAGACCCATCGCCTAGCTTTCCCAATTATTACATACTACTACTACTTTTTAACTTATTACTGTATCATCCTTAAGATATTGTAATAAAGATAATTGACTACTTGATCCCATAACTAGTACTGTATTACGTATACTACTTAATACAGATCCTGAATCAAGATCATAACTTTTTGGCGCCAAATCATCAAGATTATCCGGACCTAATAGGGTCAAGATCGAGACTTTTTCACTCCAAATTAAAAATTAAATAGTGATTTAGAATCTACTCCATGATGGTAGGCGCGACGTCGGTGGGGTGCGACGGCGATGATGCAACAGTAGGGGTGTGACGACGGTGATGGTGATGGCAGATCATGTTGTGTTTGTTTTGGTAACTGGTTTGTTTTTTTTGGAAATGAATGAGAGAGATAGACCATAATAAGAAGTGTAAAATTATTAAAGATAATCGTAGTCGTTAGATTGGTTTTAAAATGAAAGGCCCAGATTTGTTCTTTTTTACTTTTATATGCATGTGTTCCCTCTAGAACTTTTCTCTATTGAACAAGCGGCAATTTGTTGGAAAATAATGGTGCATAATCCAACGGTCGAAAGTGCATCCCATGATAGCTATCATGCACAAGACCATACACTAAAGTAATCCGGTAGAAGGGGTCAATGAGAATGACAGCGGTTCAGTGATTGAGTTCAGAAGGTTCAGTTATTTTTTTTTCTGTTTTTTTTTGTGTGAATTTTTTTAAATAGATAAAACGGATAAGTTTGTTGATCTAACTTGGATTAATACAAATCTAAAATTTAGAAAATATTTATGGATGAATTTTAGTTATTATTCTTCCATTCAAAATTACAAATGTACATATTTTTTACTTATAGAAGAAAAAAATATCGTGAAGCGATAAAGTGTAGAGTGACAAAAAGTAAATAATCGAATATGTTTTTTTATCTTTTAGCACATCGTTAAACTTTTGTTAGAATTTTTTATTTTCGGTTTTTTTTCAGTCACGCTTAAAAAAATCATATATAAATTCCTAAAATTATATATGGTTTGTAATATGAATCATATATATGATTTTTCAGACGTGACTTAATAAAAATCAAGAAAAGAGTTTGTCGAAAACATATAAATGTTGCCCTCTAGCAAAAGATGATATAATTCTCGTCGTAATGTTATGTTTTGTTTTGCGTAACGTTAAAATTGTGCTATATATATTTATTTTAAATGATGAATGTGAGTTTTAATTAGAACCGGATGGCTAAGATTAGTTAATTGAATTAGTATTAAATATTGAGTTTAGGTTGAATTTGTTGGGGTGATTTTGTGTCGTGTTTTTTTGTTTGCGGGCATTTGAGTTTTGTTAGTTGGGTGGATATTTCTTTTTACTACATCCGTCCCAAAATTATCGTCCATTTTTTCTCCTAATTTAATTTTTCACTTTTAAAAATAAGTAAGAAGTTTAGATCGAGATTACTGTATTATCCTTAGTTGAAATTAAAATTACAAACTATAAAAATGTTTTAAATTAATTGGTTAATGATAAAAATGTTTTTATGAAAAAAAAAGTAAGAGAAAGAAAGCTGTAAAAGTATTACTATTTTTAAACTGTATATTTTTTATCGCTGGAGAATAATTTTGAGACAAATGGAAAGTTGTAAAAGTGATACTTTGTTGGAATTTGATGATGTGAATAATATAACGGTGCAAAGTGCATTCCCATGAGAGTTATCATGCACCACACCCCACACTAAAGTAATCAGGGAGAAGGGTTCAATGGGAGTGATAAGGGTTCAGTGATTAGGTTGAATGACCGGAAATTCAGCGCGTAAGTTTTAGTTGAAGGGGTTCAGAAAGTTCAGTGACATGGGCTTTGGGGATTTATTGACCGCGGTTTACGTGGTTTAGTAACCGGGTTCAATAAGTAAGTTTCATTAGGTGAGATTTAGAGGTTCAGGAACCTCTTCATTGATGTCTTAGTTTTCTTTTCTTTTTTTGCGTTGGCTTTTTTTTGGCGTTGTTTTATGTACTAGCTTAAAGACCCGTCTAACGCCGGGACTACTTTAAAGAGTGATTTTTGTAAAATAAAATGAAAGGATGTTTATATTTAAAAAAGTTAAACGTCTTCTCGTAATAGACGAGGACAACAAAAGAAAGAACATGTAGCATTCGTGGCCATATTAAAGTTTGTGACAATAAAAAAAAGCCTTCAATCCGCTATAGTCTTCACGTATGACGTATGTTAGTCCCATTTGATTGAAAAGAAGTTGTCCATGTCGCTAACACCTGAAAGTTTACAATTAAAATAATTACAAATGGATACGTGAAGTTCAAGTAAGACTTTAAATTTATGTAAAAAAATAGATTACATACCATTATAAACTTCGTCAAAGACCATGCAAGACTTCCTTGTATACAACATTTGTAGTTGTTTTACATACATTCATGTCTGTGTCACATACAACAACCTTCAACCCTTTCTTGCTTTTTACTCGAGAGACAGCTACATATAGTTGAGCGTGAGTAAAAACTGGACGTGGTAAGTAGAGACCGACTTTAGAAAGTGATTGTCCTTGACTTTTATTAATGGTCATTGCAAATGAGAGTGAAATAGGGAACTGTTCTCTAACAATTTTTAGCGGTAAACGCTTGTCAGATGGAGTTATTCTTAACCTGGGAAGGATAACTACCTTTCCGAAATGTGTTCCATTGATAATCCTGGCACTAATACCAGTTCTCGTTAGATTAAGCACCTGCAACCTTGTCCCATTACACAAACCATTTGGTTGATCGATATTTCTCAAAAGCATTATAGGCACACCCACCTTTAATGCTAACCTGTGATTCGGGACACCTGAGAACTTCAATCCATTTATAAACTCAAATGAGAAAACAGATTCATCGACGGAAGCACCACGATCAGCTTTGTCTATGTTGTCGCAACTCAAATAGACAGTCTCTTCGCCAGGAAATCTTTCCAACAAATTCTCGTTTATAGAGTCAACAATTTCATTAGTTGGCGCCAGAATTGCCTTTTCTTGGAAGTAGGAAGCATCATTTATGTTGTCAAGAAGATTAGGGTACGTGAAATCCACAATAGACGTGACTGGATCGTCAGTCGCGTCTATCAGAATATCTTGAGGCACATCTATTTCAATCTCTCTGTCATTATCTTCCCCAAGTTCACCGTCTCCTAACTTTAATATCCATTCGGCAAAATCTCGTATCTCGTCAACATCCTCTGGTCTTGAACCAACTGTATGTCTCATATTGGTTGTCAACTTAAGCACTCTGCAATGATCCCACAAATAGGACTGCTTCAGTGAGGCACTTACAATGTCTTGACGCGATCCTTTTGGAACAACAGGAAGAACCTGTCTAAAATCTCCTCCAAAAACAACTGTCATACCTCCAAATGGCTCTTGATTCATTTCATGCCTGTTTGTCCTTAGTACGTCCTTTAACGTGCGATCGAGAGCCTCAAAACAAAGTTTGTTAGCCATCGGAGCCTCGTCCCAAATAATGAGCTTACATTTCTTTAGCAACTGCCCAAGATCACTTTGAGGACATATGGAGCAGGTAGACGTTTCATCTACATTTATCGGAATACGAAACCGCGAATGCGCAGACCTACCTCCCGACATCAACAAAGACGCAATACCGCTAGATGCAACGTTTAACACAATGTCTCCTCGTCTCCTAATACCAGCGGCTAATGTCTTCCATAGGAAAGTCTTTCCTGTACCTCCATATCCGTAAACAAAATACACGCCTCCGCTTCGCTCCTCAACAGAACCCATGATAGTGTCATAAACGCCTTTTTGTTCTGCGGGGCGTTTTTGTTCTGCGGTTAAAGAAGCGTAAAGGCGTTCATACTCGTTCTGCAACTCAACGGGATCATAATCAGTCTCATCATATATAAGACGATTTCCAAATGCAGTCATGTATCTGTCGTCTGGATAAGGCATCTTAGGCCAACTGTATAGGGAATAACCTCTGGATCGCATAAGTTCTTCTATATAGAACAAACATATATTCTTCTTTTCTTCATCGCCGACAATCAAACCTGTAAAATAATCACGTATGTGAAACAAAAGTAAGCATATGGGAATCATTCTTAAAATTTCAAATTGCATGTTGTGTACTAAATAGAGGAGCATAAAGGTTTACATGGATCGTTCAAAAGCTCTCTCTTCTTGCGTTGCACATCCTCTGCCATCAAGTGCCATGTTTCTAACCAAACATCCAAAGGTTTGGTGAGTTCCTTTTGCGTCAGCAATGTAACAAACAACTCACGGATTTGATCAGGAGGTGCCCAATGTCCAACGTCTTTAATACTCTCGACATACTCCTTGTCGTCCTCTAAAAGTCCAGCCGCATAGCAATCTTCTTTGTATGTAGGATAAACAATCTTGTTAACTGTTTTTATCTCGTCATGGTCTATACAACCTTTCGCACTATTTAACATCATCCTACAATAATAGGTGTCTCTTGTAGATATAGGCACATTATGAATTATACCAATCGCTCTTCCTTTCTTCCTAAAGGTCCATATTCTTTTAGATGCGTTCCATACAAATTTTGTTGGAAACTCAGCATACGTAAGCTCTCGTGCAACCAGATAGAGTTCATTCATTTTTAACCAACCTTCAAACATACTATGTCCAACAGTAGGCTTGTGAATCACTGTTTCAAGGTCTGAGTTCTCGTCGTAAACTATTTGCTGGTCCCCTGGTAAGTGAAACGACAACCGCTCAACAGCAGGTGTTCAGTAATGAACCTCAAAACCAAATATTCTCCACGTCACCTCACACGCGGATAGATATCTACAATCTAAGTAAGCCTTAATTTCGTCTACAGGTTTTTCAACTTGTTCACCGTCTTTCGTTGTACCCGGTTTGTACAACTGTGCCGATACCCTATCTGGTCCTTTGTTAATGTACTTAAACAAATACTTTATAGAGCCGGTCTGATTGCACCACTCTACATTAACGTGACACTGATATCGTTTTAGAAAAGTGGCATTATACGGTATAACATAACCATTATGTAGCTGAGCTCCTTTAGCAGCTTCCACATACCTACCGTATCACGTCTTTTATATACAGGGTACCCATCAGCGTCAACGGAACTGCGTTCGTAGAACTTAAATGGGAAACGTTTGCTACATTTACCGTCGACCATACAAACCTGTTTAGGCTCGTCCGTACCGCAAGGACCGTGCATCATAAAATCAGAAACCAATTTGTATAATTCTGGATCTTCATTTTTATCCGGTATCTCCGCGGAAATGTATTTTTCAATTTGCTCAGCATTTGGCACCTTGTCGTCCCTATGCAAGAACAAACACAGATGCGCGTGAGGGAGACCTCTCTTTTGGAATTCTACTGTGTACACAACTGTTAAAATAAGAACAATACTCAAAGTTAAGGACGTGAATTAAGCTAATAACCAAATAAATGTTTCGTTATTAATGGACATCTTTAAGCTTATAGCTTGTTGTCTTTATCTGCTTGGGTACGCCCAAACAATCGCATATCTTTCACGTCCTTCACCAGCAGGTCAAGTTTTTGTTTGAAAACTCTTGTTAGCACGTCCGGTCTGTTAGAAGATGTAAGGTTATTATCACGCATGAATCGTGCAACCTCTGGCCAGTTTGGATTACATGTTATGGTTATGAACAAATCTGGGCATCCGTACCATCTACATAATGCCATGGCGTCCATATAGTTCTGCTTCATGAACCTTGGACCATCGGTAAACGTAGAAGCCAAGGCTATCGGTTTCCCAAGAACTGTCGGGTCGGTATTCCCATATGCAATGCTTTTACGGATATTCGAGTATGTATCATACCTTAGTTTAGACTGATTGGACCGGTGGAAATACAAACGTTCAGTCTCCACCATTGTATAACCATCCACAAGAAACTGCTGAAACAAACGACCCCCACGAACAAATAAATTTTCTTGATTGGGTCTGTCTTGTATTTGAAAAGCAAACCACTCACGCATACTAACATATTTTCGTTTTTCCTCATCGTCTTTGTTCTCCTCTTCATACGGGTCCGGTATTCGTTGGACAATTTTTTTTTATGAGGCATTTCAAGATAATAACCATCTTGTCCACGCGGCATCAACAAAGGGTACTGCAAAGAAAGATACATCGGATGGAAAATGTTGATACGTTGGAAACATTCTTTACGTTTTTCAATGACAATATCTCTTTGATTTACGCAAGCATCAAAGTCACCTACAATAAGTCCAACGACCTCGTTGGCAGTTGGTAGAATGTAGTTTCGTCCATCTTTACCACGTTTGGCTACCAACTTTATTTTTATATTTTGCTCAGTGTATTGATTGTAACTGTCACGCGCCCTTCTAAATGTTTTAACCAAATTACTCGAGGTTTCCAAAACATCTTTAACTTCACGAACTATGTTTCTGTCAATAGGATGCTTAGCGTTAGCAGGAGCGGACGATGTGTTAGAGTCGCTGCAATTTATACAAAACATGTCAATAATATAAACTGTGTGGCAAGTTTGGATTAAAACAATATCAAGAACATGCAAACAGTGTAACGAATAAATTACCTTAACGCTTTTACTCTGTTATCTACGTCGTTCTCAGTATCATAGATATACAGTTGTGCGAACTTGGGAGTCTCAGCATTCTCGGGAAGCAAACTCCCAATCTTATGATATGTTTGTCTGTGCAAGCGAAAAACATAAGGTCCTCGTCCGTTCTTATTTATTGAGTCGTCAACCATCCCTCCCATGGAAGTAAAAGCAAACATACTGT
This sequence comes from Glebionis coronaria, assembly GCA_025667525.1. NCBI lineage: Eukaryota > Viridiplantae > Streptophyta > Magnoliopsida > Asterales > Asteraceae > Glebionis > Glebionis coronaria. Next base: position 18,373,613 of record CM046878.1, on the reverse strand, counting down.
TGTATGATCTGATGTTGTTTTTTTTAAAAAAATTTATTCCTTGCATCGTTGTTATTAAACAAATCAACCAACTTTTTTGGAGCCGGCGGGGGTTGTTTAATAAAAACTTTCCCCTTTTGACAACATATACTATAAGTTTTGTTGTTTGGATTATAGTTGCCTATTCTTGCTTCCTTCTCCCATACCAAAGCATGGCATTCTGTGCACTCATATATAGGGTCGCCAAGGTCGTAGTATTCTGGGGATGAACAAAATAATAAGCAAAATGTGAATAACGGAAAGTATTTTCATTGTGACATTAAGTAGTAACGCTATGTTAATACCTTTAGATATTCCAACGTATTTATCATAGACTTTTCTGACATTTCCATCGTCACCACTAAGATTAAATCGTACCGGAGTTTGAGGTATTCGCGACATCCACTTATTTTTTGTTGGAAACCTTGATGATTCACCGACTTCGTATGTTGAGTTATTTGCTGATAGAGATTGCATGTTTTTTGTAACACCGAAATTAGAGTTACTTCTAACTGGTTGCCTAACACTTTGAGGGACAGACGTTTAAAAAATAACTGAAAGTTATTATATGTGACAATGAATCAGTTAATTGATAGTAAATAATAATTGAATAAACATATGGTAAGATTGAAATGTATAAAGTTGTTACCGTTTGTTACATCACTCAAAGGGGATTGTCGGACACGCGTTGCTGAACATGCACCTGATGGATCCTTGGTAATACCATACGCAGCAGATGACGTAGTAGCATTCGCTGTCTTTCTTGGTCTACCTCGACCAATTTTGGGTTGTTGCATCGTTACTGAAACAAATATTCAATATGTTTTTAAATGTATTTTTCTTTAAACGATGTTCTAACTAATTTATACATGAAATGTATAGAGTTATTACCGTTCGTAACATCACTCGACTGAGATTGTGGGACACGTGTCGATGAACCTGTTAAAACTTGTATACCGCCTGACACCGGACTGTTTGCAGGGCTTATAAAACGATTAAAATTGATGTTGTTGATGGTAAGTATTGGACTTTGGGACACTGCATACATATGTTGTCCCCTAATCTGTGATGTTATAACACAAGAATTAAAGATAGAAAGAAAGGAAGAAATGAGAAGGATTCTAGAGAGAGAAAGTAGTGAGAGAAAGTGAGAGAGAAGTGTGTGAGAATAGATTAAGAAAAGAGAAATACAAATGAACCAACCACCCTCCTAACATGCTAGGAGGGTAGTATATATAGTCCACCCACATGCGGGCTTTAATGGACTATATATTGGGCCGGACTTGTATTTTGGACTTTAATTAGTTTAAATCCAAGCCCGTGAATCACGACTAAATAACTACTTATTACAACGTTCTAATAAATAATACAATAGAAACCTATGACCGAGCATTCTTGTTTGACTCAATATTTTGAGGCTAACAATCTCCCCCAATGTGAGGTCATTCCTCTTTGATATTTGGATTCCAATGGAGATTTATGAATTTCGTCATACATGAGTCTTGAACGTGTAATCGTAGCCTTGTTTCTTCATGCTGTGATCTTTGAGCCTTTGTCGTTGTCTTTCGACTTTGTCTTTAAGCTTGAGATCTTCAAATCATCCTTGACTTGTCTTTGCCATCTTGCGATCTTGTGTCTTCATCCACATGCTCACACTATTAATTGTTGAATATGTCTTTAGGCATGAGTATGTGGTTTCTGAATCATTGACTTTGCTGTGTACACCGTGACGCCACCTTCTCGAGACAAAACATAGACACGGACTGAATGGCTTTGACATTCGTCCTAAATCGGTAGCGTTTTACCTCCGGTCGGTGAAGACCGTTATACGATATTAAATATCGTACCTGTGATCAGGTAGATTCAATTAAGAATCTCCTTGACAGGGTTTCGCGGCTGTACTAGCCGTTCTCTTTACTCGACCGTCTCAAAGCAAGACTGCGAACATAAAGAGTGAATCAATTGGATAAATATCCGCTTGATTAAAGTCGTCAATTCAAATTCCTGGAACAAGTTTGATTCTTAACGAATCTTACCATTGTTGCTTTCCAGTTGACACAAGTTTGATTCATAAGAATCTCACAAGTCACCTACCGTAGCGCTGTTTGAGGTTGACGCTAGAAGGATTTCCATTCGTCACTGTGAATATTAATGAATATCACTCTGAATGTTCTGGCAAGACCATAAAGATATTGCGTAGAAACCTGAAACAAGTTTGAATCAATTCAGAATCAAACCACTGTTGTTTTTCAGTTTTACATATGTTCAATTCATAAAGAATCTTGCATATGACCTACCGCAGTGCTGTTTGATGTTAACACTGGAAGGATTTCCACTCATCATTGTGAATACTAAGTAGTATCACTCTGAGTGTTCTAGCAATATCACAAGGATATAGCGTAGGACTCTCTTGATCTTCATCCGTGTGTCCTAACGAGATTTGATTGATCTCTTGGCTCTAGACTCGATTTGTGCACTTTTAGTGGTCGGAGGCTGGAGCAGATGCCACCTATTCAATATCAACAATCTCGGAGTGAGAAAGTCAATAGAAGTCATGTTGTTCTCCGTGACAATAAAACAAACTTCTTTTGAGAGAAGCCTGAGTAGCTAGGAAAGGGTTGTGCTTCACATCACTGGGTCCATGATGAGTTTGTCTTCATGATGAGTTGACCCGGTTTCTGCCTAAGTTGTATGGAGGGCTTCTTTCTTTACACCCTTTATCCTTACATTTCTTTTTCATTCTTCAACCCCTTCAATGCTTACCAAGACATCATTACTAGCACCTTGTTGTGATTGTTCCAGTGCTAGCATCAGTACTTAGTCGGCATTCAGCTACGTTCACATTCTACTCCATCTTTCCTAAGGACTTCTAATAGTCTATTGGATTGTCCCTGGGAAGATCCCTCCGGTTCTGGTTGGATCATAGGACTTAAACCTAACCACCCTTTTGACACCAATAACGTCGTGAATTAAAGATGTTGTGGGTATTTGATCGTAACCATGAAAACCACTTTAAATTCTAACAAAGTGTTTGAAAAACATTTAACACCTTGCTAGTTTTGTCGTTTCAGAAATGCTCCCCCTTCACATGTGCATCGATAATCGAAAGTGTTTCGCACATGTAGGTAAGAGTGAAAGTGCTTGAGTCTTATATTAGATCACATTTTAATCACATTTTCTCCCCCTATCTCTAATATATAAAATCTTTTGATATTAGAGATACCAAATTTGATTAAAATATATTTTGAAAAATAGTCTTGAAATCTCCGGGAGAAAGATGTGTTAATCTTTTGCATGAAGTTTAAATGCTCCCCCTCAAAAATTGATCCAATTGAATTGTCATTATGAGGATATGATCCACATTTCGCTTTTTGAGGATGGGAGTTTGTTGAACACACAATTTTTGAAAGATTTTGAATAATCATTGATAAATTCTTGAAAAAATTGTGTTCAACGCTTTTTGAAAAAATCCTATTTCTTTTTGTCGAAGAGGTTTTTCTAAAGCATAAACTTGAGTTCACAGACTGTGAATGTCTTGACGAATCCACTCAAGTGTAAGAAGATTTAACTTCTTTTGCTAAGGGTAAGAGTACAAAAGCGTACACTCCCCCGTGAATTTAGATCCGGGTTGCAATCTGAAAGTGATTACAAGCCATTGTGTTGAGCTCAAAACGTTGAATGTTTTGTGACAAGCTCAACCCAAGATAGATTGCTCTACCCGTTGTTGGAAATATTGTCCAAAATAGACAATTTCCTTTTGAAAAAAAAATAGAAATGACATGTTTTGAAAAATATTTACAACTTTCATTCGAGCTTTATGTACACACCCGTGTCGTTATTGAGCGACATTTCTAGGTACGTCCATATTATCGATACTGAAAGACATGTCGAGAAGAATATTTTTTGGATTATCAAAGATTTTTTAATTTTGTATTTTCTTTTTCATTAATATTTACAGGTAGATGTTTGATAGATGAATCAAGCAGGCTTCTTTGCCAGAACCTCCAGTTCTGCTGGAGTCAAACATCTCATACCAATTTGCCTAACTAGATACGCAAACCTCTCTTTCGAAAGAGCTTTTGTAAACAAGTCAGCTAATTGGTAATCAGTTCCAACAAAGTATAATTCAACAATACCCTTTTCAACTTGTTCCTTAATGAAGTGATATCTGACATCAATGTGCTTCGTGCGGGAATGCTGAACCGGATTGCAGGAGATGGCTATGGCCGATTTTGAGTCACAGTACATAGGTACTTTATCAAAATGGAAGCCATAATCCGTGAGTTGTGTTCTCATCCAAAGAACTTGAGCACAACACGCAGATAGAGACACATACTCCGCTTCGGCTGATGACAGTGACGTGCAATCCTGCTTCTTGGAAGACCATCCCACAAGCTTGTCTTGACCTAGAAATTGTGCACCACCAGAAGTACTTTTACGTGTATCAAGACACCCTGCATGATCAGAATCTGAATAGGCCGTTAGAAAGAAACCGGTTTCCCTCGGATACCAGAGTCCCATGTGAATGGTATTCTTAAGGTACCGAAAGATCCGTTTAACCTCCTTGAGGTGCTTTTCAGTGGGTCGTGCTTGATATCGTGCACAATAGCATGTAGCATGATGTATATTAGGTCTGCTCGCTGTCAAGTACATGAGGGACCCGATCATGGAACGATATCTCGTTTGATCTATGGGTAATCCCTCCAAATCAGCATCTAGGGATGTGGTTGATAATGGTGTCCCAACGGGGTCACATGATGTCATACCATGCTTTTTTATTATCTCTTGACAATACTTAGCTTGGTTAATGAAGATACCACTTGGGGATTGGTGAACTTGAATTCCTAGAAAGAATTTTAGTTCTCCCATCATAGACATTTCAAATCTGCTGTGCATTACTTTTTCAAACCATTTTGAAAGTTTTGGGTTTGTAGACCCGAAAATAATGTCATCAACATAAATTTGCACAAGCAGAATGTCATCCCCATATTTATAAGTGAACAAAGTTAGATCAATGGAACCTTTTGAGAAACCTTTGGATACCAGAAATTTCGAGAGCTCGTCGTACCACGCCCTTGGAGCTTGCTTGAGTCCATAAAGTGCTTTGTGGAGACGATACACCTTGTCAGGATATTGAGGATTGACGAATCCTTCCGGCTGCGTGACATAGACTTCTTCCTTCAAAGGACCGTTAAGAAACGCCGTCTTTACGTCCATTTGATAGACAGTGAATCCCTTATGTGCAGCATAAGCAAGGAAAATCCTGACCGCTTCCATGCGAGCAACGGGTGCAAATGATTCATCAAAATCAATTCCCTCTTTCTGGCCATACCCCTTAGCCACTAGCCTAGCTTTGTTCTTGATGATCGTATTCTCTTCATCCATCTTGTTTTTCCAGATCCAACGAAGATTTAATGGAGTCACATCGTATGGTCTGTCAACAAGTTCCCAGACTTTAAGTCTTTCAAATTGTTGAAGTTCATCCGTCATCGATTCAATCCAAGCATGATCAGCTAATGCTTCTTTGATGTTTTTCGGTTCCGCTGAACTCACGGCGAGTGCGAACATACAAACATCAGCATCGGTGTTAAGCTGTCGTCTTGTGCGAACGGGCTGTGAAGGGTTTCCAATTACGTGAACCAAAGGATGATCTCGGGTCCAATGATGTGTTGAAGGATGTCGTTGATAGAAAGTATGCATATTTGACGGATCAACATGGCGAGTAGAAGACTCTCCAGTTTCGTGTACCGGTGTACCGAATGGGTTGATAAATTCGTCTTCGTCAGATAATGCATTGTCTGCTTGATTTATGTTCTCTGGAGCAATGACAGTAGTTGTGGATGTTGTAGGATCGATTGTTGAAGTGATATTCTGAGGAGGTAAATCTGCAGCAACCCGTGTTGAAGTAGATGAAGTTGTATCTGGTTGTTGACGATGATCGGTTTCATCATTCTTATCATGAGTGACAGCGGAAGACTTCGATACAACTTGTTTCTCCCCCGTGAAATATTCATCATACATTGGTCCATATAACATTTCCAACTCTTCAATTGTCGTATCGACTGTCATATCAGCTCTAGGAACATTTTCTGGAACCAGCGTTGAACTTGACGGTTCATTGATGTGGTCTTGAGTTCCGAGTTCCGTGCGGTTGTGAACGGAAGTCGTTTGTCGTTGTGGGTCGGGACTTAAACTGTTTTGTTCAAGTGCCATTGTGTTGCTTACTTGTAAAACCCCTGAGACACATATTTCTCTGATATTTGTTTCTTTAGCAACCAAACTCTGAGAGTGTCTTTTGTTGAACGGTATGAATAAGGAAAACCTTTATGTTCTTGTTGAACCTTTACTTGATTACCTGCACTTTCATCAGTAGTTTGTATGCTTGCATATTTGTTAGTTATATCTTTGTGAGAACCATGTGGGGGTTCACAGTGAACCTTTGTCGTGCTAGAGGGAAATATTTTTCCAGTAGGAACCCATTTAAGACCAGTTGTTTTGAAGATTCTACTTGTTTGTCTCCACTTAAGACAGGGTCTAGAAAACTTAGCTTTCTCATGCACCGAGGAAGACTTAGTTGGAGAAAAACTATTTCCTATTGGGTTCCATCTTTGAGATGCTCTAGCTGTTTGGTTCACCTTGTTCAGGACTTTAGTGATGCAATCATCATGAATGGCATTAAACACACATTTGTTACATTTCGTGCAAACAAAGTGCTTAGCATCTGAGAAGGATCTAGTGTTCCTAGGATAGGCTGATTTGGGCACATCATAGAAGGGTCTAGAATTCCTAGATGTGTGATTAGCGCTCCTAGGTTTCGATTGGGTCCTATCTCTTGCTTGTGTCTTTATCTTAGCATCCTCTAGATAGCTTTTATGACCCGTGTCATTTGAACTTCGCCTAGGCATGTTCTTGTGGCTATTGCTAGAGTTTCTTGAATCATTCATGTGATTGGGTTTTACATAGGCAGAATATCTTAAGGAGTATCTAGATTGTGGAGTGACAGTGTTTGGCAAATTGCTACGCATGTCAACTTGGGATGCAAACCTCGAGTTCGATGTTTTGGGTCGTTCAGATTTAAACGCATTCGGTTGTCTAGCAACTGAGCGGTTTCTGAATGGTTGAGTAGGAGGTTTCCCCAAGATAGACTGATTTGCTAACTTAGTATCCACACTATTTCCTTTTAGCTTCCTTAATTCATTTTTCACTGCTGTTAATGCAAAAACCTTTTCCTGAATCTGAGCTTTCAATTGCTCATTTTGTAGAAGTAATTGAGCGACACGTTGTTCTAACTTAATGTTTATATTATCAAATATGTCGTTATCAGCATTTGCGTCATTAATATCTACAGTGTCGATAGGTTGCACAGATATTCCACTTACTGAAGCAGGCGGAGGACTTGGATTTTGAGAAGCCAACTTTGATTCTAACAAATTTATTTGTTTCATAAAATGTTCTTTTTCTGCATTAGAATCTTGAATCTTACGATCCAGTTTTTGTTCAAGAACAACGTTTGCTTTTTCAAGTTTTTCAAAATAAGATTCAAATTTGTCATTTTTCTTTAAAAACTCGAGTTTGGCATCCTCAAAATCTTTTGTCTTTTGAGCTAACATAGTTTCAATCTCATGAATCTTAGAATCAATATATTGATGATCATCATACACAGCATTTAATTGTACCTCAGCTATTGGCTCCTCATCATATATGGGTCTGATATCTGCATCATCGGTTGCTTGATCATTCTCTAAGTTGTTGCTGGTATACTGCTTTTCTGATTCTGTCCCGCTACTTTCTGTGCCAATCGAACAAGCATCCAATGTTTGACCATCATCTACATTGCTCTCGTTCTGCTGCATTAATCTGTTATTCACCCTTCTTTCAACTTTTAGTTTATGACTTGTTCTTTCAGCAATGGACTTCCTTATAGCACTCATGTGTTGAAGAAATGTCTCCTTGAATTCTTGAACTTCTAACCGAGTATATTCAAAGAAGTATTTGTTGATGAATTCTCGATCATAGTGTACAGAGACCTGTGTATCAAAGAATTACTGAAACTGATTCTCGAGAACCAAAACCGCATCTATGGATTCAACCTCTTGAAATTCATCATTGGCAAGTTGTTGTTCAAGGTGATCTAAATTGAGTAGCATTGTGCTTGTGAATGTCTCAACATCTTGTCCAGTGAGTGACATGAATACCCGTTTGAATCCAAGTTCGACGCGAGTGCCTTTTAAATCGTCATTTGAAAGAACTTGAAGGTGTGATTGGAGTGATCTAAAGTGTGTCACGCATCGTTCTTTTGCAACCGACATCTTGGATTTGAGTGCATGCACATCTTGTGTTACGGAGTCCATAATGGGTGACACAGTTGATGAATTGACTTTGGATCTTAAGTAGATATGGTGTGATTGGTTTGGGTGCAATTTCGAAAATTTCGATTTTTTCTCAGTCCGACAATAAATTCCTCAGTCCGACAAAACGGTAAACTGAAAAAATTTGTCTTACCAAATTTTGAAATCAAGTCCGAAATAGCCAAAAACTAATAGGGAAAAATTTTGAAAAGTGAAAAAAAAAATTTGACAAAAATAAAACCTAAAAATGGCCTAAAAATTTGAATTTTGGTCCGAAAATTTGAATTTTTGGTCGAAAAAATTTTCGCATCGCCAAAATTTGAAATCGAAGCATAAATGGCCTAAAAATGGTCTAGGAAAAAATAAATTTTAAAATGGTTTTCCCGCCAAAAAACTCTTTTTTTTTTTTTTTTTTTTTTTTTTTTTTTTAATCTTCGTGTAAACGATATTACGAAACTAGTCTAGATGGTGGCTAAGTCGAAAAAATACTCGAACCAAATTTAGCTAAACAAGTCATCGGAATGTCCATCGGAATGTGCCATCGGAATGTCCATCGGAATGTCCATCGGAATGTGCATCGGAATGTCCATCGGAATGTTCATCGGAATGTGGCTTAGATCGCAATGCACTTGTCGGAATCCCAGATCGCAATGCACTGTCGTAATCCCAGATCGCAATGTACTGTCGTAATCCCAGATCGCAATGTACGACTCAAAAGTCCCTTGAAACCGTCGGAATCCCAGATCGCAATGTACGATCGGAATGTCCAGATCGGAATAGGGTATCGGAATCCTTAGATCGCAAAGTAGAACCTAGTGGTTATTGCGATCTGACCTCAAAATACTTGTACTTTCCGATGGTTACCTTTGCTAGAATTTCGGAAAGATGAAAAACCAAGGATTTTTGAACGTTTGATCCAAGAAAGTTTGTGTTTTTAACCAAAACCAAGATACCAAGATCACTACAACATGATTAAAGAAGTTATACGAGTAAGAAACACAATCAAACACAAAAGAATCTTGAATTCGAGGAAGAAATATGGATCAAATCAAACGGATCATATGAAAAACACAACAACCAATCACAAATCTACCCCGTGGCGATTGATACCAATTGTTGTCCCTAATATATGATGATTATATACTACACGAATTAAAGAAAGAAAGGTAGATATGAGAAGAATTCTAGAGAGAGAAAGTAGTGAGAGAAAGTAGAGAGAAAATGGTTGGTGAAACTTGTGGAATATTAGATTAGAAGAAAATGAAATGACCAACCACCCTCCTAACATGCTAGGAGGGTAGTATATATAGTCCACCCACATGCGGGCTTTAATGGACTATATATTGGGCCGGACTTGTATTTTGGACTTTAATTAGTTTAAATCCAAGCCCGTGAATCACGACTAAATAACTACTTATTACAACGTTCTAATAAATAATACAATAGAAACCTATGACCGAGCATTCTTGTTTGACTCAATATTTTGAGGCTAACAACATATGATTCAGAGATTAACTTTCCAAATATATTGTATACATTTTACAAACATATAAATAGTGTAATGAACTATATGTGACATTACCGGTTGAGTTTCCAAATGCTGTATTAGTAATAATCTCATGCGACAAAGGAGGCGTAGTAACCTTTGGTGTTTTCCTGGGTCTACCTCTACCAACCACTGGTGTCACGATGTTTGTTTGTTTATCTTGCACAGACGCAATGCGCTTTTTTGGTGTGTTACCATTTCCATTCACACTATTTTTGCCATTATTTGTAACAGATTGCTGATTTAAACCTAACATAATATAACATAAGTTATAATGAATCAAATGTAAACATACTACAGAGTCATGTTAACCTCCAAAAATTGTTACTAAGGAAAGTAAATAACACACCTGATTGTGGTTGATTAGTTTGAAGTAATGTTTGTCTAAACCGTGCAGGGTCATTCTAAATAATGGTGATAGACTTGGCATGGAGGTTATATTTTGTGAGAAATCTGACACATGATAAATAAACAGAGATGTTATGCTTACTTTAAAAAACACCAGTGTGCTAATAAAACTAAATATGCCTTTTTAAGGTTACATACTTAAAATTACCAAAGCCAGAAAGTAGTTGCCGATTATTGCTTGCTTGTTAGGACATCGTATGCTGTGTTGAAGAACCTACTCATAAACAGTTACTAAGTTTAGTCTAACCAATGCTCATGTAAGGAAACCTAAAGACAAATACACGACTAACAACAGTATGAACTAACCTGTATGTGATTCAAAAATTGTCAAGCCTGTTTGACTAACTTGAGGAACATTGCCCAATGATGGTGATAATTGAGTTACAAATGTGTTCCTATTTATTCTGAAACCTTTGCAAGAGGTTTGTATGTCATTCTTTGGTTAAACAAACGTCACTCGTGTACTAACGTAACTAAAAGTTAAATACTTTACACAACAGACAGGTTAACTTACAGTTACTAACGTCTGATAAAGGAAGCCTTGTTTGTTTCCCAGTATGCGTAGAAGAACCTATTACCGTTCAAACCAAATACATTAGAATTCATATTTTTTTCATACATCTGTAAATCATTCTAACTATAATCATAACTACTTAGCATAAAGTATTTTAAAGGACAGTTTCATAAACCTGTCATATTGATTTGTCCCGTGAGAGCAGTGTTGTATTTTGGAACACCTCCATCAAGCGGATCATCTAGTAACATAAGAACAAACAAATCAATATCTTGATTAACATGCAAAAAAACGAATAGATTATTTAATGTGAACAACCAACTTACAATTGAGTATTTGAGCAAGTGATACTCTTCTTTTTGGAGCCGGTGTACTTTTTTCTGATGTATGAACAGCTTGATTTGAATGTTGACGGCTCATGTTGACATTGAAATAAGAGTTTTCATTTGAATGTAACGTGTTTTGATTCACAACAACTTTCTTTTTACGCTTTCTTGATTCGATTTGATTATTATCGTCCATGTTAATGGATTAGTGTTGAGCATGGGAAATTTTTTGTGTTTATGATTTTGTGTAGTTGCATAAAACATTGAACAAACAATATTCATAAATGTTACATTTTAATATGCATGATTTTAGGGATTCTTATTTACTACTCATAAATCAGATGATTTATTTGTAGAAGTCACATTTATGGTAATTAGTAAAAATATTGTAATTGAAAAGGGCAAAATTAATAACAGATCAACACCAGTTTTAATTCGAATCAATTACAATTAATGAGAGATTTCATTAACAAAGCTGAAAACATAAATTTATTTCTTAAAAACATAACACAAACATTTTTTGATAACAATAGTCCACCATGTATTTTTAATCATCACTGAAGCAATTGATGTCAACATAGCAGTCATCGTCCAACTCAAGTCCCATTGCACGAAATTCCTGAATCATTGCATCGACCTTAAGAAACCTCGCACTCACGCGGTTCAAGACCTCTTGACAATCATTATGATCCCCAACATTCAGTTTTAGCCAGTCAACCATAACAGAGGTGTCCAAATCAACTGTAAATAAAAAAAATTTGTGACGATCAACATAGAAACTGGTTATACAAAACTATAACAAAAGTATTTAGAATTGAAGTTATTTACCAATTCTGGTGGATTCAACTTTTTCTAAGACAGAAAAAAGGAATGAAATCGCATCATCAACCTTTTGTTTTATTTTTTGTGCGTGTTGTTGAGCCACACCAATGTTTGCACTGCCATTCACATCTCCTTGCTCATCCTTCTGTTTGTGTTGTTGTTCTTCATTTTGTTCGTCAGTTATTGGTTTGGACGAACCAAGAATAATTTCAGGTTTCGAATTAGCCATGATTAGTATATGTTATGATTTTGAGGTTTATGAAACTAGTGAATGAATATAGAATGAGATTTAGGGTTTCATAGACGAAACGGTTTTGTTTTGTGTGTGTTATATGAGATTAACAAAGGCTCTATATATAAGAGTGTTTAGGTCCTTTATTTACACTTTTAGTCATGAAAAAAAATACAAATGTCATAAATGATCCCAATTATAATGAGTCTTTAAGCTAAACAAATGTTACAAAACATATAATTAAACGAATAACAAAAATGATAATTAAAACAATGTTTATTTTGTAGCTTAGTAGTTTAAAAAAACATAAATGAAAAAGAAAAATGAACACCAAAACATAAAAATATAACATATACTTATTTAACGAAAAACCGTGCTAAACCTGTTTTTGCAATATTTCAATTATCGTCATCTTCATCGTCCGTACTATCATTATCCGGATGATACTCATCATCACTTGCATCGTTACCCGCAGGTTTGTAATCTTCGTCATCCGAAACATCGTTATTTGGATCATACTCTTCATCAGTATCATCCTTTGTTGCACCTTCGTCATCAATAAAATCTAAATCATCAGTAGTCTTCTCTGGAGACTCTTCAGTAACATCATCTGAATGTTCTAAATCAATGCTATTTTCTTCATCAGTTGCTTCATAAAGGGCATCGTTAACAACACCTTGTGTCATGTTAATACCAGTGTCACTGTTAGGAATTTCCTCATCCGTGGTTTCGTCAATAAGATGTAAAGGTTCCGATTGTGTCATGTTAATAACGGTGTCACTGTTAGGAATGTCCTCATCCGTGGTTTCGTCAATAAGAGGTAAAGGTTCCGATGTAGAGGGCAAAGTCCTTGCTTTTTTTGTTGAACGGGAACACGAAAAAGATTCGTCCTCATCATTAACCTAAAATCATGAACAAAAGTATAAATAAAATAAAATAAAATTATGTATACATAATCAATGAAAGAAATGAGTTGTTACTTTTTTGTCATCTTTTTCGTTATCAACGTTTTTGTTCTCTTTATCTAGTGGAACAACATCTTCATCGTCCGAATCAGCAAGATGAATAACTTCTTCATCATCAACTCTTTGACCAACGACATTTTCACTCAGATCTTTGTAGGGCTGCAAAAGTGTTTTCTCAACAAATAATAAATTAGACATCTAACTTTAAACATATGTATAAAAAAATTGTTTAAATGATATGCTATGGATGTTTTTAACACTAACATCATCACTGAAATCCTTGAATGGCTGAAAAGAAACAAAATAGTTAAAAAATTGTTATGTATAAAGTAATATAATATGTATAATTATTTAATCTAAATGATATTATAATTATATTGTAAGACTAACATCATCATTATCATCATCAGATAGATAAATTACAAATTTATTGTCGGTGTTTTCCCTTGAATCCTTCATATTCAGAGTATATAAAATCCTACAACAAATAAAATTAACAAACATAATATGAAAATACTTATTGATAAAACATACATTAAAAATATAATAAGGACTTATGAAAGAAACATTACTACCTTATATGATGTGGTATAAGGTTTTTGATTGTAAGAAATAGTTTTTTGCATGTGTTTTTTAATATGAAAACCATTAGTTCTTATAGGAATGAATTTTTTTTACTAAACATGTACTTGATCTTCAAAATAAAAGTATTTTTACTAAACATGTACTTGATCTTCAAAATAAAAGTATTTTTAATAAAAACAATACTTGTTGTTGAATGTAATAAATATGTTTTTAACAAACAATACTTTTAGATGACAACAAAATCACCTAAATAATTGATGATTATGAAAAAAAAACAAAACATACACATTCCATAATTCATGCAAAAAACTATACAAAATATATTAAAGTACATAATGTATGCAACAAACATATGCATCTTGTTAAACTTCTAATTAAACATTGATAATATTTACCAAATAAATGATCTATTTTATTAATTATCTAATTTAATTAAATAAAAAAATATAAGCTATAGGTGGGAAACGTATAACCATAATAATTATGGTATCTCACTTACCAAAACACTCTATCCATATCAAAATTATCAAAACCATAAAAACAAGTCACCGGATGATCATTACACACAGTTCCTGAGAAGATTGCTCTTATCTACGACTCAAGGTAAAATCATTATCAGTTTTCCGATTAATTTTCATAGTTAATTGATCATCTAGATGTCGCATGCATCATCTTATACAAATGAACAATGCAAAAAATTTAATTTTTATGTTCTGAGATGTTTGCAAAGAGATTGAATGTTATTTATTGTATGATCTGTTATTAGTGAGTGAAATCATACTTTAGAAATGGTTGAATGTACCCAAAGATATAGGTGATCTCTTTTTTATTAAGATTAGCAGATAATATGATTGATGTACATATTAATGCAACAGTTGTTGGAACGGATCATTGATTTGACTAATGTTTTTGTCACTTTTAATCAAGATGTTTGTAGAACAATGATAATCTTTATGAATCAAGAGGGTTGATGTTTTCTAGAGAGAGAAACTTAGAGAGAGAAATGAAAGAAACTTGTTATATTGAAAATAAGAAATGAAACAACCAACACCTCTTTCCATGGTGGAAAGAGGTTTAAATACCCAAGTCCTTAATGGACTTGGGCCTCTGGCCCATGAACATGCTCATGGGTCGGGCTATTTAATAAATGAAACTAAACACTACTACGAGCCTATAACTACATTGTTGGAGTGACCGAGACTTTCTATATACGTAAAACGTATTTCCAACAATCTCCCCCAAAGGGAGGTCACTCCAAATTTACAAAGTCCTAATCTAGCATGTTAAATCTTGTTCTTGAGCTCGTAGTACACTTTCTCTTTTCTTTCTTTTTCTTCCTTTTGTGAATATGTCTTGAATAGTATAAGCCTTTTGCTTGGAACACGTTCTTTTGGCCTTTTACGTGCAGTCTTTATTTTCTTGTGATGTTCGCCTCTTTGTGACTTCATGTCCCACACACTTATCTTTTGTTGAATTCTTGAAAGTTTCAGAGTCGATACAGCGGAAGACTTTTAGGTCATACTTTCTTGAATTTGAAGAAGTATTTGGTGCAGAAGCAATAAGCATATGAGGACGTCTTCAACAGGTACACTGCAACGCCACCGTCTTCAACTGGTACACCGCAACGCCACCGTCTTCGAATACAACAACATAATAAGACACGAATAAAATGGCTTTGACTTTGTATTCTAATTCGGTAGCATTTTACCTCTGGTCGGTGAAGACCGTTGGACGATATTAGATATCGTACCCGTGACAGATAGTTTCAATTAAGTAACTTCCTGACAGGATTTCGCGGGTAAACCCGTTCTCTTTATTCGACCGTCCAAAGCTGACTGCGAACATAAAGAGTGAATCATTTGGATTTAAAATCCTTATGATTGAAGCCGTTAATTCATGAAACCTGTAACAAGTGAATTTCAATTAAGATATTCACCATCGTTGCTTTCCAGTTGTCATAAACTTAATTCAAATTGAATCTTGCTTGTCACCTACCAAGTGCTGTTTGATGTTAACACTAGAAGGATTTCCACTCGTCACTGTGAACACTAAAGAGTGTCACTCTGAGTGTTCTGGCAAGATCATAAGATAATGCGTAGAGGCCTGGAACGAGTTTAAGTTCAATTAAGAATTAAACTGCCGTTTCTTTCCAGTTGTCACAAGATTAGTTCTTAAAGAACCGCATGTGTCACCTACCATGAGCTTGTTTGATGTTGGCTCAAGCAGGATTTACATCTTCATTGTAATACTTGCGTATCACTCGGATGTTCTGGCAATATTACAAGAATACTGCGTAGGACTCATAAAGATCTCTTACTTTTCACAGTGTGTGAAGAAGCAAGGAATAAATGAAAATTGTCCTAATGAGACTTTTGATGATCTTGTGGCTCTAGACTCGATAGTGCGTTTTGATTTAGTGAGCGATGGCTGGAGAGGAGTGTCACCTATTCAATATCAGTCTATTCGGAGTGAATAAACCAATAGATAACGTGTTGATCTCCGTGTGATTAAAACAAATACCTTTTGAGAGATATTTGAGTTAGCTGGGGAGGGTTGTGCATTGCATCACTGGGTCCATGATGTCTTTCTTCAATATCGAGAATCATTAACAAATGATCTCAATAGCATATGTATTGACCCGGTTTCTGCCTAAAGTTGTAAGGAGGGCTTCTTTCTTTACACCCTTTATCTTTACAATTCTTTTTCATTCTTCAACCCCTTCAATGCTTA
Organism: Glebionis coronaria; assembly: GCA_025667525.1. NCBI lineage: Eukaryota > Viridiplantae > Streptophyta > Magnoliopsida > Asterales > Asteraceae > Glebionis > Glebionis coronaria. Next base: position 18,357,119 of record CM046878.1, on the reverse strand, counting down.
CCAATACGTCATCACTAGCACCTTGTTGTGATTGTTCCAGTGCTAGCTTAAGTACTTGGTCTACATTCAGCTACGTTCACAATCATTCTCCTTCTTTCCTAGGACTTCTAATTCTATCTAGGGAATTGTCCTTGGGAAGATTCCATCGGTTCTGATGAATCATTGGACTAATACCTATACCTACCACCCTTTTGTCACCACATCCGTCGTGAATTAAGTGTGTTTTGGGTAAGTATTGTCATCATGAAAAATCCTTGAAAAATCACTTAAAACACTTGTGATATTGTAATCAAAGGTTTTGTGCCTTAAGTGGTTTTGATCATCAAAAACGCTCCCCCTTAACTTGTGCATTACACATGTTAGGTTGGTTTATCTTTTAAGCCTTTTTATTGTTTAGCCAAATATCATTAAGTCTCCTTAATCCCATTTTCTCCCCTTTCCAGAATGTTAACCATCAATATTTTGGATATTAATGGATTAACCGGTCTTTGGGTAATAAAATGAAATTAGATGTTGGCCAAAGAACATATTAATGCTCCCCCTTAAATTAATGAGGGTAAGTTGTAGTGCTTGAGTATGATTTGTTTGAAAGATTTAGAATCTCGAGAGAAATTCTTGAAAAATATCATACTTTTACACTACAACAAGCCACAAAAGTTAATTATGCAAAAACTAACATATTCACAATTATTGACATATGGAGTTGACCTGTTATAAGACGAACCATAATTAAATGGTTCGTTCCGTGAACCTATGGTGAGCTCCATATGGTCGTCCACCGACGAATCGTTCTATACTTCGTATCAACCGGCGCTTCCTTAGGAGTTCCTCGATCTTCTTAATCGCGTACGTTGCTCCTCTTTTGCATTGGCTTGTCCAGGTGTACTGGACTGCTGGAAGCGGTAGGTTGGCATTGAGAACCGTCAGATCATCTCGAACATGCTTGAGCCTACCATCGCTGAATTTGTGCAGTTCGGAGAATCGCATATATTGCATGACGCCAGTCTCATTTAGATAAAAGATCCCTGCTTCCGGCGTTGTGGTCCCCATATAAACCTTCTTGTTCTTAAGGAAATTACTGAGTGGAGTTGTATGGGGACGTTCCAAATTTAACTGCTTTTGATAACTCTCCACTCCAAGTTGAAGGTCTTCCACCCGATTTTGAATGACGATTTTTCTAGCATATTGACGAAAGTTGGAGCTCAATGCAATGACTATCTCAGGTGGTAAATGGTCAACTTTCTCCTGAGCCAATAACAACAGAAGATCTCCGATGTCTTCAAGTTGAAGATACTGGAGATCACTTTCGTCAATTCGGTATTCTTTCTCATCAGTACGTTTGAACACGATTACATTCAAGTAATCATAGCCGAATACCGTCTGAGTGGTTGCTCCTTGAATGCTTTTTATCCTGTGAGTCGAGACAATAGAAGCACCTCTCTTAGGACGATGGAAGTGATTGTAAGCTAACCTTTTCTTTGGATTCCAGTGAGATATGCCAAGTGATGCATAAGTGTCATAAAACTTGAGCAATTTCTTTCTCCATATTGCATCAGGTACTTTGTCCTCTATCCATGGAACATTCTCCAAGTTAACAGCCTTGACCATAGTGAGTGACGTGGCATATTTCTGTGCTCCATTTTCAAGGTATTCAAGATCGTGAGTAACAAAGTGCTCTATTGGGATTGTTGCAGAACCAGCAATGACCGTTGGTGTAAGAGGTCGCAATACGGGAGTCTGAATTCCTGTAGTTGTCGCTCTCATTGCCTTGGTAAGCTCATTCAAATGATATTCTGCTTCATTATAGCTGATCTTCAAAGTATCAAAGAAGTCCACGTTTGCAGCTGCCATTTTGATCAGATCCGGAGTCATTGTCGGTTTCCTATAAGAATACCGTAGAAAGGCCGAGAAATCGATAGGGTTGTTGAGGAATTGAGTCAGCTCCATTTCAGTTGCAGTGTCAAAAGGATGCTGTGGTGCTGCATTTGTTAGCCAAAGTTGCTCCTGTACCGTGTCATCGATGATTAAAGATTCAACAAACGTTGGTTCTGGTACATTTAAGTCTTCAACTTCCATATCAATGTTGTGCTGATCTTCAGATGGTGTTGAAGGTTGATCTTGCATCACTGGTATATCATCGCGAGGTTCGTCTTATAGGATTGGCCCTGTTGGTTCTTCTGCTTGCATATATTCTACAGATTCATTGTAAGAATCATTAGTAATAGCTGGTGCAGTAGATATACCTGTGTCAAGTTGCTGAGTTTCTGGTACAGTAGACTCTATTGTCTTTTCAGCGGTTTCAGCAATGTTTTCTGCAGCTTCCTCTAAACCTTTCTCAGTAGCCTTATCACTGTCATCCTTATTAGGTTCTTCGGCATTAGTACCCGTTTCGTCATTCTTATCACCCTTGTTGGTTCCATTACCATCGTCATTATCATCATCGTCATCCTCATCGTCATTTGTATCCTCGTCCTCATCTTCATCGTCATCCTTATCCTTTTCTTCCTCATCCTTTTCTTCCTCCTCATATCCTTCCTTATCCTCTTCCTCATTTTGCTCATTGTCACCATCATCCTCCTCATCGTTACCCTCATCTTCTTCTTCCTCTAGTTCGTCTTCATCGTCAGACTCAGAGTCGGTAGTATCTGCTGGTGTATCTTCAATAATTGCTTTGTTGAGATATTGCAGAACTTTTCGTTTGTGTTTCGATTTATGAGCTCCCATATCTAGCAGACGTGTTTGTAACATTGTCATTAGTTGAAGGGTAGATAAATCATTACCGAAAAGATTTGGTAGCTGTTGATCAACATAGGACTTGACTTCTCGTCGAATGATCGTGGTCATCTTCTCGTCAATTGACCCAAGAAAAGCAGCATTTTCTTTATCACGAGTTTTCTTCTCTCTAAGAAATGATTTATGTTTTGCTTTAAGTTTAGACACGTTGTCTGTTAGTTTCTGAAGTGTAGGCTCATCAGATTGTGGTTCCTTGGGAGGAGTGGTGATCCTTTCTGTCAATGTAGCGATTTGTGTAGCTTGAGCCTCCAGCTGTTGTTGAAGAGACTGGATCAGTGGATCATTGACTGTGAGGAAGGGATTGGATGTGGATGATACTTGTGGTTCTGCTGGTGGAGGTGTAACCATAACCATTAAGGTGGTGGTGGATGATACTGTTTGTTCAAGGATAGGTGTTGATGTAGATTTAGTGATTGGGGCGGTGGTTGATACGGGTTGTTTAGCTGTGGATGACGGTGTAGATTCAGTGGTTAGGATGGTGGTTAATACAGGTTGTTCAACAAGTGTGGGTGTGATAGCGGTTGTTATGACCTCACTGATGACCGGGGTGGATAATGGTGGAGTAGTGGTTGATGTAACAGTAGTTATGGGAACATCCACCATTGCTTCATTTGTTGACAGATCAGTGTTTGTGACCTCAACACCCTCCCCTTCCAAATTAAGATATTTTAAAACATCATCAGAGCCGGAAGTAGACTTACTTTGAAGTTGAGTCTCTGGTATGAGAGTTGCATGAGCATCGTCGTTTAACACCATGTGAGTTGGTTCTGGTAACGATGTGGTAATATTGGCGTCTCGATACATCATACTTGTATCTGTGTCTGCACTGCTCTCACATTCTGCACTCTGCTCACGACTTTCAAAGTGGAAGTTATCAGCATCTTCATAAGCATCTTCATCAGTAGGATCTTCATAAAATGCCATGTCAGCATCAGGATTGTCGAATTCTGCTAAGTCCTCAAACATTCTTGAGCTTGATCCTGTGGAAAAAACTTCCTGTCTGCTTTGTTGAAGAACGATACACAGTCGTTTGGCTTCAGAAATTTGTTGTTGAGCAGGTTCATTTGAAGCAACACTTGCTTCTTTACCTTTTGTCTGCTTTGCTTTCTTAGGCCTTCAGAGTGGTATTTCTTCGTGTTCTCCCTCTGTTTGGGTCATCTCAGCATCTTCAACATCTTCATCAACTAAATGCTCTTTCCCTATGCCTTTGTCTTTTGATGAAACAGTCGATTGGCGCTTGGAAATTCTTTTCTTTCGTTTTCCTTTTTGCGTCTCTGATTGTTTTTCGGAAGGATCTGCATTTGCTCGTTTGAACCGTGCTTCAATATCTTGTAGCATTTCTCTGTAGTGATCACTTTCCCTTATTCCTTCATTCATCATGATTGCTGGCACTGGAGCTGGTCTGAGTTTATACTTTGTGAATTGATTATCCGCAGTCATAGTGTCTAACACATCGTCATTATCTTGAGTATGATAGAAGAAGTTCCCACGAGGATCAATATCTGGGTCACTCTTCATGAAGTAATTGATAATGAGTTTTGTGAACCTTGGAAATGGGAGATGCACCGCTTTCCTCTTGGAACTCGTGAATTGATGACAGAATTCCTCCCAAAGTTGTAATGCGTAGTCCACTTTAGATCCTGTGTAGAGACCCCAAAAGATAACTGCCTGAGCGGGTCGCATGGCGTCTGATCCGCGAATCTTGGACGTAAGGCATTTTACTAAAGTGGTGACAATTTCTTTCCAAGGTTGCCCAATATGTGACGTGTTAAACTGAGAAAGAAAACTAATTTCACCCTCATAATTCAATTCTCGGATTACTCTAAGTAGTTCTTCTGAATCTGGGTCAGGCACAAAGTGTTCCCCTTTTGCCAGCTTAGGGAGCTTAAAGAGTTGCCTAAACTGACGCAGGTCAAATGTCAAGTCTTTGTTGTTCAGAGTAAAGGAGATTATCTTTTTTGACAATTGCTTTGCTAGTGTGATTGAGGCAGTTGCCCAAAATTCGTGCATGTATACTTCAGGGACTGATGCAGTGACACGTAGTGCATCCTTTATTGGTGAACAATCTAGGATGTCTGTTGCGATTTTTAATGCCGCCAAAGAAGGATTGAAATCGTCTCTCAGACGAAAATTATTTGGTGCATGTTGCATTCTAGCATTAAGTGGAACAAGGATAAGATCTAGACGTTTTTGTTCTTCTTCGGTGATCGACATTTTCCTGCTTTGAGATAAACACAAGCACATTTGATATATACACATATATATCTCATAAACTATGTAAATCCTAAGCATTGGATATAAATCACAACAAATGTCACCACATATGTTTGAGTTGCAAAAAACAAGCATAGTTCAAATGGACAAAGTTCAAATATTCAGAATCACATCTAGAATTAAGAGATATTTAAGGCGAAGGCATGGCAAAACTAAGTCCACTATAGTGCTTAACATATCTTAAAAACTTGCAAATTTTGTCTATCGTAACAATGCATCGTATTGTACCCATCGTAATGAATTCATCGTATTGTACCCACCGGACTGGACCTATCGTACTATACCCATCGTACTATACTCATCGCGCTGGTGCAATCGTAACGAACCCATCGTACTATACACATCGCACCGGTGCAATCGAAACGAACCATCGCATTGGTGCCATCGTAACGAACCATCGCATTGGTGCCATCGTAACGGACCATCGCATTGGTGCCATCATAACGGACCATCGCATTGGTGCCATCGTAACGGACCATCGCATTGGTGCCATCGTAACGGACCATCGCATTGGTGCCATCGTAACGGACCATCGCATTGGTGCCATCGTAACGGACCCATCGCATCGGTCCATCGCAACGGACCATCGCAACGATCCATCGCAATGGACCATCGCAACGAGCCATCGCATTGGACCATCGCAACAGGCCCATCGTAATGAGGCATCGCAGGGAAGGGATCGTAGAAAGGCTATCGCAGTCAATGTGATGAGAATCGATCGTAGCCATAGATCGCGTTCTTGGTGATAGAACCTAGGCAAGTCTTAAAAGTACGATTACGGGACAAAGAAGATGTTATAGGGCAACCTGTTTATAACCAATGTCTATCTAGGCACGATGAACAAATCCCAGCTCTAAAATCTCATTTTTATCAAGAATCTATGAACCCTAGATTTGATCAGATTCGTATGGATACATGTTATAAGATTAGGATGTGAACATGATAGAATCATCTAAAAATATAAGCACTGATAAACAAGGTTATACCTAGATCAAAGACAAACGAGAGGCACAATTAGATGGGATTTGAAGCTTCTATCAATGGCGGATAGAGAGAAAGTATGTGTGAGTTTCTGTGAAGACAGACAAACGAGGGGGGGTGTTTATTTGACTTTGGTCAAACCATGTTGCAATAAATTGCAACTTGGTCCCCCTTTGTTGCAAGTGTGCAATTGTTTTCCCCCAAGGTTTAAGATGTTTAAACAACACATGTAAAAACACGTGAAGTAGCTAACACCTAAACCCGTAACGTCTTATCTTAGAAAACAAACACGACAACAAACTCCTAAAGCTTAATAGTAAACAGGCTATACCTCAAACCACATAAGATTACAAAGCATATAATGATGAAAATGGTCGGTTTATATTTTCTGAAAACCCTTTTTGAAGATGAGTTTTAATTCCAAAAGCAATATAATGTTTGCTCCCCCTTAAACATAGACCCGTTTTCTATTTAAAGAGCTGTAGTCATTGTTTTTAAAAGAACAAATATCCATGAAGACTTTTTCCGGTTTAGTGATTTTATGGAACGATTCTGGTGGCAATAAGATTTCTCTTATTTTGACAAAATAAGTGCACTGATACGTACACGAATTTGTGTTAGACCAAGTTATAAAGTAAACTTAGTCCCTTACAAGGTTTTTAAAGTAAACCTTGCCCGAGAAAATTAATTCCCGTTGTGAGCCAACGTTTTCATAAGAAATACGTGACTTTAATACGAAAAGCGGGTTGCAGTCTGAAATAACTACAAGCCATAATGGGCATGTTTTAAAACATATACAACTTTTATACGGACTCTATTTATGGCGCCGTGTCAATTTTAATCGACATTTCTAAGGCTGTAAATATTACCGTACTAAAAGACATGCCCGTTTTGAAAATGAAAAATATTTTTGGATTTTCTTGATTTTATATTTTTTATGGATTTTGAATGTTTTATATTTTTTTATGGTTTTTTCTAAGTTTTATATTTTTGTATTTTTCTTTTGGTGGTTTGAATATGTACGATAATATACAAGATCACGATCAAAGGATACTCGAGAATAGTTTACCACTACTATTCTTCAGATTCTTCTACCAACTCCTTAAGTGTCGCTGGTGAGAATGATTTCATGCCAAGCTTGTCGATCAAAAACTCGATACGTCCTCGATCTAATGCCTTCGTGAAAATATCTGCCATCTGATACTCAGTGTTGACGAAGTACAGTTCGATCACTCCATTTTCCACTTGCTCTTTGATGAAGTGGTAGCGAATGTCAATGTGCTTAGCTCGGGAATGTTGAACGTAGTTGCAGCACAGAGCGATTGCACTTTTGTTATCACTGTACATCGGGATTTTGTTGAATCCAAGACCGTAGTCAGTTAACTGTGATCGCATCCAAAGAACTTGAGCACAAACAGCCGGACATAGAAATGTATTCAGCCTCTGTACTTGATATCGCAACGCTTTTCTGTCTTTTTGATGCCCAACTAACAAGTCTATCTCCAAGAAGTTGCACACTGCCAGAAGTGCTACGTCTAGTATCTTGACACCCGGCATAATCCGCATCTGCATATGAGATTAGTGCAATAGAGGAATCCTTCGGATACCACAGACCACGATGAAGTGTTCCTTTTAGATACCGAAAGATCCTTTTCACAACATGTAAGTGCTTTTCGGTAGGCCGAGCCTGATACCGGGCACACATGCCTATAGCAAATTGCAAATCAGGCCTGCTAGCAGTCAGATAGAGAAGGGTGCCGATCATTCCACGATAAAGTTTAGGATCGACAGCTATCCCTTCCTTATCTTCATCTAACTTGGATCTCTCCACCATTGAAGTATCCACGGGGTCACAGTTTTCAAAATGATACTTCTTTGATGATTCAAGAGCAAATTTGGATTGATTAATGAAGATGCCTCTAGGATTCTGAGAAATTTGCAACCCTAAGAAAAATGAGATTTTTCCCATCATCGACATCTTAAAGCGTGTGGACATAAATTTCTCAAAATGGTCAAACAAACGTTGATTAGTAGCAGCAAATATTATATCATCAACATAAATTTGTACCAGTATCATGTCGTTGTCCTCCTTGAGAATGAATAACGTTGGGTCCACTTTGCCTTTGGAAAAGCCTTTCGAGAGGAGATACGACGATAAGAGATCGTACCACGCGCGTGGAGCTTGTTTCAACCCGTAAAGAGCCTTCTTTAGCTTGTACTCGTGATTAGGATACTCCGAGTTGACGAATCCATTCGGCTGGCTTACATAGACATATTCCCTTAATTCACCATTGAGAAATGTCGTCTTAACATCCATTTGATAGACGATCATATTCATGTGAGCAACATAAGCAAGGAATAGTCTAATTGCCTCCAATCGTGCAACAGGAGCAAATGATTCTTCAAAATCAATACCCAAAGCTTGTTTGTAACCTCTAGCAACCAATCTAGCTTTGTTTTTCAGCACACTACCTAACTCATCGAGTTTAACCTTGTATACCCACAACAATGTCAAGATTTCAACGTTGCTGGGTAACGAAACTAATTCCCACACTTCAAGATGTTGGAATTCATTAAGTTCCTCTTGCATGGATTCAATCCATGAAGATTTGGTCATGGCTTGTTGCCAGTTTTTAGGTTCAGTGTCTGAAAGAAATGCATCAAAATAGCAATATAATGCTATAGGTGTTGGAGAATCATTACTCGGTGGATCAAGGAATTCATCAAACATAGGTTGAAATAACTTATCCCACTCGGACCTTGTAGGTGGTATAAATGATGGAGAAGAAGGATTGTTGGGAGTTAATCCGGAACTGATTGTACCGGTTCCCATCTCGTGTAATGCGGGTTCAGAGCTGTGTTGCTCAGAAGACATCGCTATCAGCTCATCAAAATCGACATCCAAAGTTTCTACTATCTTGCCAAGACGACGGTTATAAATCCGGTAAGCTTTCTTTGCAGGCGAGTAACCAATGAAAATTCCAATATTATCCTTCGGTTGAATTTTTCCCAGATTCTCACTATTTGTATTTGGATAACAAAGTGTACCAAACACATGAAGAAATGAAATATCGGGTTTGTGTCTATGAAGTAGCTCATATGGAGTTTTACCATGGCGTTTACGGATGATGGAACGGTTTTGGGTATAACATGCGGTTGCCACTTCTTCAGCCCATAAGAATAAAGGAGCATTCGCATAAATCAACATAGTTCGAGCAACTTCCATAAGTGTACGGTTACGTCTTTCCACGACACCGTTTTTGTTGTGGAGTGCGGGCAACAAAAGTTTCATGTGAAATACCTACCTTTTCGTAATAGTCTCGTAGAGTTTGATTAACGAACTCAGTTCCATTATCAGTGCGAATGCGGCGAACAGTAGCATTAAGACGTACTTGGATCATCTTTAAGAAAGTAATGATATACTCTGGTGCTTGATCCTTGGATGCTAAAAATTTTACCCATGTAAACCTTGAGAAATCATCCACTATGACGAGGATGTATTTTCTACCACTCACACTAGCCGTACGCATTGGCCCGCAAAGATCCATGTGCAAAAGATACAGTGGTTCTTGGTTGGTGTCTTCTGCTTTAGGTTTGTAAGATTTCTTGGTGCTTTTCCCCAAAGAACACGCGGAACATAAATGATCCTTGTCGAACTTAAGTTTTGGAAGACCACGAACAAGTTCGTTTCTAGCCAAATGGTTAATAGCATCAAAGTTAAGATGAGATAACCGTCGATGCCACAACCATGATTTGGTCTTAGATGCTTTGGAGAGTAGGCAAACATGAGAGGCGACCATCATGTTTTGAATAGACAGTGTGTAGAGATTATCCCCTCGAGAACCTTTTAACAAATCATTTCTTGCAAGATCGCGAATAAAGCAAGTATGTTGTCGAAAAGCTACTTCAAGGTTTGAATCGCAAAATTGTCCCACTGAAAATAGATTATGACCAAGTCCCTCCACGTAATATACCCTTGAAATCGTAACATTCCCAATTTGGTATTCACCATAACCCATAATCTTCGCAATATGGTCGTTGCCGAATTTAACCGTTCCTAGAAACTTGCTGACGAAATTTCTGAGCATCGAGCGGTCGCCAGTCATATGTTTGGAGCACCCCGAGTCCAAATACCAAAGAATAATTTGGACGACCTGAAAATATTACCAAACACATACGATGTATCGGATTCTAATTGTTCCTCTGAGTTAGCAGGTATAGATGTAATTATATTAGATTTGCTATCAGACGAAACTTTAGGCTTCCAGATTTTCTTACTAGTGGTTGGCTTAGATTCTAGTTGTCTAGTATTATGAGGTACCTTTTGACTGGGAACATTACCACTGGTAGGCACAATAGTGGGGGCAGACCTAGTTAAAGGGCGCTTTATCCATTTCTTAGTGCTAGTGTTCCTATTTAAAGGATGCTTAGACCTAACTTCCGTGTATGTGATCCTAGTTAAAGTTCCATTAGCAGTGAAGGTCCTACCAGTGGGTTTCCATTGCCAACCAACTTGGGTGAATTTCTTCCCCGTTGGAATCCATTCAAGATTGTTCTTAATAGCATACATTTCATTCACGTGACAACAAGGCATAAATCATGACGCTGAGAAAACATGCATTCATTACAATTCCAACATTTCGCATTAGAATTCACATTTTGCTTAGGTTTCCACTTAGAAAGAGAACCTTTTGTCTTAGCTACATGATTCTTTTTATTTAAAACTGAAATAACATTCTTAGGGTGCACTTCTACTTTCTTCTTCTCAGTCCTATTAGTGGAAGACTTGATCCTATCTTTCTTGTCTTGAGATCCTTTAGCCTTAGTGGACACAGTTACTCCTGTAGAAGCCAAGGGAACATTAGTTATAGATTTTGACTTAGCCTTGATGGGTGTGTTTAAAACAGGCTTAGCTCCTGGGGTCTTATTGAATGGAGTAATGGCAATGGTGGTTTGTTGTTTAGATGGTACAGATATCAGTTGCCCAATGTACTCTAAGTTTGCTAAACAATCCTGAACGCGATCCACATATAATAAAAGCTCATATACACTATGACTTGTGGGATCACGTTCACGCATTTCATCAACAATCTCTCTAGCGAGATCAGCATGTTCTAAGGCATTTTTCATATATGTGGCAAACTTAGTGGGACTTTTCTTAAATTTTAGATCCCGATATAGCACACGTGGGTTGGTTTTGGGAGCACTAGAGGTCGAGGCAGAGAAAGTAGCTAGATTATCAACACTTTCTCGTCCTTTGAGTTGAAGTTTCTCCTTTAATTCTGCTATAACCATGTTTTTGTCTAAAAGCTGAGTTATTAGGTCAGAGGATTCCTCACATTTCATGTTCAGTTTGTCAATTAATGACTTTTGCTCTGTCGCATTAATAGCGAGGCGTTCTTCTATTGAACCAGATTTTTGTGAGTCACCCTGTCTTACTTGTTCACGCTTTCCTAGTATAGAATTAATTCTATTTTCTAGGACATGATTCTTAGTCTCTGCAGCCTCTAGTTCTGTTTTTGTTTCTAGTAATTCTCTCTTAATTCTCATCATCTCTTCCTCTAAATCCTGAACCATCTGAATCATCTTGTCACTTGTCTCAACGGAGTTTCCACAATCATTTAGTTTTGAAAGAGTCTCATTTTTAGATTGATTTTCAATTTCAAGAGATATAGAATGTTGTTGAAGTTCATTAAAACTTTTTGAGAGTGTATTATACGAATCTTGAAGCTTTAAAAATTCAACGTTGGATTCATGACAAGAATGATTATCTATAGTATTCACATGTTCAACCGTATTCACAGATTCATGCACATCATCACAAATATTCACAATAGATGAAATTTCATGAGTATATTTAACAGTAACCACTTGCATCACTTCGAGAGACACCATATGTTCTAAAAATCGGTCATATTCGGATAAAATCTTTTCCTTTTCAATTAGATGTTGTTCATAAGCATCATCCATTTCATAGAAAACTTTTTGAACTTCACCAATTTCAAAACTTAGATTACACGCTAGATCATAGACTCCTTGTTTAATATGGTCCACAAACGGAACGATCTCTTTCTCAAACACCGTTTCATGTGTTCGAACGCCCATTCTCCAGCGGTTTGAGCCGTTGAAGTCGTACATTCCAGGATGACCTTGTCAAACTCGGTAAGGTATTGCCCAATCTCTTCCAAGCTGAGCTTTACCGTACTAACCGGTGGAAGATTCTTAGGAATTTCCTTCGGTTGGTCCGAGTTAACGAGTGTAGGAATTATATTAAGGCATTATCTAGTAGGCATGAAAGTGGATGTTTGGATAGTTCTCTTTTGCATATTAAATCGAGTTCTAAGATCTATTGTAGCATTTTTTGCATTCATTTGAGCATAATCATATTCAGGATATGTAGGAAGTAATTTTAACCGCTTCTCTTCATATGGTGTCATACTCTCAGAATCATTCAAGAACACAATCGGATCAAATACCAATCCTAACTTGGTTGCATCATAAAGACGTGGGTTGTCGTGAAGCGCTTGCTTTGCATACCCCGGGTTAGGTGGTAGGTCTATTAGACGCGATAGATTGAACTCTTTAAATGATGCATGAAACAAGTGTACTAGATGTGAGGCAACATATTGTTTTAAAAGCTTAATTTCCGTTTCTTTTATTCTTTCAGACGTCTTAATTTCCATTTCAATCTGTTTGGACTCAAGAATTTCAAAATCTGTTTGAAGCTGTTGAAAATTATTAACGACTGACTCTTTTTCTTTAAGTTCATTCGAAATATTTGCTCTTAAACTCTTAATTTCTAGCAGATTGTCCATTTGAACTTTCCTAAACCTATCAAATTCAGGATTGGTTAAGGTAGTGGACACAGGAGTCATTTCCAAGGTTTTAACCTTGTCCTTATGCAAAGCAAGCTCGACAGATAAAGTCTGATTAGCATTAAGGGTTTCAGGGACCGCATTATTCATTTGGCTAAGTAAAGATGTAGGGACCATAACCAAATCAGGTTGAGCAGACGAATTGGTAGGCGTAATAGCTCCCGGTTGTGGTTCACTCAAAGTCTGAGGACTTTCATTGATATTTCTATCATTGTTTGTCTCCTCGATTGAGTTACTAACCACCGGAGGCTGTTCCGAATACTCAGACATTTGCTCAACTTAATACGGTACAATACTAGTATCTGTAGCAGTATGTGGTACCTCAGAAATTGTATCAGTTCCATATAGTGAAAGGTTTTCCATGAGAGCTGCTTTGGCGGTGTTAAGATCATCACAATCAGAGTCGTATGCATCCAAGTCATCACATTGATATGCAGCATTGTTGGTGATGACTGTTGTGAGACCGTCAGTTTCCGCTACTCCCGGATCTGCAAGGAATGCCAACTCTTCTTCATCAAGCTCACGTCCTTGGGCTTGAGCATTCAACAGGTAGATCTTCTCCTAAAACCATGTGTCGTCCCTTTTTCTCTTAGGCTGCTTGCACTCTCGGGCCATGTGCCCTTCCCCTTTGCAGTTGTAGCAAATAACCACCTTCATTTTACCAGTGCCATTTCCTCTTGTAGCAGTGGTATTGGATGAACGTGCACCAGCAGTAGACGAATTAGATCTCCCTTGAAGTGGTTGCACCATGACTCTTCCGTCCTGAATTGTTGCCTGTTGTCGAGAGTTAGAAGAGTTCCTTAACTGATTATTAGTTGTTGCTGGACCTCTGTAACCTCATTTGTTCAATGTTTGACTTAGATAAGCAGACATTTGAGCAAGGATATCAGTAGGGCTATCTCCTTGTCTAAACTCAAGGACAGGGATGTCATCTTCACAGTAGAATGCTGGTGCTGCTTGAGCTATAATCTGATTGGATGGAGCACTGACTTGTTGTGAGTAATGAGGTTGAGGAGCCTCAAGTTGTGGATAGGTACAAGAAAGGTTTGTTGGAGTTTGATACGGTGAATACTGGTGTGAAGCATAAGGTAATGGATGTGAATCTCCTTGTGATGATGATGTTGCTGGTTGGTGATAAGATGTAGGTGGCGGTGGCAGAATCGAGTACTGTGGGAAGCTTGGTGTTTGATACACAAGTTGATATGAATATTTGTGTCCTAAAGCAAGCCGAGAGTTGTGGTATGACAGTGTAGGATGGTTTACCAATAATGCCATTGGTTCATGATAAGATCCCTAAGAGATTCGGTTTTGGATCACATGCTTCTCGTGTTGTTGTAAGAAAGCATAGAGTTGATCTAAATTGGACTTGTGTAAATCGCGAATCATCTTGACATCAGTGACATATTGACTCCATTCAGGGGGTAATGTCTTCAAAAACTTGGTGTTTAATTGAAACCGTTCAATCCTTAGATTATAGACGTTCATGTCATTCATCAAAGTGGTAAAACGCCAGTAAAAATCATGAAGAGTCTCCCCTGAAATGTATTTGAACCTATCAAAAAAATCATACAGTTGACACTCTCGTTCTTGCTTAGTGAGAGATGTCCCTTTTAACAAAACCGCAAGTCGATCCCAAAGTTTCTTTGCCACTGTGTGTTCACTTACCATTCGAAAGATATCGGGTGGAAGGGCTTGAAGAATTGTCTGAACAGCCCTCTCATCGGCATCTGCAATGAGTTTGTTAGCATCGGTTAACTCGTGATACTCCCTTGACCTTGTCACATTGTTGACGGTAACCTCTCCCCAATCTAATGGACCTTTATCAATTGATTGAAGCATAAGGCGACCATTTTGTTTGCCCATGATGTACGTTCTCATACGACCTTGCCATGCTTCAAACAAATCTTTGATGAGCAAAGTTGGACGAGTATCGGTACCCGAAATGATCGAGATATCGGTAAGTGAAGTCATAGTTGGCATATAAGAATGTGAATTCATTTTGTGATCCCTTGAAAAAAAGATTATCAAAAATGATCGAGCAATGAAATAAGATTATGTGTTTTAATGTTGTTTAAATAAAGATATTAAGATCTTTTGATTGTGTGTTTTTGTTAATGTCTCCAAATAAAAGCAAAGATGAAAAATCCTCTAAGTGTTGCAAACTATAGCTGATCGTACTCTGGTCGGACTCCCAGATCGTATTGCGATCGTACTCCCCTATCCTAGTTAAGTGATTGTATCCTGATTGTAACCTTGATCGTACTCTGCAATCGTACTGACGGATCGTACTCTGCAAGTGATCGTACTCTGATTGAAGTGAACTATCGTACTGAACAATCTTACCTTGATTGTAGTGTGGATCGTACTAAGCAATCAGATTGATGGATCGTACTCTGCAAGTGATCGTACTCTGATCGAAGTGAGCTATCGTACTGAACAATCTTACCTTGATCGTAGTATGGATCGTACTAAGCAATCGGATTGATGGATCGTACTCTGCAAGTGATCGTACTCTGATCGAAGTGAGCTATCGTACTGAACAATCATACCTTGATCGTAGTATGGATCGTACTAAGCAATCGGATTGATGGATCGTACTCTACAATCGTACTGATGGATCGTAGCGTGGATCTTAGTTATGATCACAGTTAGATCGTAACAATGGATCGTGACTATGGATCGTAAGTAGAAACCCACAGGGTTTATGCAAACACAAAGTCAGATCGTACCCCTGAAAAATAGTCCGAGACTTAAGAACACCAAGAAAGAATGGATTTTTACCTTGAAAATCGTGATTCTAACCAAACGAATATCACCAAATCGTTACTAGAACTATTTAGAAGAGATGTAGATCACTTGGAATCAAAAAACACGAAAAAATTTTGTAACTTTTGGAAAAATCAATCAAAAACACATGAACACACTTAGAAAAGTATGAACAACACAAAACCAATCTTTATTTCATCCCATAGCTCTTGATACCAATTGTAGAACAATGATAATCTTTATGAATCAAGAGGGTTGATGTTTTCTAGAGAGAGAAACTTAGAGAGAGAAATGAAAGAAACTTGTTATATTGAAAATAAGAAATAAAACAACCAACACCTCTTTCCATGGTGGAAAGAGGTTTAAATACCCAAGTCCTTAATGGACTTGGGCCTCCGGCCCATGAACATGCTCATGGGTCGGGCTATTTAATAAATGAAACTAAACACTACTACGAGCCTATAACTACATTGTTGGAGTGACCGAGGCTTTCTATATACGTAAAACGTATTTCCAACAATGCTAATAGTTTGATTATCAAGTTTCTTAATGAGTTTCCAATTTTTTATGATCTGCATATCTTTTTGATCCGTACAGTAACTTCAATTTAAAGTGGATAATGATTAACTGAAAGTTATATTAATCATAGTAGATGATATTCAGGTTGTAAACCTGAAAAAAGTTTGTAATGGATTATGGCATTTTATTGATTACATCATGGATCATAGCTTGTCTGTTTACATATTTGCCATTATGTTTTAAACTTTTAAAAAGTGAACTGATATAATGATGCATAGAAAATATACCATATCAGGCCATATGGTATGTCCTTCAAAGATTGGTAAATCACCATTGTTAGCCATTTTCAATGTA
The DNA here is from genome assembly GCA_025667525.1 of Glebionis coronaria. NCBI lineage: Eukaryota > Viridiplantae > Streptophyta > Magnoliopsida > Asterales > Asteraceae > Glebionis > Glebionis coronaria. Next base: position 18,340,557 of record CM046878.1, on the reverse strand, counting down.
GAGAGTAAATAAAACTAACTAAAAGTATTCCATTAGATCTCTCCATGGATTTGCATGGATTTGCATAACACAAAAGTGGAGCCATGTACTGACTACACTGGATCTCTCCATGGATTTGCATTTAGGGCTTTTCAGTCCATATGATTCAGCGAGAAAAAGTGTTTAACGCGTTTATAGTACATGACTTACAAAAAATTACAATCATATATTCAGCTATTTAATTTGTTTCAGGCTATCATGGATGATGAATTTATTTTCCCAATGTGCACCGAAGAATACAAAAGCTTTTTGGTGCGTATTGTTACGTTTTCATTAAACACGTGTTAGTTATTTAATAACAACAGATTGTTTTACATAGTACTAACATGATACATCTATGTTGTAGGTATTACCAAAAGTATTCAAAGTCAGGTTCTTCAATGGTCAGCCATACATTTTTGTTAACGGACACAACAAGTATCGTTACGTATGCTTAATAAGAAGAGAAGGAACAAAGCTGCATTTGTATGGGGACGAATGGGAAGAATTTGCAAAAGATAATTTGGATGATAATGTGCGTATGCTTCACTTTGTTAAAGAAGGGGATGACATGTTTTACGCAACAGGATATGTAAATGGCGGATGTGAAGACAAAGGTTATGATCGGCGTGCTGTGGGGAACCGAGTTGTGAGATGTCTTGTAAGGTTTACCCGCGGAGGGCAGGTTCACATTATATAATATGAAGATTTTGTTTACAATGATGATTGAACTGAAAACATTTCGTGGAAAGAATCAAACAAATGTTTCTTTTTTTGACAGGTTCTTCCGGGAGATTTTTTGCAAGACATTTGGAAGACCAGATTTAAGGTGTACGTCAACCACACAAGGTACATACTCAACCATGAGAGGATTCAAACAGACCCAAATAGTGTTGTACGATCAAAATCCCTATTCGGGACCATGTGGGATAGGCTCAGTCATAACCTGAAAATTCAGGATGGACAGAATCTGGTTTTTACAAACATGCGTAACTATAGGCTACATATGTCTGTCTTTAAGCACAATGGGATAGCAAAGTTTAATGCTCATATCTACCCAACAATGTTGAGGCTTCCGGCTCGTGAGATACCACTTTATGCTTCTAAAGGTATGTACATTGTATTTCTACTAAAGTTTTTAGAAATATAGATGTATACTTGTAGTAATTGCTACATGTACATATCATGACAGATAAAAGAGCAAGCCATTTCTGTGGATGGGAAGGACATACTACACACAACAATGAAGTGAACGTTGTCTACATTGAGCTCAATGCTCTTGTGTATGACCTTTCTTAATTGGTGAGCATCAAAGTTCAACTTTAGTAAATTGAACGTAGGCAGTAGTGTAAGAAGATATATAGAGGTTTAATTCTTATAAAATCAAATGTATGTAGTAGTGAATTGGATGTATGCAGTAGTGTTAACTGATAATTTGTATTTAATATATGTCTTAATCAGGCATTTCCGGCTGATTTCTGCGCAACACATATGATGCATACATACACCATAGCGCTTCTTGTTCATGATGATGTAAGATTCCTTATGAAATTGAGAATGATTCCGGACCGTCTTCATTCAGAAAGATTGTGCCACGTCAAAATGGCTGGGAAATGGAGGGTATTTGGAGAAACTTGCGGTTTTAAGACACCCAAGATGATGCGGATGAAGCTAATTGGTGTTGTTCAAGAAGCGGTGGAAGGTGAAAACATGCACGTTCCCTTATTCCAAGTATGTTAAATGACACTTGTGATTGCTGATCACATTTCTATGTCTTTTGCTGCTGAACATTTTACGGATTGCTTGTTCATGAACCTTGTATGTGATGCTTGTGTTTAGACTTTGTTTAAATGTCTGTTTTTAGGTTTGGGTCAAAACTTTGGTTGTTATGTTCACTGTTAGCATGGTGCTTTTGGTAACTTTGAATACTTATGATGTGGATGTTTGTGTTTTAATGTATGGAATGGTGAAATTGTGTCATAATGTGTTAGCAGATTGTATGTTTGATTAATTACCTAATTTTTGTCTAAGCCGTCTGAATTAACAAAGTTGGGCCGTATACAAATATAATATTGGGCTTTTCATTATTAAACTTCTACATAAATTTGGGCTTCAAATTATTGGCTTTAAAACTGGGCTTTCATATATATGTAATGGGTCTTTAATATACATAAGATTTGGGCTTTCATCTAAAGTATATATCTTTCAAAAAAACTTTAAACAAAGATTAAAATGATTTGATTAGGCTGGATTCATATGTTTGTATACAATTTTTTGTAATGGGTAACATATTGAATTAACATTTAAACTTAACAAAATAGTGAAATCTTGGTGATTTCTCGCCATCATATGCCAAATAAAGCTCATTGTGATCATAAACCTATATTCATACCAAGAAACAATTGTTCAACAAAACTTAGTTATACTTACTTAAGGAATACAAACCATGTGAAAAAGTGTGTTGGAATTAAATTTGTGTTTGAAATACCATAAGGACATTTTATTAAACCAATGTTTACAAACAAACAATATAGAACACTAGTAAATGTATTTACATGCTTATTTGAATGATAAAAACGCGCCATTGTCTTGATCAAAAAAGCTATGATGAACCTCTTTCAAAACTCACTGTCTTGAACATCCTCTGCTTAAAACCCGTTGTTCCAGTCTAAGCTGTAGAATAATCTGATGACTTATTTTCTTGAAAATGTCTGATTATTAGTCTAAACACAAAACTTATAAAACAAATGAAATCAAATATGATCAAATCATAAAAAACGTCTATGTTGGGACTCCCCAACAAATATTTTAAAGGAAATATTATGTGGTTTTCATAAAAAATTAAGATTGGGACTCCCCAATGAAAAAGAAAACAACCATATTCATACTACACTAACACTCAAAAAGTGTCAAAATATCGTTTTTATATAGTATGACATTATTCATAATAGCCATTCCTTGTTGAAAGTTGCAAATCATAGAGAACTTCAAGGATTCTTTTCCATCTTAATTTCAAGAACCTTCTTTTTTGCATTTGAATTTGCACATCCCAAGTCGTCTTCGCCAGCACGTTTGTCACTAGGACTCGGAGCACTAACTTTTCTAGAAGACAATGGAGTGTGATTCTCATCTGTTTGAGACTCAAGATCCTATGACATATGAACAAATAAAATATTAAATTACAAAAGTTTATATGACAAATAATATAAGCAACGAATAATAATTTAGATGTTTTGATTACCAAAGGAATGGCAACAATTGCGGCAGAGCTTGTGGCTTCAGACTCCTTTATAGGTGTTGCAGTTGGACGAAGACTTTCTATAATGTCCACATCTCCGGTAAGTCGCAAAACAGTAAAGACATGGAGCATCTTCTTAGCATTGAATTCGTCTCTGCTAACCTTGAAGGCAAATTTCCTTCCCACCAACCCAGTAATGACCGGGGGAAAACATCCAACTACATTACACAGAAATGTAGCATTATACTATGGTTACCATTAAACAATGTCGAAGGTAAGTAGTACTACACAAATTAATAAATACCTTGCAAAATTTTTCACACAAAAGGAAGGCTAATACTCCAACCAACGATTGTACCTCATCGTTCCACAACGTCAATGACATTGTGCCACTTTCGTCTTGGACTCTTATTGGAGCTTGAAACTACACAACAAAACAATAGTCAAAACAAATAATTGACAAAAATACTTAGCTTCTATTTATTTATGTATTACTTACAATGTTTTAATCACCAAAATGATGTTGCACTTTTGACAACGCCATTCGTCTTTTCCATCCAATGACATTGTAGGCTTTACATCCATATCTAGATCAATAATATCAGACGACTTGACAGACTTCTTCTTACATGCTTTGCATCCGAGATACCACCAGCCTTCCTCTTCGTGAATGGCTATTATAGTTCCAATTATGATGCTTGAAACACCCTAAGAAAAAATATGCAGACATGGTTATAATCTGTTGCACTTATTTATGATAAACAAATTTTTTAAAAAACTTTATAAATTATTACATGTTCGACATCCAAAAGTTCAGTGATATTTCTAGGAGGGAATCCAGTGACGAAAACATCCTGTGTGGATTTCTTTGAAGCAGTGGATATATGGGTAACCGTATTTTCAGATTCCTTGTTATTGTCATTAGAAAACAACCTGCAATAGGATCACAAAATATATGAATACACGAAACTGCAACACGGACGCATATAAATACAAAACAAAGAGTTTTAGAAAACTTCTAAAATACCTTTGACAATATTCTTTCACGTCACCAAAGTTCTCATCAGTAATTCGTTCAGAACAGTCGAACATGAACAACTTAGTTTCATTGTATCCATTCTAAACACACATATGTCCTGTAATATATAAACAAAATCATAATAAGTATAATTTTTTAATTAAAAACATCCTTACAACTTATTATTTAAGACTAAATGTTAAATTTTATGTTAGTTACTATCCCATGTTTTCATCATGGCCAATTGAACTACCATCACAATCTTAGCATGGCTAGAGCATTTGTTCAAGAAGTCACTCAATTGTTGAGCATATTCTCCCCACATGGTAGCACGTAGTTCATTACCTCTAAATCATAGAAGAAGTGAAATTTTTTTAACAACTAATAACATTTAGTTTTATTCAGCCTAAATATGTTATTATTACTTACTCTACATCGACTAACATGGATGTTTTCTTCTTCCCTTGTTTACCATTTTTATCATATGCATCTAAATCCTCACAGGAACGTATATGGCCTATGATATTTGGAACACAGTTTGTAAAAATACAATTACCAAATGACTTAATGAATTTAATAGACAACATTACGAAATTTGTTTTCAAGTGTGATATTACATACCACACTGTCCAGGCTCTTCTTGAGTTAGAGCAGTAATGGATTGAAAAGGCCTAAATGCAAATCCATGGAGAGATCCAGTGTAGTCAGTACATGGCTCCACTTCTGTGTTAGACAAAAAACTCAACCGCAAAGCTCTGTCAACCATTCTGAACCTTGGTTTGATTTCTCCCAAAGTGTATCGTTTTATAACAACACACTTTCCTTCCACCAGCTTATCCTTGAACTGGTTTACTAATCCCATACGAACAGTGGCTTGCATTCTTGAGTTCTGAAAAGTAAAAAGTTACATAAAAAAATCCGTTCTGGATATATTAATAAAAAAACCAACGTATAAGTACACATTGTAATGGTATTGTGACTTACATTCTCTTCCATAATCAAAACCTCCATATTTTTATGTTAGTTTTTCCATAAACCTCCTGCATCCACGTACTAAGCACACGCACCCTAAGCAACACGTTATCCTTAACACCAGAAAGATCATTGATGTAGCCAGACACGTAGATAGCCATTGTTAAGATAAATAAGGTTTGATGTGCATATGTTGAAGAGTCTAGGTTGACTTATATAATGAGGAAATTGGTATGATTTGGCGTAATCATACTCTTATTTAGACTGATCTTAAAACTTATGATTTTACCAAATCCTAACAACCTTATGATATTTACAGCAACAATCTGTTTTGATACAACAAACCAATAAATGTGTTATATAAATGTCAACATGGTACAAAAATAAGTTTTGAAACATATATTTTTTCAAAGTTAATATAGAATTTATATAAACAACATATGTTTTATAAATTGTATGTTCATTTTAATGATCAACAATCCATATCATATGTGCAAACAATCAGATCAATGTTGTTGCATGAATGGTCCTAAATCTATTCAATTCTTGGCAGCTTTACAAAAGAAGGAGATTAAGAACAAAGGTTTAGGGATCTGACAGATTGCACAGAAAACATGGATGCCGCACATTGTGAAGTTTGTGCTGCAGATGTGGTGTGGAAGGGCTTTATATAGGTTTTAGGTTTAGAGTTAATTTAGGTTAGGAGCGGCTGTAATTATCAAATAACGCATTTTAATTAAAAATAATTTTAATGCCATAAAAACATTACTTAATATAGAACCTGGCGTTTTGAAAATTTGTTTATTAAAAAAATCTGAATGGAACAAACAGACGCTCCTATTTTTGTTGTTGTAGAACATATTTATGGAAAGTGTTTTATGAGTTGTGCATTAAAAATCTTGTACATTGGGGCTATTTTAAGAAACTAATTAAATTTTTTGTGCTTTAAAATACTTGTAAATTATTTTGGTTTATTATATAAAATAGATTTTTTAAAGGGGCTTTTGCATATATATCCTTCTAAAGTTATTGAGGTGGTATTATCATAACCCGCCATTGAACTCGTACCCAATAATTTTTTTCCCAAATTCGCATTATATATCGCGCATTTTTAGAGCTATTAACTTTTTATTTTAAACAAGTAGGTTTTAAATAAAAAGTTGATTCATAAAGCTTTTTAACTTTTTAGCTTTTTAAATTATTAAGAGCTTTTAAAACTGTAAATTACTGATATAACTTCCAACCATATTATAATTTACTTAAATATATCTTTTTAAATTATTTTATATTTTAATTTTACAGTTAACAGCTAATATACCAAACATTTTTATTAAAAATATACATCTTATAACTAAACAACTTTTTAGTAAATAACTTACACCCAGATCAATCGAATTGCATTGTATAGTGTATATATTCCGTATAACCTTATCCGATTTTAATGGCCAAAAATACATCACAAGAAAAACAAATACATAGATCCCCTTTTTATCACTTCATATCTTCGTTGCTCTTCACACACACTCTCTCTCTTTTCTTCATCTCGTATTCCCACCTCCATAGACCACAAGTAATCAATCAATGTCGATAATCTGTTATCATCCACCTCGGCGTATCACTGGATGAGTTTTCTCTGATTTAGCTTACCTTCATAATACAACCATTGGAAGTTTTTTTCATCAAGGTCTATCCAGTAATCTATCGATCTTGCAAAGGCTTACATCTTAAGTGATTTTAGGGCTTAAGGGAAAAGTTTGGTTTTCTTGGTGGCTTTGGTCGATTGAACGAACAAAGAGAGGGAGAGAGACAAAATTTGTGAGCTATAGAGATGTGTATTTATATTATTCCTTACCTTCTCAAATTACTTGGTCCTACTCCAAGAAAACTAATTAAGGCAAAGATTTTAGCTTAATCAATAAACCAAAAAATCTTCAAGAACACCCTTAAGGGTATAATCGGCCGACTAGGCCTAGGAGGGTTTTGAGAATTGATTTTATCCCTTAAATTTAATTACGCGCTCACGATGAATTAATTAAATCAGTAATTCATTTAACCACCGTTAATTAAATAAATAGTGAAATTTTTATTAAACGTTAGTGTGTTCTGCGTATTGAGTATGTGTCCTAGATAGACTCACGCTTGATGGCTAAACGATCACATATCCTGACAACTTATACTAAAATGCTAAAAACCATGTTAATAACTTTTTAAAATATTAAAAAGCTTTTCAAAAATCATCCCATTGCATGATCTAACGTCTGCGCTTTGATTTGTATTTTAGTAGCTAGAAAAAGTAAGTGGTAAAGTGAGGGACACACATACCAGCTTATTCATACTAGCGACTAATTGATCAAAATCTAAATAAAAAAAAGAGTAACCCAAAACACAAGAGAAATTATGTTAATAGTTTTATATAAAAAATAAATTGTCCGTAATATTAACAATTTTGATAACTAATTACTAAGCGACCGTAGGCCGTGCTTCGCTCGATCTAAACCGCCACTAGTTTCGCAATAATCCAAATCCAATAAGCCGAACAACCAAGACCGAACCAATAATAAACACCTAGTGGTGCAAATAAATCGGTTAAAACCGGTTTTCGGTTATTAGAAAACCGGTATTTTTAATAACCGGTTTTGGTTTAATCTGTTTTTTAAAATCGGTTATAAATATTTGGAATCGGTATTTTTTATAAATTTTTGTTATCGGTTTTTTACCGGTTCGATTTTTCGGTTATAAATGTTTGAAATCAATTTTTTCTCAGTTTAAATTTTCGTTATCATTTTTTCCCAGAATTTAAAACTTCTTCATCTCTACTCCTTTATAAAGGAAAAATAGAGATGGTTGAAAGTTGAAAAACTAGCATGGTTGAAAAAACTAGGATGGTTGAAAGTGGGTCCCACTAAAAAGAAAGCAATAAACACACCGAATCTCACCTCAACTACTCTCTCTTAAAAACACACAGACGATCCCTCTCCATCTCACATCATCTCAAAAACCCTAATCAGCACCACACACGGGCTTATTTTACCGCCGCCACAATTACTGCCACCACTACCAACTGATTCCGCCGCCAACACCTCGATCATTTGAGCTAGGGTGGTTTTGTTGGTGGTTTAGGTGGCGATTTTGTGGTTTGGGTGGTGTTTTGAGGTTTATTGTGTGGTGTATTACCTCTTACCTCTTCCAATCAGTTTCAATATCAATTTCTAATCTTCCCCCACAAGCAGCCATTGGTTAATCCTAAGAAGTCAGCAGATTCCCATTGGTTTTCTTCATGGCCGGACCATAAAAACAAGTCAATATCAATTTCCATAACCCACGCTGAACTATCAATCAAAAGAAACTGAGCACCAATGTAAATGTTGAAACACACGATTTGTATATCCTATTTTCTTTCTAACATAATCATCACCAGTCACCACAATCAAAGAACCACGCCACCGAAATCGACGCCTACCCAAAGGGGGTTTCAAGTTTTAAGGTATTTGTTGAGTTTTTTTATAGATCTTAAATTGTAATCAATTTTTAAAGTTTTCTTGGACTCATATATTTTATTTGTAAAATTGACTTATAAATTACTGAGCATTTTTTGTTGTTTGTTTAGTTTTTTATATAATTATAATTAATTTCGTTTTTTTTTTGATCAATTATAATCAATTTTGAATTTTTTTTTGTTTGGGAGTGTCGCAGTTATGACGTCTATTGTTAGTGAAGTGGTGGTTTCGACCGCGACGGTGAAACTGAAAGATGCACTCGGGAGTGTTCCAGGATAGTTTATATGTATGATTTTGGATGAGATTGTTGCTGCGATGGTGGATGTGGATGTGATTACCGCTCCATAATTGTGAACCGGTGAGGAATTAAAGAATGAGAATGCAAGTATCTTTATGCTAATTGTTTTAGTTTCTTATACAATGGTAACTTTATGGTGATGATCACCATCATCATGCTATTTAATAAAATGGATTCCTAATTTTTCACCTTACCGGCCTTTATGTTCAGATTCTGAGTTCAGATGGTATTTGCACTTCAAGCTCGCTGCTGAGGTTGCGATTACATGCAATGGGCACCACCACCTGAGGTAATGAATTACCGATGCTATAGATTAAATTTGCAAACAGTTTTACCCGTGATTTGATGCTTTAAATTAAAAAGCATATGTTTGATGTACGGAGATGTTTTATAATTTTTAGCTTACATAACTCGCCTAAGTCGATATTTAGGTTTCAATCGTCTTGAGGAGCTTTATTGCTGTTGGAAATACGTTTTACGTATTTATGAAGGATCGGTCGCTCCAACGATAATTATGTAATGGGCTCGTGGTCCACTTAGTAATGTATAGTCCATATAGCCCACATATAGGGTGGGCTATATATATACCCCTCCTAGCATGTTAGGAGGGGTTGTTGGTTCATTCATAACAACTTTCATTTAATCTAATCACTTTCTCTCTCTACTTTTCTTCCCTCTCCTTTCTCTCTCTACACTTCATCTTCCTCCTTCCCCATTTCCACCATTAATCAATAGATCTTCCATCATTTACCAAATCCTTAGAATTCGTAGACCTTCAATTGGTATCAAGAGCCATGGTTGAATCTTAGGATTTGCATACTTTTTTATCTTTTGATTTGGTGGTAAAAATCCTTTCTTTTCTATTTTTTTTCTCATCTTTTATCATCTTTTTGTTTATTCAATTTTATAAAAAATTTCGTCTCATTTTTTTTATTTTTTATCTGTCCAATTAGTCTCTTACAAATTGTTGGAAATACGTTTTACGTATTTATGAAGGATCGGTCGCTCCAACGACAATTATGTAATAGGCTCGTGATCCACTTTGTAATTGTATAGTCCATATAGCCCACATGTAGGGTGGGCTATATATATACCCCTCCTAGCATGTTAGGAGGGGGGCGGGTTAGTTCATTCATTTAACAATTATCATTAATCTAATCACTTTCTCTCTCTACTTTTCTTCCCTCTCCTTTCTCTCTCTACACCTAATCTCCTTCTTCCCCATCTCTTCCACCAAATCCATAGATCTAATCCATCATTTACCAAATCCTTAGAATACGTAGACCTTCAATTGGTATCAAGAGCCATGGTTGAATCTTAGGATTTGCTTTTTTTTTATCTTTTGATTTGGTGGTAAAAATCCTTTCTTTTCTTATTTTTTATCAATCTTTTCATCATTCAATCAACTTTTTATCAATTTTTATAAATTTTACTTTTTTTGTGTGTTTTTACAATCACTTTTTATCAGTTTTATCTGTTTTTCGTGTGTTTTTACAATCACTTTTTTATCAGTTTTACAGTTTTTATTATCAGTTTTATCACTTTTTAAATCATCTAGTTTTATTAAATTTTTTTAAAATAATCAAGTTTTTTTTAATCATTTTTTTTATCAGTCATTTTTAATCATTTTTTTTAATCAGTCATTTTAATAATTCATTTTTTAATCAGTTTTTTCTTCATCTTCAAATCTGTCCAACGTCTCAGGTTTTTTTGGTCAATTCAGTCCAATAGTCCATATCCAATCAATCTGTCCAACATCCGTTTCAGTTTTATCCAATCTTAGTCAAAAGTCTCGTCTCTGTTCAATCAAGCTACTGTAACGTATTCCGTATGGACGAAATTTGAAAAACTTTCCGTATGAACGAATTTTGAAAAAAGTTCCGAATAGGAAAAAAAGTTCCGAATAGGACAAAGTTCCGAATAGGGAAAAGTTCCGAATAGGGAAAAGTTCCGAATAGGAAAAGTTCCGAATAGGAAAAGTTCCGAATAGGAAAAGTTCCGAATAGGAAAAGTTCCGAATAGGAAAAGTTCCGAATAGGAAAAGTTCCGAATAGGAAAAGTTCCGAATAGGAAAAGTTCCGAATAGGAAAAGTTCCGAATAGGACTCTCATTCGACTCGAACTCTGCTTGGACAACACATCACACTTGCAACCCAACCCACAGACTCCCTTGACTCCCTCTCTCGACTCAAAACCGACCTCAATCCAACACCCTCGTCACAATAACACCCTCGACACAACCAAACAGAAAAACCCCCTCGTCTAGACTCAACACAGACTCAACTCACTCGCATCTCAAACTCTCGACTCTAACACTCTCGGTCACCACAAACACTCTCGAGACAGACTCCACAAAGACTCTCACACCCTCATCACCTTATTCCTTCGACCCTCGCACACCCTCACACCTCGTACACAGACTCCCCCTCACAAACATTCTCTCACTCACAAACCCTCGACCCTAGTCTCGACAGACGACACCACTCACACCCTCGACCCACCCTCATCAGAAGAGAACCAAAAACAAACACTCACCCAAACCATCTCGTTTCTACAAACCCTCACCAAATCCTAGACTACACAAAATACTCGAACAACAATAAACCCACACTCTCAAAACCATTTTTTTTAACCACAAAAACACAGACTCGACAGAAAGACTCTACAGAAGAGAGAGACTCAACAAAAAGATTAAAAGAAAACCTACCCGAGATCCTTACAGATCTTGATGCCTTCATGATTCTCCTTCGTGGGTTACTAATACGAGTTGGTGGGTTTAGGTTATAGATTGATTGGATTACAGTAATCAAAACATTGGAAAGATTAGATTGTGGAGATTTTGATTGAGATTCTTTGAGGCTGCGTTCTGTTTGAGAGAGAACAGAGAGAGATAGAAGTAACTGTTTAGGTTAAAGAAGGAGAAGAGAGATAAATAATATGGGGCGGAGATAACAAAGTTAAAGGGTGGGGCGGTGGAAGCTCCTTATTGGGCCACGTGTTTGGACGGAGAATACAAGGAAATAATATCAGATATTTTTTCTATTTTCTGTGCCACGTTTCTTTCTTTTATTTACGTAACGTTTATTTTCTTCACTATATCCGTTTTTTCTCTTTAGAAAACAAATCACATTTTTTAAAAACGTTATTTTTATATTTAAACGTTATTTTAGAAAAAAAAAATCATAACACGTTTTCTTTCTCTACTTTTATTTTTCATTTTAAAATATCACACTTTTTAATTTTAGTTAAATTAATTTTTTGTATTTTTTGTCACTTTTATATTTTTAGCATTTTGTTTAGTAATTTTTGGCAAATCGTGTTAAGCGGGAATTTTTTTTTTTTAAAAGTTATCGTGAAAAATTTTTGACGGGTTATCGTGACGAGTTATAGTGACGGGTTAAAAGTTTTGTGGCCGGATTTAAAGACCAACGTGACGAGTCAAAGTGACGAGCTTCATTTATACCATCCATCGAGGAATTTTAAGTTTACGGGTCTTTCGTTTTAATCGATCTTTAATGGATTCGTTCGATTCGACATGTCAAAAGGGAGAGTTGTATTTAAGGCAAAACGAAGTTAAGAAAAGTGGCATCACCTCCTTTCAACTACTCCAGTCTCATCTTGTCACTCTTTCGGGGATTCAAGGAGGGAGTGAATTTGTGACAATCTTTGGACAAGATCGTCATATATTCATCGACTCAATTTTCACCGCTTTGACCCAACTCGCCGAGCAACTCAACCATGGAAACTTTAATCACTCTGCATCGGTACTTGCATATAAGGCTCTTGTGACACACCTCACGCCTTTCCTCCAATTTAATATCATCAAGCCTGAAAGTTTAATGATTTGCCAATCGTTTCTTCGAGATACACATACCGAGCTTTGAGTTTTTCGTGATACGATTTTGAAACTCATGTCATCGGTCTCGTCTTCGATATATCAAAGATCACAACTTCAACAAGTGTATGTTAATGGAGTGCAAGAATCAATGACGCAGATGCAAGAGGATAATGGTCATACGGTTGACAACTTGGAGCCTAACGGTGGCACGAGCACAGAATCAGGAGGACAACATGATGCCAGTGGCACGTCAGGGAATGTTCACGAGATTTCTCTTGATGACACCTTACCCATTTATGACGCAGAGCCTGCAAACATGGTACAATGTAATGTGGTTTATGATGTATATGCTGATGATATGCCGCATATTGAGGATTCTGAACCTAATTATGACAAACATGGGATGGAAACGAGTGATAGCAATACCACTTCTGATTCATCCGATGTAAGTCATAATGGGGGAGAGATTGTTCAGAATGCTAAACATCATGATAATTATCCTATAACTGATTCATTGACTGCTTCTGATTCCAAGATTAAAGAGCTCGAAACGATCGTAGCTCGGCAATCACAAGATCTTGAGGATGCCAAACTTGAATTTTCTAAGAAAACGGACAAATTTGAAACATACTTTGAAAAACTTGAAAAGTCAAACGTTGTTCTTGAAAGAAAATTGGATCAAACTGTTCTAGATTCTAAAGCTGAAAAGGATAATCTTTTGAAACAAATTCAACTGCTTGAATCTAAGTTGGCATTCCAAGAAAACGTGCTCAAAGAAAATGAAACTTTAAAGGCCCAAGTACAGGAAAAGGTCTTTGCTATAGCTGCGTTGAAAAACGAGTTAAGGAAAAGTAAAGGACCTAGTGTGGACACTAAGCTTGAAAAACCATCAATCTTGGGGAAACCGCCTACAAATCAGTTCGTCAGACAACCGATTGTCAGACAACCTACTGCATTTAGATCCGAGCGACCACAATCCTCGAGACCGCGGTTTGGCTCCCAAGTTGATTTGGTTCATCTTATTAGACCAGTCACTCCAGCAACTAGGCCCAATGTGATCACTCCAGCTTTAGCAAGACCAAATCATATGATTGCCTCTAGTTTCCCTAAAAATACCAAGACCACGTCTAGAACTAGTTCAAATGACGTTTGCCATGAATCTGATCTTAGGGAAGCTAAGCAAAAGACACATGTAAGAGATAGGAATTTCAAACCTAGTCAGATGCCTTCTAGTTTACCCAACACTGCTAACCGTAGCATGTCCAATCCTAGGAGCATCAATCAATCATCTAAGGATTCTAGATCTTACTCGGACATTAAATATGCTACTTGTAAAACATGTAGAAAATGTGTCTTTACGGCAAATCATGATGCTTGTATCAAAAAATTGCTTAATGAGGTGAAATCCCGTGCTAGACTTAAATCCCAGTGGGTCGCTAAAATCAAACCCTTTGGTAAAATGTGGCGCCCCACTGGTAGAAATTTCACTCTTGTAGGAAACGAGTGCCCTTTAACTAGGATAGTCTCTGATTCTACGAAGACTACTAGGGAGGAAATTGTAAAGGATGATACATCACTTAAGCCTGAACTTAAGGTTTTCTATAAAAGGAAACGTTTGCCAACTAAGACAAGTGAATCATCCCCTCAGGCCACCTCTGACACAAGTAAAGCCAACTGTGAACCCCCATGTGCTTCTATAATTGATATCGCTAACCCACGTCAAAGCATGCAAATTCCTAATGAGATTGCAGGTACCAAAGTTGATGTTCCAAAAGAACGAAGCGGTCCAATCGTTGTGTACCGTTCAACTAAGGACACTCTTAGAGTTTGGTTGCTGAAGAAGCAGATATCAGAGAAACAAATGTCTCAGGGGATTCATGGGTAAGCTGGAAACAAGGACTTATAGTCATATCACAGACTATAACTCGCTCATCAAAGAAAGGAAAGTTTATCGCCGATGATAAACTTATCCTAAAAACGAGAAATTCATTTTTCTCGGGCATGAGCTTATATCAAAAACATTCCAAGTTTTTAAGCTCATGCATTAAGGCTTATAGATAAATGACAGTCTATAACCCGTTCTTTAAAGGCAGGAAAGTTTATCGCCGATGATAAACTTATCCTTACAACGAGAAATTAATTTTTCTCGGGCATGAGCTTATATCGAAAACATTCCAAGTTTTTTGAGCTCATGCACAATGACTTACAGTTAAATGTCAGACTGTAACTCGAACTTCAAATAAAGGAAAGTTTATCATTAATGATAAACTTATCCTCATAACGAGAAATTTAGTTTTCTCGGTCATGAGCTTGTCTTAAAACATTCGAAGTTTTAAGCTCAGAAAGGAAAGTGTATCTTTTAAATAAGAGAACTTTTCCTCATAACGAGAAATTAACCTTTCTCGGTCATGAGCTTTCCGTTAAAACAGTCAAAGTTTTCAAGCTCATGAAAACGACTTCTAAGTAAATGTCAGCTTAGGACTCGTTCTTCAGATAAAAGGAAAGTTTATCGCCGATGATAAACTTATCCTTAACAACGGGAAGTTTACAACTTCTCGGACTTGAGCTCGTTTTATAAGATATTCAACATCTTAAGCTCAAGTAATTGGTTTTCAAAACTTTGAACACAATTTTTCGAGAATTTCTCAAAAGGTTTTTCTAAATCTTTCAAAATTGTGTGTTCAAAAATGTTTTGATAAAAAGAGCATGTCTTCTGGAATCGATAATATTTACGAACCTAGAAATGTCATTCAACAATGACACGGGGTTGTAAATAAAGTTTGAGCAGAAGTTTAAAAGATTTAAAACATGCTCCATATGGTTTGCTATTATTTCAGATAGCAACCCGCTTTTCATAATCAAGTCAAGCATTTCACCGGAAAGCTTTGACTCTACAACGAGAATTAATTTTCTCGGGGACGTGACGAGGTGACCAACATTCGTGAACAAGAACCATGTGCTTCTTTCATCTGCTGTTCTCCATTATTCAGGTCCAACCTCGTAAATTGCTAATCTTGTGAATTCATTGTCATATATTGATCTTTGCACGTGTTAAATACCTTACACTTGTGTTTAAAAGGTATTTAATTTACGTTTCAAGTACACCCTCATTAATTTGAGGGGGAGCTTGTGTAATTCATGAAGACAATTGGATTTGCATTTTTCTTCCCAAATTTTCTTAAAATGCTATTAAATCAATTGATATTAAAAACATCGATTGGGTTAATATTTTTAATATGGGGGAGAAAATGTGATTTAATATGGGATATGATCAATCATAAATGGTTTGACTTAACGTGTTAGCTCATCCCGACATGTGCGAAATGTTTTCGAATATCGTAGCATATGTTAAGGGGAGCAAAATGGATTTGCACTTCAAAATGGATTTCATGGTGATTTATACTTACCCGTAACCCATTTATTTCACGACGATGAAGATTGTGGTGACATAAGGATGGTAGGATAGGTTAAAGTCCAATGATTTCTCTAGAACCGGAGGAATCTTCCCAAGGACATTCCATAGCTAGAAATAGTAGTCCTTAGGATAGATGGAGAAAGATTGTGAACGTAGCTGAATGCCGACCAAGTACTTAAGTTAGCACTGGAACAATCACAACAAGGTTCTAGTGATGACGTATTGGTAAGCATTGAAGGGGTTGAAGAATGAAAAAGAATTGTAAAGATAAAGGGTGTAAAGAAAGAAGCCCTCCTTACAACTTAGGCAGAAACCGGGTCAATTCATATGCTATTGAGATCATTTTTAATGATTCTTGATATTGAAGAAAGACATCATGGACCCAGTGATGCAATGCACAACCCTTCCCAGCTAACTCAAATATCTCTCAAAAGGTATTTGTTTTAATCACACGGAGATCAACACATTATCTATTGATTTATTCACTCCTAATAAATTGGTATTGAAAAGGTGGCACTCCTCTCCAGCCTCCGATCACTAAAATCCAAAATGCACGATCGAGTCTAGAGCCATTTGAGATCATCAAATATCTCATTAGGACACACTTTCATATTTACTTGCTTCTTCACACACTGTGAAAAGTAAGAAAGTTCTTAAGAGTCCTACGCAAAATCTTCATGATCTTGCCTGAACATCCGAGTAATACGAGAGTATTTACAATGAAGATGGAAATCCTTCTTGAGCGAATATCAAAAAGCTCATGGTAGGTGACTTGTGCGATTCTTTATGAATCAAACTTGTGATAACTGGAAAGCAACAGTGGTTTAATTCTTAAATGAATTTAAACACGTTCCAGGCCTCTACGCATTATCATATGATCTTGCAAGAACACTCAGAGTGACTCTTTATTGATCACAGTGACGAGTGGAAATCCTTCTAGTGTTAACATCAAACAGCACTTGGTAGGTAACTTGCAAGATTCTTTATGAATCAAGCTAGTGACAACTGGAAAGCAACGATGGTGCGGTTCTTAATTGAACTTCACTTGTTCCAGGAACATGAATTGACGGCTTCAAATCATGCGGATATTATTATCCAAATGATTCACTCTTTACGTTCGCAGTCAGCTTTGGACGGTCGAGTAAAGAGAACGGGTTTACCCGCGAAATCTTGTCAAGGAGGTTCTTTATTGAAACTACCTGTCACAAGTACGATATTTAATATCGTCCAACGGTCTTCACCGACCGGAGGTAAAATGCTACCGAATTAGAATGCAATGTTCAAGGCCATTTCATCCGTGTATATTGTTTGTTGCTAACTGTCTTATGCAGCGTAACAAGAAGGTGGCATTGCGGTGTACAACCCAGAAGAAGTCGTCACCACATGCTTATACTACATACACTTAGTACTTCAACAAATTCAAGAAAGTCTGAAGGTCAAGTCTTCCGCTGTATCAAACTCTGAAGCTTTCAAGAATTTAAAGGTATAAGTATGTGGAACATGAAGTCACGAAGAGGCAAATTTCACAAGTGATGAATGCACAAGGTCAAGGCAAGGAAACATGCTCAAGACTAAAGTCAAAGATCACATCAAGCATATTCACAAGAACAAGATCGAAGACTCAAGCATAGATGCTAGGCTTAAGATTTTGTAAAATGGTGTGACCTCCCTTAGGGGGAGATTGTTGGAAATGTGTTTTCCCAAAGAAAGTCTCGGTCACATCATTATTAGCATTGATCACGAGCTATAGAATATTTAGAACTTTGTAACTTGGAGCGACCTCCCTTAGGGGGAGATTGTTGGAAATACGTTTTACGTATTTATGAAGGATCGGTCGCTCCAGCGACAATTATGTAATAGGCTCGTGATCCACTTTGTAATTGTATAGTCCATATAGCCCACATGTAGGGTGGGCTATATATATACCCCTCCTAGCATGTTAGGAGGGGGGCGGGTTAGTTCATTCATTTAACAATTATCATTAATCTAATCACTTTCTCTCTCTACTTTTCTTCCATCTCCTTTCTCTCTCTACACCTAATCTCCTTCTTCCCCATCTCTTCCACCAAATCCATAGATCTAATCCATCATTTACCAAATCCTTAGAATACGTAGACCTTCACAAATCAATTTTTTTCTTAATAAAAGATTCGATTTTTTTTAATCAGTCTAGTCAAGTTTATCTATTTTTTATCTGTCAAGTTTTTATTCAGTCTTTTAATCATTTCTTTTTTTTAATCAGTCATTTTTTAATCATTTTCTATGACTCATTTTTAATCAGTTTTCTTCTTCGTTTTTCTTATCAGTCCAAATCTGTCAAATCTGTCAAACATGTCCAAATCAATCCAAATCTTTCAGTTTTCATATCAGTTTTTTTTTTTTCGTTTATTCCGCATAGTCATTCCGTATAGACTTTCCGTATAGTTTTCCGAATTGACAAAGTTTTCCGCATAGAAAGGATTTTCCGCATAGAAAGGTTTTTCCGAATAGAAAAACATTCCGAATAGAAAAACATTCCGAATAGAAAAACATTCCGAATAGAAAAACATTCCGAATAGAAAAACATTCCGAATAGAAAAACATTCCGAATAGAAAAACATTCCGAATAGAAAAACATTCCGAATAGATTTTTTTTAAAATAGACACTTTCCGAATAGAAGTCTATTCGGAATAAACACTACTCGACTGACAACACACTCACTCTTCTCTAGACACACAGACTCACAACTCTCGACTCACAAAATCATCACAACTCTCACGACTCGATTTTCAAATCAAAACCCTCACGCCTCACGCACACCCTCCAGACTACATCACCTCTCGATCCACAAACCTCTCAGCCTCACAGACCCTCACAAATACCCCAAACCAAAACCTCTCGACAAACCAACAACTCAACCTCTCGTTTCTCACAACTCTCGACATCAACAAACACTCCCTCACTTTCGACTGACATTTAAACCCTTGACTAGACTCTCGAACTAAAACTCGACAAAACAGTTAAAAACCTCAAACACTAATCACACTCAACCTTACCAACCCTCTCAGACTCATCACCCTCGTATCAATTAGACCCGACTCCCCTTCGACCCACCCTCTCGGACTCCACTCACATCACTCCCCTATCTCGAACCATTCACACACGTCATCATCCACAGACCCACACTTTCAAACTTGACTCGAACAAACTCAAGACTAAAAAAGATCTCAGTTTCAAAACGAAAAACTTTCATAGATCCAAAACGCAATCACCACAATCACCAAAGACTCAATCTAGACAGAAAGACTCGAACAGATGAGAGAAGGACTAAAAAAAAACAACATGCAATTAAAAAATTAATCCTACCCGAGACCATATGAATGATCTAAAAGTCGCGTCTAACTCGTCTTTCCATGGTTTGACAGCTTCAGCATCGGAAAGCTCTAGCACATCATAAGGGTGATTCGGATGATATAAGTGGTGGGATTACCTGGTTTTAATTTGTATTGAGTTGGATTGTGATTAATTTGAGATGATATTGGTGGGATGAGTTAAATAACTAACTTGGAGAAGAAGATAATCAAGGACGGAGTATTTGATAAGTGATGCGATGCGTTTTGGGTGATAAGATTATAAGAAGATCAGAAGTTTGTGTGTGTGCGCTTAGGAGAGAGAGAGAGTTATAACAAAGAATTGGGGGACGAATTTTTTTTTTAGGCGGACATAACAAGAAGGTAGAAGTGGGGCGGTGATATCTATTGTTTTTTTTTGGGCCACGTGTTGATTGGACGGAGAAAACAAGGAGTTTGTATCAGATTTTTTTTATTATTTCAATCTTACTTTATTTTTTTTATTTTATTTTTTTTCAAGAAAACGTTTTTTTTTTGGTAACTTTGTTTTTTTTGGGACACAATATTGACTATTCCAATATATATAAATATCCGATTTTTCAAATCAAAAATATCAGATTTTTTTTAATTTTAGTATTTTTAAACAAATCCGTTTTTCTATTTTTATTTTTTTATATTTTAGAAAGTTTTCAAGTTGAGAAAATTTTCGTTATTTTATTTTTATTTTGGAAAAAGTTTTATTTTAGATATTAATTGTTATTTTAGATATTAAATTTGATAATCTTGATAATTAGATTTAGACAAGTTTATTTTGAATAAGATTTCTCTTAAACGATACGTGTCATCGGTCGTGTTGTCGAGATCTAAACGTGACATAGTGATAAAAGTGGTGAGACAAAAAGACGTGACAAGATTTATTTGACGAGATCAAGAATTTTTCCTTCAATTTTCATCAAATCTACAATGGATTCGTTGCATTCGAGATTTCACAAGGGAGAATCGCATTCAATGCCAAACAAAGTTAGGAAAAGTGGCATCACTTCATTTCAAATGCTTCAGTCTCATCTTGTCACTCTTTCGAGGATTCAAGGAGGGAGCGAATTTGTGACAATCTTTGGTCAAGATCGTCACATATTCATCGACTCAATTTTCACCACTTTGACCGAACTCGCCGAGCAACTCAACCGTGACAACTTTAATCACTCTGCATCGGCACTTGCATACAAGACTCTTGTGACACAACTCACGCCTTTCCTCCAATTCAATATCATCATGCCTGAAAGTTTAGTGATTTGCCAATCCTTTATTCGAGATACACATACCGAGTTTAGAGCTTTCTGTGATACAATTTTGAAACTCATTACATCGGTCTCGTCTTCGATTTATCAAAGATCACAACTTCAGCAAGCGTATGATCATGGAGTGCAAGAATCAATGACACAGATGCAAGAGGAGAATGGTCATACGGTTGACAACTTGGAGCCTCACGATGGCAAGAGCACGGAATCAGGAGGACAACATGATACCAGTGGCACGTCAGGGAATGTTCATGCGATCTCTCTTGATGCCTCCTTACCCGTTTATGACGAAGAGCCGGCAAACATGGTACAATGTAATGTTGTTTATGATGTATATGTTGATGATATGCCACATATTGACCATTATGAACCTAATTATGACAAACATGGGATGGAAAAGAGTGATAGCAATACCACTTCTGATTCATCCGATGTAAGTCATAATGGGGGAGAGATTGTTCAGAATGCTAAACATCATGATAATTATCCTATAACTCCTTCATTGACTGCTTCTGATTCCAAGATTAAAGAGCTCGAAACGATCGTAGCTCGGCAATCAAAAGATCTTGAGGATGCCAAACTTGAATTTTCTAAGAAAACGGATAAATTTGAAACATAGTTTGAAAAACTTGAAAAGTCAAACGTTGTTCTTGAAAGAAAATTGGATCAAACTGTTCTAGATTCTAAAGCTGAAAAGGATAATTTTTTGAAACAAATTCAACTGCTTGAATCTAAGTTGGCATCCCAAGATAACTTGCTCAAAGAAAATGAAACGTTAAAAGCCCAAGTTCAGGAAAAAGGTATTTGCTATAGCTGCGTTGAAAAACGAGTTAAGGAAAAATAGAGGAACTAGTGTGGACACTAAGCTTGAAAAACCATCAATCTTGGGGAAACCGCCTACAAATCAGTTCGTCAGACAACCGATTGTCAGACAACCTACTGCATTTAGATCCGAGCGACCACAATCCTCGAGACCGCGGTTTGCCTCCCAAGTTGATTTGGTTCATCTTTCTAGACCAGACACTCCAGCAACTAGGCCCTATGTGATCACTCCAGCTTTAGCAAGACCAAATCATATGATTGCCTCTAGTTTCCCTAAAAATACCAAGACCACGTCTAGAACTAGTTCAAATGACGTTTGCCATAAATCTGGTCTTGGGGAAGCTAAGCAAAAGACACATGCAAGAGATAGCAATGTCCAACCTAGTCAGATGCCTTCTAGATTACCCAACACTGCTAACCGTAGCATGCCATCTTCTAGGAGCATCGATCAATCATCTAGGAATTATTCAGACATTAAATATGCTACTTGTAAAACATGTAGAAAATGTGTCTTTACGGCAAATCATGATTCCTGTATCAAGAAATTACTTAATGAGGTGAACTCCCATGCTAGAATTAAGTCCCAGTGGATAGCTAAAATCAAACCCGTTGGTAAAGATTGGCGCCCCACTGGTAGAACTTTCACTCTTGTAGGAAACGAGTGCCCTTTAACTAGGATAGTCTCCGATTCTACTAAGTCTACTAGGGAGGAAACTGATAAAGATGATACTTCACTTACGCCTAAACTTAAGGTTTTCTATAAAAGGAAACGTTTGCCAGCCAAGACTAGTGAATCATCTACTCAGGTCGCCTCTGACACAAGTAAAGCCAACTGTGAACCCCCACGTGCTTCTATAATTGATATCACTAACCCACGTCAAAGCATGCAAATTCCTAATGAGATTGCAGGTACCAAAGTTGATGTTCCAAAAGAATGAAGCGGTCCAATCGTTGTGTACCGTTCAACTAAGGACTCTCTTAGAGTTTGGTTGCTGAAGAAGCAGATACCAGAGAAACAAATGTCTCAGGGGATTCATGGTTAAGCTGCACAAAGGACTTACAGTCACATAACAGACTGTAACTCGCTCATCAAAGAAAGGAAAGTTTATCGCCGATGATAAACTTATCCTAAAAACGAGAAATTCATTTTTCTCGGGCATGAGCTTATATAAAAAACATTCCAAGTTTTTTAAGCTCATGCATTAAGGCTTATAGATAAATGACAGTCTGTAACCCGTTCTTCAAAGGCAGGAAAGTTTATCGCCGATGATAAACTTATCCTTACAACGAGAAATTAATTTTTCTCGGGCATGAGCTTATATCAAAAACATTCAAAGTTTTTAAGCTCATGCACAATGACTTACAGTTAAATGTCAGACTGCAACTCGAACTTAAAATAAAGGAAAGTTTATCTTTTATGATAACTTATCCTCTTAACGAGAAATTCACCTTTCTCGGTCATGAGCTTGTATTAAAACATTCGAAGTTTTAAGCTCAGAAAGGAAAGTGTATCTTTTAAATAAGAGAACTATTCCTCGTAACGAGAAATTAACCTTTCTCGGTCATGAGCTTTCCGTTAAAACAATCAAAGTTTTCAAGCTCATGAACACGACTTCTAAGTAAAGGTCAGCTTAGGACTCGTTCTTCAGATAAAAGGAAAGTTTATCGCCGATGGTAACTTATCCTTAACAACGGGAAGTTCACAACTTCTCGGACTTGAGCTCGCTTTTAAGATATTCAACATCTTAAGCTCAAGTAATTGTTTTTCAAAACTTTGAACACAATTTTTCGAGAATTTCTCAAAAGGTTTTTCTAAATCTTTCAAAATTGTGTGTTCAAAAACGTTTTGATAAAACGAGCATGTCTTCTGGAATCGATAATATTTACGAACCTAGAAATGTCATTCAATAATGACACGGGGTTGTAAATAAAGTTCGAGCAGAAGTTCAAATGATTTTAAAACATGCTCAAAATGGTTTGCTATTATTTCAGATAGCAACCCGCTTTTCATAATCAAGTCAAGCATTTCACCGGAAAGCTTTGACTCAACAACGGGAATTAATTTTCTCGGGGACGTGACGAGGTGACCAACATTCGTGAACAAGAACCATGTGCTTCTTTCATATGATGTTCTCCATTATTCAGGTCCAACCTCGTAACTTGCTAATCTTGTGAATACATTATCATATATGATCCTTGCACGTGATAAATACCTTACACTTGTGTTTAAAAGGTATTTAATTTACGTTTCAAGTACACCCTAATTAATTTGAGGGGGAGCTTGTGTAATTCATGAAGATAATTGGATTTACATTTTTCTTCCCAAATTTTCTTAAAAGGCTATTAAATCAATTGATATTAAAAACATCGATTGGGTTAATATTTTTAATATGGGGGAGAAAATGTGATTTAATATGGGATATGATCAATCATAAATGGTTTGACTTAACGTGTTAGCTCATCCCGACATGTGCGAAATGTTTTCGAATATCGTAGCATATGTTAAGGGGGAGCAAAATGGATTTGCACTTCAAAATGGATTTCATGGTGACATACACTTACCCAAAACATCTCTATTCACGACGGTGAAGATTGTGGTGACATAAGGATGGTAGGATAGGTTAAAGTCCAATGATTTCTCTAGAACCGGAGGAATCTTCCCAAGGACATTCCATAGCTAGAAATAGTAGTCCTTAGGAAAGATGGAGAAAAGTTGTGAACGTAGCTGAATGCTGACCAAGTACTTAAGTTAGCACTGGAACAATCACAACAAGGTGCTAGTTATGACGTATTGGTAAGCATTGAAGGGGTTGAAGAATGAAAAAGAATTGTAAAGATAAAGGGTGTAAAGAAAGAAGCCCTCCTTACAACCTTAGGCAGAAACCGGGTCAATTCATATGCTATTGAGATCATTTTTAATGATTCTTGATATTGAAGAAAGACATCATGGACCCAGTGATGCAATGCACAACCCATCCCAGCTAACTCAGATATCTCTCAAAAGATATTTGTTTTAATCACACGGAGACAACACATTATCTATTGGTTTATTCACTCCGAATAAATTGGTACTGAAAAGGTGGCACTCCTCTCCAGCCTCCGATCACTAAAATCCAAAATGCACGATCGAGTCTAGAGCCATTTGAGATCATCAAATATCTCATTAGGACACACTTTCATATTTACTTGCTTCTTCACACACTGTGAAAAGTAAGAAAGTTCTTAAGAGTCCTACGCAAAATCTTCATGATCTTGCCTGAACATCCGAGTAATACGAAAGTATTTACAATGAAGATGGAAATCCTTCTTGAGCGAATATCAAAAAGCTCATGGTAGGTGACTTGTGCGATTCTTTATGAATCAAACTTGTGATAACTGGAAAGCAACAGTGGTTTAATTCTTAAATGAATTTAAACACGTTCCAGGCCTCTACGCATTATCATATGATCTTGCCAGAACACTCAGAGTGACTCTTTATTGATCACAGTGACGAGTGGAAATCCTTCTAGTGTTAACATCAAACAGCACTTGGTAGGTAACTTGCAAGATTCTATATGAATCAAGCTAGTGACAACTGGAAAGCAACGATGGTGCGGTTCTTAATTGAACTTCACTTGTTCCAGGAACATGAATTGACGGCTTCAAATCATGCGGATAATATTATCCAAATGATTCACTCTTTACGTTCGCAGTCAGCTTTGGACGGTCGAGTAAGGAGAACGGGTTTACCCGTGAAATCTTGTCAAGGAGGTTCTTCACTGAAACTACCTGCCACAAGTACGATATTTAATATCGTCCAACGGTCTTCACCGACCGGAGGTAAAATGCTACCGAATTAGAATGAAATGTTCAAGGCCATTTCATCCGTGTATATTGTTTGTTGCTAACTGTCTTATGCAGCGTAACAAGAAGGTGGCATTACGGTGTACAATCCAGAAGAAGTCGTCAACACATGCTTATACTACATACACTTAGTACTTCAACAAATTCAAGAAAGTCTGAAGGTCAAGTCTTCCGCTGTATCAAACTCTGAAGCTTTCAAGAATTTAAAGGTATAAGTATGTGGAACATGAAGTCACGAAGAGGCAAATTTCACAAGTGATGAATGCACAAGGTCAAGGCAAGGAAACATGCTCAAGACTAAAGTCAAAGATCACATCAAGCATATTCACAAGAACAAGATCGAAGACTCAAGCATAGATGCTAGGTTTAAGATTTTGTAAAATGGTGTGACCTCCCTTAGGGGGAGATTGTTGGAAATATGTTTTCCCAAAGGAAGTCTCGGTCACATCATTATTAGCATAGATCACGAGCCATAGAATATTTAGAACTTTGTAACTTGGAGCGACCTCCCTTAGGGGGAGATTGTTGGAAATACGTTTTACGTATTTATGAAGGATCGGTCGCTCCAACGATAATTATGTAATGGGCTCGTGGTCCACTTAGTAATGTATAGTCCATATAGCCCACATGTAGGGTGGGCTATATATATACCCCTCCTAGCATGTTAGGAGGGGTTGTTGGTTCATTCATAACAACTTTCATTTAATCTAATCACTTTCTCTCTCTACTTTTCTTCCCTCTCCTTTCTCTCTCTACACTTCATCTTCCTCCTTCCCCATTTCCACCATTAATCAATAGATCTTCCATCATTTACCAAATCCTTAGAATTCGTAGACCTTCAATTGCAGAATACATCTCCCATGTGTTCAAAATACGACTTCTGGATATTGGTGAAATGACCATGAATAACATGCGTTTTCACCCACCTGCTTGCATTTTGGTGATTGCACCGAGGAGCATAGGCAGAGTAGGCAAATGAATTCATCCGCAGTGGATGCCATAGGCCTGGAGCTTGAACAAGACAGACTGCGCCTAAAAATTATTATGTTACAAGGTTAGTCTTTACTATGTTATATAATTAAACCCTTAGTGACTGACTGAACACAACACTACATGAAACAATGTGTGCTTCAAAATGATTAACAATTACATCAAATTATAAAGTTTAACCAAAACCTTTTACAACTCAATTCACCAATGCATCACCACACAATTCTTGTATGCACAAACAAAATAAAATTAAAAGACTACACACACAACTTTTAATGATGGTAAAAACACAAACAATATAAGCACTGCCACTTTCCTAGCAAAAAAACAACACAACCAAAGGTGCCAAAATCAAATAAAACCCAACCACACCCATATTTCCACTATTCGTAGAACCACCGGTAGTCGTAGGTCTTGAAGATGGCGTCGTAGATGGGGTGGTGGTAGTTGGTGGTGATAAGTTGCTACCATCATCACTAGGTGTCAGGGTGGTAGTACCACTAGGCGTGGGGGCTGCGGGTGAGTTTGAGCCTGGAGATACCACGTTGATTGCGAGTTTCATCCCTGAACTGCAATGACCAAATGATGGACAAGCAAAATACATTGGTCCTGCTTGTGTTAGGGTAACAGTAGTTGTGCCACCCGTGTAGGAGTCTAGGGCATTGCTTGTGACACAATTGTCATAATCGGATTTAGATACAACGTCCAGACCATGGCTACTCCCGTAGTTAAATACTGCCGAAAGAAAATTTTTAGGTGATTAGTGGTTAATTTACTATCAATAATTGCAACATATAACCCCATATTATTGTGCCAAGTTAACGTTATATGCTCATGCTCATAGGCCTATAAGATTTTAAAGTTGATCAATAAAAAAAAATACTTACATAGTGTGTCTCCAACGTTGAAAGTCTTAGTCGAAGCCCATGTAGTATAATCTCCAAAAGTCGTCCAGCCACCACTGTCACCAACGATGTGCTGTACTGCATAGGCTGACCGTGCCGTGAAAGCTAATAGAGATATAAGAAAAAATGCAACTGCTGCCATTCTTTTGGTTAAGTGTTTGTATATGTAAAGTTATGTTGTGGGAATGTTGTTTTGTGACAAAGATGGTGAAAAAAGTGGAATTTATAGACACATAAGTACATAACTGATATATCATTCAATTATTTTGTATGAGGTAGATGGAATATCTGACTAACTTGTGCATACTCACTACTAACTCTTACCTAATGCTTTTTAGAACTATAACCCCCCCACAAGAAGCCTGGAACTTAACATCAAAGTGACCAAACTTTGTCTGTCACATAGTATTTTTTTAAGTAAGGTGCGCGCGCGAACTGATTAGTATTACGAGTTTCAACGTATTGCGAGTACTAACAAATTTATCTTTGTAACGCGCGTTATACTGTCTGTCTATGAGGGTACAAAAATGCCTTGCAAATATATAGATAAAAATTTTAGGCAGGAAGCAGCATCCTTAATGGTTACAAGAAAAATTAACCTGCTACTGTTTTAAAAACTATAATTGTAAATTTGTAATCCAAAAGTCAAGCTTAGCTTAGCTCAGTTGCTTGAAAGTGAAACCTTAGGGCTACCTAATGTCCTAATATTTTTTTGTACGAAAATTGAAGGAATAACATAATGATACCTCCTACCTAATGGTGATCAATCTACTGCATATGTAATACTTATATTTATTATATACCAGTACTTTTTTAGTAGGTTGAATCGTGCAGTTACATCTAAATGGGCAATATGTCTTTCTCAAATTCTCGCCTATTTATGATTACGCTTCTTATTCGCGCCGTCTGAGAAAAAAAACCTTTGGGATGTCTCGAACCCGAGACTTCCAGAAAAACAATAGCTCTCAAAAAACTCACTTAGTGAAACGATATAGTTTTACTCGGACCAAAAATTGGCAGCCCAAGAAACAAAGAAATAGCCTAAAAAATGTATATACCGTTAAAAGATATCTGAATTGCCAATATTATGGAATCAAATATGTAACAAATATCCATCGACTTCGATAAAAAAACATGAGGACGAAAAGGCTTTTAGATTATGAACAAAAGTTTTACTGAAACAGACAGATCACATGAACTACTCTAAAATACTTTAGAAACCCTAGATTGATATCTAGATATATTAGGAAATCGGATAAAAATGATGATGTTTCTGAGAAACTTCTCGTAATGAGATGGAGCTACCTCAAGTGGTTAACTTAAAAGGTTTGATTATTATTACTGAGTCTCGAACCTAGAAATCAATATGTCTTCATTTTGTAACTTACTCAGCTGCCGTCTTGATAAACTTCAAGTCTTTTTACGAATTGTCGATTTTATTATCTTCTCCGTTTTGAGTCTTCTTACCTCGTCTTTTAATGCTTGCCAAGTTTGCAACTACTATGCGCAGCGCAATGTTCATGGAGATCAAAGTTACTTTTGTCTTGAGAAGTTGGTGTTTAGTATAACAGTTTTAGGTAATAATATCTGAAGAAGCTAATGACTTAATTATATTTATAGGACGTATATAGCGGTTGTAGGTTCGACGAAGTCATCATTCACAAGGTAAGTCGCAAAAATCTAGAGAAAAAGTTATGATATCATCCTCCATGACTTTTGGAACTTAAATTTCCGTACTTACGCCTTTGGAGTTACAAAATCATTGAATTAGGAAACTTTTCATATAAAATGACAACTTACTATTATAGGCAAATAAACAAAAGCCTATTGAACTAAATTCAATCAATCTTCACCCCTCACATCATGAATTGATACTTTTTTTTGTCTTAAAATAAGCGTACAGTACAACTTGAATTTATGACATATTTTTTTTGTCAATTTTGATTTTAAATGTTACTTTTTCTTATATAACAAAAATTATTCATAAAAATACATTTAAAACTTAATATATTTATATATTTTGTATCAAGTATTATATAACATATTAAGAAGGAGAATTGAGATCAAAGCTGAACGAGCGTAACTTTAAAAAGTCATACCGAATACCAAAATTAAGGCCCCCTATGTTTTTGTAATGTTTATATCTACAAAGCCACACGACAGGTTGTACAGAGAACTTTACTTTGGAGGTTGGAAAAATGTATATCGTAGATAACTAGATATTAACAACTTATAGAAAAGGTTATGGTCTCCCAGTATGCAAATAACAGACACAGCTGTTCAACGCCTTGAGACGCTATATCTACAAAGCCACACGACAGGTTGTACGGAGAGCTGTTCAACGCCTTGAAACCTATTGAACTACGGTGATATAGATATAAACGGAGAATAAGTTAAAAGCTGGAAAATTTTATGTCATAATAATGGGCGAGAGCCACCAGAAGATACTATGCTTAAATTTTATACCATGTAACACTCATGTTTGATCCATGTTGTTACAGCATTTAGCTTCTTTGCACAAGGTCACAACTACAAGAACAGTTCAACTGGATAGCCTTTGTGATTTCAGTGTAGTCGAGACTTCTCAAAAGGTATGACGTCGTTGTAAGTAATGCATATCACAATATAACTTATTATCAGCGTTTGCTCAAAATTTACAGTATCTTTTGATGATACATATATCTAACTATTTTTTACTTTATAGTAGGTCCAAGCCATGACCATAAGCAACCTCCCGTTAGGTGAAATTACGGCACCATATCATGTTGCATAGCAGTCTGATGATCCTGCTGCTTTGGCATTATTGGACGTGTATCATGTTGCATAGCAGTTAAATTGTGTTTTTTTTAGTTGAAGGGTATGTTCGAAAATTGTAGTGGTTTGATATACGCCCATATGCCCACACGTAAAAGGTATTTCAACTTCAATTTACACTATTTTTTATAAAATTAATTGCTTTTGATTAGAAAAATTTCAATGATTTTCTTTTAGCAAGTCGCGTGCACACCCCATCTTAAAATCTTGCTAATAAGCTTCTACACAAGTAAAGTTCTATACTGTTATATGTGTCTCACACCTTTAGCTTAGTGTAAATAGTCTTAATTCTTAATATAACTACTTAATGTCGATGGGTAGGTATTTTACATTACATGATATTGGTCTCCTTTGCTAACTTAATTTTCTGTTTCTGGTCAATAAAAGAGGTTATCATGCTATCTAAGCCTACTATTGGTACCATCTCTAACAAGTGTCAATAATGGGTAGGGAATATTTACAATGTAAGGCATGACTTGGTCTTTGTTAATATTCTTTTACTCTCCTTATATGTGGGATACTCTTCTTTGATGCAGATGAATTGGCCATGCTTTGTCTGGATACATTTTTGACAGGGAGGCTTGGTGATTGTTGATTATGGTGTAGGGTGCAACGTCTGAGGTGGCGGAGTTGAGTGGAACAATAAACTGCAGATGAATTAGCCATGCTTTACGGTAATTAAACTGAAACAATAAACTGCATAATGTTAGTCCTTCTAGAGCAGTTGGTGCCTTGGTGGCCACGTTGAAGGTAACTTTTTGTTTTTTGCTTTTCTTGGAACCATGGCTATGGCATTCGATTATCTACATCATAATTTTTAACTGTGTTGTCGACTTATCTTATGCATTCGTATGTTCATTTGCAGTCGTGTTACATGGGATGAAATTTCAAACAGGGAATCTTACAAACATATATCAGATCTACATCCTGACAGTGGTTTAACAAAGCCAAGAATATAAATTGGAGCTAAATAATATGTGATTTGTTAGCTGAAAAGTAATGGTATAGTAAATGGTTGCTCAAACCGTTAAGTAACTACTTTAGACTTGTCGTGAATGATAATGAATCACGATGCAAGGGTAGTTTTGAAAATGACATCAAAAGGTATGCTTTGTTTACCAGGAGAAGTCATGCATCGTCGTCACCGCCGTTAGTTTGTAAGCATTCAAAAACAACCTGTAACATAATTTGATTTAGATTGTTTTACTTTTGGCTTAACCAAACCACTTTATTTGTAGTGTTCCTGTAGGTTTGTAATGAGTTCTGCTAAAGTTTTTTTAAGCATTCTGAACACACTCTATGAATATATCAAGTACTCCAAGTTTTAACTATTGTTTCATTAGTTAAAAAACATTGAGAATTTATCACATGTTACGATTGTTTACAGTCACATTTTGATCTTTTCATGTTCTATGTTGAACATGGCGTTAAACACTTACTAGAATATCGCATATCATTAATTATCTTCTGCTACGAATTACCGCAGCTATGCGCGGGTACTCGTCTAATTTATTTAATAAACTTGTTAATAATACAAACATTCTAAAAAGATACAACCATTAATGTACTCAAGTATGTCAAGCTTCTGCATTGCCAAACGTCCTGTAATCACATTAGATACCCTAATCTCATAACAATCCGTCACCATCTCTATTTTTTTCACAAGTCTCAATGGAAGAAAAACAGATCATCCATCTCTCATTCCATAAACCAATCACATCCTTAGAAATCAAAGGATATGCACCCTTATTCTTCATCATTTGATACTAATCGAACCAAAGCCACAAACCTTTTTAATCGCTTTGATCAAAATTTGATTAATCGAACCAAGAGGAAGACAAGAATCCAAAAAAACCACTCTTCAAGATTCATAAATGAGTCTCGGGTAGGAGTATTTGTTTGTGATTCGATTGTTGATACATGTTTGATTTTAAACGAACTTATGAGTTGATTATAACAAAAATGTTATAAATCTTTGATATAATTAGTATATTAATTGTGCTTATACCCAACAATAGATCTGTGATGAACCAAATTTTTTTATATTTTAAATATTATAAAAAAATTAATAAATTAAAAATTGAAAAACCGGTTCCGGGGAAAACTGAAAACCGATCTAACCGGTTCGGTTATTTTTAATTGATCCGGTAAAAAACCGTTTTCTTAAAACCAATTCCTGTTTAAAAAAAACCGGTTCAGGTTTTTAAAAAACCGTAAAAACTGGTTTTTACTTGCATCGATCCGAGAATAAAAATGTTTGGAATGACTGGAATATTTAAAAAAACATTGGGCAAATAGAAAAATTTGGGCTAATGAGGTATTTTCATAACGGCCCATTAACGCATCTTCGTAACCCTAAATTCACTCATTGTGAACCACAGACACACTTCCTACTTGAAAGAGAGAAAAAACAGATCGATCAACATCAAAGTTTAACATTTTATAAAATCAATTAGATCCATTGTACTTTTATTAGTTTGAAAATGAAGTTGATTATATGTCATCATCCACCTCGTCATATCATATCACTGGAGGAGGAGTTTTATCGGGTTCAGCTTACTTTCATAATACAACCATTCAGGAGCTAGGATTTTGATGTTGGGTGGGCCAAAATAATTCTTCGTAGA
The DNA here is from genome assembly GCA_025667525.1 of Glebionis coronaria. NCBI lineage: Eukaryota > Viridiplantae > Streptophyta > Magnoliopsida > Asterales > Asteraceae > Glebionis > Glebionis coronaria. The sequence goes on along the minus strand of CM046878.1, from coordinate 18,307,635 downwards.
TAAAGTTATATTGCTCACTGTGCTACCAAGATGAAGTTATTTGTGAACTAATAGTTTATATATATTAGTCGTTAACTTATCAAACTAATTCAGTATCACAAAATAGATCAAAAAATAATGTTGGTTGAAGATCTATTAGTTTTGTTACTGGAAACATATTTGGTTTCATCAAACATACAGTGGGATAGTAGACAATTTACCAGAAACATATACTACTACGTTAGAATATAATCTTAAGAGGGTGGGCCAAACAATTTCGGATGTTAAACATAATACCAAATACCTTAAGACATATAAATATAATTTGAGATTTTGGGTTGGCCTTGGCCCACTCCAATCAAAGAGTGGCTCCGTCCCTGCAACCATTGTAACTTTCTTTCTTTTTCATCAATGTCTATGCAATAATCCGTCATTACAACACTCTTTATTTTTATTTTCATTATATTTTGTTAAATGAAGTCGATTTACTGAATGATTGTTTGTGAGTGATTTGTTTGATGAAAAAGCATTACAACTCAAGATTTGCTAAATAGTTGTCTAGTTGTAATGAGTATACACATCTCACTAGTTTTCTAGTTTTTATAGGGTTGCAAAAATTTATGACTTCAGAATTTCATGTGCAAAGATCTGTTTGTTGGCTTTCAGTTTCATCGAACTGTTGTTTTCATTAAGATCAGTCTTACAACTTGTATAATCTTTAATCTCATGTTTGATTACTTAGTTAGTTTGTTTATCATATTTCAGAGGATTTAATCTGTTTTAGAGTCTAGTTAGAGTCACAATTACATTGTTTAACTAATTAAAGTTTTACTGTTTTTATAATGAGATTTGTTCATTCTGATGTTTGCATAATGGAATTGTTATTTTTGTTGTTGTGTAAATGAGTTTATGTGATTTTTTCTATTAACTTTGTGTTTACTCTGTGATAAAGTTATTTATGTACTGAGTTTAATCACTCTCTCTTTTTGTTTTCCAAAATATGCAGCTTCGATGTGTGGTGAAGCCTGTCTCTTTTTGGAGGAGAGCAAGCATTACTCACTGAAACTTTACATTCCAAGCATCGAGAACATAATCTACAATTCATAGGAGTTTGTCCAGCTAAACACCCCTTTAGGTGCACATTTGCAAAAAAATTGTTGATGTAGAAGTGCCTCAGAGTCTCAGTCTCAGTACTGGTAGTAATTTCTGGTTGCTTTTCTTTTAGTTCCTTGTTTGGATCTACTTTACTTCTGCCGTCGTTTCTAAAAAAGTCTTTTGATCAAACTCATTGGAAAACCGTGGCCTGATATTCCAACGGATGGATTGAGGTTGCATCTGTATAGCGCCAAAGTTGAGCTCACACTGGAGTTTGAAGAAGTTTCAGGTGGAACCAACGGTGTTTATGAACATCATATGTTACAGTATGCAAAAACATTAGAGACGGTGTTTGTGAACATCATATGTTACATTATGCAAAAACATTACAGAACGCTACGCAAAAAAAGAAAGTGTAACACAACGGCACAGAAATTCCACCAAACGTTAAGAATAGCATTGTTGTGGGATTGATGGTTGAATATGTGAATATTAATCAACCTGCAGCGGCTCTTGAATAAGTTGTGTGAAAATCTTTGTCTTAGCTAAACCTGTGAGAAACACATAGTTACAAAGTTTCTTTGGACGACAAAAGAATCGGCGTGTGGTGGTGGCACGAACTTCGCAACCTGAAGCGGATCCCTCAACATGTGGTGCTATTCCTGGGAAAAGATAAGTCCATTTAAAAAAGAAAATTTTGACACGAAATGCTGCAAAATTTCACTAGGAAAACAGATGGCAGATTCGAAATACCTTTGAAAGATGCATTGTCCGTGGGACTGTTGTGAACCGAAAGAGCTCCTTAACAGGCTATGCATACTTGAAGAAGATCCAAATACATCAGATGTTGTTTACTAAATAAGGTTGGTTATCAAGTTGTTAATGTGTAGGCAACTCGGCTTTGGGTCAACCGGATTGACCCGAGTAAAGATTTTTCTTTTTTATTCTTAATATAAATTTTCTATTTAAATTAGTAAAAATGGGAAATTGTTTCACATTTGAGTCCAAACCGAGTAATACGAATTCATATAGGGTCGGTTTTGGTTCCGGTTTCGGGTCTCAAACGACACAGTAAAGCAGTCACAAGATCTCTGTTATGAAGTTGAAAAGAATCCCAGAACATGTTAATTTCGAATAACAAACCTAAACCATTTGACCCTCCTCCATTCCATCACTATCAGCACCTAAATTCCCTGTTGGGAGCACCATCAGGATGCTCTCCGTTCAGCTCAGCTCCATTTTTTGCCTTATCACTTCCGTAATGTGGTTCATACAATTCATTATCTTTATGGTTGTGGCTGAAAGTTTATGGACTTTAAAATCGATAGTCGTGTGATAGGATCGAACTCGAGATCACGGGATTGCACACATTACGTGAAGAGTTAATTTATTTATTAAATATATTGTTATATTTATTAAAACAAACTGTAGCTAACGATCGTTAAGTAATTAAAAGTTAAGTATTAAACGATCGTTATAGAATGTTAAAGAAGCTAAAAGGAGTCGGAAAGTTCCGGAAACCTCCTTTTGAGCTTGGTTATATCCGGTTTTTAAAGAGAACGGATAAGGAGGAAATTTTTTTTTTGCTTTATCTTGTTTAACCTTGGAAGTTAAGTTTCCAAGGTGTATATAAACAAACCAAAAGGCCTCATATTTTTTCACTCCATATTCTTCTTTTCTTTGCCTTATACCGCCGGCCAAACACACCCTATTAGGGTTCATCTTTGATTTTCTGTAAGCTATTTTAGATCTAGTCCTAGCCCCTCCCTAGGGTTGTTGGATAGATCTTCCATAGACTTGGAAAGCTCGGTTTTGTTCGTGCTAGACTCACGGTTAACTCACCGTATCACGTGTGTACAAGATCGTGGTGTGATCTTATTTTAGATTACATCCTGGTGATGTTCGTGATCTATCTCTACCGGTGATCATTCCGTCAATTTGTAGATCCTGCTAGGATAAAGGTATGTAACCCTAGCCTTGGTTAATTATAATTGTGTTAAATAAAGATCTTGTTAATCTGCTTCCGCTGTATGCTCTTTGATCTATGTTAGGGTTTTATAATTGTTATGATAATCATAAACCATCAGTGGCATCGAGAGCCGTTTTATCATGATTTTAATTATCAAGATCTAAAGTATCTTTAACTAATATTGATTTGTGTTAAAAATTACATGTTGTTTTTTAGGTTTTATAAAAATTAGGGTTTTGTTTTGTTTTTTTTATTTTTTAAAATCGGCTATAGCCGAATTTTTTATAAATTTTTTTTTTGTAAACCCTAAAATTACATGGTAATTAAACTTTAGATGGTTTGCATGAATTAATTTTTATGTCATACGTGGTTACGATCAGTAGTAGTTTTTTTAATTGTTAAGAGAATATGGGAGATCCGTAATAAACATGCATGTTTCTTACGGATCATATAATTTTGATTGCTATTTGCTTTATTTGATTCAAAGTTTTAAAATTAGGGAAGACTTTTTATGTTCATAAAAACCATAGATTTGATGTTCTTTGAATAAATTGTTATGCATGTGGCTATTTGATTTAGTTTTTTTTTGTACTACTTGTTTTCATGCGTTTTTAACATTGTATGTTGTAAACAAGGGTAATTTTTTTAAGAAAAATAATATGGACTAAATCTTATCAAAATTAATGAATTGTTTTGAGATCTAAATTACATATGATTTGTGTTGATTAGAATTGCAATAGCAACTTAACGACCTACTCAATTTTGACAAACTATAAAGTGGGTATAACGCATCGCTGGTCAAGTACCCGGTTAAGGAAGGAGGTGTTATGCTTCAGCGCTGACCAAATTCTCGGCTCTCCTGTGCGTCAAAAATTGGAATTACCTACGGTTGTTATTGGTATAATTCTTTAAGGTTGTTTGGTTTAACCAATACCTCAACTTGCAAATATATGATGAACTTTTAGTCTCACCAAAAAGTTTACTAAACGTTTTATTAAACTTATGCTATGGAGATGTATGCATGCTTCTCCATACATGATTTTGACACCAAAATCTATACCCTAAAATTTAAGTCATATGCCCTCTAATTGACGAACACTTGAAGTTACAATTGTCGTCATACAAGATATCGGACGATGTTGTAATGGAGAGAAAACTTCATGACTGAATAAGATTGCACATGAAGGTTTTACGTTCTATAGATTAGTCGACTTAATTGAGTTACTCAGTGAGAACTGGAAACTTAAGGCATAAAGAAGGGATAAAACATGTTTACAATGCAAATGTTTTTGGCAATGTAAATCCCTGACATATCTAGAAATTGCAATATGATTTGGCAATTATTGTTCGACAAGTTACTGTGTTGAATACATTTGTCACTAGCAGATCAACTGATGTGATAAATCTATGTCAATATGGATTCTAGTTTTTCAAGGAAAATACTATGGTTTTATTACCGGGGTAATTTTATTTTCTTGAATTTTATTATCGAAAATACTAATGTTTGAACTTATTTCGGTAGAAATGGCTCAACCCGAAAACAATCTGACAATAAGCTCGGCGTTCAAAGCATTTTTTGAACGGCCTGAACTTACTGGCCCTAATTTCAATGATTGGTACCGCTCACTAAGAATTGTTCTGAGAGCAGCGGGTACCATCAATATCTTGGAAACTCCTTTTCCGGAGGATCTTGCTGAACTGATGCGGAAAGGCTTCAACACGCTGCTAACGTTAAGAAGCACCATGAGGTGGCTGCAGTAATGTTAGGGAGAATGGCTTCATCACTTCAAAGGAAGTATGAGCTAGCTTCTCCTCAGCAAATGCTTGATGAACTCAAGGCTGTGTATGAAACGCCGCAAGCTGTAGAGATCTATGATCTGGTTGATGCTCTACATAGTTGCAAGCAAGCTCTTGGAAAGTCCGTAAGTGCTCATTATATGGAGATGAGGGGTTATATGGAACAACTCATAGCACTAGGACAACCCTTTGATAATAATATGGCTATTAACTTGATCAATAGGTCCCTTAATAAGGACTTCAATGATTTCGTTCGTAACTATAATATGCATTGCACGGGGAAGACAGTTAATGATTTGCATGCAATGCTCATTGACTTCGAAAAGGGTTTGAAAGATAAGGCACCCACTGCTACTCCTCAAGTACTTTATGTACAAAAGGGTAGAGTGTCGAAACCAAAACCGCAAGTGAATAAGAAGCAGAAAGGCAAAGGCAAGGTTGATAAGAGCAAGCAAGTTGCGACTACATCAAAACCAAAGCAAAACTTTGCTAAGAAATCTATGAAAGATGAGACTTGTCACTACTGCAAGATGACTGGACACTGGAAGAGGAATTGCTCTCTCTATCTCCATGAAATGGCAGAACATAAGAAGAAGGATGAGCAAGTTGCTGTAGCACCATCTTCAGGTAACTTATTTATGATAGAGTTATTTAATCTTTCATACAAATCAAACTCCTGGGTATATGATACGGGATGTGGTATTAATATTTGTAATACCCTACAGGGATTTGAGTTGAAGAGGAGACTTACCTATGGGGAACAATTTCTGCAAGTGGGCAATGGCGCACAAGCAGCAGTTGAAGCTATAGGAATATTTAAATTAGTTTTACCTTCGGGTTTAGTACTGTCTTTAAATAATTGTCATTATGCACCTACAATTGTTAGGGGTGTTATTTCCTTTTCTTGTATGTTGGATCTTGGATTTACTCACACGATTGATAATAATAGAATTTCTGTTTTCAAAGATGGTTTATTCTATTTTAATGCAATTTCTGTGAATGGTGTTTTTGAACATGCATGATAAAAATCCCAAGAGGAAAAATAATTCTGTTTTTAGCATGAATAAGAAGAGTAAGTTAGACAAGAACTCTTCTTATCTTTGGCATTGTAGGCTTGCGCACATTGGGAAGACTCGCATACAAAAGCTTCAACGTGATGGGCTTTTGGAAAGTATCAATGATGAATCATTTGATAAATGTGAATCTTGTATCTCTGGAAAGATGACCAAGAAACCTTTTAATAGCAATATTGAAAGGGCTACTGAACTACTTGGTTTAATACACACGGATTTGTGTGGACCACTTAGACACGTGTCAAGGAAAGGTGCTAGCTACTTCTTGACGTTTACGGATGATTATAGCCGTTATGGTTATGTTTATTTACTTAAACATAAACATGAGGTATTTGAAACATTCAAAACGTTTAAAGCCGAAGTAGAGTTACAACTAGGAAAGAAGATTAAAGCTCTTCGTTCTGATCGTAGTGGTGAATATTTAAGTCAAGAGTTTAAAGATTATTTAAGTAAGAATGGAATTGTTCAAAAACTTACTTCTCCATATACTCCACAACAAAATGGTGTATCTGAAAGGATAAATCGTACATTATTGGATATGGTACGATCTATGTTTAATCTTACAACTTTACGATTATCTTTTTGGGATTATGCTCTTGAAACTGCTGTTCGTATTCTGAATATGGTTCCCACAAAGAAGGTTGATAAGACACCATATGAACTATGGCATGGCAAGAAGCCATATTTGTCTTATTTGGAAGTTTGGGGTTGTGAGGCGTATGTGAAACGTGACTCTGGAGACAAACTCCAACAACGCTCGGTTAAATGTATCTTTGTAGGTTACCGTAAGGAAACTATGGGTTACTACTTTTATTATCCGGCTGAGAATAAAATAGTTGTGGCTTGGTATGGAGACTTCCTTGAAAATGATCTTGTAAATCAAGAATTCAGTGGGAGAAATTATGATCTTGAAGAAATTCAAGAAGATACATTGCCTTCTGAAAATACTAGCGATGAAATTCCTGTAGAACCAGAAAGTCTGAGTGTTCCACCGGAATTAATTCCTCCACGTAGGTCTCAAAGGGCTATACATGCACCGGACAAACTATGTCTATACATAGAGGATGATGAGGAGGAAGTAGGGGATCTTGGTGAACCTGCTAACTATCGATCCGCAATGTCTGATCCAGAAAAGTCAAAATGGATAGTTGCGATGAATGAGGAAATGAAATCCATGGAAATCAATGATGTTTGGAGTCTTGTAGACGCACCTAAAAATGCTAAAGTAGTGAAAAATAGGTGGATCTATAAGAACAAAACTGACATGGATGGTGATGTACAATCCTATAAAGCACGTTTAGTGGCTAAAGGTTTTACTCAAACTTTTGACATAGACTACGAGGAGACATTCTTGATGACGTATAGTCCCCAGCCGGGTCATGAACCCGGCCCACGGGTACTACCCGTATCCGGCCCATCACAGATGGGTGGGAGTAATGGCATTTAATCTTACGGGCTTGGATGAACAGTGACCGCGCACACGTGTGCGGCCCACGGCCCGGCATGACCGGTGCAGGGTTAGACAGAATCATATTCTGTCTACGAATAGCTTTGCCCCAATAGAAGAGGATATTCACTACCAAAATTAGAAGATAACAATCATTCTAATTCTGATAGTTATCCTTTCCTTGGGGCCAAAGTATCAAGTGGCAGCCCATTAGGGTTCCACTGCTTATTAAAGGAACCCCCAAGGGTTCCACAAAAGGTATTACGCTCTATACTCTCAACTCACATAAACCCTAACCGATTACTTACTCTCACGCTGGAGTCTAATCGTGGGAAACATTCCCATGGTAAGCCTAACGCGTGCTGTTTAGTGTGCAGGATCCCAACCAAACGATTCACTTGGTGCAGGAGCCGGAGCCCAGCCAACCCGAATTAAGCCTAATTCGGGTCTAGCAAGGATCACCCAAATTTTGCATCAACAAGTTGGCGCCATCTGTGGGACCCATTACACTAAGATAGAACAAAACCTCATTCTGAATTTCCAATGACGAAGGGGCATCCGCAAGCTAACCCCAGGAACACGAATCCTGGGAATCGGAAGTCCCAAGGGGAAGGGATACTCATCCCCAATCAATCACCTAGCCGCATTGCAGGCGGACCTGGTAACCGTGGCGGTTTTCAGCCCTTGGGGGTGACGAGCACGATCTCCATGACACCCCCACCTACTTCAACCCTAGACAACCCTGACCCAGGGAGTGCGCCCAACCCTCCTAACAAAGAGCCGCGCAAACCCTCGGCGGAGGAGGAAGTAGAAGTCCTACCACTCAGCGAGGAGGATCTTACTAGATTTCTCACGCAGAACTTCGATAGGATCGTCCTGGGGATCGCATCAAGGTTGAATTTGGGGAGGAACCTCCAATCCAGACTCAACTTTGGTGACACCGGACCAATCACCTCCTCCCAAAATCAGAGGAAAAGGAGAGCTCGGCCTCAGGAGCAGAGCATCTTTGACAGCACCCCTCAACCCAGGAATGTGTTTAAGCGCATAGGAGATCGCCTCATACAGGAACTAATGCAGTCTCGAGAAGGAGGAGATAAGTCTGATGGTTCACCCGAGCGACCAGATCGAGAGCTGGCCAGAACCGTTCGCCGCACGAGCGTGTGGGACAGGATGAACACTGGGAAAAAGGCCTCTGGTTCATCCCAAAAAGGTGGTCCCTACCCAAAGGATGGGGCGCCACCTCTGTCACCAGACCCGTCAGGCGAGGACTCAGATGACCATCCGCCTAAGCGTCGCCGACCTAGGCGTACCCCTCCACCCCCACCAAACAATGATGAGTACTATGGTGGCCCTTATTATCGAGATACAGAAGCGGAGGATCTTTCGCGCCCGTGGTGTGAACCGTGGGATGACCCCAGGCTCACCCGGCCATGGGCGGATCCCAGGGAAGACCCATTCACCCTCCGCATACGGAACTATTCCGAGGACACCAAACGCCGCATGCCGGCGTGTGTCAAGACCTATGATGGAACTGGTGATCCGGATGATCACCTCAAAATATTTGATACGTAGGCTAAAATTGAGCGATGGCCCATGCCTATATGGTGCCAAATGTTCAATTCAACTCTGATCGGAAATGCCCGTGACTGGTTTGAGGGACTCCCTCCACGGAGCATTGATAGTTTCACGGAACTACGCACTGCATTCAAGAACAACGATACTCAGAAGAAGAAGTATAATAGGGATCCGGTCTCACTGGCAACTGTCAAACAAAGGCCGGGGGAGTCCACAGAAGCCTTCACTGAACGCTTCAATGATGAGTGCACGCGCACTAAAACAATGCCGGAGCTCCTGAAAATCTCTGACTACATGCACGCCATAACAGACAGGGAATTGATCAGGCGCCTCAATGACAAGCGTCCAGAGAGATATGATGACCTCATGGAAAGGGTCAGAAATTTCATAGAAGGAGAAACGGCGGTTGCCGCGGCTTACCCATCCAGAGGAAATGGGTACCGGTCAAACGACCAGTCTCGGAGACAGTCGGGCGGTCAAGGCAATCAGAACAGTAGCAAGGGCTCGGACTATAAGAGCAAGAACAAAGGAGGACGACCGGACGATAAGTTTACTCCCCTAAAGATGTCCTACCGGGAGATCTTGCTGACGGAAGGGGCAAACTTTCCAAGGCCTCCCCCAATGACAACTCCGCCGGAACGTCGGCAAGGAAATCGCTTCTGCGAGTTCCATAATGACAAGGGCCATGGTACGGAGGAGTGTATCCAGCTCAAGAAGCATATTGAGTCACTGATCAAATCAGGTAAACTCAAGCACTTAGTTAAGGATTGGAAGGATGGAAAAGACAACAAGAAGTATGATAAGAATGATCCCCAAAAGGACAAACCTTCGGCCATATACATGATCCAATCCAGACAGCGCCGCACGAGGCAGAAAGTTGGCCAAAAATTTTCACGCGGCAGGGAAATCTCATTCCCTCCCATCACAGCAAGCGATGTGATTGATGCGCCTCTCACTATTGAGATAAGCATTGGAACACACAATGTTCGTCGCATGTACGTGGATGGAGGGTCGTCAGCAGAAGTACTGTATGAACACTGTTTCGTGTAGTTATGCCCAAAAATAAGAAGCCAGTTAGTACCGGCCACGTCGCCGCTCACTGGCTTTAGTGGAGACACTATCTGGCCGATAGGGCAACTACGTCTGCTTGTAACCATTGGGAATGAGGAACACTCCACTACGGCGTGGATGAACTTCATGGTGATACGCTCACATTCTCCGTACAATGGGATCATAGGCAGACCAGGTATTTTGGCTATACGGGCGGTACCCTCCACGACACACGGAATGATCAAATTCCCTGTGGAAGGAGGAATCGTCACCATTTACAACACAATCGTACCAGCATCCGAATGTCATACCGTGACAGTACCGACTCCACCTGTTCCACCCAAGGATGGATCACCACCTCCCAATTGGAAGGTGGCAATTCATCCTGACTATCCGGAACAGGAGGTGTCTATAGGAGGGGCACTCTCGGATAACGGCAAGAGAGCAATGTGCTCGCTGTTAAGTGCAAACTTAGATATATTCGCATGGGAGCCAAAGCATATGACAGGCGTGCCAAGGGCGATAGCAGAACATAAGCTCCAGATCCGCCAGGGGTACCAACCTGTCAAGCAAAAGAAGCGCGGCCAGGCGCCTGAGCGCAGTCAAGTAATATTGGAGGAAGTACGGAAACTAGTGGACGCAGGTATCATGCGCGAGGTATACTACCACGAGTGGTTATCCAATCCGGTCATGGTCAAAAAACATGACGGAAGTTGGCGCATGTGTGTGGATTTTACGGATTTAAACAAGGCCTGTCCACAGGATTGTTACCCGCTACCGGAAATCGACTGGAAGGTGGAATCCCTATGTGGGTATCCTTTTAAATGCTTCTTGGACGCATATAAAGGATATCACCAGATCCAGATGGCGGAGGAGGATGCAGAAAAAACGGCGTTCCATACGAGCCAGGGCGTATATTGGTATACGAAAATGCCGTTTGGACTGAAGAACGCCGGTGCTACATATCAACGGCTTGTGGACAAAGATTTTGAATCACAGATAGGCCGCAACTTGGAAGTCTATGTGGATGACTTGGTTATAAAAAGTCATACGGAGGAGGCACTTCTCCGGGATGTCCAAGAGACATTCGACACACTGAGAGGGATTAACATGAAGCTAAATCCAAAGAAATGTACGTTTGGGGCAACGGAGGGAATGTTCCTTGGATATTTGATTGACCCAAACGGCATCAAACCTTGCCCAGAGAAGACGGACGCAGTGATACAACTGCCATCCCCTCAGACACGGAAGGAGGTGCAATCCTTAAATGGGAAACTAGCCGGGCTGAATAGGTTCCTATCTAAATCCGCAGAGAAGTCATTACCCCTATTTAAGACACTCAAGAAGTGCATTAGGAAGGGAGACTTCTGGTGGACGAAGGAAGCCGAGGAAGCTTTCGGCCAACTCAAGCAGCATCTTGCATCTCTCCCTATGCTAGTAGCCCCCCGGCCAAAGGAGGAACTCATTATGTATCTCTCAGCCACTCATGGCGCAATAAGCGCGGTACTCATGACAGATAGAGATACAGTGCAAACTCCGGTCTACTTTATAAGTAGAACACTACAAGGGCCGGAGCTGAATTACTCCTCTATGGAAAAACTGGTGTTAGCACTAGTGTTTGCTACAAAGCGGCTGCGCCGGTACTTTCAGGCGCACCCAATTGTAGTCATTACGGATCAGCCAATCAAGCAGGTTATCTCTAGACCGGACGTGGCAGGGAGGCTACAAAAATGGAGCATCTTATTGGGGGAGCACAATATATCTTATAGGCCAAGGACGGCTGTGAAAGGCCAGATCTTGGCAGATTTCCTGATCGAGAAGCCAGATGAGGAAGGGCCAATCGTCAAACAAGACGAGACTCCAACAGAACCATGGGTGTTATTCACGGACGGATCTTCGTGTACGGATGGGTCCAGAGCTGGCCTCATCCTCACAAATCCGGAAGGAATGGAATTCACGTACGCCCTCTGTTTTGAGTTCACGGCCACCAACAACGAAGCGGAATATGAAGCATTAATTGCGGGTTTAAAAATCGCCGCTAGAATGGGATTCCGCAACCTTGAGACCTACGTGGACTCACGGCTTGTCGCGAACCATATTCTAGGTGGATATGTGGCTAAGGAGGACAACATGGTGAGGTACTTGGAAAAAGTTAAGTCACTAATCGCGGCTTTCAGTAAGTTTTCCATCAAACAGGTGCCAAGAGGCGAGAACAAGAAGGCGGACGCTCTTAGCAAGATCGCATCCACAAGCTTCGCTCACTTGTCCAAACAAGTCTTGGTGGAAATACTCAAGGAGAAATCTATCACAGAAGGGGAGGTCGCTACTATAGTTGAGGAGGACGGACCTACATGGATGACCCCGATCATCAGCTATTTGACTAGTGAGACCCTTCCGGACGATGAAAAAACGGCACGACGCGTCAGGAGGAAGTCTCAACACTTTGAACTTCGAGAAGGCATCCTTTATAAGCGCTCTTTCTTGCAGCCGTGGTTGTGGTGTGTTGGACCACGGCAGGCCGCTTACGTAATCAGTGACATACATGAAGGGTTATGCGGCATGCACGCAGGTCCACGATCCGTGGTAGCTAGAGCCTTACGAAAATGATACTATTGGCCTACCATGCACAGAGACGCGCGCGACATGATTTGCAAGTGTAGTGATTGCCAAGTGCATAGACCAGTGCCGCGACATCCGCAGCAGGAGCTTACACCTATTACATCTCCATGGCCATTCTATAAGTGGGGAATTGACATCGCAGGGCCGTTTCCGGTAGCTGCGGGGGGAGTGAAGTTCTTGATTGTCGCAAGGGATTACTTCACACGATGGATTGAGGCCAAGGCAGTCAAATCCATCACAGGCAAGCAAGTTAAAAAGTTTGTTTGGGAGCATATTGTGTGCCGTTTTGGCCTACCAGGAGAAATCATCTCGGATAATGGCAAACAGTTCACAGACAATCCATTCAAAGACTGGTGTGCATCATTGAATATCAAGCGGCGCTTCGCATCTGTTAAGCATCCACAGACAAATGGCCTCGTGGAACGAGCAAACAGAAGCTTGGGAAATGGCATCAAGGCGCGTTTGGATGAACGAAGTGCCAAATGGGTCGATGAGTTGCCGCATGTGCTATGGGTGCATAGAACTATGATCAAAACGGCCAACCTTGGTTTAAAAATGCGCGCATCATTGCGCAAATTGCGCGCATCAATGTGTTGATTCAAAATTTCGCATCAAGGTGCCTAATGCAGTGTCATACCAAAATACGTTCGCATTAAACCGCAATTTATCGCAATTGTGTAATGCTAGCAACGGTAGCAATTGTCGCAATCTAGTACTTAGGTCATTTTTGTCAAATTTTAACCTTTTAAAATAGACCTACATATTATAAAGGCTTTTTAAATATAAGATTTGTTAGAAAAACATCTAAAACAAAGACAATAACAAAAATATAGTATCTTGCATTTTGCTAAGTGTTTTTTGTCAAGATTTATTGTCAATTTATTTGTTTTACAAGGGACTATAGGCCTAATTCCAGTATGCTAATAATTTGTTTTGTAACTTTATTGCATTTAGTTGGATTTAACTAATTTTTGTACTTTTTTATACTAAAAGCATCGCGTCTAAAATGCGCTCGCAATCGCATCACGCATCACGCAATCTCTTTTGAGACCTTTAGCGCTATGGATCGCAAAACGCATTTTTAAACCAAGCGGCCAACGGAGATACTCCATTTGCATTGGCTTACGGCACTGAAGCTGTTATACCAGCAGAAATAGGAATGCCTACCATCCGCACGGCGGAGGTTAATGTCGTCACGAACGACGAGCAGCTGTGAATCAACCTGGATCTGTTGGAAGAAAAAAGGGAGATAGCAGCCATCAATGAGGCTAAGTCCAAGGCTAAAATGAAGGCTTATTATGACGCCAAGGTCAAAGGCGTTTCTTTCCGACCGCGAGATTATGTCTATCGTGCTAACGAAGCAAGTCGAGCGGATAATACAGGAAAGCTGGGCCCTAAGTGGGAAGGACCGTATGAAGTCACGGAGGCATTGGGACGAGGCGCGTACAAGTTGCGTGACATGGATGGCCGCAACCTAGAGCGTACATGGAACATCTCCAATCTCAAAAGGTGCTATCTTTAAAAGCTACGGCTTCCGCATGGGTGCTTCGCTATATGTGGCTTTAATGAAGAACCGTGCGGTCTATCTGTTTTTCTTCTTATGATTGTTTAGTTTCCTTTCTTGTTTTCTAGGACTTTTCATTATTATTCAAACAAAACATGTAAACGTTCTAATAAAATGCCTGGTGCCTAGCTAGCTCCACGGCCTGTTTCGTACAAATCATTTTTTAGATTTTCTGTTAGTCATATGCATCTTTTAGTTGTTACTATAATATGCCATGTTTATTCGTATGCATTCATTCAAATTACTGTACATGTACTATACGCCTCCAGGAGGGGTAAGAGGATTAAGTGAACCTACTAATTCAACTTGCCGCGTAAGAGGGATGCAACCTCAGCCGCACGGATCATGTATCCTTACTAGACACCTTACTCACAAGACGTTGTGGTAAGTTTCATATGTCGTAGTCACACAGTGCTTCGCATAGTAAAGACGCACGTCGCATGTCTAGTAAATTATAGGCTTGTATGTATTTTCCTATTTTGTGTGTAAGACGTGACGTATCATGTAGTATTGGTATACAATATTCAACACACTCAAAATACACAAGTTTCCAAATAAAATAACAAAAAGGGCCGTGGTCATCACGGACTTACATACAAAATGCACATGTTTTAGCCGTGTACATACACGGACGAATAGAAACAACAAATATTCAGCGGTTACAAACCAGAGTTGTATAAAATGGATCATAAAGTAGAAGCACCCTACATAGGGGGGAGAAGCTTACCTATCTCCACTTGTTCCTCGATCAAGCATGACAACCACTCATTACTTTCCTTCCGCTTCCGGGCTTGAGCAGCGTTCCTCTCCAGCACCCCACTTAAGGGTTCTTCATCGAGCACGATCATGGTTACATCCTCATAGATGGGAAGCGTCAGGTGGCTGGGCGATGGGGTGAAGGAGGCACGGGAATGACTCTCATCTTGGGAGAACGCACTAAGACTTAGCTTTTCCATGATTTCCATGTTTGATGCATCTTTTGTGGCCTCCAGCTCAGCCAAGAATGGATAATGCAAGTCTCGCATTGCGGCCATAGAAGCAGCCATCTTGTTAGCCGCCTCAGGGTTAAAGAAAGCATGTCTGGTGAAGTTCTCCCTTTTATTGATCAGCTCTACGGCATGGACCATTCCCTCATGACGTCCGTGGTCAATGCCATCGGACACAAGACTTGCAAAATGTTGCACAAATTCGGGGGCCTCTAGTACCTTGGTGACGGCCAAGCGTGCTCCATGCCCTACCATCCACCTACGGCCGGTAATAGCCGCTAGTAGTTGAGGGCATAGCACGTCGTCACGCTCGGCGGTGAGGGCATCGATCATCAAATCTTTTTGGGCAAACGCCTCTTTCAGCTCTTGGGTGACAACCCTCTCATCAGCATGTTCCTCTTGTACCTTCTCCATGCCTTGGACTGCCATGTGCGCGTCTTCTAGTTTCTTGTTAAGCACGGATACCTGGCTGGAGTAAGACTTGGCAGACGCCTCCGCTGTGGCTACCTATATGAGATTAATTGTTAGAATATATTTCTTTTAGAAAAAGGGTGGTGCGACACGGATATGTACCGTGGTGGTCGCGGCATCTAGTTTCGACTCAAGATTGGCCACTTGTTGGTCATACTCATTGGCCGATTGCTTTCTTATGGTCGCCTCGACACTAGCAAGTTGGGACTGAAGGGCTGCAATTTGAGATTCATTGTCCACGATCATCTTCTCCCTCCGTCCAACTTTCCTCTTAAGAGATTCCACATGCCCAAGTGCGGCTTCAAACCTTACTCTCATCGAGGTGCCCATTGCCATTTGATGTACCAAAGCACCATTGTACTCATCCGCCAAGTCCGCATGGCTGAGTGCATTCACCTCTCGCACCAAGCCTGGTGGTATGCAGTCATTGAGGTACTCTCGGCATTCATCGGCGTCCCTCATTCGTGATGCAGTTATGATATTCCAGATGGGGTTGAACGATTGAGGGGGGCCGGACGTCGGGAGGTCTTGGGAGGCTGTGGGTGAACCTTCTTCGAATACGGGGCCGGACTTTATGGCGGCTGTGTGAAGCATGGGGTTTCTTTCCACTTCTTTTCCTTTTCCCTTCTCCATTTGGGTGTCAGGGGGAGGCGCGGCACCAGTTTGTTCATCCCTGCGAAACAAGCATTTGGATACATATTAAGTGTTGCTTAAAAGGGAATTTGTCATTCTCACGTGTTAGGATGGAGTCTTACATGTCATTTCTTGCTAATTCTGATGTGGTTGGGGCAATCTGAGTGACTGGATCGACATGTGCGGCCCGGATCGTCTCGGAAGCCTGGGTGGTGCTCCCAACAGATTGGTACAAGGGGTGGTCTTCTCGAAGTTTCTTGGGAGGGGTGTTGTGTTCGCCAATCTCGGCTGAAGCAGCTCTCCTTGCTCGTTTGTTTCTTTTACGGGTACGCCTGGCGACAGGCTGAGCTGTTGCTTCTTCAGTCTCTTCCTCGACTTCTTTTTCCACTTCTTCCTCTTCCTCCTCATTGATTTGTTGTACTTCTTCATCATCATCGCCCATCATCCGACGAAGGCTGGAGGTGGTTAAGTCAATATTATCTCCCTGCTCTTCCCCATGTGGTGAGGAGGGCCCGACTCCTCCTTCACGCATCCTGTTATCACCACCCTCGTTGTCTCCTTGCTCTTCCTCGTCCGAGTGGGGATCGGGCACGGCTTCAAGAGCAACCGTCACGTTTTGGGTATGCTCAAGAAGGGGTAGTTCATTCTCACGGAGGGGACGTGAGCCCTCCAGTACGAGCTTCGGGTCGCCCTGGCGTAGAAGTCCAAAGAAGTTCATTTCTGCCCAACACAAAACAAAATATGTTAGCTATTTACAAAGTGATTGAATAAGTTTTTTGTGTACGGATGTTAGCCTACCTTCACCCTGCCTTCTCCAAAACACAGGATATCTGTTGGACGGGCCAAAATAATTGCGGCTAATCCCTAGCAAACATAGAAATGACTCGGGAAGATTTCTATGGAACCCGATCCTATTTAGATCTAATTCTTGGGAATGTCGGGGGTTATATGTACTAGTGTGCGGCTTGGGGTCGTGGGATATCCTATGTCTAAAGGTATAATCAGCCGGCCATACTACTGCGTCAATGAAAAAATAGTGGTCATACCAGTTTTTCAGCGAATCCATTGGCTTATTGTGAGACTGGGGACTGTTAGGGGATCGTTTCTTAAAGGATACCCAACCATTTACTAGGTTGGGGATATAAAAAAGCCGAAATAGTTCTACGGTTGGGGGGATTCTTCTAGCACGGAAGAGGATCTCGAATTGACTAATCTTACAGGCGCCTATACAGTGGAGCTGACTAATATGTACATCATAATATCCTAACAGATCTATGAGGAAACGGGTGAAGGGAATGCGGTAATTGGCCGCATCAAAAAGGCGAGTGTACATGCCAATCTTACCCACCGGGGCCTCAGTTATGAGGTCTCCAGCGCCAGGAAGTGAGGGGTGTAGGTTGGTAGGGATGAAATAGTTTGTACAAAAGTGGTTTAGTTGGTCCTGGGTCATTACATTTAGCACGAATCCAATGGTAGGGTTGTTTCTATGAGCCATTACTAAATAAAAATGTAAGGGCGTGGTGTTCTAACCTGCTGATGAAGGGATCCGTGGGTAATTGATTCGAGCTAAGAAGAAAGCTTTAATGGTAGAAATGGAGATAATAACTGTGTGTTTCACACAACCGTAGGGGTGGCTTATTTATAGGGTTGCCTCGTGGGTCATGGCCTGTTGGATGTGTGACACGTGTCTACCACTATTCTTGATCGTGTGGTTAGGGGGCAAGTGGCAAGTGAAACGTCAGGCGGGACCCACGTGTCATTTCTGACTCAAACGTTTGCTTTGCTTGAGGCTCTGACTGTTTACACTTTTGTCAGTCAACATGTCAGGTGAACAGTTATTAATGTCGGGATATGCGGCTCTTACGTAAGACTTGACATTTAATGCTATATTTAATTTGTCTCGGTCGCCATAAGCTGGCTGAGATAATAATGGGATAAATTCCTAAGCCAGCTTGCTACGTACGGCCAAAACAAATTCTTTGACAACTTATCATTCCTTATTTTATCTTGGTACGTCCAGGGAGCATCTTGGTAGTCTAGAGGTTACGCCTATGGTTGTAACAACTAGACTGGGGGGACATGATGACGTATAGTCCCCAGCCGGGTCATGAACCCGACCCACGGGTACTACCCGTATCCGGCCCATCACAGATGGGTGGGAGTAATGGCATTTAATCATACGGGCTTGGATGAACAGTGACCGCGCACACGTGTGCGGCCCACGGCCCGGCATGACCGGTGCAGGGTTAGACAGAATCATATTCTGTCTACGAATAGCTTTGCCCCAATAGAAGAGGATATTCACTACCAAAATTAGAAGATAACAATCATTCTAATTCTGATAGTTATCCTTTCCTTGGGGCCAAAGTATCAAGTGGCAGCCCATTAGGGTTCCACTGCTTATAAAAGGAACCCCCAAGGGTTCCACAAAACGTATTACGCTCTATACTCTCAACTCACATAAACCCTAACCGATTACTTACTCTCACGCCGGAGTCTAATCGTGGGAAACATTCCCACGGTAAGCCTAACGCGTGCTGTTTAGTGTGCAGGATCCCAACCAAACGATTCACTTGGTGCAGGAGCCGGAGCCCAGCCAACCCGAATTAATCCTAATTCGGGTCTAGCAAGGATCACCCAACTTTTGCATCAACAATTCTCTCCTGTAGCAGACTTACGAGCTATTAGGATTCTCATAGCTATAGCAGCATACTATGACTATGAGATATGGCAAATGGATGTTAAAACTGCCTTCTTGAACGGTCGCTTAGATGAAGACATCTATATGCAACAACCGGAAGGGTATGTTGATCCTAAATATCCAAAACGCGTGTGCAAACTTCAAAGGTCTATTTATGGTTTGAAGCAAGCATCACGTCAATGGAATAAGCGATTTGATGAAGAAATCAAAAAGTTCGGATTTATTCAAAATCGTGATGAGCCATGTGTATACCGCAAAGCTAGTGGGAGTAATGTAGTGTTCCTAATTCTATATGTCGATGACATATTGATCATGGGAAGTAACATTCCAAGACTTAAGAAAGTTAAGGATTATCTTGGTAAATGTTTTTCTATGAAAGATTTGGGAGATGCTACATATATTCTAGGAATTAAGATCTATCGAGATAGGAGTAGACGGTTAATTGGTCTTAGCCAAGATGCTTATATTGATAAGATATTGAAGAAATATAACATGCATAACTCTAAGAAAGGTTTCTTACCGATGGAGGTTAAGCATGAGTTAAGTCATGAGAAAGATGCATCATCACTTGAAGAGGTGGCTTAGATGAAGAAGGTGCCTTATGCTTCGGCTGTAGGATCTATTATGTATGCTGTAAGATGCACAAGGCCTGATGTGGCATTTGCTCAGAACTTGGTCAGTAGATACCAACAGAATCCAGGAAAGTCTCACTAGACTGCTGTTAAGCATATTCTAAAGTATTTAAGAAGTACGAAAGATATGTTTTTGGTATTCGGGGGTAAACCAGACACAGAATTGAATGTAACAGGATTCTGTGATGCGTCCTGGCAATGTGATAAAGACGATACGAAGTCTCAGACGGGTTACGTGTTTGTCATCAATGGAGGAGCAGTTGACTGGAAGAGCAGTAAACAGAAAACCATTGCTATGCATGCGACTCAATCTGAGTACATGGCCGCTTCAGAAGCTGCAATGGAAGCTGTTTGGATTAGGAAGTTTATTGGAGATCTTGGAGTGATGCCTTCAATTAAAGAACCTATTGATATATATTGCGACAACTCTGCGGCAATAATATTCGCCAATGATCCTGGAGTCATGAAGGGCGCCAGACACTTTAAACGTAGATATCACTACGTTCGAGAACAAGTGGAAGCTCGAGAAATAAAATTAATAAAAGTTCACACAGATGATAACGTAGCTGATCCTTTTACTAAGGCTTTGTCTAGGCCAAAGGTAGTTAAGCATGCCAAGGCAATTGGGCTGCAACTAGCTAGCGAATTCATGCAATAAATCTGTTGATTAGTATTTGGATAAAGGATGTAAGACATTATTGAATTGATGAAATAAAGATTTGATTTCGTTTATTTTTCTGTTATTTGATTTTGTATCCTATTTTACATGTTTTTAATCCGTGAGCATTATGATGTTTCTAAATGTCCGTTGTCGATTAATAATATGGGAGTATTATTAAACTAAGACAATTCAAAATAGTGACAGAGTATACTTGAAAGTATATTGGTCAATTTTGGATGATATTTGATGGATCAAATATTGGACTTATCCCAACTATGTGATTTTACTTTATGGATCTTTTGTCATTAAGTAAATCATAAATAGTTATCCTTAGACCTGAGATGCCAGAAAACTGCATTGAATATAGTGCATTTCTGTAAGGTACCATAACGCTAAACGTAACTGGTAGTCATAAGGGTTATTTTCAGAAGTGTTGCGAAGTTCATGTGTTTTGCTTGTAGTCGAAATGGGATTCGTTTCCTTCAAATTATTATTTGAAGTATAAATACAACTGGGCCCCTCGGGGGACTAGTAAGATGTTTTGTGGCCACACCCAAATGTGTTTTGGTAATCTTGCTATATCCATAAACGAGAAACAGAATAGTTAATGAAGGAGTGACTAAGATCCATATCCTTATTAACAATGTATTTGAAATGAAAGGTTAATAATAATGGTTATATATCATTAAAAGGTTTTGTCCAGGAAACCTTACTCGAGTTGTACTAGTGACATTGTTAGTGTAACTAGACGCTAGTCAATGTGATCACGATATTCGAATTTTGTCCAAGTGGGAGCTGAAAGTTTATGGACTTTAAAATCGATAGTCGTGTGATAGGATCGAACTCGAGATCAAGGGATTGCACACATTACGTGAAGAGTTAATTTATTTATTAAATATAGTTGTTATATTTATTAAAACAAACTGTAGCTAACGATCGTTAAGTAATTAATAGTCAAGTATTAAACGATCGTTATAGAATGTTAAAGAAGCTAAAAGAAGGAGTCGGAAAGTTCCGGAAACCTCCTTTTGAGCTTGGTTATATCCGGTTTTTAAAGAGAAGGGATAAGGAGGAAAATTTTTTTTGGCTTTATCTTGTTTAACCGTGGAAGTTAAGTTTCCAAGGTGTATATAAACAAACCAAAAGGCCTCATATTTTTTCACTCCATATTCTTCTTTTCTTTGCCTTATACCGCCGGCCAAACACACCCTATTAGGGTTCATCTTTGATTTTCTGTAAGCTATTTTAGATCTAGTCCTAGCCCCTCTCTAGGGTTGTTGGGTAGATCTTCCATAGACTTGGAAAGCTCGGTTTTGTTCGTGCTAGACTCACGGTTAACTCACCGTGACATTGTTAGTGTAACTAGACGCTAGTCAATGTGATCACGATATTCGAATTTTGTCCAAGTGGGAGCTGAAAGTTTATGGACTTTAAAATCGATAGTCGTGTGATAGGATCGAACTCGAGATCAAGGGATTGCACACATTACGTGAAGAGTTAATTTATTTATTAAATATATTTGTTATATTTATTAAAACAAACTGTAGCTAACGATCGTTAAGTAATTAAAAGTCAAGTATTAAACGATCGTTATAGAATGTTAAAGAAGCTAAAAGAAGGAGTCGGAAAGTTCCGGAAACCTCCTTTTGAGCTTGGTTATATCCGGTTTTTAAAGAGAAGGGATAAGGAGGAAATTTTTTTTTGGCTTTATCTTGTTTAACCGTGGAAGTTAAGTTTCCAAGGTGTATATAAACAAACCAAAAGGCCTCATATTTTTTCACTCCATATTCTTCTTTTCTTTGCCTTATATCGCCGGCCAAACACACCCTATTAGGGTTCATCTTTGATTTTCTGTAAGCTATTTTAGATCTAGTCCTAGCCCCACTCTAGGGTTGTTGGGTAGATCTTCCATAGACTTGGAAAGCTCGGTTTTGTTCGTGCTAGACTCACGGTTAACTCACCGTATCACGTGTGTACAAGATCGTGGTGTGATCTTATTTTAGATTACATCCTGGTGGTGTTCGTGATCTATCTCTACCGGTGATCATTCCGTCAATTTGTAGATCCTGCTAAGATAAAGGTATGTAACCCTAGCCTTGGTTAATTATAATTGTGTTAAATAAAGATCTTGTTAATCTGCTTCCGCTGTATGCTCTTTGATCTATGTTAGGGTTTTATAATTGTTATGATAATCATAAACCATCAGTGGCGATTATGATGATCCTTGTTATGCTTGCCCTTTCCACATGTATCTTCTATCCAAGTCACACATCAATTCTTGGCTGCCAGACCTTTGATGATGCTTATGGCGCCTATCATCATGTCCTTTAACACCATTTTAAAGCTAGAGGAATCATCTCCTTCACTGGATTCTGAACACCTGTGACGTCTATGATGATACCTTGAATGCCTTCTCTTCTTCACCATATCATCATCAGATTCATAACTCGAACAATCATAATCCCTTTATCGTTTATGCTGCTTGAAGTGTCTTCTGGACTTCAATGCACCTTCATCGTCGTCACTTGAAGAACCAGAATCTTCGGATTCCGAGCTTGAGTAATGATGTTTACGCTTCTTGTGAGCACGTCTTGTCCTACGCTTTTCTAACTCACTTTCATTCGAGCTGTCACTATCATCGCTTGAATCAGAAGATCTTCTGTTTGATCTATGTTAAGACCCAAATTGACTGAATCTGACCTTACCATAGGCGTAAGGTTGTTTTGGTAGAATTTTTGTATAGTTATTTCTGAAATCACATATGCTTCACGATATATGCTTGAGAAGATTGAGAAACAATAGACAGTTGGTTTGAAGTTTTTACAGTATTATGTACTTATTTGACTTCAAGAGTTGAATTTGTTACTTGGTTGTCTTGCGAAGATGGCTTACTTGAGCATAATTTACACGATGTGTGCGCGTCCTTGGGTTTAGATTCGAGTCAATTATTGGTGCAAGTTTAAATCATGGGATTGTTCTCGAGAGATTGTTGTTTTACAAGCTTCTAACGGGGTTCACATTATTTTTTAAGAGATCATAGTACAAGGTTTTCTTAAGAGGTTGTCACTACTTTAAGTCACGAGGTCAAATTTTTTTGAGATGTGTTTCAACGTTTTCTCTCAGGTTTGTACATTTATTACATCAAGAGGTTTAGGCATATTACAAGCTTCACCATATACTTCGATTGCTAAACCTATTATGAGAGAGACCGTAAAAGACAGTGTCATAACTACACTTATATGTAGTCAAACAAGGAGGTTCAGGAAACTAGTGGTATTCGATGGAGATTTTGAGGCTTTATACATTTTTTTCTGGAAAGACGCCTCACGCTTTTGCTTAATGGTCTGATGCTATTGGTCATTTCTGGTCGCCAGTGGGTGGTATGAAACGTGCATGTGGCACGAGACATATTGTCACAGTGACAAACGAGTATGATCTAATACTATCAAGCTTTTAAAACGAGTTTCAAACATACTATAGAGTATAACGAATGACTTGCAATAACACTCCACCAATTGATTCTCAAACTTACTATAACGAACACACAATAAAAAAATTAAACCCAAACTCACGAAACACAATGTCACTGAGGCAACCATCTGTTTTAACGCATGTAACAGGTTGAAGTCCAACAACGACCCCAGCCACAAGCCTAATCAATAATATGGAACCCGCTGAAACCTTAAAACATGCCGTTTCGAGCATACAATTCAAGTAAGCGGTATCACATTCATGGATCTCTAATCGTGACACGAATGCAAATCACCTTTGGTTAAAATGGATTTGTGACCCAATTAATTCTAGTATGAAACTGTTGTAACTTTATTTTACAGCTACTTGCTAGCTTTTATCAAGGAAACGACATTAAAAAAACAATGCAATCAAGTATGATTGGATGACCGAGAAAATATCTCTATAACTCCAAAGCTAAACCATCCATGTTAAACCGATTGATCCGGACGTTGAGACCACCAACACAAAGCCATTGGCTAAAACACACTTCGAAACAACACCAAAAAACACCTATTCTAAACCATATGTCACCATGACCTTTACCGAAAAACCAACTGCACAAAACTCACTATCTCACGGTCTGAACCAAATATTGAGCCATCATTTTACCTAAAATCAATTCACTCCATCCACATGACACGACCTCACCATCTTACAACTATCTGAACCATCAATACATACTAATAACAAGAATACCACTAACAACCTGACCATCAGATCACCTAAAAAAACACACTTACGGACCCAAAATACAATCACCATGACCATAATCTTAAAAATCTACGACCACAATTCTAAAACCCCCTTCACTGGAACACTATGGCATATAACTTTACTGCTTTCACCCATGACCTCAAAATAGTTTTCCAAAACAAGAAGAACCATGAATGAAAACAAGCCATTCAGTTAAAGAATGATAAAGGAAAAGTTGCTATGGATGTCACTAGGGCTGACTTGTCAAGGCTTGACCAAGCCAAATGATAATGGTCACTACCAATAAACATATATACAGTATAAGTTATCATACAAAATCCAAATTGACCAAAATACCAAATGCATCAAGATAAAATAGAATAAAATCCACAGGAGATTTTTTTTCTTCATAATATGAAGACAATGTGTCGTGTGTATGTCATAATACACTTACATAAGCCGAAAAGTTTCAAAATAAGCTACTAAAAATGAGCTTATGAAACAAATCCATAAACCAAATAAGCCATATTCCTTCCACAAATAAATACCGCTTTTTAAAGGCAATAAACACAAGTTCTAACACTAAATTTATCTTGACCACCACGATACCAAGTCAATCCACTGTAAATAGTTGATTTTGACTGAGCTGATGGAAAAGTTGTTTTTTGATATCTTTTATTTTAAAGTAGTTGACTTTAAAAATAAGTTGGTGTATATATAATTTATGTATGTCTGGAGTATAAATTTCTCACGATCCATCCATTTTAGCGCCTCTAAAAGGACCCCTCCAGTAAGCAACCTTTTCTTCCTTCAGTCTCGATGTGTTTTCTTCATATACCTGTTCATTAAACTCCTCGAAGATGATCATCGCCTCTTTGATCTTTTCAGGTCTGACTTGTTCTTTCTGTGACACCTGGGATCGGATAATACCATTGTTCCAATAAGTGGTCTTGAGACCAATTCTTGAGTTTTAGACGATTTTAGTTTACAATCTCCAACATGCCGAGATTTTACCAACGGATGATTCCCAAGTTTTGAGTTAAAAGTCTCCATACTCTTCAAAGGCATTGTGTCATGCACAACACTAGCTTTAACTATCGCTTGCTTCATATCACTCTCTTTTGAACAAGTCACATCCCAAAATTTCACATTTCCCTCATGGCTTATAGCCCAAATGTTCTCCCTCTCTCGAACTCTTTCTTGTCAAAAAAAGACTTGGAGAGAGGGAGAACATTTGGGTTAAGGCATGAGGGAAAGGTGAAATTTTGGCATCTGACTTGTTCAAAAGAGAGTGATATGAAGCAAGCGATAGTTAAAACTAGTGTTGTGTATGACACGATGCCTTTGAAGAGTATATAGACTTTTAACTCAAAACTTGGGAATCATCGGTTGGTAAAAACTCGGCATGTTGGAGATTGTTAACTAAAATCGTCTAAAACACAAGAATGGGTCTCAAAGGCCATTTATTGGAACAATGGTATTCTCGATCCTAGGTGTGACCCGAAAAAGGAAAATATCATGACTGTCGTTACACAGAAAGAACAAGTCAGACGTGAAAAGATCAAAGAGGCGATGATCATCTTCGAGGAGTTTAATGAACAGGTATATCAATCTTGTCCTTGTTATGGGAAGTCATCTTCCCATGACTATATTGTCCAATTTCTTCATGGAAATCCTTCGCGTTATAGCAGCGGTAGTGACTTTTACTTTGTGAGCATGAGCACCCTTTTTCCAAGAGATGGGATCCCAAAATCTAACTTTACCCTCTTGTCTTGAGCCAAAAGGGGTATTCCTACCAGATTCAGGCGTTTAAATCTTTTGATTTTATTATCTGACAAGCCATCATTTAAGCACTTCAACGGTTTCGAATTCTCTTGGTTTAGGAGGGTGTTTAGATACCCCTGCTATTGATATTGTGCCATTAATCTTTGGAGGTATAGCTAAGTTGTTTTCTTCAGGAACTCCATAGTTAACTACAACATAAAGAAGTATTCACACAGGTTCGAAACCATGGTCGAGGGGAAAAATTTGATAGTATAGCATTAATTGGTGTTAGTTTGAGTGTCCATGTAATTCTAGCTTCTTGTTGCATGCTCTTTGCAAGTTTCGACTGCAATCATTTATGTGTATAAAGGCACATGAGGAGAAAAAGGAAGAGAAAGAGGTGATTGACGAATACATGGGATTCTCGCTCATTAATTAGAAAGTAGAAGTTAGAACTTTTGAATATTGTATTCGGTATTGTGAAGTTTGGAGTATTGTCCGACACTACTTTTAGTCCCATCATTGTGACAGTCTCCGAGTTTTTGACCCATGTTACATTTATTATTAATTTCTATGTATAAGTACTTTTTTTAAAAAAGAAATAATGTTTAATTAAAAAAATAATATTGAATTGAAAAAAATAATGTTGAACAGTTGAACTAAAAATAATGTGAAAAAGGAATCATGATTAAAAAATTTAACCCAGCTTGTACATAATAAAAAATAGGACAAATAAATGACATATTGCATAAAACATCAACCCTAAAGTGGTGTTTAAATTGTCAGATTAAGCATATCTGAATATATCTTTTTTGGCCAAATCAAGTCCATAAAAGAATTTTATATAACAAGAAGACACACAAATAGCAAAAAAAAAAACAAAAAAACCTTACAATGCTGCGTTTATGAAGATAATCTAAACCCAGTTACGCCATGAAACATGCCACACGCGCCCAAAATCCATGGCGGCTGGTCAAGGTTTGTGATTCGGTTGCTTGTTTTTAGAGAAAAAAGAAGATCTGTTAGCTTTGGTAGTGGCTGCAAGTTAGATTTTAGGGTTACTAGTGGTATTTTATTACGATTCAGATGTTATGAAATGGGCTAATTTTTGTATGGGTCACGAAAATTTAGACTTGTTGATTTATGATCTAATCTATACTACTTTATAATTGATTTATCTCATTCTAAAAATAAAAGTCTTAAAAAATTAAGCATACAACATTTCTTTAATAAGAAACTTGTATAAACAATTATAAATGTTCACATATACGATTTAAAATTTAGTCTCTATTTAATTAAACATTTATTCACCATTAAAAATGAGAGTAACATACTTTGACCAATGTATATGTTTTATAAAAGTCAATTTGTAACGTTCCATCTCAATATTTTAATACCATTAACAACCATTCAAAATTTTAAGAGCACATTAAGATCTTTATTTGTAACAACTCATAAATACTGTACTATAAAACCCCATTGACCTTACTAGCAAATAAACACCAACAACAAATAAACACAACAATTTTCGCATTTTAATTCATACGATTCTCGGCGTTTTCAATGTCTGGGTGTAAATTGTTTGTCATATGTTCATACGCAAATGTAAATGTTCAACCGATCAATGATGATGTGTATATTCATGTTGTTCTCTACCTTGTCAAGATAATATTTCATCACCGGTTCATGCACAAATGTTTAAGTTGAGTCTAACAATATTTTTTTATGATTTGCATAAGCATTGGTGTGTTCAATGTAGCTTAACTCGATCCATATGAGGAAATCAACTTTTTGTATTAATCTTTATCAACCACATGTTTATCATGCCAAAAATCTAATAACATTCCTTATAGTTTAAAAATGCTATTTGTGTTAATAACTTTAATTCGGACTTATTTTTTATTTAAGTATAAAATAGCTTGCATTGCTATTCATTATAGTTATTTTATTTGAAAGTTATTATTCATTCATAAATTATTGTAAGGAAAAACATATAAACGAAAACATTTGCTCGCTACAAAATTAGTCATCGGGTACCCGCAGCCGCATTGCGCGGGTACCCTGCTAGTTTATTTTAGTAGTACAAGGTTACTTTGGCTGACTTTTTGT
Source organism: Glebionis coronaria (assembly GCA_025667525.1). Taxonomy (NCBI): domain Eukaryota; kingdom Viridiplantae; phylum Streptophyta; class Magnoliopsida; order Asterales; family Asteraceae; genus Glebionis; species Glebionis coronaria. Next base: position 18,279,304 of record CM046878.1, on the reverse strand, counting down.
ATGATTATTAAGGTTGTATTTAGGCTTATAGTTCCTACAAACTTGATAATATCACAAGATAAGATTATATTCACAGATTAGTTAAGGAGATCTATGGTCACTTGTTGGTTTGAGTTTTTGCAATATTGTGTACTTACTCGACTTCAATAAGCGAGTTGGTTGGTTATCCCATGAAGAGTACATGCTTAAGCATCATAATGTATAGTATGTGTACACATGTTTGGATTTAGATTCTAGTCAATTTTTACTGCTAGTTATTGTTTCGATCAAACCTCCACAAGAGATTGTTGTTTTACAACTCATATTTATAAGAGATCGTAATACAAGATTTTCTCAAGACGTCACTATTTTAAGCCATGTGGTCAAGGTCTTTTGAGATGTGTTTCAACATTTTATCTCTCAAATTTGAACACTAATTACATGAAGAGGTTTAGTTATATTACGAGTTTCATCGTTTATTTTAATTGTTAACCTTTTGTCATAGAGATAGTAAAGAGGGTAAGAGAGTTTTAGATATTCAACAAATACTTTACGTATTTTGGCTACACATGTTCATGATGAAAAAAGGCTATAGGCATATAAATCATGAAGGTTTGTTTGCCTTGTCGAAATGTTTCTAGTCATGAAAGAGGGTCATAGGCATATTGTAACAAGGTTGGATGATTCGACGTGCCGCGAAGGGATTTTTTGGTTGTTTGTTATAGAAACTGCTTTACATCCTCTATTTATGAAAGTCTTTTATGAAAACTTACCCAAACACATAAAACACCTTAAAACTAAACATTAATAACTTTGCTGTCTATCACAATTCTTTCCGCTCCAAACATAGCCGGTTACTAATTGACCCGAGCCAACCTACAGGATCACCAGACTAATTAACGGTTCATAGATTAACCAGCCAGGTCAACCCCGTTTATACACTACTCCAAAGAACCAATGTTTTAACAAACGGTTTTTAATTGGGCCGATAGAACCACGGGATCACAGTTTAACTAACGGTTCAATTAAGTTTTCACCAAATCGACTCCAGTCACCCGAACAGACTTCCAGAGCCGTGAATATTGGGATCATATCTACCATTCCCATATACATATCGAGAAATTGCTTTACATTCTGATTTTATCAAGCCTTTTTATAAATACTTTTCCAAACGCATAAAAAAATTCTCAAAAACTAAGCATTAATAACTCCGTCGATCGTAATTCTTTCTGCTCCATACCAATGTTTTACTAACCGGTCTATTAAGTGACCCAATCAAGCCATCATTTCACGATTTAAATGACGGTTCAATTAAATTTTAGGTCAAAATCGGTTTTTATTTCACCGGTTCGCACTTTACCCTGTTTAATGCCAAGTATAAGAGCACAGGGTACGAGGAGGGAAAACCTCGCGCCGTGGGAAAACGCAGGGGGAAAACGCGACAGACCACACCTCAGCTCGAGTTTTCGTGTCTCACGCCTAGGGGACGGCTCAAGCCATCACGCAAAAACACGACACGAAAACGCGAGAACCGTACCGTGTCTCGCGTTTTCGTGTCTCGCATTTTCGTGCATTTAATTTTTTTTATTTTTTTAAGCGAATAGTTTTTTTAACACGTGGAAATGTGAGGGACCAGCTTGTTTCCCATGGCTCTAGCCAACAACCAGGGAGGGGCTTTTTCGCGTTTTGGTGAGTTTTGGTGTTATAGACTAAAATCTAATGTGGCATGCACTTTTGCTACGGCTCAACACAAAAACTCCAAACTATCTCGTGCTCTAAAGATGAAAAAAAGATAAAAAATACTCACACTTGCACTCTCCCTGGTATGATGATCCACCACTAATTTTGGATTTGTAAATAGTGAACAGAGATTGCTTAAAATTTCATCAAACACGAATTATTTCTAAGGTAAAATCTCTTAATTATGTGTCTTTCATTGTTGAATCATATATGTACATCAAGTGTTTGATCAAATGCCTGACTGACTTATAAATCATTTGGCGCTGTTCGTTATATATGACGTTGTTGTGGATATGAAGTTGAATAATTTAGGAATGGTGGATGAATTTCTTTAACTGATTTTTGTTTTGGGCTTTTAGACTATTAATGTTATATCATACTCTTATTAAATTTAACTAAGATACACTTTAAGTTTTTCACCACTCATCAAGTGGCTGATAACTCGACCGCTCATCAATTTAAGTTTGGACGAGCTTTTTGCTTCTTTTTGTAACTACTATGACATGACCCCAACAATAACTTTGATTCACTCACAAGCTAGCATTCCCTTTCAGTTTTAGTGAAAGTGTAAGTAAAGCTCAATATTGTAGTTTCAGATGCTAAATATCTGTCATATTAGTTCCTTCATTTTGATGTCATAACCGTTCTTTGCCTATTCTATCTATATTAAGAGGCATGGCATGTGTTTGATAAATGCTCAACTCAAATGTTTAAGGTCCCGTATGTCACTCAAACTATGTGGATAGTGGTATGTGTCTATTGTCATGCAAATGCTAAACATTACAGATGTTTGTTAACTAGGTAGTCGTGGCTTATTGTTATTATTATAAGTAATGTCATTATCTTCACGTTAGTCGTATCTTAGTGTGATGAGGCATGATAATGATGAGTGATGACAATCTTAGTAAAGGATATTAATAATGCTCTGCCTATCGTTGAAGATTAGAAGGTGCTTATTATTCCTTGTTGACCACATCTAAGATAGATAGAGTCGTAACTGTCGCTGTAATTGGAACGGGAGTGCTGACGCGGAACCACTTCAGGAGTTAAGGGTACTTTCACGTGGCCGACCTTTTAACATAAGCTACCCATTTATAACTTGAATTGACCCATATGGTACTAACAAAGCTTGACTTGTATGTCTTTTGCGTAAAGATGTTGGAAATACTGTTTATGTGTTGACTTACCAGCCTAATTGCTAAGGTTGTTAACTATATATGTAAATTACTATTATCGTCATATCATAAGTAAAATTAATTAACATAACCCCAAGAATTTCATACTGTAGTAAATTTAACTAAAATACAGTTCAGTTTCAAATTACAATTAAGGATTTCCACCGTTCATCAAGTGGCTGATAACTCGACCAGTCAACCTCTATTAGAGAAGCGTCACATGAACCAAACAATGAGTTTGATTCACTGACAAGCTATGCTTCCCTTTAACAAACGCTTACATGAGAAAGAAACTCCCCTTACTATACTGCGCGAGAGGTGATTGTACACCCATATTTGTGATACATTGACTATTTTAACCTTTACTTCCTTTTTCTTTACGAGAACATACTACCACGCTCTTATAAATCTGCCTTGCTTCCACAATCAAAGCCACTTGAGCACTTCAGTCTGAAATTGTTTCCTCTACTTCCTCAACTGGTTGAAGTATGATAAATTCAGCGAGTGAAGCATTTCATCAAACACTTGGTCTACACATACGATTGATTCAGCAATGAAAACCAAATAAGCATAAATTCAGCGATCTTACCTTAACTGGTTGGAAATGCAAATCCAGAATAAGCAGATGAAGCTAAAAAATAAGCTCAACATTAACTTTGATATTTGGAGTTTGTTTGACTATCACAGCTTTATAATGGATCCCCCAAATATATGAATTGTTGAGCATCATGTTTGGACGGGACCGGACCGGACAAGATTGGTTTAAAACTCTACCGAAATGCTTCAGTCCGGTTTAGTTCAGTTTTCAGTCCGATCTAATTCTATTAGGCATAATCAACGAAATTTTGATAAGATCGAGCGAATCAAATACCAAAATATTCTAAAATCCTGGACAGAGAACCAAACATAAATTATCCTTATTTAGAGGGCATACTTTCGACAAATTTTTTGGATATTTTTTGACAAAGCATATTCAATATATAATTTTATGAAATTATAGATTTTTTTTCAAACGTGATAAAAAAAATAAAAAAAGATCGACAAAAGTATATTGATTTCTCTTTTTACCGAAAGATAAATAAATGTTTGTTGTGATGGTACTTTTTAGACGAACTATTTTACTTAAAAAAAATAACAAGCGCATGATATTTTACTTTTTGCAAAATATTTTGTTTTAAAAAATATATATGAAAACTGCGTTTCTAAAAAAATCCACTTCTAAACCAAAAAGAACCCGCGCAAACCTTTACCTCCTTAAACTTACTTTAACCTGGTCATTCAACCACGTGAACCGTGGTTAATGAACCCCTAAACCCATGTCAATGAACCTTCTGAACCCCTGCAACTAACCCTTACACCCTGAATCTCTGATCATTGAACCCAATCAAATTGCCACAGACTTTACTAAGTAAAGATGTGTGGTCCTTCACATGTGGTTTGAAGTTAACATATGATATTTATACATTTTTTAAGTAGATTTAATGAAACAAATCGTTCATGTATATGTATTTTGGATTTATTCTATTTTTTTATTTTTCGTATCAAACTTGATCAATGTACCTTTAGCACGTGTCATATACAATACAATTTACCTAATTTTGTTAAATTCAATCGTTAAATGAAATGACAAGATTCCCTTACTTACCTTCAATTTTTTAATTTATTTAGTAGGTAGTATTTTGGTTATTTCAAGTCAAAATATATTGGATCCGTCACATGTCATAACAAATACTAGTTTTAATGCCGGTGTACGCACGAGATTTAAATATAAATGATAAATTAAGTAATAATTTTGTTATTATGATTTAATGTTTATTATATATATATATTTTTAAACCTCTAATGGCTATATGTCTGATTATGTTTATATGGTTGATTATATTATTCTTTTACTGTGCACCGTGTGAATAAATATAAACTCACTTAAATTTTATTTTTTGAATTTAATACTTTTTTTTACTTTCGATATTTTTCTTCAAAATAGTTATATTTTAATTATTAATCAACAAACCATTTACATCAACCTTACACAACCTTACACCTATACGATTTACAAATTCATAATTTTATAATGCTTAATATTATTCTATAAAACAATATTAAATTTTAATACTTAAATAATTACGATGCCAATGGACCCACAAGTTTCATATGATTTTGCATTATGTTATAATATTAATTGATATTTTGTATAAATATTTGTTGCACAAAAGATTTGAATTTGTTTAACTGAAATGTTAGTTACCCCTTCTAGATATCGTGTGTTTATAACACATAACGACCTTAAAAAAATATATGTTGTTGTAATATATAAAATTCCGTCTATTTATCTTTATCTCACACCGATCTCTGAGGTCCGACACTTATTTTGATATTTATATTAATGTTAATAATAATTTACGTAGATTGCATTACTTGACTTTGTTAAACCTCAAAATAGAAATACACAATAATCTGTGTTTTTATTTGAATATTTATAATCATATGATTTGTTGATTTTCTTAATATAACATAGATGTTGTATTTTTAAAATAAAAAGTTTAGAAGGTATAAAGTTTAAGGGGGTATTTTATTTATTTTATAAAGTTAATAAAAGATATAAAAAATTATAAGTTTATCCTTAAATCCATCTAATTTATTTAAAATTAAACCAATAAAGTTTTATTAATACCCTCCTCCTTTTTAAGTTTTTATTTTTACAAATTTGACACATATATGTTTATGTGTTTTCATCAAAGGGCGCCCTTCATCAAACTCTTCTAATTAAATTTTTAATTTTGAGTCAATTGAATTCGATTTTGACCTTTTTTACCAATCAAATCGCTCGATTTTACTTATGTGTCAAAATCAAGTAATTTAATTGGTCCAATTATTTTTTCTAAAACCTCCACTTTTCACTAAAACTTTTAATAAATTTATTTATTTTATTATGTAAAAGATGATAGCTAAATTATTTTATTTTTATACTTATAATTTAAGAAATTAATCGTAACTATTAGAAATCAAACTTTTCTCTTTCATTGAATATTTGTAATAATAACCATTCGACCTACGGAGTATTTTTTTTTTAATTACTTATTGATGTTTATTTTGTTTGTCATTATACGTATTTATTCTATCACTTGGAATGACTCAAATGCTTTTCTCCATGTTCAAAAACAAAAACCGATATCTTTTAAGATGTAACTTTGAGGGCATCTCGAATGCTAAAATAATTGAACTAACTACTAATCTATGCATAACATGCGTTCGATAATTTTGGAATAGAAATTTTTTTTGTTATCGATGAACTACAGAATAGCGTTTTGCACCCTATAAACACATATTTTAAAATTTAATCGAGCTGAAATTGTTAATGTCATATTTGTATTCATTTCTCTCACGTTTTACTAACGAATTGCTTACTTACAATAAGGATTTTTATTTTTCGTCGAGGCCCCTTTATAGTCGTAGCACAGGGCCACCAAAATCAACGAGACGGCCCTGCTACTCACAACCTATTAAACACGTTACATACGTCTACGGCTGAGCAGAGCAGATCGAACATATTTAGCTCTGGTCTTCGAGTTATGATTTTCATTAAATTTTGTTTTTGGTTTGGGTCTGGTTCAATCTTATATATTTCATCCGACAGCAAATTCGAATTGGTAACACGTCCCTAGCAAAATGTATTTACATAAAAAATCAGTTGCTTAAACTTGGTAGAGGTTTGAAGACTGAAAAAAGGACTTGTCGCATTGGTTTAAAGGAGATAAGGCTAAAATTTACCTGACAGAGAAGAAAAGGAGGAGATCAGGAGATCAATCAACGGGATACAAATTATCTGATTTTGAAAAGCTTAAAAAGTTTTAGCTTAAAAAGAAGTAGGCTTGAGAGCATGAAGAGTTCATACACTAGTACCACATGAAACATCGAGGATTGTTGGAAACTTATCTTGTTGTGGCCGCCGTGACTCTTACTTATCTGAAATCACTGAAGAAGCATATATTTACGAAAGGAAGTGTGTGTTTGGATCAACAATAGCAAGTTATCTGTCGTTCATTGCGAAACTGTTTTCTTGATTTCACTACAACAATTTTGAGTTTAGGGTCGCCATTTTTCTAGTGACGACTTAGTCGTCCCTAGGTTACGTAAGGGCCCACCATTTTTCTAAGAAAAAGCTAGTCAAAGAAAGCCCGTGGGGACAATGGGGCGCGCGTAATCTAGGGACAACTAAGTCGTCCCTAGAGTTTAAAAAAAAATTCTCCTTTTCTATCACATTTTATTTTTTAAAATTATTTAAAATTTTTCAAAATTATTTAAAATTAATATAATTATTTTTTTGTAAAAAATATTAGATTTAAAGGGGGAAATATATTGAAAAAATTTAGGGACGACTTTTTCGACCCTAAATTACATGGGAAGTCGTCCCTAAATTTCCCCCCAAAGTTTCTAAAAATTTCCAAAAAAAATAAATAACCCGCTAATAAATTAAATTACCCGGTAATAAGTTATGTGGAAATATTTAGGGACGACTTTTTCGACCCTAAATTTCATAGGGAAGTCGTCCCTAAATGAAAAATTTATATATATTTAAAATTAACTTTTATATTTATTTAAAAAAACTTTATACATATTTAAAAAGACTATATACATATTTAAAAAAACTTTTATATTTATTTAAAAAACCTTTATACATATTAAAAAAAACTTTATACATATTTAAAATTTTTTTATATATTTTAATAAAACTTTATATTTATATAAAAAAACATTATACATATTTAAAAAAACTTTATACATATTTAAAAAACCTTTTATATTTATTTTAAAAAAACTTTATACATATTTAAAAAAAAACTTTATACATATTTAGAAAAAGTTATATATATTTTAAAAAACTTTATATTTATTTAAAAAAACTTTATACATATTAAAAAAAAACTTTATACATATTTAAAAAAACTTTATACATATTTAAAAAAACTTTATATTTATTTAAAAAAAACTATTATATTTATTTGAGTTAAGTACATTTTTGGTCCTCATGGTTTGTCAGGTATAACGGTTTTGGTCCCAACATTTAAAAAGTTACGGATCCAGTCCTATTTTCTCGACCCGTAACACTTTTGGTCCCAAACGTTAGTTGACTAACCGTTGACTGTTAAATCAAAGGATATTTATGTCTTTTCACATCTATAACACATTAACAACCAAATATTATAACTTTCTCCATACCAGAAATTGTCACATACATACATATTCATATCATCTACCACAATTTATCTTTTATTTTTTTTATCTCATCTTATCTCATCTCATCATCCATCTTTAAACCATTTTCGTATGAATCTCTCTTTTCTACCCTGACTTATGTTCATATCAACACATCTACTATCTTCTTTGCAACCAACTGCCATGACATCACCACCAAAATGACCAGGACATCACCATTAAACCATCACCACAAATCAACAAATCGATTCTTCGTCTCCAACTAGTTTTGGGGGATTTAGATTTGGAACAAATACTCCACCGAGGCACCCGCATCTAAATTCAATACCCACCAGAACTCCGTAAAAACTTAAAAAACTATAACCATCACAAAACATCCGCTGCACCGCCGCCACCAGATCTGCTGATGGGTTATTTTGTGTTTATGGTTTCATGTTTTGACTTTTGATTAGTACCACCTATAAAGATGATGTAGATGATGTGTATTATTATTTTGTTGGTGGTTTTTATTTTATAAATACAAATTAAAGATGATGATTTGTTTGTGTTGGATTTTTTTGGGGTTTGAAGAACATGAAAGGTGTTTTGTTTTTGGTGACTAGAGATAAAGATCTAGATATTGATTCATTTGTTTTTGTTGACTAGAGATGTATATTGCTTTGGTGATTTTGTAACAGTATTATAATTTATAGGAATTGTTATTGATAATAATATTATTATTAATATTTTTATTTTTATTTTTATTTTTATTTTTGTTTTTATTTATTTTTAATTTTTTTAATTATTATTATTATTATTATTATTATTTTATTTTTTTCAAACAAACTTTATTTATTAATTAATGTTATTTTTTTATTAATTAATGTTATTATTATTATTATTATTTTAATGTTATTATTTTTTTATTATGGTTAATTAATGTTGTTATTATAAGAGTGGGGGTATTTTGTCCTTTTATATAAATTTCGCAGTCAACTAACGTTTGAGACCAAAAGTGTTACGGGTCGAGCAAAACAGGACTGGATCCGTTACTTTTCAAATGTTGGGAACAAAACCGTTATACCCAACAAACCATGAGGACCAAAAATGTACTTAACTCTATTTATTTAAAAAAAACTTTATACGTATTTAAAAAAAACTTTAGATATATTCAACACTGACAATTAAACACGCGCTTAATTAAACATAGATATTACAACGATAATAGATTCATAAATACGAAGAAAAAAACACATCACAAACTAGTTCAAATTAAACATACAGATTAACACATAATAATAAAAAACAAATTAAAAAAAGTTTATTTTTATTAAAAACCTAGGGACGACTTTTTCGACCCTAAGTTTCAAAGGGAAATCGTCCTTAAGTTAGTAAATATTTTCAACGGAAAGTCTGTGGGACCCACTTGGTCGTCCCTAGGTTTCAAAGGGGAAGTCGACCCTAGAAATCTAGGGTCGAATTTTTGGGCAAAACCGCCTTGGGTCGACTAAGTCGTCCTTAGGGGCTTAGGGTCGAAAAAGTAACACCCTAGGGACGAATAAGTCGTCCCTAGGATGCAAATTTGTTGTAGTGATAACCCCGCTAGAAAGCTTTGAATCTCGGACACAGATATTAGAGCTGGCGACTCTTTCTTCTCCCCTAGCTAATAATTACAAACCTTAGGAAAATAAGCTTATTCGCATCTGAAAAACAACAAGGACTTGTCGCAAATGGATTTCACAGTTTTTCTTATTTGATCTGCTCTCTATCTAGATTGATTTGAACATGTGTTGGGACGATATGTAAGAATAAGTTTAGAAGGATTTACAACTTGGTATCGAGACTGATGTTAATGGAACACAAAAACTTAGTTATGGTTGGGCAAATTTTATGTTGCAACAATATTAACAAGCCCACCTAAACATGAGGATATAAATTACTTATTCCAAAACTCAACAACCCTAATTTTTCTCATACAGAATCACACGCCACTTTTTTTTCAAACCAATTAGTTTTACAGAATCCTCAAAGATGATATCTTAATTTTCTAGAACAAACAATTCTTGCTCTCAGTCGAAAGAATGAGTGGTAACACTTTAAATAAAACTTCCCGCCTAGTTCAATGGACTATCAATGATTTCAATTTTTCTTCCCAAGACTCTCCAACTTTTGATATCGGAAACCGGACTTGGTAATTTTTTTTATCTTAGGCTAATCATATATTTCTCTCAAAAAGTATAAAGTTATTAATTTTATGTTTACCGTTATTTTGTAAATTGAAGGTACTTATCCCTGTATCCGTATAGTACGAAGGAGTCTTATACTAGTATTAGACTCAACCAGAAGTTACATGGAGCGTGTCCTCGGCTTATTGCTTCATTCAACTTGCGTATAGTCTCCCTCGGAGGACGCCGTGAGACTTGTGCATATAAAGGTAATCAAGTCTAACATTATTTACACTCTCGCAATCAAAAGAGGAATCATTTCAAGTGTATTTGGTAATATTATCCTATTGCATGATGTCATTTAACATCCTTATTTTTTTTTGTGATATCGATAGAAATTAGGGATGAGCAATTTAACATGGGTGATTTTTGGTGGACTGGTTCGTTTCGACCGAGAAGCAAGTTTTTGATTGAGTTTGAGTTTCTTAATCTCAAGAATAAATCTGAAAATGTAAGTGCGATTAAGTTCATCTTCCTTTTCAGTGTTTGAAGATGTTAGATATATAGTGTTGTTTTTGCTGACTAGTCCAGCAGGTTTAATTCCTCTGCCACACAAGAATCAAACTTGAGACTTATCACAATTTTAGTTAGATTGTCACAAACATTTTACCACTTGTGGAGTTATCCAATATATGGTGTTATTTTAAAGTAACTACTCCATGTTGAAGACAAAATATGTGATTAATAGGGGTGTTCACGGGTCGGTTCGGTTCGGGTAGTTAGACGATTTTGACTATCCATCGCGGTTCGGTTAGTTAAATTTACTATCCGTAACCGAACCGTACAAAGCGGTTAACCGGACATACGGTTACCCGAAATGAGCGGTTACCCACGGTTCGGGTCACGGTTAACCATTATATAAGTTTCATAAAGTTTTAGTTTATAAACAATAACATGATTTAGAACATAAAATATCATTTTCGTATAATTCAACGACATTAAATAGATAAAAATCATATAAAAATTATTTCGTTACAAAAAAGTGCATTAGAATATTCATAAATAACATATTAACTAAAAAATATTTATTCGATATTTTAAACTACGATCACATTAATTAAATTTACACATACATGTTTTATACATGTACTATAATTTGAATATTTAGTTAAAAAATTTCATGTATAATAAAAGAGGGTACTAATACAATTAATACATGTACTATAATTTGAATATTTAGTTATAAAATTTCATGTATAATATGTGCGGTTCGGTTCGGTTAACCACGGATATCTAAAACTGAAAACCGTAACCGAACCGTTATAAGCGGGTTTTTTCGGTTTCGGTTTTTTTCGGTTCCGGTTTTTTCGGTTTCGGATTTTTTCGGTTTCGGATTGAGCGGTTCGGCTCGGTTCGTCGGTTTCTCGGTTTTTTTGAACACCCCTAGTGATTAAGCATATAATAGATAAGCTATTTCTTAATCAAATCAAAGCCTGTTAATTATGGAAAACTAGTATAAATTTTAGTTAGTGAGAAAAGGCTAGACCGGTTCGTTCAATGACTCTAAGATCCAACCTCCAAATTCTACTACTTTTCTCTTTTTCACACTCTCTCTCTTCCAAAAGTGAGTAATCCTCAAACTTTCCACACTTTTTCTCCTTTTCATTCCATCACCGGATTTAAGTATTTGGATTGCATTCTTTATTCCAATTCAAAAACCACCAACAAAACCGAAACCAATGAACACCTTACCTATGACTAGCAACAAATTTTGAAGTCTTATCTTCGTTGGTGTTCAGGTTCGAACTAAAAAGGATACGTTCTTTTTTGTGTTGTGGTTCAGGCAATAGAAAAAAGGAAACTAGAGATATTGTTGTGTTATTTATTTGATGGATTTGCATGGTGCATATGAACAAGATGGAGGCGGAGAATTATATCTGATTAGAGGGGTATCAAATTTTTTAGAAACCAAGGATTGTAAGGGCATCTACTATGTTAAACTTTTAAAAAGGTTTATAATTGAATTTTGTCATTAATTTTTAAACTTTTTGGTTTTATAAACCTATCCTCATTATGGTTAAACCTTTTAATATTTTATAAACCTATCACATAAACACATGCATTAAATTATGAAGAGGTTCAATATCTTAGACCTCTTCATAAAAACCAAGTTTGAAATGGATGCTTACTATGGTGAACAAGTTTTTAGACCTCTCTAAGGTTTTATAAACCTCTTTATAAACCACCATAGTGGATGCTCTAACTTTAAAGTGATATACCTTGGATTTCTCTTTGGGCTTTTATATTTTCTATATAGGTTTAAGTATAATTCATTGGGCTTAATGGTGTCATATACATGAAAATACATATTTTTATGTAATATGTAAACTGTATATGTATGTCTATCAAATTTATATAAAAATTTTAAATAATTGAATTAAATATAAAATAATAATATTATATAGTTTGAGTTGAGTTGTATATAAATGATAAAATAGTTTAAATTTGTTTTATAGGTGTAGGAGTAAGAAAGTAATATTTTAATGGAAGATTGGGCTGAGATGAGTTGTGAATAAATATAGTCTAATATATGGATGTCCGCGTGCGACTACGTTTTCAAAATCTTTATACCTGGTAATGCATAAATCAAACAAAACATAGAACATTGTTATTCTAGCTCCTACCCGATTTTTTTCAATGAAATAATACAATAATAGTGTTACATTACTTAAAGGATATCCATCTATTGGGGTTCCTAACTGTTTTTCCTCTGCATGTATTGATTTCTCAACATTGTGAAACCTCATTTTTCTGATGTTTTTGAATATTTGATTTTTTTCTGTACAAATAGGGAGGTGAAGCTCGATCTATATGGAGTGAAAGGTGTATACAGAATAAAACAGCAACATGTGCCTTAGGCAGAATGCTGTCAGAAAGTATCCACACAGATATCACCATCTTGGCTTCTGATGGTAGCATTGGGGCTCATCGGGCAGTTCTTGCAGCTTATTCACCGGTCTTTGATAGCATGTTCGCCCACGATCTTAAAGAAAAAAATTCGTCTTCCATAAACATCCCTGACATGTCCATTGCAGTTTGCAAAGCTTTTCTTGACTACTTATACTCCAATGATGTACAATACCAAGATTTTCTCACTCACAGACATGACCTTCTTAAAGCTGCTGATAAATATGATGTCCCTGATTTGAAAGACGCGTGTCAAGAAAGTCTAATAGATGATATTGATTCAGAGAATGTGCTTGAAATGCTACAAACTGCTTTTTTGTATCGTCTTCCGAGACTGAAGGTTTCCTGCATTGATTATCTAGGGAAGTTTGGTAAGGTTTTCGACATTAAAGAAAAATTCAAAGGCTTCATACAGTCTGCTGACAAGGAATTAGTAAGCGAAGTCCTTGATGAAATATTTTCTACATGGAACTGTGTCTGAGACTCGATTACTTGTTATATCTACTTGAAACATGTATGTTATAAGTTTCTTTTTGCATGGTTTAATTTGTTTTCGCAAATTTGGGTAAAACCCAATTCATTTCTCGGTATGTTCAAGATCTCGTATACTAAAACCACTTAAGTAGGTTACATTCTACGCATTTACTTATGAATGGTTTTCAATAGTTGATAGAGTTGGTGTAAGAGGTTTCTCTAGCTTCTACTGAATCAATAATGGTTGATGCTTCACCATGCACCACGACTCTTCCATCTTCCATATACACAGCACCATCCTGCATACTCTAATTCCCCTAATCGATGAGTTACCCATACTGCGGTCACATCTTCAGAACTACTTAATGTGTTCTTCACGGCTCTAATCAGTAATCACCCCAAGCTGAAAAGAATTGTGTACTAAACCACTTATGAAGGATATAAGAACGAACATATGAGTTTTTGAAAGTAGAGGTCAAGTGGGTCAAAGTTGACTTTAATGTATTTTAACAACAATCACACACAACTCGTGAATGAATATCTTCAAATATATTAATAAAATCAGCCCAACAATAAATAAATAATTCAAAATGTTAATGGCCCATGTAAAAATCAACCCAACAACGGTTAGAGTGGGGGACCGGTCACGCCAACCTTGGCTGTTAAACGTTTGGCACCAAGTTTTCATTGGCGCACTATACCGATGTTGGCGCTAACGGGTCTCGCGCCAACCTCACCAATCAGTGCCAACAAGTATTCCATTTTTTTTTATTATTTATTTTAAGGAATAAAGGGGAGTTCTTGTCGGCCCAGTATGCCCCTTTGGCAACACTTTTTCTCGTGCCAACCACTCACCGTAAATATGGTACCAACGGGTTTCTGGTGCCAAAGCCCCAAAATCCTACGGGGCGGCTTTGACACCAACTTTTCGTGCCAACGACTCCCATCACTCTTAGATCCAAAACATCACCATTTAACCCATGTATAATGCGCATATGAATATTTTTAATAAAAGAATTTTACATTCACAAAATTTTTATAAAATTATTCTCATAAAAGCAATGGCTACGAGGTGGACTGTTAAGCCTTTGGCGTAAGCTGGTCTTTGGCGCATCACACATTCACACCAGACATAGCACCAAGGGTCTGGTCTGGCGCCAAACTCTCCAACCGAGCTGCTATAGCTTTTTTTTTCTTTTTATAAATATATCTGTTAGAGGAGTACAAGTTACCTTTTCTTAGTTGCATTTATGCTTACTTTTGTCAAAATTTAATCTCTTAAAAAAATTATAAATAACAACGCATCCTTTCACCAAGTTTTATATACTCACTTCTTACATCTTATAACTCACCAAAAATAAATCATGTTGGATAAACAACATGCTTAATGATCATTCCAACCAATTTCCTAATTACAATCCTAGCTCTTCTTCGAATCCTGGATCTTCTACTCAACCTCCATTCAACTATATGCCATTTTATCCTGGCCAAAATGAATAATTTTTCAAATTCCAACAAAATGAATTTATTAAATTCCAACAACAACAATTTGCAAACCAAAGTGGTTCACAATCTCAACCACAGTCCGACCAACAATCACATCACCTAATAGATGAAGATGACGAAGAACAATTTGTTACGTCAACGTCCAAGAAAGATTCCCGTACGAAGCAAAAGGCTAAGAAGCAAGACCTAGAATCGAAATCCGGTCCGGATACTCGAAATATGTGGTCTGATGCTGATGAGTTTCTTTTGGCCGAATGTTATATACAAATATTTGAGGATGCTCAATTTGGTGCGGCTAAAAAAAAACTTTTTGGTACAAGGTGGCCGACGCATACAATGTCGTTGCCATAACCAAAAAATATCCGACTTACACCAAGAACATGTTGACGGGAATGTGGACCCCGATGAATCGAGAAATAAAAAAATTAATCAACTTGTGGAAGAAATGCAAGTGTTGAGTGAGGAGAACGATGAGGAGTTTATGACTCGGGTTGATCTCGCGTATAAAAAACTTTCGAGGTTTACTTTTTAGCATAAGGTCGCGTGGAACTTTAAGAAAGACAAACACAAGTGGAAAAATCTTGTTTTCGACTATAGAAAGACGAAATCGTCTTCGTGTTACCGAGGACGAACCCGAGCTCTTCGGACCTTACGCATTGTCACGACTCACCGGGATGCATTGCATTTCAAAAAGTCAACGTTCTAATAATTCAACGGCTAGTTCATGTTCAAACTTGGAAGTGTATAAAAAAATGACGAAAAGCTAATATGAGCTAAACCGCAGGGGAAAAATGAAACTCATGGAACACGAAACGACCGTAAAAATTAATAACTTCAAAACTCATAAGGTAGCTGAGGACTTCAAAATACTTCAAATCGACACATCCGACGGACGCGGCTATCATTGAGAGTCAAAAAATGCGATTATAGCTAGTCGAGCTACTTAGTCACGGGATCGACCATCGAGTCAACCGGTCGAGTCACCTGGTAACGGAATCGACCATCGTATCCATCCGTTTGAGTCACTTAGTCACATGATCGACTAACGGGTCAACCTGATCGAGTAACCGGTCATGGGATCGACCACCAGTCAACTTTGTCGAGTCACCAAGTCACGTGTTTAGCCACCGGGTCAACCTGTTTGAGTTACCGGTTCACTTATATAATCACCAAGTGAACCAGGTTGGTTAGGATACGGTTAATTATTTGCCGCTAAGCAATTTTCACAATTATACGCGAATGAACGTGAAATCATTAAAATAAGCAATGTTATTGGTGCATTTTAGTCAACTTTTTCTTCTCACGTATATATCTTTTGCTTCCATTGTTTATGTTAATAGCATAATACATTCAACTTTTGCTTCTTGCAGTTTTTCAATAAAATAGTGCGTGCGACAAAATAAGTTTTTTGTTTTTTTATTTTTAAATAAAAAAGTTTTTAGAAAAATGAGATAATTTTGCTCCGACTAAATATCTTTTATATTTCTTTTTTTGTATTTTCATGCTTCGCGGTTTTTTAATAAGAATGGAAGTAAAAAAATACTCCCTCCGTCTCATAATTATTGTCCACCGACCAAAAAGACGTATTTTAATAAGAAAATTATTTTTTCAGTTTTCTCTCTTACTTTGATATAATGACAAATTTACTTTTAACTAATTAATTTACAACCTTTTTATTATCTGTAATAATAACTTCAAATGAAGGTGACATAATAAAGTTAGTAGTATACATTTCTTATCTTTTATAAAAGTGAACAATTGATATAGAATGTCCCACAATAGTAATGTGTAGTATAATTTTGAGACGAGAGAGTAAATAAATAAAAATGGTATATCTATGCTAGTTTATAAAGCATTCAGGACCTTTTTAAAATAGGATAACTGAAAATTCAAACTTTTTTACCTACTAAATAAAACAAGTTGTTCATATATTCATCAAACATTATATACTATAACCTTTTCTAACAACCTTTTGCAACAAACTTTTGTAACAACCTTTTAAAATAACATTTTTTCTTTTAAATTGAAAAATCTTTTTATTTATTTATTATAATCTAATTTCATTATATTTTTTTAAAATTTTGTGTTTTTTAATTCGATATCCATTTTGATATATTTTTATTAACTTTTAGTCTTTCTCAATTTTAATGGTTTTTTAA
This sequence comes from Glebionis coronaria, assembly GCA_025667525.1. Lineage (NCBI taxonomy): Eukaryota > Viridiplantae > Streptophyta > Magnoliopsida > Asterales > Asteraceae > Glebionis > Glebionis coronaria. The sequence goes on along the minus strand of CM046878.1, from coordinate 18,261,946 downwards.
TTCGATTTTTTATAATTTTACAATGGATAAGAGAATAATATTTGTTAATCTCAAAATTCGTTATTAGTTATTCGCCGCCGCATTGCGCGGGTACTAGTATTAAAGAAAAGAAAAAGTCAAAGTCAAGAAAGCAGTTTTTAAGACATAAGACTTTTGACCCCAACTGATTTTGTTGTGCGTTCTTCTTCTTCAATTCATTAATTTATTCAGGGGCTTATATAGCAACTTTTGGCTTTTCTGCTTATGTTTCACAAGCTCCTTTTTTTTTATAACCATCACTCCACTTTTTAGTTTTTCTTTTTTCATTGAAGTATTTCATCAAACACCTTATCTTCATTACCATAAACCCCTTCGAATCCATCCTCTTCTGGAGTATAAAAATGATCATATCTTTATAATGGGTTTTTGTTAAATTGTGAATTACAAGAGTAATAATGTTTAAAATTTTGCAATTGAGACCCAAAATGTAAGCGTTATTCAGTAAAGAACCAAAACGGGAATTTGGTTCCAAGTGGCCAGTTTTGGATGTTGCTCGGGCCTAATGCTTGTGGCAAATCTACTCTGTTCAAGCTAGTATTTCTCCTTTCTAAGCTTATGTGATTTCGCCTTATATTTCGTAAGCCCATATTTCCCGACTTGTTTTGAAACTTACCACATAAGCTTATTATACAAACTTTCAAAGCGTGTTGAAGAATAATGACAAGTGTCACATTTTAGGGTATATGAACACTGATGAGATGGCATTTATACATGATTTCATCGTTCTTTTCGGGCTTTAAATGCATAAAAATGTCATAAAATACCATATATATGCTTGTGTTTGTTTACTTGTGTATTTTAGGTATGGATATCGTGAAAAAGACAAAAGATCACAAGTTACAAGGAAAAACGGACACGAGAAACGAAGCCGTGCAAAGAACCGGGCCCTAATCATGGAATTTTCAACAAATACCCTTGAAGACTTGAAGACAAACAAGATTGATCCTCCATTAATGAAGAAATGACACTTAAAACCCTTGTATATTAATAATTACAAGTTTGGTCCCTTAAGTTTGTCAAAATTACAAAAAGGTCCTTCAACTTTGAAGAAATGACAAGATTGGTCCCTCAACAAAATCAATTTGTCAAATATGGTCCCTCATGAAGTCAAAGATACAAAGAAGACCTTTGAAGATCAAGAAAGTTCAAGATCAGCCCTTGAAATATGAAAAAGTATCAAAAATAACCCTTGATAACCTTTGTGTGAAGTTTGGTGCCAAAAATGACAAAGTGTGAAAGATATTAACAAAGGAAGATACGTTTTCTAGGGCTGAAAACATTGTTTGCCAAAAATCTCAAAGAACAAGGACTGAAGTTGCCAAACCCAAACATTCAAACCAAAAACACGCGCCTAACAACTATTTTCCCCCAAAATCGGATCAAACAGAGTTACTGTTTATCCTTTTCACCCCCAGTTTTCACCTTACTTAAAACTTGGGTAAAATGCAATTAACCTTGCACATGTGTGATTCACACATGCAGAAAGCTATCCCACGCCTAAAACCCTCAACCCACTCACTGTAGACCCCACCCCCAATTCCCCTTTCAACCAATCAAAACACGCCTTGGTCTCCAAGCATAATGACGTGTCCTAAATCAACAACTGAGATGTATTGCTTCCTTCCAACGCACAAATAAACGTCCAGGATCCAATATGACAGCTCAAATCCTCAAAAGCATCTAGAAGACTTAAAGGGCATTTTGGAGATTTTCATAGATTAGGGTTTTGATTTTCAGCATTCTAGAGAGTTCTTAAGAGTAGTATAAAAGGAGATGAGCCTGTTCATCATTCCTTGTTCCAGTTTTTCTTCAAAAACTTTTGTAATCCCTTTTGATTAAATATAAAAGTTTGGTATTTGTTTTTTGGCAATTTAATTCCTTTTTATGATTTTCTTAAAGTTGGTATAAGTGTTGAAGGAAAACTGAGTTCCATTTGTTATTTGGTTAAGTAATTTTGATTTTCAAAATTATTTAAAGGTTTTGAAAACTTGAATTTCTTGGTAAGAAATCTGTTTCAGGTTTTGAGGTTAAGAGGTTTGAAAAGTTGGTGATTTAGTGGTTATAATACGTTTTAAGAAGGTTTGAAGGTTTTTAGAAAAGGTTTTTAGAAAGTGAAAAAGAAACAGAAAAAGTATATTGCATATTATCCTCGTGTTCTTTTTCTTTGATTTGTCATAAACAGGTGAAAGGTTGTTGATCATTGATCTGCACCAACCCCAGTTGGTATTGGAGGTGGATTTACATCCACTAGGGCCTTGGATGTAAGGCCCTAAGGTATTTTCTTTTTCCTTTTGAAAAATTTCAGAAAAAGTGAGTTTCAAGTGGTTTGCTTGATTAGGTGTTCTAAGTGTGTTTAAGGTGTTGGATTTGTGTTCTTTTGAGTTGGAATACATGTTAGATGCTAATTGATTCAGATTGATTAAGTTTTTAAAGGTTTTGGTTTGTTAAAAAGTTGAAATCAGTTTTTAAAGTGGTGTTTGGATCCAAGTTTTAGCAGGGCAAAAGTTTTGTGTAATGATTTAAAAACGTGTTAGAGTTGTTGAACAAGGTTGAGAAAGGTTGCTTACTAGTTGGTGAGTAAGATTAGAAAGTTTGGTAGCAAGTTTGGTGAGTAAAAGTGAAAAAGATTAGCTCAAACTGCATGAGTCACTTTTCTGCTTATTTGGTTAGAAGAATGTGCTAAGATCTTGAAAACTGTTAAGATCTAGGTTGATATAGGATTGGAGTTCATTTGTGAGTTAGTTGGTGCTACTGTGTGCTTAATTTGGGAAGCTAAAAGTCACTAGGGTGATAGTAGCTAGCTTAAATAGTCCACAGACCTAGCTATACTGTCACAGAAACTTAATGTGTCTTATGTGTTTTGGATTGTGAGATTTTTGATTGCTAAGTGCTTATTTTAGCTTATTGCTTGACTCCTTGTGCTCCAAAGAGCACAAGGGTGCCCCCTTTGTCCAAAATCATCCACCAAATAAGCCACAACCAAGCCCTCTTGGTGTTTAATCCCTTGTGAAGAAAAGCAAAGAACACAAGCAACTGCTTGTGTTCATTATAAGAACTGCACACGTTTTCTAGGTTTAAACTTGTTTAATTTAGCTAAAAGGTGTATTGGATTGAGTTTACAAGCTTGCAAGTGTCAGTGTTGGGTTTGGAAAGAAAAAAAAAATAAAAAAAAAATAATTGGCAAAAAGTCGCCCGCAACTGGACTCGAACCCCAGACCTCTCGAAAGGAGGAGTAGGGGAACTACCGTTGATCTAGACGCTTTCTTATGTTCTAGTTTGGTTTCATACATTATTTAAACCCTTTTCCTTTCTAGCTTATTAATAAAAGCCGTGGCTTATTTCCCCCATTTCTAGCTTATTTGTTCAGTTTTTTGTTTTCTTTTCATTTTTCCTAGGATTAAGATAGTATTTAGGATTTTTCTAGCCAAGTTTCATAATTTTCCCTTTATTAAATTATTTTCTAGCATTTATTTATTAGCCGTATTTTGAAAAATCATAAAAAAATAGAAAAAAGAGTTTTAATTTTTAGGAAAAATAATTTTTAGCTTTTAAAATAATATTTGAGGTTTACAGCTTATTAGGTTTTCAATTTGGCTTATTTTTAATTTTATAAGTTTTTAGGATTTTTAAGCAACTTTAAAATTCAATATAAAATTATTTAATAGGTTTTAGAAACTTTAATTTACATTTTCTTCTTAGTTAGAATATTTAGGATTTTTGAGAATTTTTTGGAATTTATTTGAGGACTTTTTATTTTTAGTATTATTTTAATATTATTTTATTATTAAAAACTCAAAGTTTTATTTTTATTTCTTTTTTCATTTTTCTTAGGTTCTTTATCATTAATTAGGACTTTTACCATTTTTAGAATAATTTTATAGCTTTTAGATTTATTTTTATAATTATTTTAAGTTTAATTAGTTTTTAATCATTTTAAATCATTTTTAGAGTTTTAAAAATAGTTTTAATAGCTTTTAATTTTTAGAAAATTACTTTTTAGTCTTCTAATAATATAAGTTAAGTAATTATTCAATAAAATCATATTTTAGACATTTTTATTAGTTGTATTTAATTTTAGGGCTTTAATTAGCATTTAAAATTAAATATTTAATTAATAAAAGGTTTTAAAATATCTTTGTTGGATTTTTGTCTTTATTTATATTATTATTGACTTCTTTTTAATCTTTTATTTACTTTGTTTTTGGTTTTAGTTAAATTTTTAATTTGGGTAGTTTTTCACGGCTTTACGTTTACGTCGTAGTGTAATTTTAACGTAACCGTCTTTTCATCCTTTCATCCCCATTCTTCTCAATATTAATCTCAAATAACTACAAGCTAAATCACACACATATACCTCCTTGGGAAACGAACTTTCTATCTTTTTATTTGATTGGGTCATTAACACTTGATTTTTCTTAAAAGTCATTTGTTCGATACTTACCGCTATTTACGCTCTTTTCCTAAAGAGTAGTAAAACACTACAATCATTTTGGCGCCGCTGCCGGGGAGGTGTGTTGTGCTTTAATTTGGAAGCTTTTGTTTTTGATATTATCCATAATAAGTATTTGTGTTAAGTGGAACTCCCTTAACACGTATTATCGGTTTTCTTGGTTTTTCTTGTACAAATATTATTAATATATTGTATTAAGTATCACAATCAATATACAATATCTCCAAAAGTGTGAAAACACAACCTTAATTGGGATTTGATCTCCTAATTATTGTATTCGAATCTCAAACAAAAAAAAAAGGCAAAAATAGATAAATACTTTCGTGAAGCTCGATTTTGAAAAATACAAACTATAAGGTGGGTATAAGGCGGGTATTATAAAATATACCCTAAAGAAAAAGGCTCTTAAGTGCTTCGCGCCGCCTCGTTTCCCCGCTTGCTTGTGAGTATTTTGAGATTGAAGGCTAATCGAGGGTTTTGCCGCCCAAAGTATTATTACGTATACTATATTTGCTTGGTTTTCTTTGTGATTAAACCCTCGTGAACAATTTGGTTTTCACCAAAGTTCTAAAGTCATTAGAAGATGTTCACTCCACGTGATCGTTTTCATTCCTTTGAGGCTTCTTTAATCAATAGTTTGATTCGAGGAGAGATTTTGTAGATTGTTGTCTACGAAGATACATCAAAATCCAAAAAAAATTAAATATCATCAAAAACACAAAAAAAATTGAAAATCTACAAAACAACCAAAAAGAATCTTCTTTGCTCACCTCCCATTCTTCGTGAAGTTTATGATCACTCGTAATCAAGCAAAACGAGCTCGTAAACGTCTTCAAAAGCAAGCAAATCAAGGATCGTTGATTGTAGAAGAACCTCCAATTGTTGAACCTATTGTAGAACAAGAAGTCGTCATGGCTAATCGTACTATGATGGAGTTGCTACAAGCACCCACCGAGGGTTTTGGAGAGGCTATTGTGATTCCCGCCATCCTTGCGGAGAATTTCGAGATTAAGACGGGTTTAATGTCGATGTTGCAAGCAAATAAGTTTAGAGGTCACGAGAAAGACAACCCGCATTACCACATTAGGAATTTCAACCGTCTCACCGCCACTAGCAAATTTAAGGATGTTCCACATGACGCCATTAAGATGATGTTGTTTCCATATTCGTTGGATGGTCCCGCAAAAATTTGGCTCGAAAAAGAACCGCCAAATTCGATTTTGACATGGGCCGATCTCGTTTCTAAGTTTGTGAACAAGTTTTTTCCACCATCTAAAACAACACACTTAAAAAATGAGATTTCACGATTTGTGCAACGTAATAATGAAAGTTTTTCAATGGCATGGGAACGATTTAAAGAGATGTTACATGAATGTCCACACCATGATTTTTCGGAATTGCATCAAGTGGATACTTTTTATAATGGGCTTAATGATCATGAACGAGATTATTTGAATGCCGCCGCGGGTGGTAATTTTTTGTGCAAGACGACAAATGAGGCTTTACAAATCATTGAAAATCGATCTAAGGTTTATAGCCCTCGTAACACACCGAGTGTTGCCAATATGGGTTCGTCATCTTCGTCACAATCGTCTCGTAGCATTAATGCCTTACATGATGAAGCTAATGAGGAAAATTGGTTTTTTGATAGATTTGCTAATCTAATGTCCCATTGGAAGGCTCAAGAAGCTTCCAATTCCGCTTCGGTTAAAGCGGTTGCTAAGAGTTGTTTGTCTTGTGGGGGAGCTCATGATCTTTCCGAGTGCATTACCGCGGATGGTAACACTTCGAGTGCTTATGTAGCAACGGGAACTTACAACCAAAACGGCCAAGGTTCCCGCCAAAATCAAGCTCCACCAAACCAAAATGTTAACAATTATCGAAACAACAACCAAGGTAATTACCAAGGCAACACACGCAATTACAACAAAGGGAATTATCAAAGTGGGAATGGACAAATCTCTAATCAAAACCAAAACCGTGATTTTCAAAACACTACACAAGGTTTTCAAAATGCTCACACGAAAAATTTGCAAGGAGAATTTCTGGATTATGCAAAAGCAAATGATGCTAAATTCGATAATATGCAACGTGAGATGATTAGCTTAAGATCCGAATTGAAAAACGAGCTTAAAAATGAACTTGCTAATGAACTTAAAACTCATGCAAACAAAATGGAAGGAAATGTCCAACGTCTTCAACAAAATCAACAAAAGATGGAATTAGGACAACATGAGATTAAGCAAGAGTTATTAAAAGCGGATGCTAGGCAATCAAAATTTGAGGACCGAATGGCTAAGATGTTTGAAGCAATCATGTGTAAGCCCTCTTCTTCGGGTGGTCTTCCTAGTGATACCATTAACAACCCGAGGGGAGAATTGAAGGTTGTTGCTACACGAAGTGGTAAAACTTTCAAGGAACCGATCTCTCGTCCAAGTACTTCTAAGGAGAAGGAAATCGAGAAAGAACCCGAGGTGATGGTCGAAAAGGAGCATATTACAATCCCACGAAGTACCGCTCAAACCACACCTACGGTTGAACCAATACCAATTGTGGAACCCGAGTTTCCAAGGCCGTTGCCTAATGACCAACCCACACCACCTTTACCCTACCCTTCGAGACGAAACAAAGAGAAAGCACAAGAAAGGAACAATTATCAATTTGAGCTATTTATGAAAATGTTTCGTGATTTGCATTTTAACATAAGTTTTGCCGACGCTCTTATCATGATGCCTCGATTCGCCGCAAACTTCAAAAGTATGCTAAACAACAAAGAGAAGTTACAACAATCGTCTAGTTGTTCATCGGTTTTTCTAAGCCGCATACCACAAAAAGTCGGTGATCCCGGTAAATTTTTGATTCCGTGTGCAATTCAAGATATGGAGGAATGCTACGCCTTGGCCGATCTTGGTGCTAGTATTAATTTAATGCCTCTTGAGATTTTCAAATCGCTTTCGCTTCCGGCTCTTACTCCTTCGAACATGTCCATCGAAATGGCCGATCATTCTACGATTTTAGCATGTGGAGTAGCCGAGGACGTTTTTGTTAAAGTCGGAAAGTTTTACTATCCCGTTGACTTTATCGTTGTAGACATTCCCATCGATCGAAAAGTTCCTCTCATTTTGGGTCGTTCATTTTTGGATACATCAAGAGCACTTATCGATGTTCATGCTCGAAAAATCACCCTTCGTTTTAATGAGGAAGAACTTGTCATCAATGCAACGCAAAACTCCAATCTTTCTCATGTCTATTCTATTGCAACTTTAAACCATGGTGACTCGACCAATGTCATTTGCAAAGAATTTTCACCAAGAGTTTTAGGAAATGTCTCCAAAAACAATTTACCATTTCCTCCGCCGGTGGAGGTTATGAGTGTAAAGCCTACAAAGAAGAAACCGTCAATACTTGAATCGAAAAATCCTTCACCTCACCTCGAACATTCATTCTTGAAAAGTGTTGATAAGTTGCCGGTTTCCACGGAAGATCTTTCGGATGATGAATATGTAGACCCCGATGGGGAGGTTTTCTTCGTCAATAAACGTTTTGAGAACTTGCCACCACCAAAACCAAAACGGTTTCAAAATGTGAGAATTTTTAGTGTGACTAACATCGTCTTAGAAACACCGAATATTTTCGACATAATCAAAAAGGGTTTTCATAAGGAGAGTTCAAAAGATAAAAAAGGAAAAGATCTTAAATGTGATTTAATTGATTTTTCTACAAATCTAACTCCGTCATCACCACGTGTTTTGAGTGCTACAAGCTCGTCTACCCCTTTTGACGATGCTTTGTGTGGTTTTAGTATGGGGGAAGCCCCTTATGTTCCCTCATCCTTGTCCACCGAGGACGAGATATTCGATCCCGGAATTTCATGTAAAGGGAAATCTCGGTCTTCCACCGATGCAATAAATGGAAACTATATCTATTTGCTTGGTGCGAGTCTACCTCGAGTAGCTCAAACGTTTGTCTTACCAATTGTCTCACCCTTCTATTTCTCATCTATTTTCTTCAAACTCTTTGAGTTTATGGCACATGTTGAAGTGGCGTTGAATTGTTTTTCCAATGGAAACGAGAACGCCATCTTCGACCCCGGTATTTTGCATCACCTAAGGACTTAGTCCTTTATACCGGTTGCTTTTTGGGCCTTGTTTATCATGTAAGCCCCATTAAAAATTGACCAAACCATGAATTTCCCTAAATGTTCACATTTTGAGGGGATCGAGTCGAGCTCATGACTCGGTAATCAAAAACGAGGTGCCTCGTGGGGGAGATCCCATGCTTATCTTTTATATTCACTAATAAGGGGACTTGTACCCTTCCAACTCGTTGTCTCGTGGTTGTTTGTGATTGTGTTATCTAGATCATCATCATCATCTACGATTGAAGACTCTCGTGTTCGTTTACGTGAGCCTCCATCGTTCGTTTGAAGAAGTTTTTCACGATTCCATGACATATCCTTTATTGTTTTAACAATTATCTTTTAGCATACTTAATAAACGGCTTTAGATATATTGTTGATCACCCTTTCCATGCTAGATCCTAAGCATTCGATTCTTCGTCTCTAGTATGGGGGTGCTCCACCTTTAGACTCGAAACATTGAGGACAATGTTTACTTTTAGTATGGGGGGATGAATAGATACTTGCTTTGCTACGCCCTCACGTTTTCCAACTTTCAAAGTTTTGTTTTGCTAATAAGGCTAAAAATGGCCAAATTTTAAAATTTTTCTTAGTTTTCATAAGTGTTTTTAAGACACGAATGTATATTTTCCGATGGGTAGAATAAGAGTTAATTTTTGACTTGATGGGCATTTGGAGCCATTTACATTCCTTAACCCGCTCAATTCAAGTTTTGCTAGACTTTTATATAGGGAGCTTTAAAACGCGAAAGTCTTAATTCATTCGGGTTAAGAACAAGAACTTTTCGCAAGTTCCTATAATTGATTCTAGAAAGTCACTTATCAAGGGAACTTTAAAACGCATTCTCTAAACTTGAAAAAGTCCAAGAAAGTGCAAGATCCTATAGGTGGCTTGAAAACCCAAAACTTTGATTTGATATAGTCTTAATGAAAGCTAATCCAAATTTGGCTTAATTTTGACTTGCATGGCTAAGTATTCACGAGTCTCTTTAATTAGAGGTCTTTATATAGTGAAGAACGAGAAATGATAGAGTTAGACAAGTGATCATGCTAAACGTAGAACATGAAAGTGTTCTTTCAAAAACTCATATGTTTTTAATTGTGGCTTTTTCTTCCCATAAGATCAATGCATTAGGAATAAATCATAATTGCAATAAGTAAGGTCGTACGATTTGAAAGGTTACTTAGCCTCTAGCGCAAGATCGTTTAAAAGTTGCTCGGGGTTGAATAGAGTTCATAGCCAAGGCATAACTTATTGAAGCGGGACGCGAAGATTGGCGATCATCCAAAAAGGCCCTAACAAGGCATGAGGAGCTCTATTTTTGCTAAAGATCCAAAGATGATGTGAAGTATCATTATTCCTATATCAATATGAAGGATCGAGACACACGACGAGAAGCAATTACTCCCCTAAAGAATGGAGAAAGTCTATCTAAAAAGACCCTAACAAGGTATAAGGATAAATATATCCAAGTCCGAAAAGGAGGCGGATCGTTGTATATCAAAATCCAAAGTAAAGATTGAAGAAAAATGATGAAGTCGTGGTCCTATATGAAGAATCTCTCAAAAACGTCAAGTGAAGAAATTCCAAAATATGAAGAGAAGACCATTATTTCAAGAACGTCTTCCCAAGATTTGAAGTATGAAGTACATGCCAAATATCGGTCCGAGAAAGGTCTCAAATCGTGAAACGAGTTATGCCAAGATATGAACTTAAGGAGATACACGAGAAGCCGTTTTAAAAGATTTTGTCCTTCGGCTAACTATTGATCAAATCGTGCTACTTTGCTTTCGGACTAATAACTACTCAAATAAGTCAATATGTATCACTTGTGATCCATGACAAATAGATAAAAAATGCTAGTAACCCATTTCCTTTTATAATAACTAGGATTGCGGGGAGAAAAAGTATTACACAATTTGGACGTATGAGTAGTGTTAGCATTGTGACTTGTACCAACAATGATCTCGTTTTTGCACTTAGCATGGAATGTATGACAATCAAGGATGACGAAATTTACTCTAAGGGACATTAACTTGTTTCTATTCTTTGACCCTAAAAGTCACATTTTGGTGATGAAAATCATACATTATGTCTTTACACATCATCGTAGTATGTTGCAAGTCTTTTACTCTTCAATAAAGGTTAATAAAATTGAACTTTGGTGATGCTTAGATACTTTATTCTAGCATTGCGTGAGGGCACGACAATGGCTTAGTATGGGGGAGTGATGAGATGGCATTTATACATGATCTCTTCGTTCTTTTCGGGCTTTAAATGCATAAAAATGTCATAAAATACCATATATATGCTTGTGTTTGTTTACTTGTGTATTTTAGGTATGGATATCGTGAAAAAGACAAAAGATCACAAGTTACAAGGAAAAATGGACACGAGAAACGAAGCCGTGCAAAGAACCGGGCCCTAATCATGGAATTTTCAACAAATACCCTTGAAGACTTGAAGACAAACAAGATTGATCCTCCATTAATGAAGAAATGACACTTAAAACCCTTGTATATTAATAATTACAAGTTTGGTCCCTTAAGTTTGTCAAAATTACAAAAAGGTCCTTCAACTTTGAAGAAATGACAAGATTGGTCCCTCAACAAAATCAATTTGTCAAATATGGTCCCTCATGAAGTCAAAGATACAAAGAAGACCTTTGAAGATCAAGAAAGTTCAAGATCAGCCCTTGAAATATGAAAAAGTATCAAAAATAACCCTTGATAACCTTTGTGTGAAGTTTGGTGCCAAAAATGACAAAGTGTGAAAGATATTAACAAAGGAAGATACGTTTTCTAGGGCTGAAAACATTGTTTGCCAAAAATCTCAAAGAACAAGGACTGAAGTTGCCAAACCCAAACATTCAAACCAAAAACACGCGCCTAACAACTATTTTCCCCCAAAATCGGATCAAACAGAGTTACTGTTTATCCTTTTCACCCCCAGTTTTCACCTTACTTAAAACTTGGGTAAAATGCAATTAACCTTGCACATGTGTGATTCACACATGCAGAAAGCTATCCCACGCCTAAAACCCTCAACCCACTCACTGTAGACCCCACCCCCAATTCCCCTTTCAACCAATCAAAACACGCCTTGGTCTCCAAGCATAATGACGTGTCCTAAATCAACAACTGAGATGTATTGCTTCCTTCCAACGCACAAATAAACGTCCAGGATCCAATATGACAGCTCAAATCCTCAAAAGCATCTAGAAGACTTAAAGGGCATTTTGGAGATTTTCATAGATTAGGGTTTTGATTTTCAGCATTCTAGAGAGTTCTTAAGAGTAGTATAAAAGGAGATGAGCCTGTTCATCATTCCTTGTTCCAGTTTTTCTTCAAAAACTTTTGTAATCCCTTTTGATTAAATATAAAAGTTTGGTATTTGTTTTTTGGCAATTTAATTCCTTTTTATGATTTTCTTAAAGTTGGTATAAGTGTTGAAGGAAAACTGAGTTCCATTTGTTATTTGGTTAAGTAATTTTGATTTTCAAAATTATTTAAAGGTTTTGAAACCTTGAATTTCTTGGTAAGAAATCTGTTTCAGGTTTTGAGGTTAAGAGGTTTGAAAAGTTGGTGATTTAGTGGTTATAATACGTTTTAAGAAGGTTTGAAGGTTTTTAGAAAAGGTTTTTAGAAAGTGAAAAAGAAACAGAAAAAGTATATTGCATATTATCCTTGTGTTCTTTTTCTTTGATTTGTCATAAACAGGTGAAAGGTTGTTGATCATTGATCTGCACCAACCCCAGTTGGTATTGGAGGTGGATTTACATCCACTAGGGCCTTGGATGTAAGGCCCTAAGGTATTTTCTTTTTCCTTTTGAAAAATTTCAGAAAAAGTGAGTTTCAAGTGGTTTGCTTGATTAGGTGTTCTAAGTGTGTTTAAGGTGTTGGATTTGTGTTCTTTTGAGTTGGAATACATGTTAGATGCTAATTGATTCAGATTGATTAAGTTTTTAAAGGTTTTGGTTTGTTAAAAAGTTGAAATCAGTTTTTAAAGTGGTGTTTGGATCCAAGTTTTAGCAGGGCAAAAGTTTTGTGTAATGATTTAAAAACGTGTTAGAGTTGTTGAACAAGGTTGAGAAAGGTTGCTTACTAGTTGGTGAGTAAGATTAGAAAGTTTGGTAGCAAGTTTGGTGAGTAAAAGTGAAAAAGATTAGCTCAAACTGCATGAGTCACTTTTCTGCTTATTTGGTTAGAAGAATGTGCTAAGATCTTGAAAACTGTTAAGATCTAGGTTGATATAGGATTGGAGTTCATTTGTGAGTTAGTTGGTGCTACTGTGTGCTTAATTTGGGAAGCTAAAAGTCACTAGGGTGCTAGTAGCTAGCTTAAATAGTCCACAGACCTAGCTATACTGTCACAGAAACTTAATGTGTCTTATGTGTTTTGGATTGTGAGATTTTTGATTGCTAAGTGCTTATTTTAGCTTATTGCTTGACTCCTTGTGCTCCAAAGAGCACAAGGGTGCCCCCTTTGTCCAAAATCATCCACCAAATAAGCCACAACCAAGCCCTCTTGGTGTTTAATCCCTTGTGAAGAAAAGCAAAGAACACAAGCAACTGCTTGTGTTCATTATAAGAACTGCACACGTTTTCTAGGTTTAAACTTGTTTAATTTAGCTAAAAGGTGTATTGGATTGAGTTTACAAGCTTGCAAGTGTCAGTGTTGGGTTTGGAAAGAAAAAAAAAATAAAAAAAAAATAATTGGCAAAAATTCGACCGCAACTGGACTCGAACCCCAGACCTCTCGAAAGGAGGAGTAGGGGAACTACCGTTGATCTAGACGCTTTCTTATGTTCTAGTTTGGTTTCATACATTATTTAAACCCTTTTCCTTTCTAGCTTATTAATAAAAGCCGTGGCTTATTTCCCCCATTTCTAGCTTATTTGTTCAGTTTTTTGTTTTCTTTTCATTTTTCCTAGGATTAAGATAGTATTTAGGATTTTTCTAGCCAAGTTTCATAATTTTCCCTTTATTAAATTATTTTCTAGCATTTATTTATTAGCCGTATTTTGAAAAATCATAAAAAAATAGAAAAAAGAGTTTTAATTTTTAGGAAAAATAAATTTTAGCTTTTAAAATAATATTTTGAGGTTTACAGCTTATTAGGTTTTCAATTTGGCTTATTTTTAATTTTATAAGATTTTAGGATTTTTAAGCAACTTTAAAATTCAATATAAAATTATTTAATAGGTTTTAGAAACTTTAATTTACATTTTCTTCTTAGTTAGAATATTTAGGATTTTTGAGAATTTTTTGGAATTTATTTGAGGACTTTTTATTTTTAGTATTATTTTAATATTATTTTATTATTAAAAACTCAAAGTTTTATTTTTATTTCTTTTTTCATTTTTCTTAGGTTCTTTATCATTAATTAGGACTTTTACCATTTTTAGAATAATTTTATAGCTTTTAGATTTATTTTTATAATTATTTTAAGTTTAATTAGTTTTTAATCATTTTAAATCATTTTTAGAGTTTTAAAAATAGTTTTAATAGCTTTTAATTTTTAGAAAATTACTTTTTAGTCTTCTAATAATATAAGTTAAGTAATTATTCAATAAAATCATATTTTAGACATTTTTATTAGTTGTATTTAATTTTAGGGCTTTAATTAGCATTTAAAATTAAATATTTAATTAATAAAAGGTTTTAAAATATCTTTGTTGGATTTTTGTCTTTATTTATATTATTATTGACTTCTTTTTAATCTTTTATTTACTTTGTTTTTGGTTTTAGTTAAATTTTTAATTTGGGTAGTTTTTCACGGCTTTACGTTTACGTCGTAGTGTAATTTTAACGTAACCGTCTTTTCATCCTTTCATCCCCATTCTTCTCAATATTAATCTCAAATAACTACAAGCTAAATCACACACATATACCTCCTTGGGAAACGAACTTTCTATCTTTTTATTTGATTGGGTCATTAACACTTGATTTTTCTTAAAAGTCATTTGTTCGATACTTTCCGCTATTTTGTTGCTCTTTTTCCTAAAAGGGTATACAAATAACTACAATCAAACACTTACTAAAAGTTTTTGCAACATTAGATGGGACACTTTGTTCACGGGATTTGAAGTAAAGTAGAATGAATATATATAGGCTAAACCCGTTTGTTACTAATATAGTTAACTAGCTTTAGAATTCCTTTTTATGCTAAAGTTTAACAATAGTGCCGGCATTCTATTGACAATACAAGATTATAGTTTATCCTATTATAGTTTTTTCGAGTGTTGGTCCGAAATTTTTAGTCAAATACAAAATTATTCGCTTGTTTACAAAGTGAAAGGGTTGCGATGGTGTATTCTTTCAACGTGAAAATTGTTCGCTTGTTTACAAAATTATTCGCTTGTTTACAAAATTATTCCCTTTCAACGTGAAAATTGTATATAATTGGTAGACTTTGAGGTATAAGATTCTCGGTAAATTACCAAAAATTTGAGAACTGCAATGGTGCTAAAATGAAGAAGAGTATATGTCAATTCCCAGTTCTGAAAGCACATAGACTTGACCTGACCATTTTGTGGTTTTAGTGGTTATTAAACATGTACTCTTCTGTGATTATGTTACACGAGCAATAATTTTAGCGCGTGTTCATGATTGTGGTGGGCTGAAATAATGTTAAAAAGGGGTTGTTTTTTTTAATGTCTGAGGGTATAGAAACGAAATGGTGATCAAAGTTATAGTCTGCAATTGTTGTTTGGCATCAAAGTTATAGTCTGCTTAGTTTTTAAGATCAAGTTAGATTATTACAAATAGCGTTGGATGCATCATTTGGACTGTGATTTACGTTGTATGAAGTTGCACGTCTTGGGTTCTCCTACAATATGACATGGCGTTATTGTTATGCGCAGATACGGGAAGGTCTATTAAGCCCAACATATGGTTTCATGCATGTGAGGAAGCCTAGAAGTTTCATTTTCCAAAATCTAGATCCCTAAGTAAGTCATTTTTGTCTTTTTTTATGATTGTGAAATATGGACGTGAACTACGTTAAGAGTACTCATATTCATATTTTTATTGGTCTCGAATTAGGTGGTGATGCCTACTATGGAAACAGATCTGGTGTTTGGCCTTGGACGATTCAACCTGACCAATGATGAAACAAAACTACGATTTGCAAAAGCATTATCTGCTGTGGGCATGTATGCTTATTTACAGGTAACCGATCAACATGTCCTGCTTTTTTTAAACAATAAGGGTTCGTAGTAGATACACAATATATGAACTTAGAAAGTGATTGCTTCAATAGGAAGATTGGTAATGGAAAACACTCACTTTTGGATTGGTGTCACCTGTTTTGTACTTCCCCCCTGTGCTTCTTTAGTCTTGAATGCGACAAATTAACCCCTGTTTGTGATTGAGCTCCCTCACCCCTCCCCACCATTCTGCCCGTGCCTACCTTAATGAACCTATGCCTTCATCGATCACAAGACTACTTCCTGTCCCCTGTCTCGCTCAATGTTTGGCCTGGCCCGTCTACGACGTACCCCTTCAGCTTGCCTCTGCTTCCTGGCTTATGTTCGATTGGGCCCGGGCCTGGGCCAGACGGCTTAGATCCTACTAGAAAGAAGGCGAGCTTAATGCTCTCTGAACGACTTTTAGGTGCTTCTCTGTCAAAGGTATGTTAG
This sequence comes from Glebionis coronaria, assembly GCA_025667525.1. Taxonomy (NCBI): domain Eukaryota; kingdom Viridiplantae; phylum Streptophyta; class Magnoliopsida; order Asterales; family Asteraceae; genus Glebionis; species Glebionis coronaria. The sequence continues at coordinate 18,245,678 of CM046878.1, read as the reverse complement.
CTCATACTACCTACTTATCCCTTACTTTGACCCTAAGAACTTCTAACCTGAAAAGTTAATCTTTCTCATGGCGGATCCGGTATGATGTGGTCCTCGCATCGGAAAGATCACATAGGGACGTTTACCTGAATATGTTTTTAACCTCTCCGTGTAACTTCTTGTCCCGAGCTCCTTGCTAGGCTTAATAAGTTACACTTGCCAATTTTTAGTTCCTGCAATGCTTGGTAATTAAGTAATTACGTTTATTTTTCATACCAAATTGCACTTTAATATACTAAATCTCAAATGCTTAATGTGTCCAGAGACCAGTGCAAACTCTCAGTGGGGGTTAGAAACAAAGGTTTGCAATCGTTGGTGTGTTGGTTGAAGAATGTAAAGTATTGCTACTGGATGAACTCAAGACATGCTTGGATTAAAGTGATCAGGTATGGTTTATTACTCTTCAAGTTAAATCAACATATACATACTCCTAGTGCTCCTATTTTGTATTTGCTCGGTTATTACGTTTTCCATGTGTTAGGAGTCCCCTTAAGGCAACATCAACAGATTGTTACCTCCTTATGGTCATGATAGGAATAGAATTATAGTCAATGGAGCGTTTCTTTCTTCTCCATTTGACGCTCACGCGCCACTGATGGATGGCTTCAGCTTTTTCCAATGTGATTTTGTAAAAAAATATGCTTTGCGTTTCCCCTTCTTGTATATTTTATGATGATACTCTTATCGTTTGAAGTTGAGTCAGCTAAATGTGTTAGACGAATAACTGGTAGAAACAAGAACTTTTGGTATGGGTCAAGTTGTGAGTTGTGAACCGAAACACTTTTTGTCCCAAGCTTCAATATTTGTTAAGTAATCAGTATATCAAATATTGATAACTAAAATAATACAGCAAAATTTTATTAAAAATGTTATGATTGTTGTAAAACACATCAAGGGCGACTTTTGACCCACGCGACCCTCACACCCACCCCAAGCTTCGCACGTTGTCATGACCAGTCAAGCATTTTTCTGGTAATATCAGAACATTTTCTGAAGTTCAACCCAAGTACAAACATATAGTAATAGGTCTGAGGCCATAAGCGAATGCACACTTCGCGTGTTCATAGCTGTTAAAGTCAAACAACATAAATGAGGGAGCATCCCCGGATTCGACTCATTTGGCACATAAGGAGGGATCCTTTACCAACGATAAGTGTCATGGATCATTTCTTTTGATGCAAATTACAATATACATCACAAAAAGAAAATATGCGTCAGTTATATGAGCCCTTTCATATGTTAAATATGCCTCTATAGTTAGTGTTGTTCATATATGCACATCACTGCCATTACTAAGTATAACATATTGTTACACTAGATGAGCTATAATGTTGTATGTTCGTTCACGAATCTCTTCGAATTGATCACGGTTAGAAGTGGAATTATCGTTTTTGGTGAATACAAGGGGGATTGGTTTTCTATTTCTAATTAAAAGGTAAATGCGCAAAGTAATAAAAATAAGCTAGAAACAATATCCAGTAAAAAAAACAAAAAAAAACTACTTGGTAAAAATAGAGATTTCGGGAAACGTGCTATTTTTCGAAAAATTAAAAATTACAAATCTAAATTAAATCACTCGTTCGGAAAAATATGTTGGTTCGGGAAATAAGCTTCATTCGGGAAAAACTGCTCGTTCGGTAAAAATAATGCTCGTTCGGTAAAAACAGTTCATTCGGGAAAAAGTAGCTGGTTCGGAATAATTTCTCTATTCGGTAAAATAATGCTTGGTTAGGGAAAAGTATGTTGGTTCGGAATAATTGCTCGTTCGGAAAAAAAATGATGCTGGTTCGGTATAACTTACTCACTCGGGAAAATTGCTTGTTCGAGATAAAGTTGCTCGTTCGAAATAATAGGTCGTTCGGAAAAATCACTTGGTTCGGAAAAAATGGTTCGTTCGGAAAAATGAACTCGTTCGGAATAATAGGTTGGTTCGGGAAAGAATGGACTCGTTCGGTAAAACAAGTCGTTCGGAAAAAGTGACTGGTTCGGAATAATTGATTGGATCGGAATAATTAGCTCGCTCGGTAAAATTGTCTCGTTCGGAATAAACAGTTGGTTCGAAAAAAACTGGGCAAACAGGAGGACGAAAAACTGGGAAACAACTACGAATTTAAGCTAAAATCAACCAAGTTAAATCTAAAGATTCAACCAAACTAACCACTAATCATCAACTAATGATAAACCATCAAACCAAATCAATATAACTAACAATAAAAACCTTAATCAATCAAACACTTAATAAAAACTATAAAAACTCAAGAACACAACCCAAATCAATCAAACAAGATTTATTAAACACCTAAACATCCAAAACAATAAGTTTTCTCAAATCAAAATCAATAAAAACACAAAACTCACATGATTTTTGAAAACCAAAATCAACCAAATCAAAACTTAAAAACTTAGAATCAAAAAGAAAGAAAAGAACAAGATTAAAGGAAAACTTATATTAAAGATTAAGATTCAAACAAATAAAAGTAGAGATTAGACTTACATGAACTTGGATTGAAAAATGAATAAAAGTGCCAAACACCCTAATGGTGTTGGTTTCTACGAACCAAAAGAAAAAGGAAGAAAAAAACTAAAAACTAGTCTATTTTTTTGGTAAGGAAGTTCTATTTATAGGCCTTGTGAGTGGGTTGGTGAGTGAGCTTTTCTCCTTTCTTTTTGTCTTCTCGTCTCTTTAATAAAGTTGACGTTTTCGACTTCGATTCGGGATTCGTCGATGAATAAATTCAACTGGTCTTTTAATTTCTTCCTTTAATAGACTTGAGTTCTTCGACATATATAAATCTTCCATCTTTGGTCCTTTTCTTCGATAAATCTTCAAATAGGCCTATTGACTTCAAATCTTTTGCACTCTTGGACTTTACACTTCGTCTTTCGTCTTTTTCTTTGATAAAACCCGTGCAATCCCATGTTTTCTTCAATATTTATCTGTTTGGCTCTGAAACATAACAAAAACACAAAGCACGCATAATTCCAAACAAATGACATTAAATACACGTTTTGGTCTCGTTTTAGCAAGAAATAAGTGGTAAAAGGATGGGCGTTTTCACACCTATCAAGCTAGCTCAGCACATGAGCAACTCATAGGGATCCTTGGTTTCGTCTTACTCGGCATCTGTAAATTATGGATTGCGGGCACAAGTATATATCTAACTTGATAAAGAGACTTATGATCCTAGGATTAATATTGATGTGTGGTTTCACTAGTATGGAGTCTTTCTGGTTTCTGCTGCATTCGAGGACGTTAGTATTGTGTTAGGAAACGAACTATAATCAAGGCAACAATTTTTCGAACCAAAATCGCAACAATTTTCAAGAAAATAATCAAGGAAAATTTTCAAATCAAGGGAATTATAATCAAGGTCGTAATATAGGATGGCAAAATCGAGATAATAACCAAAACTCAAATTTTTCAAACAACAACAATCAAGGGAATTTTCAAAACCAAGCAAACTTTAATTCTAATCAAAATAGTTTATCAAACAATTTTCAAAATTACAACAAATGAGGCTAATATGAGACGATTAGAGGGAGAAATTGGTACTTTGAAAAACGAATTTTCCACGACATTGAGGAATCAAAATACTTGTGACAAATCTAACATTTTCAGGTAGTTAAATATTTTCTCGTATAATATTTTGAAACTTATTTTTATGTTGGTTGACGAACTCACAATTTACGGATTTAAATTTGGGCTTACGTGCATAATTTGGCGTCTTTTACGACTAAACCGGAAACCTTAGGATTACGTATTTACGTTTTTGAACTCCGTTTTTGATGAGACAATTTTTATTGGATTCGTTTTGTGACGGTGATTCATAATTTATAAAAACATTTTTCGTAAAACGACCCGAGGGCACGTAAATCGAGAAAACTAGAATCGAGAAATACCCGTAAACTAGTGAGATGGGACAAAACACTTTGCCCCATCCCACTAGCTTACATGGGACGGCCAAAAACACCTCACCACCATTAGGTGGCACAAACTTAACTTGTTTATAACAAGTGTAAGCTTTAGCTTACACTTTAAGCTAAGCCTTCCACCACTTAACAAAACCATCAAATGGTTTTCACTTAACCATTTCTTACATGCATTTCACTCTCAAAACTCTCTCAACTTTCATCTATGTGCCGTCCCACATCAAGCCACAAACACCCTCTTTGATCTTTTCTAACTACAAACCACATGTTTACTAGTCCTATTAAGGTGTTTCCTTGAAACCTTGATCATTTGGTGGCCACATAACCAACTTTGGAGGTGATTTGCTTGTGTCCTAGGGCTGATTTTCCAACATATGATCTTGCTATTTGATGGTCTTGGAGATACTTGTTGTGTTCATCAAGTTCTTGCCTTCCTAAAACAAGAAATCCACTTGGATTGGTAAAGAAGATCATCCTCTACATTTTTCTCTTATTATTTTGTAAAGAAAAAATGTATTTTCTTTCATTTTGTATATGTATATGATGTATATATGATGATAAAAATGTTGTGTGGGGATCAAGTGTTGATAAACATGCTTAAAAATGATGATAACCATAAGAAATGAAGCTAAAATCATGTCTAATTAGTTGGCTGTATAAAAACAGTAGATAACTAAATGAAGAACTGATAAAAATGCATGGTTTGATCTATTTACAGTAAAGTAGATGATGTTATACACATGTGAGAGTTGGCCATGCAATGGAATCAAAATAATGAGTGAGATATGATCAAAACAAGTTAGGTGGTACAATCTGAATAAGCCGTTTTGTAGGGACTGTTAAGGCAACTTAAACTCAAAATGGGCAGTAGCTATAACTAAGTTATATTTAGCACATATCATGAAGAAGTTTTAATTTAAAAATGAGCTTCTAAGTCATTGTAGAACTCTAGATATGATAAAAATGGTGAATGTGAAGTTAAAAATCAGATTTTGGAAATAATGTTTATTATTATTATATAAGCACTCACTTTATAATTTATAAAATGTAAAGTATAAACCCACTAACTTGTAAAACTTATTTATATAAATGTATAAAAGGTTAATTAAATGGGTAAAATATATAAATGGTGGTAAAAGTAATATTTATAAGTAATAAAAACTATAAACTTGATTTTTACGACTTTTTCGGCTATCGCCGTGAAATTAACGTTTTTCATCAAATAAAACTTAGACGACCAAACCCGTCTAATGTAAAGTTTATAAAAGTTATATACTGATGTATAAGTAACTAAGACAAGTAAAAACCGATAAAACCCGAACTATAAGAATTACGGACAATTACGAGCTAACTAAACCTATTAGACTAATAATTGGACTTAATAAGATAAATACTTGTAAAAAGAATTATTTGGGCTTAACCCAATAGGGCCCAACATGAAAAGTACATATACTGATCATATAAGTATATAATGGGTAAAAACAAGTAAAAGAACTTATAAAAGACTTAATGAACTTAAAATAGGTAAAATCGGTAAAACTAGTGAACTAGTAAGACGATACTAAAACGTAAACACTAAAATGAGTAAATGAGGATTTATAAACCCACTTGATCATCATCATATGTACAATAATCATATATATGTATATTGTTATTTTGATAAAAGTCATTGGACCGAGTCTAAGACCGATTATTATTTATATAGGTTTCCGTGACCGAAGCACGCCCGTAGCCGATAATCCGCCTTTCATTAACAACGTGAGTTCATAGCCTCGCACTCTTTTAAATGTTTTATAAAATGATTTGTAAACCCGCGAGGGAGATAACATGCTAGATTTTTATAAATAGAACACAAGTAGTCCCGATTGTATGCTTAATGAGATGGACCCGAATGATGCTATGACCCTATATTCGAGACTAAAAGGATTATTAGTAGTTAGGTTATGTCACTTAAAGTCCCATTAGCATGAATTGTGAACTACCGGGATTTGGTAGACGCTTATGCATTTGATAGTACTATTTGGGGACGATCACCCCAGTTCGCGCCTTGACGGTTGATCCCCGTCGTACCACATTGATTGGTAAGCGAATTTATGTATGAGAAGATTTCATAGCGTGATTTTTGTGACGACGCGCTAACTTAGATGGGCAAATTGTTTGTCGGGTTCGCGGCCCGCTGTTTTCACAGTAAGGTAACAATGTCATGCGGCTAATAATAATCCTACAATATACAACCTATATAATATAATACCATATAAGACATAAATAATAAACGATAACGACGCTATTACGATGAATATATTACCTATCATGGTAATATAGAGACTACGGTCTCATGGACGGTTTTCAGATGTATGCTTGATATATATTGCCTGACTAGCAATATGTGGACTTACTTCCGATATTATACTTGTGTTCTGATTTTAAATGATTGTAAATGATTGTTTTTATATAACGGTTTTCATTAAACTCTATGAATTCACTCGGCATTCGCTGATATGATTTTTGCATGTTTTCTATCTCAGGTGCTTGAAGGTAATCCGGATGGAGATCGACTCTGATGGCCCACACTTAATATTAAAAATGTTCATTCGATCTGTGTTTTGTAAACTTAATGACCTGTATAATTTGGGACCTATTGTACACTTTTGAAACTTTTTATCGAATGAATGTTTGTTAAACCTTGTACAACCATTTTTATGTGTTGTCTATGATTGGAGTTATTGTGCTATCCCGTAACACTCTGAAAGACCCTTCCGCTGTACCGATACGAAAAATGAGAGTGTTACAGTTTGGTACCAGAGCTCTCGTTATAGAGAACAAAGGATTTTAAAAACCAAGGTCTTGAACAAAACTTTTCAAAATCTTTTGACAATGAACATTTGAGAAAATATTTGAAAAATCTTTTGACTATAACGGTGCCAGAGATCTCCGACGTTACCAACAAGCCTTATTGAGAAGATATATATTTTGATATATATAATTTAATTTATATATATGTATATATCGTGATTTCATTATGTAATTGTTTAACTAGTATGTTATCCTAATACGAGATAAATATATATAAATGCAGATTGTCATGGCTGACCCTAATATTCCTGTAGAAAACCATGCTATTCCCGAACCTAATATAGAAGATGATCCTTATTTAGACTTAGTAGATTTTGATATTGATGATGAGGAGGAACCATTTGAGGATCCCGAGCCCGAGTTAGGACTAGGAGATCAGATTGCCCCTCAGGAAGACTTAGTAGAGAATGAGATTGAGAATGTGGGTAATGAGGACGTGGATATTGAGAATGCTGATATTGAGAATGAGAATGAGATTGGGTTAGATGAGTTAGATGACGAAATTGACGACGAGGATGTCGAGGAGGATGTAGGTATAGATGTTGAGATTGATGGCGATGAGGAAGCTGAGCTTATATATCCGTATGATGTTCCAGAGGGCGAGCCCTTGCCCCCACCAGTTTGTTTGTCTGATTCTGAGGATGAGTTAACTAGGGATGAAATGTCTGAATCGTCTGAATCTGATTCTGAATCAGAGGAGGATGAGGATGACGATGCACCTGACGGTACTGATGGTATTGCTACCCGTAGACGTGAGATAGGAGAGTCGTCTAGTGCTCGAGAGGCTACACATATTGATGGTCTTGCACCATGGGCCTTGAGACGTGATCTAGATGCTTCCCGTGTTAAGAGTTGTGTGACAGAGGTTGGATTAGGTGTTGTTCAGACTCAGGTTGCTTATTTGGAGTCGAAGGCAAAGGTTGGCGAGAAAGAGCGAGAATTGCTTAGTCTGGATTTGAGTGATGTAGAACGTGGTTTGAATGAGGCTTTTAGGAGGTTATCGGTGTTGGAAAGTCATGAGTTTGCTGAGATGAAGAGAAAGGTGAATACTATGGAGATTCAGTTGAGTGTGGCTCGTGCGATGCGTGAGAAAGCCGAAAAGGAGTTGAATATATCCGTGGGTTGGAACAGTAGATTTTATGCCGACATGGTGGAAAGAGGAGTAATCCGTAAGCGCCCAGCTGAAGATGTGTCTAGTGATCGTCCGACGAAGATCCAAAAGACGATGGATGATGGACCATCTGGCGGTTCTCAGTAGACCAGTCTGTATTTAGTAGTGACCTTTAGATCTTTTGTGCTTTAGTAGCTTTGACTGAACCGACTTGTTAGTTGTAGACTTGGCACGAATTTTGAGTGTTTATAGTATTAGGACTTTGATATGGATGTACTAAGACAATACTTTTGTTTCAGATCGAATGAAATATGTATCTTGTCTTGAATTCCATATTGTGCCTTATTTGTGTCTTGATTATGAATTCGATCCATATTATATGAATCCTTTGTTGGATGAATGCTTAATACTTTGAAATTGTGGAATTATAGAACTATGACGCCCAAGAAGGCTGTGACTGAGGATGATGTACGTAGGATTATTACGGAGCAAGTTACCGCATCTATGACTGAATTTATGGCAAATGCTAGAAATGAAGCTGGCGGTAGTGGAGCTGGCGGTAGTGGAGCTGGCGGTAGTGGAGCTGACGGTAGTGGAATTGGCGGTACTAATGTGAATGTGAATGCTGATAATGTGAATGCTAATGCTGGAGGAAATGTAGGAGGACTTGGAACGAATGCACCTGAAATTGGTGGCTGTACTTATGTGACGTTCATGAAGTGTGAACCTCTACCTTTTAATGGAACTGAAGGTGCTGTAGGACTAAGCCAGTGGATTGAGAAGATTGAATCGGTGTTTAGGATTAGTAAGTGTAAGGAGGAAGATAAGGTGACTTTTGCTATGGCTACTCTTAAAGGTCGTGCGTTGACTTGGTGGAACGGGAGAATTGCTTTCATGGGTCTTGATGCTGCTAATGCTACTCCTTGGGTTGAAATCAAGAAGTGGATGACTTTGGAGTTTTGTCCTCGTAGTGTGATTATTAGGTTAGAACAAGAGTTGATTCATCTGAGAATGAAAGGTGTGGACATTGATAGTTACACGAATCGATTCCATGAGTTGGCCTTGCTATGTCCTCGATTGGTTGAACCCGAAGAGATCCGAATTGAGCAATATGTGAAAGGGTTGACCAGGAATATCCGGGGGGACGTGACATCATCGAAACCACTAACCATTGATGATGCTGTTCGAATGGCTTACCAACTCATTGGACAGATAATTCAGGATAAGGAAGATGAAGCCCGTGTAGGTGAGAAAAGAAAGGGAGACGGTGATCGTGTAGATAGAGGTGATAATAGGAAGAATTTCAATCGCCGTCAGAACCAGAGAAAGGGGAATGCAAATGCTATTACCAACAATGCACCGCGCAACGATGATAGATGTCCTAAGTGTGGCAACAAGAGGCATCCTGGCGACTGCTGGAAGTGCCGAAATTGCGGAAAGCTTGGACACAAGGTTGAAAGGTGTAAGAAGGGAACGATTTGCTTCAACTGTAATGAAGAAGGTCATAGGAAATCGGAATGCCCCAAGTTGAAAGCGATTGTACCTGGAAGAAACCCCCAGGGTGGTATCTACCAACTTGGAACAATTGAGGTGAAGAAAGAGGATCCGAATGTCGTTATCGGTACGTTTTTACTCAACAATCATTATGCTGTTGCTTTATTCGATTCGGGTGCCGATAGGAGCTTTGTATCCACTAAATTTAGTGCCCTTATTGATATTGAACCTGTTGAGATAAGTACCAGTTACGAGGTGGAATTGGCTGATGGTAAATTAGTGAAAACTAATAAGCTATTAGAAGGATGCTCTCTAAATCTCTTGAACCATTCCTTTCCGATTGATTTGATGATGATAGAATTAGGAAGTTTCGATATTATTATTGGTATGGATTGGTTGTCGTTGAATAATGCTACTATTTTATGTGGAGAGAAGAAGGTTAAGATTCCTCTTAGGAATAGGACGTTAGTAATTGATGGTAGTCGAGGTGAATCCCGTTTGAAAATCGTTTCATGTATTAAAGTCCAAAAGTACATCAGGAACGGTTGTGAGTTATTCTTAGCTCAAGTGACCGGGAATGAGTCTAGGGAGAAACGATTGGAAGATGTACCTATTATTTGTGAATTTCCTGAGGTATTTCCTAAAGATTTACCAGGACTTCCACCGATAAGGCAAGTAGAGTTTCGAATCGATTTAATTCCTAGTGCTGCACCGGTGGCACGTGCGCCTTACCGATTAGCCCCTTCTGAATTAAAGGAGTTATCTGAGCAACTTAAGGAGTTGTCCGATAAAGGTTTTATTCGACCGAGCTCGTCGCCTTGGGGAGCTCCAGTCTTGTTCGTTAAGAAGAAGGATGGATCTTTTCGTATGTGCATTGATTATAGGGAACTGAATAAGTTGACAATTAAGAATCGATATCCTTTACCTAGGATTGATGATTTGTTTGACCAACTGCAAGGATCTAGTGTGTATTCTAAGATAGATTTGCGGTCAGGATATCACCAACTTCGCGTCCATGAAGAAGATATTCCTATAACTGCATTTAGAACTCGTTATGGACACTATGAATTTCAAGTAATGCCATTTGGGTTAACTAACGCACCTGCGGTTTTCATGGATTTAATGAATCGAGTGTGCAAGCCCTACTTGGATAAATTTGTGATTGTGTTTATTGACGATATTCTAATCTATTCTAAGAATGAAGATGAGCATAGAGAACATTTGAGGATTGTTTTGAAGTTGCTGAAGGATGAAAGGTTGTATGCTAAGTTTTCGAAGTGTGATTTCTGGTTGGATTCTGTGCAATTTCTTGGTCATGTGATTAACAGAGATGGAATTCATGTTGATCCTGCAAAGGTTGAAGCTATTAAGAATTGGTCTGCACCGACAACGCCAACGGAAGTGCGACAGTTCTTAGGATTGGCTGGCTATTATAGGCGATTCATTAAAGAATTTTCTTTGATAGCTAAACCTTTGAGTAAGCTTACTCAGAAGAATAAACCTTTCGTTTGGGGAAGTGATGAAGATGGAGCATTTCAGACATTGAAGCAAAAATTATGTAGTGCGCCAATCTTATCATTACCCGAAGGGAGTGAAGATTTTGTAGTGTATTGTGATGCATCTCTTAGAGGTTATGGAGCTGTGTTGATGCAGAGAGAGAAAGTGATAACTTATGCTTCTAGGCAATTAAGGAAGAATGAGGAGAATTATACTACTCATGATCTTGAGTTAGGAGCTGTGGTCTTTGCTCTTAGGTTGTGGAGACATTATCTGTATGGCACCAAGTGTACGGTATTCACCGATCACAAAAGCCTACAGTATATTCTCGACCAGAAAGAGTTGAACATGAGGCAACGAAGATGGATAGAGTTGTTAAGTGATTATGATTATGATATAAAGTATCACCCAGGAAAAGCCAACGTTGTTGCTGATGCGTTGAGTAGGAAAGATAGAGAGCCTATCAGGTGCGTTCTCTAGTCTTGACCGTGCACAATAATTTGCCTGAGCAAATTAGAAATGCGCAAATAGAAGCTTGTAAGAAGGAGAATTTTGTTAATGAAGGGTTCCGAGGAGAAGGAGATCCTTTAGAGGTTAGAGCTGATGGAGTGAAATGTTTAAGAGGTCGTATGTGGATACCTAAGTTTGGAGGCTTAAGAGATTTGATTATGTTAGAGTCCCATAAATCTAAGTATTCCATTCATCCGGGATCTGATAAGATGTACCATGATTTGAAGAAGTTGTATTGGTGGCCGAATATGAAAGCTGACATAGCTATGTATGTTCTTCAATGCTTGACTTGTGCTAGAGTCAAAGCTGAACATCAAAAGCCATCAGGACTACTTCAACAACCAAAGATTCCTGAATGGAAGTGGGAGCGAATTACTATGGACTTTATCACCAAGCTTCCTAGAACATCATCTGGAAATAATTCGATTTGGGTTATTGTCGATAGACTGACCAAATCAGCACACTTCATTCCGGTTAAGGAGCAGTTCTCACTGGAGAAGCTGACTCGAATATACCTGGATAATGTCGTATGCAAGCATGGAGTTCCTGTATCGATCATTTCAGATCGAGATCCTAGATTCGCATCGAATTTTTGGAAATCTCTCCAAAGATCTTTGGGAACGAATCTCGACATGAGCACTGCTTATCACCCCCAGACTGATGGGCAGAGTGAAAGGACGATACAAACACTGGAAGATATGTTGAGAGCTTGTGTGTTAGACTTTGGTAAGAATTGGGATCAACATTTGTCGTTAGCAGAGTTTTCGTATAACAATAGTTACCATTCTAGTATTAAGGCTGGACCGTTTGAAGCTTTGTATGGTAGGAAGTGTAGATCTCCTGTATGTTGGAGTGAAGTTGGGGATACCCAGCTCACGGGACCGGAACTGATCCGGGAGACTACGGAGATGATAGTTCAGATTAAGAAGAGGTTGTTGACTGCCCGTAGTAGACAGAAAAGTTACGCGGATGTGCGGCGGAAGCCAATGGAGTTTGAAGTGGGTGACCGAGTAATGTTGAAAGTATCGCCATGGAAAGGCGATATAAGATTTGGAAAACGAGGAAAATTGAATCCCCGTTATATTGGACCCTTTAAGATTCTATCTAGAGTAGGTCCGGTGGCTTACAAACTAGAGTTACCCCCAGAACTTCATGGTGTTCACAACACATTCCATGTATCTAATCTGAAGAAATGTCTAGCAGTGAGTGATGAGAAAATTCCGTTAGGTAAGGTTCGAATAGATGGGAAGTTGCATTTTATCGAAGAGCCCGTAGAAGTTATGGACCGTGAGGTAAAGCAACTGAAACAAAGTCGGATACCTATTGTCAAGATCCGATGGAATTCAAAGCATGGACCGGAGTATACTTGGGAACGAGAGGATGAAATGTGGAAGAAATATCCGCACCTCTTCGATTTCAATAAGAAACGGACATCCAAATGAAATGGATCACGAGGACGTTGATCCCTTTTAGGAGGAAAAGCTGTGACAAATCTAACATTTTCAGGTAGTTAAATATTTTCTCGTATAATATTTTGAAACTTATTTTTATGTTGGTTGACGAACTCACAATTTACGGATTTAAATTTGGGCTTACGTGCATAATTTGGCGTCTTTTGCGACTAAACCGGAAACCTTAGGATTATGTATTTACGTTTTTGAACTCGGTTTTTGATGAGACAATTTTTATTGGATTCGTTTTGTGACGGTGATTCATAATTTATAAAAACGTTTTTCGTAAAACGACCCGAGGGCACGCAAATCGAGAAAACTAGAATCGAGAAATACCCGTAAACTAGTGAGATGGGACAAAACACTTTGCCCCATCCCACTAGCTTACATGGGACGGCCAAAAACACCTCACCACCATTAGGTGGCACAAACTTAACTTGTTTATAACAAGTGTAAGCTTTAGCTTACACTTTAAGCTAAGCCTTCCACCACTTAACAAAACCATCAAATGGTTTTCACTTAACCATTTCTTACATGCATTTCACTCTCAAAACTCTCTCAACTTTCATCTATGTGCCGTCCCACATCAAGCCACAAACACCCTCTTTGATCTTTTCTAACTACAAACCACATGTTTACTAGTCCTATTAAGGTGTTTCCTTGAAACCTTGATCATTTGGTGGCCACATAACCAACTTTGGAGGTGATTTGCTTGTGTCCTAGGGCTGATTTTCCAACATATGATCTTGCTATTTGATGGTCTTGGAGATACTTGTTGTGTTCATCAAGTTCTTGCCTTCCTAAAACAAGAAATCCACTTGGATTGGTAAAGAAGATCATCCTCTACATTTTTCTCTTATTATTTTGTAAAGAACAAATGTATTTTCTTTCATTTTGTATATGTATATGATGTATATATGATGATAAAAATGTTGTGTGGGGATCAAGTGTTGATAAACATGCTTAAAAATGATGATAACCATAAGAAATGAAGCTAAAATCATGTCTAATTAGTTGGCTGTATAAAAACAGTAGATAACTAAATGAAGAACTGATAAAAATGCATGGTTTGATCTATTTACAGTAAAGTAGATGATGTTATACACATGTGAGAGTTGGCCATGCAATGGAATCAAAATAATGAGTGAGATATGATCAAAACAAGTTAGGTGGTACAATCTGAATAAGCAGTTTTGTAGGGACTGTTAAGGCAACTTAAACTCAAAATGGGCAGTAGCTATAACTAAGTTATATTTAGCACATATCATGAAGAAGTTGTCATTTAAAAATGAGCTTCTAAGTCATTGTAGAACTCTAGATATGATAAAAATGGTGAATGTGAAGTTAAAAATCAGATTTTGGAAATAATGTTTATTATTATTATATAAGCACTCACTTTATACTTTATAAAATGTAAAGTATAAACCCACTAACTTGTAAAACTTATTTATATAAATGTATAAAAGGTTAATTAAATGGGTAAAATATATAAATGGTGGTAAAAGTAATATTTATAAGTAATAAAAACTATAAACTTGATTTTTACGACTTTTTCGGCTATCGCCGTGAAATTAACGTTTTTCATCAAATAAAACTTAGACGATCAAACCCGTCTAATGTAAAGTTTATAAAAGTTATATACTGATGTATAAGTAACTAAGACAAGTAAAAACCGATAAAACCCGAACTATAAGAATTACGGACAATTACGAGCTAACTAAACCTATTAGACTAATAATTGGACTTAATAAGATAAATACTTGTAAAAAGAATTATTTGGGCTTAACCCAATAGGGCCCAACATGAAAAGTACATATACTGATCATATAAGTATATAATGGGTAAAAACAAGTAAAAGAACTTATAAAAGACTTAATGAACTTAAAATAGGTAAAATCGGTAAAACTAGTGAACTAGTAAGACGATACTAAAACGTAAACACTAAAATGAGTAAATGAGGATTTATAAACCCACTTGATCATCATCATATGTACAATAATCATATATATGTATATTGTTATTTTGATAAAAGTCATTGGACCGAGTCTAAGACCGATTATTATTTATATAGGTTTCCGTGACCGAAGCACGCCCGTAGCCGATAATCCGCCTTTCATTAACAACGTGAGTTCATAGCCTCGCACTCTTTTAAATGTTTTATAAAATGATTTGTAAACCCGCGAGGGAGATAACATGCTAGATTTTTATAAATAGAACACAAGTAGTCCCGATTGTATGCTTAATGAGATGGACCCGAATGATGCTATGACCCTATATTCGAGACTAAAAGGATTATTAGTAGTTAGGTTATGTCACTTAAAGTCCCATTAGCATGAATTGTGAACTACCGGGATTTGGTAGACGCTTATGCATTTGATAGTACTATTTGGGGACGATCACCCCAGTTCGCGCCTTGACGGTTGATCCCCGTCGTACCACATTGATTGGTAAGCGAATTTATGTATGAGAAGATTTCATAGCGTGATTTTTGTGACGACGCGCTAACTTAGATGGGCAAATTGTTTGTCGGGTTCGCGGCCCGCTGTTTTCACAGTAAGGTAACAATGTCATGCGGCTAATAATAATCCTACAATATACAACCTATATAATATAATACCATATAAGACATAAATAATAAACGATAACGACGCTATTACGATGAATATATTAGCTATCATGGTAATATAGAGACTACGGTCTCATGGACGGTTTTCAGATGTATGCTTGATATATATTGCCTGACTAGCAATATGTGGACTTACTTCCGATATTATACTTGTGTTCTGATTTAAATGATTGTAAATGATTGTTTTTATATAACGGTTTTCATTAAACTCTATGAATTCACTCGGCATTCGCTGATATGATTTTTGCATGTTTTCTATCTCAGGTGCTTGAAGGTAATCCGGATGGCGATCGACTCTGATGGCCCACACTTAATATTAAAAATGTTCATTCGATCTGTGTTTTGTAAATTTAATGACCTGTATAATTTGGGACCTGTTGTACACTTTTGAAACTTTTTATCGAATGAATGTTTGTTAAACCTTGTACAACCATTTTTATGTGTTGTCTATGATTGGAGTTATTGTGCTATCCCGTAACACTCTGAAAGACCCTTCCGCTGTACCGATACGAAAAATGAGAGTGTTACAATACTAAAACTGAACAAGGTCAAATCGACATAAAAAAGATGTTTTCGGCCATAATGAACAAGTCTTCGGCTTCGTCATCGAGTCAGTTACCTAGTGACACCGTTGCTAATCCGAAAGAACAATGTAAGGTCGCCACAACGTCCGTTGGAAAAGGTCGTTTGATTTCCCCAAACCTTAGCGGTTTTAGAGTTGTTACTTCATCTCGACCCTCGACTTCTCAAACGCCTTCATGTTCTAAAGTCGAGGGGATGAAAGTCGCGACGAAGGAAAGGAGTGCACACCCTCGTGTACCTCAAATTCCATCCACGGTTCAAAAAGAGAGCTTCATCGACCTCACGAACGTAACCCTTGAAGAAACTTGTGCTTCGATTCTTCTACAAAAGCCTAAAAGGCGTATGCCGAGAAAGGAAGAAGATCCGGGCCAATTTCTACTACCTTGTGATTTTTTCCGAGATTGAGGGATGTTTAGCACTTGCCGACTTAGGTGTTAGCATCAATCTCATGCCTCATTCTCTTTGGATATTGATGAGATTGCCTTGTCTCACCCCAACGAACATGACGATCGAGCTATCAAATTGTACACCATTAAAACCAATTGGAATAGCCGAGGATGTCTACGTTAAGATAGGAAAGTTTATTTTTCCCGCGGATTTCGTCATTTCCGATTACGAGTGCGATCCTAAATGTCCCATTATTTTAGGTCGTCCCTTTTTATCGACGGCTCGAGCCGTAATCGACGTCCACGGTGGAAAATTAACAATGTCGTATGGGGAACAAAAAAATGGAATTTTTCACGAATAGATCCCAAATTCCTAATGATCTTGATAAAACCAAAGTTTCAAATTCTAATGATTTCAAAATGTTAACTTTAGCGGAAAATATGAGGATTGACGCATGTTTTGAAAGAATTAGAATGAACGGTTTTAAAGACGATGATTTTAACGACAAAGGATACGTTTACTTAATTCAAAAGGGTATGCGTAAATTTATGGATGAAAAATCGTTGTGGAATCTATTCGATGAAACAAGTGAAACACCAATTCCGAAGGGCGACGTTAGTGCCATCACGACAATGACCAAAATGGACTCGTCTTCACCACCTTCGAAGGACCATGTCTTTGAGGCTTCGACTTCTAAATCTTTTGAAGTGCCTCCATTATCTAGCCCGAATTCCGTTGAGGCTAAAGGTTTTATCGATCTCGATCCAATCGTCATAGAAAGGTCACCTAAGCGTAGTCACTTGACTTGTAAGACCATGGTTGTGATTTCTCACATCGACACTTTCTTTGACGAGGAAGACGAGAACGATTTTGCCGAAATTGATCACATACTCAATAATCCACGAGCGATATTTGATTCTCCAAAGATTTCAACATGTGGTGAGTATGATGATTTCGTCTTCGAGCCCGAGATCGAGGAAATAATCAACGAGAGATAGCTCTTTTACCTCCACTACCACCTACGAGTGAGGTCGATTTTTCCAACGTCGAGGCCGAACTTGATGAGTTGTAACGTCTAATGTTTCATGATGACGAACCAACTCACGTGCTTCAAAATCCCATTCTCGAGGAGTTACCTAATCAGCACTCCTCAAATGAGAATGACGTATACCACATTCGTGAGGATCTAACTTATCAACGATCCCCACAAAAGAATGATGGTTTCGTATTTGATCGCAATCTTTTCGAGAGAGTTTCTAAAATCATTAACGAGGGGAATGACAAACCATGGTTTGACAAGCCTATCTACGATGAAGAAATCGAAGAGATCGACATTCATATGGATGATGAATATGTAGACCCCGAGGGGGCGGTGTTCTTTATCGATCATCGTTTTGAGAGTTTGTACAACCCACCCCCTCCCGCCAGTGACTTAAATGTGAGAATTTTTAGCGCGACTAATTTTGAATTTGAAACGCCAAATATTTCGACGTTATAAAATCAGGTTTTCATAAAGAGTTTTTGAACGATGAAAAAGGAAAAGATTTTAGATTTAATTTAAAAGATTTTTCTACATGTCTAACTCCGTCATCACTACGTTTTATGAGTGTTACCACCTCATCTACTCCTTTTGACGATGGTGTGTGTGGTTTTAGTGTGGGGGAATCCCCTTATGTTTCTCCACATTTCTCCACCGAGGACGAGATCTTCGATCCCGGAATTGCTTGTAAAGGGAAATCTCGGTCTTCCACCGATGCAATAAATGGAAAAATTATCTATTTGCTTGGTGTGGGTCTACCTCGAGTAGCTCGTTGTTTAGGAGCCCCACCCATTGTCCCACCCTTCTACTTCTTATCTATTTTCTTCTACCCCTTTGGGGTTCTAGCACACGTTGAAGTGGCGTTGGTTCGTTTATCCCATGAAAACGAGGACGCCATTTTCGACCCCGGTATTTTGCATCATCAAAGGACTTAGTCCTTAGTACCGGTTGCTTTGGGCATTGTTCATCATGTAAGCCCCAACAAAAATGACCATACCATGATAATCCCTAAATGATCACATTTATGGGGATTCAAGTCGAGCTCTTGACTCGGTTATCAAAAACGAGGTGCCTCGTGGGGGAGTTCCCATGTTTATCCTTGTACATATTATCGCTTTCGTAGTTAACGTAACGAGGGGACTTGTGCTCTTCCAACCTTTGTTTCGTGGTTGTTTGTGATTGTGATTCATTAGGTACATGGACATCATTGAAGCCTCTCGTGTTCGTTTTACGTAGCACTCGAGCTTCGATCGTTGCCTTTGGAGATTTCCGATATCCGTTGATATCCTTTTTACGTTATAACATTTATCTTATTAGCATAATTCATAAACGGCTTTTAGATTATTCGTTTTACCCTTTCCATTCTCGAGATTAAGCATTCGACTACGTCTCTAGTATGGGGGTGCTTCACCCCTAGACTCGAAACATTGAGGACAATGTTTAGTTTTAGTATGGGGGGGGTGAATAGATACTTCACCTTGCTCACGTCAACACGCAATCCGACTTTGATCTTTTTTGTTCTCGTTTTGTTGCAAAATAAGGCTAAAAATGACCAAATTTTAAAATTTTTCGTATTTTTCATAAGTGTTTAAGACACGAATATAGGTTTTTCCGATGGTGAGAATAAGAGTAATTTTTGACTCGACCGTGCGTGTTGAGCACTTAGCTTTGATTCCTTAACTTTTTAGGCTAAGTCTCATAAATGAGGACGAGAAATGATAGAGTTATTTATAAGTTACGTAATCTTCATGATCTTATGTGTAGTAATGATTGCTTATTCTCCCCACGCTTGTATATAAATAAATTGTTAATAAATATTGATTTAGCGGTTTAGTCTCTATTGTTGGTTTCTAATTTGTTTTAGTAGCTTCCATGTAATTAAATTGGGAAAACATTGAGGATTCGCCAGCGTCATGGTTTTGAAGTATTGGCACCCGAATAATCAAAGGTTTCACCCAATAAAAAGATTTCAAGTGCTCACCTAAATCAAGCAAAAATTTGAAGCTCACAAGGCCGAAAAATCTATGCAAAGTTGAAAGTGAATCAAGCCTTAATCTTTGAAACCTTAAAGATCCAAAATTCGCTTTAGCTGAGGATATACGTCAAGTCATTATAAAACCACCGATGATGGCGGATAATAAAAGACAAGGGCAAGACCGAAGTCATAATAAAAGCTTCATGGCGAAGTTGAATAAAAGATGGAGGTAAACCAAGATAATAAAACCACCGATGATGAGGCGGATAATAAAATTCATGGTAATAAGTCACATGTTCAAAACCGTTCTAAAACTGTGTCTATCGATCCTTTTTGTTGACTTAATTTTTTGACATCGTTGTCTATTAGGATGAATTATTAATTTAATAATTTAGGTTACACCGTTAAGACTCTATTTTTGGACCTAATCTTTATTCACGCATAAGTCAATGATGTATCCTCGTGATCATTAAGACAAAATAAAATATAATAGATACCAATTAGGAATAAGGGAGTTTAGGTACGTAATTAACACTCATGAGTAATGATTGTGTTGCTAACTTATAATAAGAATGATCTCGTTACACGCTTAGCATGGAATCAAGTGAAAATCGAGGATGACGAACTTATCTCTATGAGGCATTCACGTGTTCTTATTCTATGATCATAAAATTCATTTTTTCGTGATGAAAACAATACGTTATGTCTAAAACACGTGTAGTAGTTTATTTATGTTTATGTCTTCAATAAATGTCATCATAAAATGAATTTTGGAAGTGCTACGATACTTAATTCTAGCATTACGTGGGGACACGACAATGGTTTAGTATGGGGGAGTGACGAGACTGCATTTATACATAGTCTCATCGTCCAAATCGGGCTTAAAAACGCTTAAAATGTCATCAAAATACCCAAATATATGCTTGTGTTTGTTCATTGTGTATTTTAGGTACGGATATCGTGAAATCAACGAAAGATCACAAGAATCAAGCAAAAAAGAACACGGGAAATGAAACCGCACAAAGAACCGGACACGAACAATGATTTTCCATTCAAGTCCTTGAAGCTTGAAGATTTGGCAAGATTGGTCCCTATACTTTTGAAGACTTGTCATTTTAAACCCTTTTAAAAATCAAATATTACATATGGGTCCCTAAAATGTCAAGATTGTACAAGATATACCCTTGAAGATTGGACAAACTACATTAAAAGCCCTTGGAATATTTTGCAAAAACCTTTTGTGGCCAAAATATAAGAAAGTAAACTTTCTTATAAAAAGATTACACTTTTTGGCCTAATTGAAGTGATATGACAAGTTTGGGGGAGACAAAGGACTATTTCTGCCAAGACACTAGAACTTACCCCAGCCAATCACCCATACACCTCAGCCCCACCATCCAATCAACACACACCACCTCCTCACCCTTTCCACGTCTGAATCCACCATCCCCTAATTATATTATAACTATAATAAAAGATGGGAAATTTTCGTAATTAAAAAAAAAACTCACAGATGAGTTTTTACGGTTTTCCAAACGGTTAAAAAAGGAAAAATAAATCCAACATCTATGTTCCATCCTCCATTCTTATTTCTCTCTCTAAAATCATAAACACTGATCCTGATGCTAACACAATACATACGAAAAGTTACAGATTTGAGAAAACCTAAAGTTACAGATTTGATTGTGCATGATCTTTAATTTAATATGGAAAGATGAAGATCTTGAATATCTTCAATTACATGTAAGTGATTAATTCGTATGTATTTTTTTCAATTAAGTAGATGATTTTGATTTTCATTATTCATTAAAGGGTTTTGCTAACCACCACCCTATGAGTGTTTTTTAAACATTCTATAATTAAATTTTTTTACAATTAATGAACTTCAAATGTACCATATTTAACATAGTTAATATTAATATATACCATATTAAAACTTACTTACCTTAATTACAAGTGTTAGAATCATGCATTTATGGAAATAATTAGTTCATATTTGGAATTGTTTTTATTTATGGAAGTTTAAAAAACACCCATAGGGTGTTTGTTAGCAAAACTCTTCATTAAATAAAGGGAGTTATTGCAGATTTGTTTGTTGAAATGAATAACTAATTTAAATTTCATTGGCAGATTTGTGTTTCAACACATGAGTAACAAATCAATTAGTACATTTTTTAGGTTTTGAATCAAAACCATAATAATAGTTATTTCATTTTTTTTATTTAGGTATAAGCGGGTGGAAGCTTTAGAATCGGTTCTTGAAAGGTGTCTTCAATAATTCTCCCAATGGTATGATCTTTTCTATATTTTCATTCTTATTGTTCAATTTTTTTTGTTGATTTTAGAATGAGTTTTGATTGTTATAAGCTGATTGAAGTGGATTAGTACTTTTTTTCTTTGCTTTGTTGCTTATTGTTGTTTATGACTACAAATGATTCCATTATATTTGTAATATTCATGATTTCATTTGTGGGTTAAAACATGAAAGGGAAACAAATAATTGAAAATCTGAATGTTGACCATCAAATTACGAATAAGATAAGCGGTGAAATTATTTATTTAGGAATTACCTTTTTTTATTTAGGAATTACGTGCTTTGCTCCATTCGTTGAAATTCCTTGCTATGAATTATATAACCAGTTTAGTGTTAAAAAGATTGGTTAAAAAGATTGGAATTCCTCGCTATTTATTTTGTCGATGTAGACTTAAAAAGATTGGTAATCTATGTAAAAGTGACATTTGAGTGACTAATATTATATACCATATGTTAATGTTAATGTTTGTGTGTCTTCATCGTAGGGTATTGTGACTGGAATTTGGTTGTTTTGTAAGTCAAAGATGGTGCGACTCATAAAGTGTATCCAAGAGTAGTACGATCAGGCTGTCAAATGCAATGAATGATCATTAGACTCGCTAGCAGTAAATGACTGTTCATCATATTCTTATTCTTTTGGTCACAATGATAAGAACATCGTTTTAATATGTAAGAAAGGGATTTGATACGCTTGAGTACAAGGTGAAACCGGTTTTTTGTGTGCGCTTCATTATATGTTTGATTGTAACTTCTGCCTACATAAGTTTCTGACTTTTTTCAGCAGCATTTAGATAATGATATTGTGAAACGCTCAAACCCATACACTACAAGAAAACAAAGAACAGATGACGGGGGTTTCCCTGGCGACACAATGTCGCCAGGGATAACCCCTTTTCCTTGGCGACAACGCTGACGTGGCGTTAAAGCAGATTTACTTTTTGGTCAAAGTTTGACTAGGGTTTCCCTGGCGACATGTCGCCAGGGATACTCCGTCCAAAATCAGATACCAAGTGAAAGAGCGCGAAATTTTCCCTCCAAAGTTTCCCTGGTGACATGTCGCCAGGGATACTTTGTCCCAACTTATCCTTGGCGACATGTCGCCAGGGAAACGTCGTCTATCGTATTTAACAAAAACTAATTTTGCTAATAACCTGTCAAAATTATCCCTGGCAACATGTCGCCAGGGAAACCTTTGCCATTCGTGATTAGTTTCAAAATTAAACACAAAATGTGTGGCGGGCTTTTACCCGCCAAATCCCAAATGTTTCCCTGGCGACATGTCGCCAGGGAAACTCCCTGTCATATATTTAATTAGTTTTTGCTTGTTAATTATTATTTTAACTATCGATTCGATGTTATTTAATTTTTGCGACGTTTATATAATAAAATTGAGACATTTATAAAACAAATATTTATTTATTCCAAATATTTATTTATTCCAAATAATTATTATTTTAACTATCGACCCGATGTTATTTTATTTTTGCGACGTTTATATAATAAAAATGAGAAATTTATAAAACAAACATTTATTTATTTATAATATTATACATAGCCCTTGTGGAATCAAATGGAAAACTTAAAAACAGACATTACTAATCAACTTAAAGTTCGTGAAGTAGTGCAACCGATTACTACTCAACGCTAAGAATTTCCATTTCATTTAAAAGCTCATGAAGTATTGCAGCCGATTGACATGTGTGGTTTTTAGGATGCCTTTCCATTTCTAGTCTTGCCTCTAACATCTTTATCTTTAGATATTTGATCTTGCAATTTGAGCACTCGGTGGTTGCAGATTCAGAAGATCCTGTAGAAGAACTTGGATGTATTGAACGCCTTGAAGGAGAACCTTGAGGTGTTGAAGATCCAAAGGAAGATCTTATACGGAGTTGTAGATCTAGATCGTCCTTCCATATAAAATTTCCACATCCATAATATTGTTTTTTGGCTGTTACAAAATAAAAAAAATGACATGACATGTTATTTTAAAAATCACACATATTACATAAATAAAAATACTTTAGATTGTTTACCTTCGAAAGAGGACATGCATAATAAAGTTTACCAAAGCTATGGTGTTGATGTGACTGTCTCAACACTATATATCCATTTCCACATGTACACTTATAAGCTTCACGGGGATCCATCTGCTACCAAATCAGGTGGTGGTGGTGGTGGTGAGTTTTGGTAGGAGATGATAAGTGTGTGTGTGTGATCTGCTGATGATAAGTGTGTGTGAATCCTTTTATGGTCAAAAAGTGAGGGAAATGGTTAACATTTTCCCGCTAATGTTTTCTCGCCAACGTTTTCCCGCCAATAGTTAAACGTTAGATGTTCAATGGATGACCTAGTTTGTTAAGGTTATACGTTGGATGTTCAATGGATGATCCGGTTTGTCTTGGTTACACATTAGATGTTCAATGGATGAGTTGGCATGTCTTGGTTACACGTTAGATGTTCAATGGATGACCCGGTTTGTTATGGTTATACGTTTGATGTTCAATGGACGACTCGACATGTGTTGGTTACACGTTAGATGTTCAATAAATAAGTCGGCATGTCTTGGGTACACGTTAGATGTTCAATGGATGAGTCGGTATGCATTTGTTAAACGTTAGATGTTCAATGGATGAGTCGGTATGTTTTGGTTACACGTTAGATGTTCATTGGATGAGTCGGTATGCATTTGTTAAACATTAGATGTTCAATGGATGAGTCGGTATGTTTTGGTTACACGTTAGATGTTCATTGGATGAGTCGGTATGCATTTGTTAAACGTTAGATGTTCAATGGATGAGTCGGCATGTTTTGGTTACACGTTAGATGTTCAATGGATGACCCGGTTTGTTGTGGTTATACGTTTGATGTTCAATGGACGACTCGACATGTGTTGGTTACACGTTAGATGTTCAATAAATGAGTCGGCATGTCTTGGTTATACGTTAGATGTTCAATGGATGAGTCGGTATGCATTTGTTAAACGTTAGATGTTCAATGGATGAGTCGGTATGTTTTGGTTACACGTTAGATGTTCATTGGATGAGTCGGTATGCATTTGTTAAACATTAGATGTTCAATGGATGAGTCGGTATGTTTTGGTTACACGATAGATGTTCATTGGATGAGTCGGTATGCATTTGTTAAACGTTAGATGTTCAATGGATGAGTCGGCATGTTTTGGTTACACGTTAGATGTTCAACGGATGACCCGGTTTGTTATGGTTATACGTTTGATGTTTAATGGACGACTCGACATGTGTTGGTTACACGTTAGCTGTTTAATAAATGAGTCGACATGTCTTGGTTACACGTTAGATGTTCAATGGATGAGTCGGTATGCATTTGTTAAACATTAGATGTTCAATGGATGAGTCGGTATGTTTTGGTTACACGTTAGATGTTCATTGGATGAGTCGGTATGCATTTGTTAAACATTAGATGTTCAATGGATGAGTCGGCATGTCTTGGTTACACGTTAGATGTTCAATGGATGACCCGGTTTGTTATGGTTATACGTTTGATGTTCAATGGATGATCCGGTTTGTTATGGTTATACGTTGGATGTTCAATGGACGACTCGACATGTGTTGGTTACACGTTAGATGTTCAATAAATAAGTCGGCATGTCTTGGTTACACGTTAGATGTTCAATGGATGAGTCGGTATGCATTTGTTAAACGTTAGATGTTCAATGGTTGAGTCGGTATGTGTTGGTTACACGTTATATGTTCAATAAATGAGTCGGCATGTCTTGGTTACACGTTAGATGTTCAATGGATGACTCGACATGTCTTGGTTACATGTTAGATGCTCAATTGATGAGTCGGTATGCATTTGTTAAACGTTAGATGTTAAATGGTTACCGAATTAGAATAAATCGAGAAACTAAACGGAATAAATCGGAATGAATTTAGAAATTAAGCTGACTGGATGATATAGTTATTTTATAAATAATTATTATTATTTTATAATAGTAATAATAATACTTATTATTTTATAAATAATAATAATAATAATAATTATTTTATTACTAATTATAATAATACATAAGTAACAAGAAATTTTATTTTCACAAATATTATCCCTTGCGACATATTAGACTATCCCTGGCGACATGTCGCCAGGGATAGTTTCCCTGGCGACATGCCGCCAGGGAATGGTTGGGAGATACGACAAAACGGTTTAGGTAAGTGTATATGCGTTGAAAAGTCAAAAGTATCCCTGGCGACATGTCTCCAGGGAAACTTTGTCACACCCCTCCAAAAACTTTCAATCACGCGCTTTTTTGGCTAAACGACAAAAGTGGATAGTATCCCTGGCGACATGTCGCCAGGGATTGTCGCCAGGAAAACCCGGTCCTTTATTGACCAGATCTCCTTATCTTTTCTCACAACACTTATCCAAAAAAAAACCCATCTCCTCTTCTTCTTCGCTGCTGCTCCACACCACCATTACCACCATCACCTCCACACCACCATCACCACGATCATTATCATCACCACCACCACTAGTCACACCACCTCACCACCTCACCACCACACTTGCACACGTGCACCACTTCGCCACCACTCCGCTGCCACTCCGCCACCATCATCACGCCTCCACTGCCACTCCCACGCACCATCATCTTAAACACCATCATCTTCACTAAAGGTTTAATTTTTTATTTCTAGATTAAGATTTAATTAATTGATTTTGATTTTGATTTTGATTAATATAGTTAATGTTTTGTTTTATGTTATTGTAGCCCGAGCCCCAACCGCAGCCAAGCCCGCCCACAGCCGACCGATCCCCGACCATAGCCGAGCTCGACCACAGCCGACCGAGCCCCGAAGACAAGGGTATGCTTTTTTTATTTTTTTTATTGTAATTTATTATAATACATATTGTTTTTTATTTAGTATTTCATTTTAGATTCTGATAGGTGTGTAAACACCCATCCTTTTTACCACTTAATTACAATAATAACCGGGCCAAAACGTGTATTTTATGTCTTTTATGTCGGAATTATGCATGGTTTGTGTTTTTGTTGTGATTTAGGACGAAAAGGTGAAAAGTGGAGAAAACACGGCAATTACGGGCTTTTATGGAAGAAAAAGATGAAAGACGAAGTCAAGAAGTCAAGAGTGCAAAAAGAACGGAAGTCCAAGACCAATTCTGAAGATTTATCGAAGAAAAAGTCAAAAGACGGAAGTTTACTTAAAGCCGAAGAACTCAAGTCTAATTTATTGAAGAATTACAAGACGAGTTCAAAGAAATCCCGGGCCAAAAGTCATTAAAGTCCAAGATTTAATGAAGATTAAAGGCTTAAGGACTAATGGTGCAATTAAATGAAGATTAAAGGCTTGAGGGGCTTAATCTGCAATTAAGAAGAAATGAAGGAGGGGAGGAAGCTTCCTAAGCACCCCTTAATAATCCCCTATAAATAGTCATTAGGATTAATCTTTTCATTTTTGTTGGCTAATAGTGACAATTAGTTCTTCCACTTTTAATTACCTTGTCATTTAATTACTTGTCAAATTTAAATACTTGTCTTGCACCTTAATTACCATTTAATTTCAAGTAAGTGTTCTTTTAATTCTTGTCAATCTTTATCTTTATTGTTCATCTCTCATTCTACCTTTCTGAATCTTTGTTTTTCATGTTTATGTTCATGTTCATGTTCTTATTTTGATCAAAGTGGGTTTTGATTATCTTGATTAGTTTTGTTAGTTTTGTTGTTTTGGATTGTTTGTTTATGATTAATAGTTGTTTATTTGTTAGTTTGATTTAATCTTGTGGTTGATTTAGCTTAATTTTTATCTAGATCGTGTTTTTTTCTATTCCCTTGTTCTTCGGGGTGTTTTTTTCTATTTCTGATCTTTCCAGGAGACGCAAGCCCAGCAGCATTCCGAATAAAGGTTTTAAAAAAAGCTTCTCATTCGGAATCTTCAAATATTCCGGATAAGACTGTTATTCCGAATAGGGCTGAGTATTCCGAATAGGAAGCTTATTCCGATTAGGGATTCATTCCGAATAGAAAGGATTATTCCGGATAGGTGACATATTCCGAGTAAGCCATTTATTCCGGATAAGGGTATTATTCCGGATAAGCTGATTTTCAGGTTTCTTTAATTCCAGTTTTTAATTTTCTGCTTTTAATTTCGAGCTTTATTTTTCCCGCCTTTTTCCTTACTTGCACTTTAAGTTTAATTGCCTTAGATTTATTTTAGCCTTGCCTTAGTTTTAAGTTTTAGTTGCGTTTTAAGTTTGCCTTAGTTAGATTTAAGTTTGCGTTATTTACTTTTAGTGCCCTTTAATTTCTCGTCACGCTTTTAAATACTTGCCTTTTATTTTAATTAGACCTAGATTTACTTTTAAGTCATTTATTTTAATTGTTTTGCACTTTTAAATACTACAACGACACAACTATTTGTTTCCACCAAAGAACGATTGAGTCGCATAGTTAAACCAGATCAATTCGATTAGACACACATCAACGAATCTTTTTAATTAGGCAAAAATCTAGTTATCAAATGGCGCCGCTGCCGGCTCTTTTCGTAAAGATTAACGGTTTTCTGTGAGAGACGCGTTGCTTTTTGGGATCCGTTCACTTGTGAGCGTTATTTTCTTGCTTAAAAAATTCAAAAATCCATAAAAATTAAAAATTTCAAAAATCCAAAAAGATTTTATCTTTATTGTGTATATATATTGTCTTTGTGTTTGGTACTGTTTTCTTTTGTCTTTTTAGGTGTATGCGTACTAGATCTCCTAATTATCAAGAGCCCGAGACTCGAGAAGATTTAAGTATGTCAGGTGTTAACAACAACAATAATCCACCGCACCTCAACAATAACAACAATGTTCTTCCACAGCCCGATCTTAGGACAATGGAGGAGCTTTGTCAACCTACCATGTTTGGACGAGGAGGACCGATTGCGCCGATGCAAATCACGGCTCCGGAGTTTTCG
The DNA here is from genome assembly GCA_025667525.1 of Glebionis coronaria. Lineage (NCBI taxonomy): Eukaryota > Viridiplantae > Streptophyta > Magnoliopsida > Asterales > Asteraceae > Glebionis > Glebionis coronaria. Next base: position 18,216,920 of record CM046878.1, on the reverse strand, counting down.
TTGAAGCACCACATGATTCAGCAAGTGCAAACTAACCCATTCCGTGGATTGCCTGATGATGATGCCAACAAACACCTCGACAAGTTCATTACAATCACTCAAAGCATGAAGTTGCCCGGTGCCACAATGGATGTTCTTCGCCTACAACTCTTCCCACATACTTTATCACATCATGCCGAGAAATGGGTTGATCGTCTCCCGAAGAATTCAATTCACACTTGGGATGACATGACTCAACCCTTTTTGTCGCGCTACTTTCCACCATCCATGGTCACGAGCCTTCGCAATCAAATCAGCGGTTTCATGCAAGAACCCGATGAATCTCTTTTTGATGCTTGGGAAAGATATAATGTCTTGATTGATCGTTGTCCAAACCACAACATGCTTCCCGTCACATTGATTGATACTTTCTACAACGGTTTGGCTTTTCGAGATCGTGATACGATTAATGCAGCCGCCGGTGGCACATTTATGAAAAGGAGACCTGAGGAGTGTAGAGAGCTAATTGAGAACATGACTACTCATCATAAAAACTGGGATTCCTCTGCTTCTTCAAGGAACAACCCGAGAGTCAATGTTTCTTCTACCTCAGCAAGCCCTGATATGACCGAACTCACCCGCATGATGACTGAAATGAGCAAATGTATCTTGCTTCTCGCTTCAAACCAACAACAACAAGTTAAAGTGGTTGCACCTTCTTGTGAAACATGCGATGGTCCTCACTCATACACCGATTGCCCTTATACTCAAGGAAATCCAGAAAATGTGCATGCAGCTTATGGTAATTATTCACCGGAAAATTACCAAGCTCGACCACAAGGGGATAGAAATTTGTTGAATTACCGGTCCAACAATTACCTTTCACCCGGTTTTTCTCCTCAAAACCAAAACCCCGCCAACAACTACAATAAAAGCAACCAAATCCCACCAAGAGCTTCTAATCCTTATCACCCACCCGCTCAACAAACCCCACCTGTTAACCCCGATGTTGAAGCCATAATGAGAACCCAAGGTGAGCAAATCAAGAATCTGCAAAGTAAAATTATCAATCTTAAAGGAGATATTACCAAGAAAGGAAATGAGATAAGATCCGAGATTCACGATAACATCCAAGCCTCCTTCAGCAATCAAACAAATGATTTGAAGAATATGCTTGCTAGTTTCTTGCCCGCCGCTCAACCCTCTTCTACGAGTTCTCTACCTTCAAACACCGTCCCCAATCCGCGAGCAAATGTGAGTGCTATTACTACCCGTAGTGGAATTACCATTGTCGATCCACCTATCCCGCCCCCATCATCTACACCTCCTCCATCACCATTTATCCCTACTCCTTCTACACCTAGTATTAGTACACCATTACCGTCTCCGCCTCGTCATGACGATGTACCTAGGAAGGACCCTTCAAAATCTCAACCTTTACCTGCTACGCCTTCACCTTCACCACCCAAACCTAATATCCCTTATCCCTCTCGTTTAGGCAAGACCAAAATGCTAACCAAGGATGACTCTCAAGTGTCGAGCTATGTGAAGATGATCTCTCAAATGAACTTCAACACTAGCTTTCTCGAAGAACTTGTCCACATGCCGAAATTTGACAAAGCATTCAAGGAATTGCTTAACAAGAAGGAAAAGTTGATTGAGCTCGCCAACACACGCTTAAATGAAAATTGCTCTGCAGTTATTCTTAAAGAACTTCCGGAAAAGCTTGGAGATCCCGGTCGTTTTGTGTTTCCTTGCGTTTTCAACAAAACTGAAGAATTTACTGCCCTTGCTGATCTCGGGGTCAGTATTAATTTGATGCCTTTGAATGCTTGGAAAACACTATCATTACCCGACCTCACTCCAACGAAGATGACTCTCGAACTTGCAAATCGCACTCTCGCTTACCCCGTTGGTATAGCCGAAGATGTGTTCATTAAAGTTGGCACATTTACATTCCTTGTCGACTTTGTCGTTGTTGATTATGAAATGGACCCTCGTATTCCTTTAATACTTGGTCGGCCATTCTTGAGAACCGGATGAGCTTTAGTTGATGTTGTCGAAGGTGAGTTAATCTTAAGAGTCGGGAATGATTCACAAGTTTTCAAAATGGGGAAGCTTACAAGCAAATCCTTTGGACGAGAATCAGTGAATATGATTAATGTGCTCGATGATTTTGTCGTCTACAACAATCCTTTATTCGACTCTTGCATTGATAATCCACTTTTTCATGATGATGTGGATGATTCTCTCTCCAATTTGGAACCTTCTCCCATTTATGATTCTCCACCGGTCTTTGATGCTTATGATGATGATTCTAGCTCAGATTCGGATGATTATGATGACCTTACTTCTGAGTATCCCGATCTGCCCACATATGATGATTTTGATGAGGTCGATACTCTTTCGAGGGATTCTTCACATGATGAAGATCCTCCGCCATCACTCGATCCTACTTTGGACGATTACTCATTTGAGGAAGACTTCTCTACGTTTCTCAAAACTTACTTCCCTCCTGAGAGTGATGCTCCTCCTTATGATTTTGAAGATTATCGTCTTGATCCTACTTTGGATTTGAAGAACATTCTTTCAAAGGAGAAGAAACCGGTCGACACCAATATCCGCAGCACATATGATTTAACACCTCTTTGTCCACCTTCTGAGGATGAGGTTGTGCTTCTTCGCGGATCTTCTTCAAATTCTGCTGAGCCTGAGTGCTATTTTCCCTTAAAGGAAAAGGTGTTCGACCCCGGTATCGATATTCTGCAGCCATCTCAGTATCCACCTGATGAAATAAAAGGAAATATTTTTGGATCTTACTGCAATCTGCTTCCACCACTTCACCCTTGCTTCCATCGTGCTCCATCTTTGCTTAAGGGAACCTTGCCTACTCTTCTTTGGCTTGCCTTGTTCGCCTTAAGCTTGTGTTATTTGATGGACGAAAACTATGTCTTTGATCCTGGTGGATATGTTTCATGCTTCTTCCTATGATGATCAAGGTCGAGTCAGGCTCACGACTCGGTTAACAAAAACCAAGCGCTTCTTGGGAGGCAACCCATGTATCTATCTTTTCGCTTTCGTTATCCTAAGTGTAGGGGAGACCCGTTGATGTTTGCTATTTCCTCTCCTCTCTTAATCAGGGATTCGAGCTCAATGATCCACTCTTGATGATTCTTGACGACCCGTGATTCCGTGTTCCCTTCTTCCCGGTTCTATCCTAAACTCTTTTCGATTCACTATTTTATATTTTCTCAATATTAAAATAGGAATCTCGTTAGTTATCTTTTCCTTTGCAAGATTTAAACAAAGTACACAATGTCCTAAGTGTAGGGGAGTTTACTCCCACATGCTTAAACATTGAGGACAATGTTTATGTTAAGTGTAGGGGGACTTCTATCGAAGTTAAGTGGCCTTTTCCTTGTATTTGTCCTCATTTTAACCGGAAAATCAATTTTTTCAACATTTTTCAAAATTTTTGATCTATTTTGGCCCATTAGTTTTTCCCTTTGTATAGTTATTTTCTTTCTTTGCTAGAATAAACTTTAATAAAGTGGTTTTAATTTTCAAACGTTGTGAGTCTTTTGACTCAACCTGAGTTTACTTATCTAAGTTTACTCTAGCTAGTATCCTTAACGTGTTTAAGTCAAGTTTTGCTAGGCTTTTACATAGGGAGCTATAAAACGCGAAAGTCTTAACTCTCCCGGGTTAAGAACAAGAACTTTTCGCAAGTTCGTATAATTGATCCTAGAGAGTCGTTTATCAAGGGAACTTTAAAATGCGATTTCTAAACTTGAAAAAGTATAAGAATTTGCAAGATCCTATAGGCGACTCGAAAACCCAAAACTTTGATTTAATAGGCTAAGCATCCACGAGTCTCATTCCTTGAGATTTTAAACTGTGGAGAACGAGAGATGATAGCGCCAATTATAAGTTTGGTATTCTTTCGTGAATTTATGTGAGTTAATTATAAGCCTATTCTCCCATCGCTTGTTAATAAATTTATCTGTAATAAATAAGGTTGTACGATTTGAAAAGTTACTTAGCTTCTAGCCTAAGATCGTTTAAAAGTTGCTCGGTATGGATTAGATTTCATAGCCAAGGCATAACTTATTGAAGCGGGATGCGAAGATTGGCGAGTCCAAAAAGGTCCTAACAAGACATGAGGGCTATATTTTGTTGCTAAAGATCCCAAGTGATGTGAAGAATCATTTATCGAAAATCAATATGAAGGATCGAGACACACGACGAAAAGCAAAAACTCCCCAAAAGTCATGGAGAAGTGTATCCGAAAAGACCCTAGCAAGGTATGAGGATAAATGAAGCCAAGTCCAAAAAGGAGGCGGATCGTTGTATATCAAAGTCCAAAATAAAGATTGGAGAAAAATGAAGAAGTCGTTAATCTCTCAAAACTTCAAGTGAAGAAATTCCATTATGAAGAGAAGACCATAATTTCATGAACGTCTCTCAAGGTTTAAAGTATGAAGTCGCTGCCAAATATCGGTCCAAGAAAGGTCTCAAATCGCGAAGCGAGTTATGCCAAGATATGAACTTTATGAGGTCCCGAGAAGCAGTTTTAAAAGATTTTGTCCTTTAGCTAACTATTGATTAAATCGTTCACTTTATTTTCGGCCTAAATAAACTATCAAAATAAGTCAACAATGCATCCTCGTGATCATTCAAGACAAAAATAAAATATAAGAGATACACCTAGGAATAAGGGAGTCTAAGTGAATAATTGGCCCACATGAGTTCGTGTTATAATAACAATGATCTCGTTTTTAAGCTTGGTTTGGAGAAAGTGAAAACTTGAGGATGATGATTATTCATGACATTTGCAAAACCCAAGGTATGCTTTTTGATTTCTTTACTTTGAATGTTTGTAATTATCTATCTCTTTAATAAAGGCCAACGTGGATTGATTATGATGAAAAATGTAAACGTGCTTTGTAACTAATGCATTGCATGAGGACATTACAATGGTCAAGTGTAGGGGATTTGATAGGTGTGTAAACACCCATCCTTTTTACCACTTAATTACAATAATAACCGGGCCAAAACGTGTATTTTATGTCTTTTATGTCGGAATTATGCGTGGTTTGTGTTTTTGTTGTGATTTAGGACGTAAAAGGTGAAAAGTGGAGAAAACACGGCAATTACGGGCTTTTATGGAAGAAAAAGATGAAAGACGAAGTCAAGAAGTCAAGAGTGCAAAAAGAACGGAAGTCCAAGACCAATTCTGAAGATTTATCGAAGAAAAAGTCAAAAGACGAAAGTTTACTTAAAGCCGAAGAACTCAAGTCTAATTTATTGAAGAATTACAAGACGAGTTCAAAGAAATCCCGAGCCAAAAGTCATTAAAGTCCAAGATTTATGAAGATTAAAGGCTTAAGGACTAATGGTGCAATTAAATGAAGATTGAAGGCTTGAGGGGCTTAATCATGCAACTAAGAAGAAATGAAGGAGGGGAGGAAGCATCCTAAGCACCCCTTAATCCTCCCCTATAAATAGTCATTAGGATTAATCTTTTCATTTTTGTTGGCTAATAGTGACAATTAGTTCTTCCACTTTTAATTACCTTGTCATTTAATTACTTGTCAAATTTAAATACTTGTCTTGCACCTTAATTACCATTTAATTTCAAGTAAGTGTTCTTTTAATTCTTGTCAATCTTTATCTTTATTGTTCATCTCTCATTCTATCTTTCTTAATCTTTGTTTTTCATGTTTATGTTCATGTTCATGTTCTTATTTTGATCAAAGTGGGTTTTGATTATCTTGATTAGTTTTGTTAGTTTTGTTGTTTTGGATTGTTTGTTTAGGATTAATAGTTGTTTATTTGTTAGTTTGATTTAATCTTGTGGTTGATTTAGATTAATTTTTATCTAGATCGTGTCTTTTTCTATTCCCTTGTTCTTCGGGGTGTTTGTTTCTGTTTCTGATCTTTCCAGGAGACGCAAGCCCAGCAGCATTCCGAATAAAGTTTTTTAAAAAAGCTTCTCATTCGGAATCTTCAAATATTCCGGATAAGACTGTTATTCCGGATCAAGGTTTTAGCCAAGAGGTTTATTCGGAATATTCAATATTCCGAATAGGCCAGGTATTCCGAATAGGCCAGGTATTCCGCATAGGGCTAATATTCCGAATTGGGCAGCTTATTCCGAATAGGAATTTATTCCGAATAGGGATTTATTCCGGATAGGCAAGAACATTCCGAATAGCAAGATTATTCCGAATAGGGCTGAGTATTCCGAATAGGAAGCTTACTCCGATTAGGGATTCATTCCGAATAGAGAGGATTATTCTGGATAGGTGACATATTCCGAGTAAGCCATTTATTCCGGATAAGGGTATGATTCCGGATAAGCTGATTTTCAGGTTTCTTTAATTCCAGTTTTTAATTTTCTGCTTTTAATTTCGAGCTTTATTTTTCGCGCCTTTTTTCTTACTTGCACTTTAAGTTTAATTGCCTTAGATTTATTTTAGCCGTGCCTTAGTTTTAAGTTTTAGTTGCGTTTTAAGTTTGCCTTAGTTAGATTTAAGTTTGCGTTATTTACTTTTAGTGCCCTTTAATTTCTCGTCACGCTTTTAAATACTTGCCTTTTATTTTAATTAGACCTAGATTTACTTTTAAGTCATTTATTTTAATTGTTTTGCACTTTTAAATACTACAACGACACAACTATTTGTTTCCACCAAAGAACGACTGAGTCACATAGTTAAACCAGATCAATTCGATTAGACACACATCATCGAATCTTTTTAATTAGGCAAAAATCTAGTTATCAGATTCCCCGGCGACATGTCGTCGGGAATGTATAAACTTGTTAATTTGAGTGTTAAACGTAAATCCAAACACTCGTTATGTTGCATATTTGATGAAAATAAACTGATAAGCTTATCAGAATAAGCTGTTTTCAAGCAGCTTATCCTGATAAGCTTATCGCGATAAGCTGTTTTCAAATAGCTTATCCTGATAAGCTTATCCTGATAAGCTGTTTGATAACAGCTTATCCTGATAAGCATACCGGGATAAGCTGTTTAATAACAGCTTATCCCGGTAAGCTTATTAGGATAAGTTGTTTGATAACAGCTTATCCTGATAAGCTTATTGGAATAAGCTGTTTGATAACAGCTTATCCTGATAAGCTTATCAGAATAAGTTGTTTGATAACAACTTATCCTGATAAGCTTATCAGAATAAGTTGTTTGATAACAGCTTATCCTGGTAAGCTTATCAGAATAAGCTGTTTGATAACAACTTATCCTGATAAGCTTATCAGAATAAGCTGTTTGATAGCAGCTTATCCTGATAAGCATATCAGAATAAGCTGTTTGATAACAGCTTATCTCGATTTATCTTGATAAGCTGTTTTCAAACAGCTTATCCTGCTAAGTTTATCGGGACAAACTGTTTGAAAGGAGCTTATCCTGATTGGCTTATCAGGATAAGTTGTTTGATATAAATGTTTTATTGGACTAAGCCTTAGGAATGTTTTAGGATTTTAGCGATTAATTTCGGAAAATTCCCGTCTGAAATTGATCAACCTATAGAAAACCCGTCCGAAGTTAATTTATTAGGAATTAACTTCGGAAAGTCCCCTGTTTGGGACTGCTTTTTGAATGTTTTGTCTCATTTAGGATATGAATGCGTATAACCGATTTAGTATTTGAGATGATTTCGACAGAGTTTCTCCTTTACTCCTACGAATATGTCTTTAAACACATATTTGGGGAGTTGAGGGGAAATGCTGCCGAAATTTTCTCAAATAGTAAATCAGTTATACGCATTCATATATGAGACGAAACATTCAAAGGGTGGGTTAGGATTGCCTTCCATAGTTGCACTAGGTGAAATACTATTTTCTATACTTGATAATTATATCTTTTAATAAATATTATTATATAATTATATACTTTATAAATAATAATTATATATTTTATAATTATTTTTTATAATTTGATATAATACATATTATTATTTATGAAATATATAATAATTATTTTTTAAAATTCCTTGTGTTAATTAAGTTGCATATAATAACTAAATGTATCGTTAAAACACAGTTATGGTACTCATTGATAAGAGTTGGACACGGTTAGAGCGTCATCAGCCAGAATTTATATTGGGTCTTGCCAGTTTTGTCAAGCATTCCAGGAAGTTTGTGAATCGTTTGAATGAGGTACCATGTCCATGCGAGCGTTGTCGAACAAGACTCCTGGTACATATTGACCTTCTTTCGAACCACGTTATGAAGTCCGGGTTTGACAACAGTTATACAACATGGGTACACCATGGTGAACCGACTCCTCCTACACCTACACCTCTTCCACCACCACCACCACCGCCACCACTGCCAATAATAGATAACACAAGACAACCTTTTATTAGTGACATGACATCGTTACTTGGTGATCTTACCTATATGCCTCCAGACTATATTCCTCCTCCACCTCCTCCCAACTCAAGTAACAGACGGACTCAAGCTAACGAGTTTGAAGAGTTATATCGCAGTGCCAATGAGCTGCTATACCCTGGTTGTGTAGAAGCGACTCGATTAGACTTTATGGAAAAGTTTACACATTATAAGGCCAAAGGTAAAATCACCGATACCATATTCAATGATATTCTAGAGTGGATGCAAACTATCTTTCCCCTAAGCAGAGGATTCAAGCTCCCACCGTCATACTATGTAATAAAGAAGACATTTAAAACGATCGGGTTAGGGTACGATTCGATACATGCTTGTGAACACGATTGTTGCTTATTTCGGGAAGGATACGTCGATTTGGATTTATGTCCGGTGTGTAATACAAGTAGATGGAAAGACACTAACACGCCGGGGAAGAAAGTTCCTAAGAAGGTGCTGTGTTACTTTCCGATCATTCCTAGACTACAACGTTTGTACAAGTCTAGTAAAAGTGCAAAGGATATGATTTGGCATGCTACTGGAAAGTGTACGGAGCCCGGTAAGATGCAACACCCGTGTGATGGTGCGGCTTGGAAGAAATTTGATGCCAAGTATGGTGATTTTGCAGCAGAACCAAGAAATGTTCGATTAGGGTTGGCTGCTGATGGTTTCAATCCATTCGGCAACCTTAGTCAGACTTACAACATGTGGCCGGTGATATTGACAACATACAACCTGCCTCCGTGGTTGTGTATGAAAGAGAGTTCTTTAATGCTGACGCTGTTAATTCCTGGCCCTAAATCCCTGGGCAAGGACATTGATGTTTACTTGAGACCTTTAATTGATGATCTAAAACTTTTATGGGATGGTGTGAGTACTATAGACCAAGCTACAGGCGAGGCATTCACCATGAGAGCGATGCTTTTATGGACCATCAATGATTTTCCGGCTCGAAGTAGTTTGTCTGGGTATAGTGGGCAAGGTTACAAGGCTTGCCCTACATGTAATGACGACAATCCATCTCTTCATGTGGCAAGCAAAATAGTTTATGTTGGCCACAGAAGATTCTTACCGCCCCGCCATAAATCCAGGTCTTCACGTTTATTCAATGGTAAACCCGAACACTAGCCCCGTCCTAGAACATTTACCATGGACCGGATTAACGATCAACACGCTTCACTGCCAAATCGACTGCCCGGTAAACATAAGAATTTTGGGGGTGTGAAGATAACACGCAATTTTCGTGTTGAGCCTAACTGGTCTAAACGGTCTATTTTTTACGAGCTTGAGTATTGGCCTTTTCTTTCACTAAGACACAATTTAGACATCATGCATATCGAAAAAAATGTGTTGGAGGCCATCCTGAACACTTTGTTGATGAATGACAAATATAAAGACACTGTCAAGGCAAGACAATACTTGGAAAAGTTGGGCATTCGAAAAAGCTTGTGGCTCACCCAAAGTAAAAACGGGAAGTGCAAGAAGCCTCAGGCTTCGTATTCCTTCACACCAGAGAACAGGAAAAAGTTTTGTCAGTACATCAAAAGTGTTAAACTACCAGATGGGTTCGGATCCAACTTCAAGCACAAAGTGACCGATAACGATACCAATATAACGGGCATGAAGTCTCATGACTGTCATATAATGATGCAACGTTTACTTCCTTTCGCACTTCAGGAATACTTGCCTGCTGAGATTGCAAGACCACTGATCGACCTATGTAACTTGTTTAAGCAACTCTGCTCTGCAACTTTAATAGTGGATGACATGTTTACTGCTGTAAAAAAGGTGGTTGACATTTTGTGCGATCTTGAGCTCATATATCCTCCTGATTTCTTTGACATTATGGTTCACTTGGTTATCTATTTACCTGATGAGGCCATTGAAGGCGGGCCTATCCGCCCCCGGTGGATGTATCCATTTGAAAGATACATGAAAGAGCTAAAAGGTTATGTACGAAATAAAGCTAAGCCAGAAGGTTCGATTGCGGAGGGTTATGTTGCACAAGAAGCATTGACTTTCTGTTCTAAGTATTTTCGGGATGATGTTACCACTAAATTTAATCGTCTCGACCGTAATGTTGACCCCCCCCCCCCCAACGTGTCAGTTTCAGGTGTTCCGATCGGTATGTAACCCGCTTGGGAAAAAAGTCGTATATTCCGTTCCCTTATCAAGAGTTCAAGAAAGTGGAATGGTATGTACTAAACAACAGTCCTGAAATCGACAAGTATATTTTCGAGTTCAAGAGGTACGCGTTTTTTATTTTATTTTGAAACTTCTTTTTCTTAACAATAGCGACTTATTCTAATACCATGAACGTTTTTCAGATTATATCCTGACAAAGACACGAAAAAAGAATTCTTCGCGTGGTTTGGGAAAATGGTAAACTTAGACTTATCTTGTGTACTTACCTGTAAAAAAATAATATTATTATAAATAGTTTTCTGTACCTAATCCTTTATTCCTCATAGATCCGTCAACATCAAGTAGACAATGACAAAGACCCATAGGTTATCCAAACCAGCGATTTATTCGCTTTGGCTTGTGGACCATCACCGCATCCAATCTCAATAAACTCTTGCATAGTCGACGGTGTGAGGTATGTCGTGCACAGTCGCGATGAACGTCGTACAACTCAAAACAGCGGCATTTGTGCGCCTGGCCCTGAGAACACAATGGCTTATGGTCAGCTTCAACAGATCCTCGTGTTTCGTTATTTGTCGTTCAGTGTTGTGTTGTTCAAAGTTAAGTGGTTCGACACTCGCCCCATATTACGTAAAAAAACGTCTTATCTATAGAAACAACATGACTCAACTCACCGACACAAGAGCTGAGTTTTGGAAAGATGAACAATACATTCTCGCAACACAAGTCAAACAAGTCTTCTACATTGAAGATAAGAACAAACCCCACTGGAAGGTCGTTGAACATGTTAATCATAAAAAGTTTTCCAATGGGGGTGTCATAGTGTCAGATGACGTTCCTGATATTATACATTTCGACAACTCATCTGATCTACCACTTTCCACTGATTTGAATGACTTGGGTGATGTGACCTTGAATATAGATGGCCACGAAACGGAGGTTGATGCACCGCCAAATATCATTGATGTTGATGATGAAGACGATGGTATTACTGATGATGAAGACGTCCCTCATGATTTAAGTGATGAAGAACGTGTGAATGATGATGATGGTGAAGAAAGAGTTTATTCCAGTGAAGAAGAAGATTGACCTTTAGTTGTAACTTGCAAAAGATACTTATTTGTTTGAATGAATGAATCTAATTGTTGTGAATTGTTTAAATGTGTATATTTATTTGGATGTGTTGTATTTGGATTTGTGCATGCTTATATTATTTTGTTCATGAATTTGTCTATGTTATGCTAATTATACTTGTACAGATGTCAGCAGATGTTGCAGGATCACACGGTGGTGACGGTGGTGGTGAGGATGAACCTCCTACGCCAAACATCCGCAGCGGTTGTTTTGCCTTATTTAGAAATAAAGGTAAGAATATTTGGATTATTGTAACACAATCATAAATTTGGTGCATATATATGCTGCTTGCCTTGAATTTTTATGACTTTGTCACTTACTTGATTTTTGCAGGCAAAGGCAAAAGAAAAGAAAATTTGGGCGGCAGAGAGGCCGGTAGAAAGACTCGGGGCATTACCCGATGTATCGATTTGTTGGAGGAAGTTGGTGAGCATGGCCCTGTCCCGATAGATTTTGAAGAAAAATCTTTCCGGCCTCGCGGCACGCATGCTCATCATTTAGCTAATTACATCGGGGATTGTATCAGGAGGCTCGTGCCACTGTACTACCCAAGTTGGAATGATGTCCCTGATGAGATCACGACGTTGGTTTGGGCGAACATAGAGGTCAGTTATCATTTTTATGTTCATAACATTATTGTGTTTATTTATTTAATGGTGTATATATTTAAATAATTTTTTTTTATTTATTTATATCATATAAATAAATAACAAATTTAAATAAATATACAAATTGTAACTTATTTATTTATATCATATAAATTTTATTAAATATATATAAAAAAATTCGAATAAATATAAAAAATTTTAAATAAATATATATTTGATGAGAATAATGTAATAAGCTTTTTCGGATAAGCTGTTTTCAAACAGCTGATCCTAATAAGCTTATCAGAACAAGCTGTTTGAATACAACTTATCTTGATAAGCCTATCAGAACAAGCTGTGAGAAAACAGCTTGTTCTGATATGCTTATCAGGATAAGCTATTTTCAAACAGCTTGTTCTGATATGCTTATCAGGATAAGCTGTTTTCAAACAGCTTGTCCTGATAAGCTTATCAGGATAAGCTGTTTTCAAACAGCTTGTCCTGATAAGCTTATCAGAACAAGCTGTTTTCAAAAAGCTTATGCTTATCAGGATAAGTTGTTTTTATTATAAAAAATTAAATAAATATATAAGCCATTAAATAAATAAACAAAATAATGAATAAATTATATCTCTAACTCTAACTCTGTGTTTGTTTTATTTGTTGTATATGAATGCAGGATAAGTTTAATTTGACGCCACACAAGAGTGATCATGATAGATGGTAGGGTATACGTGGCGGCATCAATCAAATGCTTACAAAGAGTTACAATTCTCGAAAAAATACGCTCAAGACAAAGCATTGGGTCCGAGACATCGATACCGACACGGTAGATATCGGCAGAGTCCACAGCGAGCGTCCAGAGGAAATTACTTCAGAGGACTGGGAAAAACAGATCGCACTTTGGAGTAATCCGGATTATGAGAAAAGATGCCTGACGAACTCCCAGAACCGGTCTAAGCAGAAGACGCCGAGTCGGCAGGGATCCCTATCGTTGGCACGCCTTCGAGACGAAGTGGTGAGAAATTCTATAATTAATTTACATACATATATGTCTTTGATTATATGTTTTGGTGTGTTGTGATTTTTTGTTTTGAATTTGCTTCATTCTATATATGCGTGTCTATGTATGTACAGACGCAAGCTGCAATTGAAGTTGATGTGCCACCCCCGACTGTCATTGATCACTTCTTCATTGCGCACACCGACTAGGATGGGAATTTTCCTTGCGATGCGGACCGCGTTATGTATGTAAGTATTTTTTTTTAAAATTAATTAATTAATTAATTTTTTTGGATATGCCTTGGTTTTTTACTATTCCCTGCCGATAAATAATGTACCAACCCGACTAATAAATAATATACTAACTATCGTTTGTTTTTGTCACTTCATTAGGAGGAGATGCTTGCGATGAAGGCTGTAGGCAAACATACGGACGACGAGATCAACCGTATCGTCCGAGGTGGAAAGCAGCAAGGCCACATGCCCGGTGTCGGTCAGATAGTGCCGTGAAGGACTGCTCACTATATTCCTCCTCCTCCTGCCATCGACCCACGGTTGGAACAAACGGCTCAAGTGTTTAACTTTATGAGAAGTGACAATAGGTTTGCCGATGCGTTCTCAGCATTTCTATCGGGTGGTGCTAGCGCTAGTGGCACGGGAGGCAGCGGTAGTGGCGCCGGTGGGAGTCGCACGGGAGGCAGCGGTAGTAGCGCCGGTGGGAGTGGCGGGAGTGGTAATGATAATGTCGACGGGTAGAATGGCAATAATGGTTAGTATGCTTGTCTTGTTTTTCCTACCTTAACATGCAAGTTTAATAATTGTAAACCCCGAATTGCAAGTTTAATAAGTGTAACTAGGAACTTTGTACTCAAGTTGTGACATATGTATTTGTATTGATCGAGAGGTTACATGTTATTGTGTTTTAGTACTAGATTCGTGGTAGATTTTTAGTATTTGTATCTTCAGGTTTTGTATTTGTATTCCCAGGTTTTGGTAGATTTTTTCCGGAAAAATCTGGAAACAGCCTGCTGTGCAGGCTGCTAAAAAAATGTCAAAGTTTCCCTGGCGACATGTCGCCAGGGAAACCATACACCCGCTTGACTTTCAGAAAAGTCGCCAGAGTTTCCCTGGCGACATGTCGCCAGGGAAACTTTGGCTCACTTGACTTTCTAAAAAGTCAGCCAGGTTTCCCTGGCGACATGTCGCCAGGGAAAATCTAGCACAACGTTGACTTGTCAACGCCAGGCGTTGACTTGTCAACGCTACGAATAGTTTCCCTGGTGACATGTCGCCAGGGAAACTCTAGCACAACGTTGACATGTCAACGCCAGGCATTGACTTGTCAACGCTATGAATACTTCCCCTGGTGACATGTCGCCAGGGAAAAGTGAGGTTTAATAATCATTTTTACTTAAGTTTGTTAATCAGCCAACTTTTCCCTGGCGACATATGTCGCCAGGGAAACTATCCCGCATCAAATCCAGCGTGGCACCAATTTTTGAACCAAAGAGTTGCGGGGCCCACTTAGTCGGCAGGGAAACCGTAATTAGTCGCCAGGGAAACAATCCCGCACCAGCCTTCCTTGGCGACGTTTCCCTAGCGACATGTCGCCAGGGATTCACTTTCCCTAGCGACATGTCCCCAAGGAAACGTCATGAATTTGGCCAGGGAAGGGGTCGAATATTGTAGTGATAGTTAAGAAAGTGACTACCAGCGGCAAACAACATGGATGGACAATTCAGGTATTTATGCATTTTACTATTTTGGAAATTAAGTTTTCATCAAAATCTATGTAATTCATTCATATTGCATATCTCTGGAATCCCAATAGAGTAACTGTGATGCAGTATCAAAAATCGTTTGCTTACATATAATTAGTTTCTGCTTTTGGAAGTATTATTGTATTGAACTCAGCCCGAGTAGTCTCATCTTGATGCTTATAACCATTATTTTCTTGAAGTATATACTATTTGATGAGCATACAATGATACAAAACTATCCTAATTCGATCTTTTGGTGGCTGATGAAGATAGGGCGGCACGATTTTGATTGGCTGCTCCCAAATATTGTCGGCCGACTTCCACCACATATGGTATTTTATATCACCATATCTTCTTAGATCATGATTTGGCTGCTCCCAAAGTTTCTTCTTTTATGCGACTAACATTTTACACCTTTTACTTAAATACGACTCTAAAATCATTTTATTTGTTTCGATCACAAGTATCAGCATTGCAGACGAAGCTCACAAAGGTTCATATTCAACTAATACACAACAAGGTGATCTTGACAATTCATACTAGCAACTAGAGCCAGTAAACACTTTTCACTGTAGCACGCGGCTAATTCCAATGCTTCTTCATCCACATTGATTCATTGATTTCATGAAACATGATATGAATTATTCCTTTAATGTAAGATATGCATATCTGATATATTTAGCTATACATTGACTTCCCTTATCGAGTGCTTGGACAATGTTTCCTAGGGTAGTTGACTTAAGCTTTTAACAAAAGCAAGTATCATTATGCAAACTTATTACTTATAACCTCTCGCTCCCGCAGGGGAGCGCGGGTTTACATTCTCGTTAATATTAATCTTTCAAACTAATATTAATTATATACTTTCCCTCTAAACACATTCTAACATCCCAAATCAGATTCAATCTCCCATGTTCTTGAGATAAACCCTAATTTTCCAGAAAATTAATTAGCCAAATTAGGTTAATTATCATTAGGGGTTGGTCAATAGAAAACACTCCCACATGCTGGAAAACGACCTCTCCCTACTCTTGTCCCCCCACCAGCCATCACAGGTCACGGGTTCTTGTACATATCCTGCCATTTTGACTAATTCAACGAGGCAAAACTATTTCTTGTCCTCCAAAACAAGATTAAAAGCTGAGATCACCTTTACAAGCTGGCAAATCACATGGTGCATATGTTGACCAAGATTGGAATACTTCTCAAAGGGCAAATTTGGACATTCTTTGTATTAGGGTTAGGTATTCTAGAAATTTTGTTTAAGTAGTATATAAATGGGTGACATGTACCCATTTATGTTGTTCTATTTTTTGTATATTTTTAATATTCTTGTAATTTAGTGAATTATTGAGATATATAAATTTTGAGTTCCGTTTTATTTAAAGTGTCTTTTAATTCTGCAAATTTACTTTTTAATGCACTTGTAATTTCATATTTTATCAAAGAATTTTCATTCAAAGAAATTTGGTAAAAGTTTTTTGAGATCCAATTTTGCATAAGTCTTGTTGAAACTTAAATGACAATTGAGGTTAGACTTACTTGTGGACGATTGTTATTTTCTGTCCATTTTAATTCTTGCAAAAAGGTTTTTCAATATCTTAAATTTTCTACTGTTTTCAATTTGAGGTCCATGAGTAAGCTTATATCACAATAAGCTAGCTTATTAGCTTTGTTTGCGATCATCTCTTGTTGCTTTTTGTTCATGTGTGCAGGATACAAGTAGAAGATATGGTCATTCCATCATACTTCTTTAAACTCTGTTGTAGATTGTCAACAAAGAAGCAAGTCACACATCTTTGCTTTTGCGATATATGCATCATGGATGTGAATTCCAGGCCGCGAATCATGATAGATTGCAAATTTGCAAGTGTAGGAGAGCTATCATCTGCATTCTGCTATTCATTTGGATATCTGCTGACAATTTTTGGTCATTAGACTTGTGTGATTTGTCTACTGTCTAGGCTTTATAATTATGTTATTTCTGTACGAATGGTGAGCATAACTCTAGATGATAATGTGAAGTGAATGACAAATAAATAATCCAAAAGTGGAAGTAAATGTAGTAAATTTTGATTTCAAAAATGACGGGATTGATCTTTGAGTGATTATCTTTTAGTTGCATCTTACAATCCTCTCTCTTTAGTTTTATTTCACTTTGTTGTAGATGAGAATTCTATTATGTTCTTTATCCACATGTCCTACTTTCGGATCCATTGTTCTTTTTATCTGGTTATTTTGAAAATTTAAACATTGAAGGAAAAGTGCTAGGGCTATGGCGTGCTTTTAGACTACCTAGTGCCCAACATTAACATTTCAAGACAGTGATTTTCCTTCTAGTCTAGGTTAAGGGTGTAAGATTTAACCTTAAGACTATCATGTGACTTAATTGTTGCGAATGGACAGTATAATAAAATAGGGTCAATTTAGAAATTATTGTCAAATGATGCAGGCCAAGCTTGTGCATCAGTTGCAAATTCTAACTTGAATTTTAGGGGTATTTGTTTTAGCTTACTTGGCGAGCTTATTGAGAGCTCGTCATTATAATGGCTTTTCAGTTAAGCTAAAAATGGAAAACACCCTTTTAGCTTACTTGGCGAGCTTATTGAGAGTGTAAGCCCATAAGCTTGTTTCTAATGGCTTGTGAGCTCATCATTATATCATAGCTTAAATAAAGTCAAGTTGATCAGCTCATGGCGTGCTTTTTAGTTAAGCTAAAAATGGCAAACACTCTTTTAGTAGTTAGTAGCTATGTTAAGCCTAGTGTTTTTCTTTTGGGTAGCTATAACCATTGTGTTTTCTACTAATTCACTGTTTCCGTACATTACTGCACAGTAGAGTAACTGTTTGGTACGCTTTTTGTTAACATATCAGAAAGACCTGTGGACAAAAGAAACACATAAAGGCTGCTTGGGGTTTTGTCTTACTCAACCATTTGGTTTGGGGGCACAATGGTATATGTAACTTGATAAA
The DNA here is from genome assembly GCA_025667525.1 of Glebionis coronaria. Classification (NCBI taxonomy): domain Eukaryota; kingdom Viridiplantae; phylum Streptophyta; class Magnoliopsida; order Asterales; family Asteraceae; genus Glebionis; species Glebionis coronaria. The sequence goes on along the minus strand of CM046878.1, from coordinate 18,198,933 downwards.
GAGAATTACGATCCTAGGATTAAGAATGATGTGTGGTTTCGCTATTATGGAATTTTTCTGGTTTTTGCTGCATTCAAGGACATTAGCGTGGTATTGGGGAACACCACATCTGTTCTTTTAATACGATGCATCATGGACATTTGCTGACATTTTTTGGTCAGTATGTAGGCTTGTGTCTACTATCTAGGCTCAGTAATTGTCTTAGTTCTGTATTAATGGGGAGCAAAAAAATAATGCAAAAGTGGAAGTAAATTTAGTTATGTTTTGAAAAATTTTACATTGAAGGAAAAGTGTCAGTGGTATGACCTGCTTTTAGACTACCCATTGCCCTGATTAATATTTAAAGACAGTAATTTTCCTTTGTTAAGAATACATCACGCATTAGGTTCGTTATGATAACATGCTTTACCATGTGATAATGGAATTTGAGCAGCAGAACTGATGATTTTCATTGACAAATTGTGGATAGGATTGTTCATGCACTTTCAGTTACGGTTTCTAACTTAAAAGTTACTTGTTCGTAATGTTATATTGCCATTTACTCATCTAATAACGAAAACATGTCTTTTAAATCCAGTTTATGAGCAATGAAGCAAAAAGTATCTATCTTTTCTTACGGTTGGTCCATGTGTCTACAGAACTCCGAAATTGTGATCCAAAAAGTGCCCAAAAAGAGTTCATCTAAGACATCCAAACAAACGCTAAAGAAACCAACCCTGTGAAGGAAAAACATCTTCGACACCAAAACCATCGGACAGGAAATCGATGAATTATTTTCAAAATAAAAAGAAAGGAACCTGAGCAGCACAAGACCAAAAAAACAGATAAAAGAATGCGTAAAGATTTAAAAGATTTCGAATCAGTGCTTCGAAGGGAGAAACCGAGTAAGACTGGAGGGTATAATGTGGATATGTTTGAAATCCAAAAAACCGATAGACCCAAGAAGAAAACTGGATGGTCTAGTGATTTATTGAGAAGAAGAGTTAGGGTTTCGTAAGCTAGATGCTGAAGGTATCCGATTATGTCCTTTTGACTGCAACTGTTGTTTATAATCATATGTTAAACTGAGACTTTTAAGTTAACGACAGTTTTGACTTATGGGATTCAATTACTTCTGCAATATTGATCTATTTTAACTTATTGTACTAAACTACTTATACCTATCGCGAAAGGGCATCATCTTTTTTTTCGGTAAGCATTGATTGTGAATCGAACACTGACTTGTTGTCAAAGCTTCAATGTTCTTTTATCCGGTTTGCTTTTTGCTTATGGCTTACTTTAGTTTCGGGCTTATGTTTCCTAAGCTCACTTTTTTGGCTTATTTTGAAAGTTTTCGGCTTATATAAGTGTAAGGTATCCCCATGTGAAGGTTCAGCAGGAACTAGGGCTGCAAACGAGCCGAGCTGAGCTCGAGCTCAACATGGCTCGGGCTCGGCTCGAAACATAAAATAATGGACTCGAGCTCGGCTCGATAGCTCGTCGAGCTTTTACCTTCAAAGCTTGAGCTCGGCTCGATTAGGATTCGAGCAAAGCTCGAGCTTAGCTTGAAAAGCTCGAAATTACATATACGAAACAAATATATCATTATTGTTTACACACCACCATAAATTCTATGTATGTACTAAACTATGATAACGACTATTAATAAATTATTTAAGTTTTTATACAGTTACTCTTGATAATAAGGCTAATACTTAAATGAACGTTTTCCTACTTATATAAAAATATATTTATACTAAGGCTCGAAAAAGCTCGATAGCGGCTCGAGCCAAACTATCAAAAGCTCGAGCTCGGCTCATTATATGTTTCGAGCCATACTATTGGGCTTGGGCTCGGGCTTGAGCTCGATAAAAGCTCGGCTCGATCGAGTCGAGCTTGAGCTCGAGCTCGAATAGCTCGATAAAAGCTCGGCTCGTTTGCACGGAACCATCCATCGTAATTGGATTGTTCCATATTGATTTTGCTGTTGTCATTCTTATCAGATTTACCATTGGAACTTGGAAGTAAATTTGTTATTGATACACATATAGGATCAAGAATTTGTGTAATGCTAATGTCTCTTAGGCGTTGACAATACACCACTTTCTTGGGTTCAACGACTCAAGATCTGTACATAGGTGCCGGTCGCGGGTTGCACTATCTTCACACTCGTACATGGATTGATATTGGTTGATAACCGTGGAGGTTTGGTGGGTGACGCTGGTGATGAACGGTGGTGGTGTTCCTGAAAGATTAAAGTGAGGAAGAAGATAACAAATGATGTAAAAAGTAAAGTGGGGACGAAAACGAGGGTATATAAGTCATATCATAGGCACTAACGACAAAAGTGTTAACTTTAACGTTTCAGGGGTTTTTCGCACAAAATGCGAAAGTTCAGGGGCGTTTTTGCACCACCTTTCGTCTCGGGGGGTTTTCGCATTTTTACAATATTCAAGGGAAAAGATTTGAAGTTTACCCTTTATAAATATTTCAAACTAAACATCAATCCATCACTAGGGTTTTAGTTTGTCGACAAACTAACAACAATGGCCGACGAACCACTATACAACAACAACAAACGCAAGTACGATGACCCTCCACCACCACAGGTGTTTGGTTTCTCCGACGTGCCGTCTTACAACAACGTTCGTCCGCCCTTGGATGAGATCCAGATTGCTAAACAAAAAGCTCAAGAGATTGCTGCTCGTTTGCTTAACACTTGTGATGTCAAACGACTTAAGTTTGATGATACGTATAACGATAGCCGCGAACCAAAAGACAAACAAGTTATAATATTCTATCGTAATAAGGATTCAAAAACCTTTTGTTTACACACGATTGAATATGATACTATTACTAATCATGCTTTGATGGCGAGAAGTTACCCAGTTTTTGAGTTTGTGGGCAAGAATCGTTGCGTTGTTTGTTCGTGCAACGGGCTTCTCTTAATCAAGACTTATAATGATCAAATATTTACCACCGGATTCACTGTGATTAATCCTATAAACAAACAATGTTACGAGCTGCCAAGGTTAACATTACGTAGTAATGGAGAGTCATGTGGGCTTTGTTTTGATTCCTCCACCAACACTTTTAAGATGGTGTGTGTTTTTCCCAATAGAGAGTACCCTTATGATCCATGCAGCATGGTGAGTAAAGTCATGGTGCATGTATTTGGCACTAACGCATGGCGAGATATACCTCAAGGTCTGTTGTATCGCATATATGGTAAAGGTGTATTTGCGGCTAATGGTTGTTTGCATTGGTTGGCTGGCTATGCAACTGGTGGAAGACAAGGAGTATTATGGTTTGATGTTAAAAATGAGGAATTTGGGTTGATTCAAACACCCAAGACAATAAGTAAGCCTTCTGAATGTGATATCTCTCCCATATACGATCACTTGGTAGATTTAGACGGACAAGTTGGATATTTTGTTCATGAAACAAGCGACGTTTGGGTATTGAACCACAAGAAAGAATGGGTGCTACACTGTAATTTGAAAAAGTTCATAAATTTCCGCATGGCATCGTAAAGGTTTTGGGCAGTCTAAACAAAGATGGGGACATATTAATAAAATTCTTTGGAAAGAAATTATTCCACATTTACAGCCTGAAAGAAAGATTTTTACGTGAAGCACGTTTCGATGGTTTGGATTGGGAAGATTTATCTGCAATGGATATAGTTATGTTTTGATAGGTGTGAAACACCCATCCTTTTACCACTTAATTCTGGCTAAAACGAGACCAAAACGCGTATTTAATATCATTTGTTTGGAATTATGCGTGGCTTTTGTGTTTATTGTGTTTTCAGAGCCAACCGGATGGATAATGGAGAAAACATGGGATTGCACGGGTTTTACCGAAGAAAAAGACTCAAGATGAAGTCTATTGTCCAAGAGATGCAAAAGATTTGAAGTCACTGGGCCTATTCGAAGATTTATCGAAGAAAAGGACCAAAGATGGAAGATTTACATAAGTCGAAGAAACTCAAGTCTATTAAACGAAGAAATTAAAAGACGAGTTGAATTTAATCGACGACAAATCCCGAATTAGAATCGAAAACGTCAACTTTTCTGAAAAGACGAGAAGACAAGAAGAACGGGAGAAAGCCCACTCACCAACCAAAGGGAACACCTATATAAAGGGTTCCCCTCACACTTTTTATTCAGTTTTTTTTCATTCCCCATCTTTTTCTCCCTTTCTGTTCGTAGTCATCACCAACACCACTAGGGTGTTTGGTGATTTTGATTTTCATTTTTTCAACCGAGAGTTCCAACCGAGAGTTCCAAGTTGGAGACAAAGTTTTACTCTTTAAATCTCGGTTGAAAATCTTTTTGGGCAAGCTAAAATCTCGTTGGTCCGGCCCATTCACCATTGCCCAAATGTTTCCATATGGTACTCTCGAGCTCGCTCAACCTAATGGACCTAATTTTAAGGTGAATGGCCAACGAGTGAAGTTGTACTTTGGTGAGGACATCTCTAAGGAGATGATTCCATCCCTCACCACGTTCCCCATGAACTAATTTTGGGTCGAGTCAGGCTCGTGACTCGGTTATCAAAAACAAGCGCTCCTCGGGAGGCAGCCCGAGTATCTATCCTTTTTTGTTTAACCTCCTAAGTGTAGGGGGACCTCTATAGGTTCTTTGTATTTGTGTGGTGATGTGATTACAGGGATAAATGCACTCTTGGAATCTTTGAAGAACCGTGCTCCCGTGTTATCCGAAATCCGGTTCTATCTCTCAACTATCGTGATTCAATTTTCTTCATACTCACATTTGAAATTGATCACTTTAGTCGTCTCTTCCTTAACTTGATTTAACCAACGTGCACAATGTCATAAGTGTAGGGGAGACTTTTTCCCACATGCTTAAACATTAAGGACAATGTTTATCTTAAGTATAGGGGGGACTTCTATCGAAGTTTTAAGTGGACTTTTCCATGAAAATGCCTTCATTTAACCGGAAAATCATCTTTTTCAACATTTTTCAAATTTTTTATTAACTTTGGCCATTTAGTCGTAATTTTTAAATTTTTATCGTTGCTTTCATATGTATATATTCCGCAATAAAGTCAAAAATATTAATAAAGTGGTGTAGCTAGTTTAGAAATCTTTGACATATTAGGCCTGTTGCGATTATTTTGACTCAACCCGAATAGACTTATCCAAGTTTATTCTAGCTAGTATCCTTAACCATGTAGACCTTAATTGGTTTATTAGGCTAAGCATCCACGAGTCTCATTACTTGAGATTTTAAATTGTGGAGGACGAGAAATGATAGAGTCAATTATAAGTCGATACTCTTGCACAAGCTCACTTGGTGTAATTATTTGCCTATTCTCCCATCACTTGCTAATAATTTATCTGCAATAAGTAAGGTCGTACGATTTGAAAAGTTACTTAGCTTCTAGCCCAAGATCGTTTAAAAGTTGCTCGGTAATGATAAGAGTTCATAGCCAAGGCATAACTTATGAAGCGGGGCGCGAAGATTGGCGAGTCCGAAAAGGCCCTAACAAGGCATGAGGATTCAATCTTATTGCTAAAGATCCAAGGTGATGTGAAAAGCATTATTCCCAAAATCAATATGAAGGATCAAGACTCACGACGAAAAGCAATCAACTCCCGTAAAGATCATGGAGAAGTCTATCCGAAAAGACCCTAACAAGGTATGAGGATAAATAGATCCAAGTCCGAAAAGGAGGCGGATCGTTGTATCTCAAAATCCCAATTAGAGATTGAAGAATAATCATGAAGTCGTGGTCAACAAAGTTGGAGAACCCCTCAAAAGTCTCCAAGTGAAGAAACTCTATTAACGATGAGAAGACCATTATCTCAAGCACGTCTCTCAAGATATGAAGTACATGCCAAATATCGGCCCGAGAAAGGTCTCAAATCGTGAACCGAGTTATGCCAAGATATGAACTTTTTGATATCCCGAGAAGCAGTTTTAAGAGATTTTGTCCTTTAGCTAACTATTGATCAAATCGTCCTACTTTGCTTTCAGCCTAATAAACTATCGAAATAAGTCCAAAAATGCATCTTCATGATCATTCTAAGACAAAACTAAAATATAAGAGATACACCTAGGAATAAGAGAGTTTAAGCATATAATTAATCCATGTGTGTAAGTGTTTGATTTGCTAACTTATAATAACAATGATCTCGTTTTTAAGCTTAGTTTGGGGAACGTGAAATTTGAGGGTGATAATCTTCGCAGCACCAAAGCCCTAATGCAAGTCCTTGATCTCTCTGCAAGTTATTTCCATGTAGCTATTTTCAAGTGAAAATGGTTTTCTATCTTTTTGTTACTTTGAAGTTTTAATTTCTCTTAGTACTTTAATTTTTGTTTAGTAGTATTTCAATAAGGCCAAGGTTGATTGATTATGAGAAAAGTGTAAATTTGCTTTATCACTAAGCATTGCATGAGGGCATGACAATGGTTAAGTGTAGGGGATTTGATAGGTGTGAAAACACCCATCCTTTTACCACTTAATTCTGGCTAAAACGAGACCAAAACGCGTATTTAATATCATTTGTTTGGAATTATGCGTGGCTTTTGTGTTTATTGTGTTTTCAGAGCCAACCGGATGGATAATAGAGAAAACATGGGATTGCACGGGTTTTACCGAAGAAAAAGACTCAAGATGAAGTCTATTGTCCAAGAGATGCAAAAGATTTGAAGTCACTGGGCCTATTCGAAGATTTATCGAAGAAAAGGACCAAAGATGGAAGATTTACATAAGTCGAAGAAACTCAAGTCTATTAAACGAAGAAATTAAAAGACGAGTTGAATTTAATCAACGACAAATCCCGAATCAGAATCGAAAACGTCAACTTTTCTGAAAAGACGAGAAGACAAGAAGAATGGGAGAAAGCCCACTCACCAACCAAAGGGAACACCTATATAAAGGGTTCCCCTCACACTTTTTATTCAGTTTTTTTTTCATTCCCCATCTTTTTCTCCCTTTCTGTTCGTAGTCATCACCAACACCACTAGGGTGTTTGGTGATTTTGATTTTCATTTTTTCAAGAATCTTGTAATTTGATCTTTCTCTTTTGTTTGTTAAAACCTTAATCAATCAATATCATCTTTCATTTCATCTTGTTCATCGTTCTTCTTTTTGATTCCAAGTCTTAAAGTTTATTTTGTTGATTTGATCTTTAAAAGTTATTGGGTTCTAAGTTTTTATTGATGGGATTTGTTGTTATTGGTTAATATATGATTCGTGTTTAGATTTATTTAAGTTTTGGTTTAAAACTTGTTGATTTTTGGCTTAAAATAGAGTTCCCCTGTTCTTCGGTATTCTACTGTTCTTGAAGTATTCCCAGGTTCCGGATGAACACAAAGTTCCGGATGAACACAAAGTTCCGGATGAACAAAAAGTTCCGGATGAACAAAGGAAGTTCCGAATGAAAATGTTTTATAAAATTTCCGAATGAATTTTCTTTTCAAAAGTTCCGAATGAATTTTAAAAGTTCCGAATAAATTTTCTTTTCAAAAGTTCCGAGTGAAGTTCCGGGTGAAAGTTCCGAATCAACTTCCGAGCCAAATCTTCCGAACAAAGTTCCGGATCAACTTCCGAACGAAGTTCCGGACTAACTTCCGAACCAAGTTCCGGGTGAAGTTCCGAACAAAGTTCCGAGTGAAGTTCCGACCAAAGTTCCGAATCAATTCTTTCGAGTAAAGTTCCGAACAAAGTTCCGGATCAAAACTTCCGAACCAAGTTCCGAGTGAACTTCCGAATCAAGGTCAAATTCCGAATCAATTTTCTTTTGAGCATTTTTAAGTCTTACTTACTGTTTCTTCATTTTATATTTATATTTTAATTTTAATTCTAGTTTTATTAATTGTTATTAAATTAATTGCTTGCAATTTAAGTTTTAATCTTAATGCATTTAAACCTTTTAGTAGATTAGAAAACCAACCCCCTTTTAGTAACCAAGAACAATCATTCCACTTAGAACCGAGATCAATTCGAGAGGATATCGAGAGAATTTAGAACCCATTGAAAATCACTAGTATTAAATGGCGCCGCTGCCGGCTCTTCTCGTTAAGATCAACAGTTTTTTGTGAGAACTTGGATTTTGGGATCCGTTCACCGTGAACTTTACTTTTTCATAAAAAATTTCAAAAACACAAAAAAATATAAAATTTTCAAAAAATCCTAAAAATTAAAAAACATAAAAATCAAAAATATTTTTGCTTTGTTTTTGCCTTGTTAGTACTTTTGCAGGTGCATGCGTACACGATCAACGTCTTATCAAGAGCCCGAGCCTCTCGAAGACTTAGACATGGCCGGTGTACAAAACAACAACAATAACCCACCTCAAAACAACAATAATAACAACAACAACAATGAGCCTCTACCGGATAATCGCCCGATGATTGAACTTCTGCAAGCTCATGTAGATGGCAACACTGATCCAATTGTTATACCCGCGATTCAAGCCAACAATTTTAAGCTCAAATGCGGCTTTATCCAGATGGTCTCTGCTCAACCATTCTTGGGGCGTACCATTGATGATCCACATGACCACATCAAGAGATTCTTGCAACTCACCAATACGGTCAAATTCAATGGTGTTCCACAAGAGGTAATCCGTTTACAACTTTTTCCCTTTTCTTTAGAGGGACAAGCCCGGCATTGGCTTGCTAAGGAACCGCCACAGAGTATTCTTTCGTGGACGGATTTGGAAACCAAGTTTATCAATTACTTTTTCCCACCCTCTCGTACTACCGCTTTGCGGAATGACATTATCAATTTTGAACAAAAGTACGATGAGTCGTTTAGTGAATCTTGGGATCGTTTTAAAGATCTTTTAAGAAAATGCCCACAACATGGTTTTACCAAAGTGCACCAAATTAACACTTTTTACAATGGTTTAAGCATGAATGACCAAGATTCACTAAACAGTGCCTCGGGGGGTAATCTTTTGGCTAAGACTTCCAATGCTGCTTGGGATATCATTGAGAATAAGTCTCGTGTGCAAACCAAGAGTGTTCAGACCAATGTTGCTAGTGCTAGTACTAGTGATAGCGATAAGCGACTTGACAAAATCACTGCGCTTCTTGAATCGCTTGCTACCCAAACCGCCAGCAACACCAACAGCATCAACACTAGAAACGCTAAAGACGCTCAAGTCAATGCTGTTAGCCAACCATGCGAGATATGCGGGGGTCCTCACTCTTACACCACTTGTACTGCCACGCAAGACTACCCTTCTGAAAATGTGAATGCAGCTTATGGCACCTATCCTCAACCTGCTTATCAAGCTCGACCTCAAGGTGACCGCAACTTGCTTAGCTACCGCTCTAACAACTATCTCTCACCACCTGGTTTTCCTCCAAACAACCCAAACCAACAACAAAACCTCAATCACCCTCCTCAACAACAACAACCACCTCGTACACCATACATACCACCTCACAAACAACAACAACCACCTCAAAGAAACAACCAAGTTTACCAGCAACCTGCTTATCAACCACCCGCATACAATGCTCCTCCCAACCAACCCACCGCTTTACATCAAGAAGTGGAAACCTACATGAGGACTAACGATGTGATCGTGGGAAATCTTCAGCGAGAAGTGCTTAACCTGAAAGCAGACCTGGTGAAACAAGGGAACGATCTGAGAGCTGACATGAGAAACACTTTGGATAATCAAACGAATGACTTAAAGAACATGATGGCTAGTTTCTTCCAAGGTAATCAACCCTCTTCTTCGGGTACTCTTCCGAGTAACACCGTTGCGAATCCAAGAGGGGAGATGAAAGCAATCACTACTCGCAGTGGCAAAGGTACCAAGGAACCCGAGCTTCCTATACCTCCACCGGTGATTGTGACTAAGGAGAACGAGCCACCTGCTCCCATTCCTCATCCTTCTACTTCCCCAATTTCTCCACCTCTTACTTCTACCCCTCCTCCACCCAAGGATGTGAGTGATACTTCGATCCCAAAGCCTTCCTCTTCTTCCGATATACCTTATCCATCTAGGTTGAGGAAAGAGAAGCTCAAAAGCAAGGACGATATTCAGGTTTCGAACTTTCTTAAAATGTTCAAACAATTGAATTTTAACATCTCCTTCGCTGAGGCTCTAGCTCACATGCCCAAGTATGCAAAAATGTTTAAAGATCTTCTGAGTGACAAGGAAAAGCTTCTTGATATTGCCAACACCCAACTTAATGAGAATTGCTCTGCAGTGCTCTTAAGGAAATTGCCTACCAAGCTTGGTGATCCGGGTCGTTTCTTAATCCCTTGCAATTTCCCGGGAGTAGAGAATTGCATGGCCCTAGCCGATCTAGGTGCCAGTATTAATCTAATGCCTCTAAGCGTTTGGAAGCAATTATCTCTCCCTGAGCTAGTTCCCACCAAAATGACTTTGGAATTAGCTAACCGTACGGTTGCTTATCCAGTGGGGATAGCCGAAGACGTCTTTGTAGGAGTCGACAAATTCACTTTTCCTGCCGATTTCGTCGTCTTCGACTACGATATGGACCCTCGTGTTCCCTTGATCGTGGGTCGTCCATTCTTGAGGACCGGTCGCACTCTCATCGATGTTGAAGCCGGTGAGCTTATCATGAGAGTGGGTGACGATAAAATCGTCTTCAACATGGGAAAGTTGTCTAAACAACCTTATTCATACGAGAGTGTTAATTGTATTGACGTTCTGGATGAGGCTTGTGAAGAACACTTTAATGATGCTTGTAAAAATATTCCTACCTCTCTTCCCAATGTTGAAACCGTTTCCTCTATTGATTCATCACTGTCTCTATTTGGAGAAAGTGATTTGTTTTGGAAAGATCTTGAAGCCACCATGGGAGATGTGAACTTAGCTAATGATGATCCTCCCATCGATGGGGATGAAGACATGCATTTCTTTGAAAACCTTCTCAACGAAGACAATCTTTCTCCACCATCTCCCACGGTTATTGCTATCGATACTCCGACTTTGAAAACGCCTCCCATCGAAAATCCTCCGGATTTAGAACTGAAGGAGTTGCCGCCCCATCTCGAGTACGTGTTCCTCGAAGATAAGAAGAAGTCGCCCGTCATCATCGCAAAGGACCTAAAGGAAGAAGAAAAAGCCCGACTTATCGCCGTGTTGAAGAAGCATAAAAGCGCTATCGCTTGGAAAATCTCCGACATTCGTGGAATTGATCCTCACTTCTGCACACACAAAATTCTCATGGAGGACGACTTTAAGCCCACAATTCAAAGCCAACGAAGGGTGAATCCAAAAATACATGAAGTCATCAGAACAGAGGTTATCAAACTTCTTGATGCGGGTATGATTTACCCTTTTTCGGATTCACCATGGGTTAGTCCAGTCCATTGTGTGCCTAAGAAAGGCGGCATCACCGTTGTGCCCAATGCAAACAACGAGTTGATTTCTACCTGTCTCGTTACTGGGTGGAGAGTTTGTATAGACTACCGCAAACTCAATGATGCCACGAGAAAGGATCATTTCCCTCTACCTTTTATGGACAAAATGCTTGAACGATTAGCAGGTAATGAATATTACTGCTTTCTTGATGGTTTCTCGGGTTATTTCCAAATACCCATCGATCCCTAAGATCAAGAGAAGACAATATTCACTTGTCCCTATGGCACATTTTCTTACAAAAGAATGCCTTTTGGCTTATGCAATGCCCCCGGGACTTTCCAAAGGTGCATGTTAGCTATCTTCCATGACATGGTTGAACAAACCATGGAAGTCTTCATGGATGATTTCTCGGTTTTTGGGGATTCCTTCTCTTCTTGACTTGCCAATTTGGAACGTATGCTTAAGCGGTGCGAAGACACTCGCCTTGTTCTGAATTGGGAAAAATGCCATTTTATGGTAAAAGAAGGCATTGTGCTAGGACACAAAATCTCTAACGACGGTCTTGAAGTCGACCGTTCTAAAGTAGATGTCATAGCCAAATTACCTCCACCTTCAACCGTGAAGGGTGTGAGAAGTTTTCTGGGTCATGCGGGCTTCTATCGTCGATTCATTCAGGATTTCTCTCAAATCGCTCGCCTGATGACCCACCTCTTGGAAAAAGATACTCCTTTTATCTTTTCCAAAGAGTGTCTTGAAGCCTTCAACTCGCTTAAGGATAAGCTAACTAAGGCACCCGTCTTGGTTACCCCTAATTGGGAGCTTCCCTTTGAGTTGATGTGCGATGCTAGTGATTTTGCTATTGGAGCGGTTCTGGGACAAAGAGTGAACAAACACTTCCAACCAATCCATTACACTAGCAAGACAATGACGGGGGCTCAATTGCATTACACGACAACCGAAAAAGAGCTTTTAGCTGTTGTCTATGCCTTTGAAAAGTTCCGCCCCTATCTTGTCCTTTCCACCACAATCGTTTACACCGATCATTCCACGTTGAAGTACTTGTTGACAAAGCAAGATTCCAAACCAAGACTCCTTCGCTGGGTTTTGCTACTCCAAGAATTTAAAATCGAAATTCGCGATAAAAAAGGAGATGAAAACCTAGCCGCGGATCATCTCAGTAGACTTGAGGATCCTTACCAAGGGGATCATCCGAACAAAGAAATCAATGGTTCTTTTCCCTTGGAGACCTTAATGTCTATCAACTCGACTTCTGATGAAACCCCGTGGTTTGTGGACATTGCAAACTACTTGGCGAGTGGAATTCTCGTTGACGGGTTAACATCCCAGCAAAAGAAAAAGTTTTTCAAAGACATTAAGACTTACTTTTGGGATGACCCGTATCTATTCAAACAATGTGCCGACTTGATTATTCGCCGATGTGTTGATGGACCGGCAGCTTTAGAAATCCTTGACGCTTGCCACAAAGGACCCACCGGTAGTCACTTTGGTCCCAACTACACCGCCAAAAAAGTGTTTGATTCGGGATTTTATTGGCCCACCATCTATCGTGACGCTCACGATATGGTTAAACGATGTGATGCTTGCCAAAAATAAGGCAAGATCACACATAAAGATGAGATGCCTCAAAATTTCATACAAGAATGTGAAATCTTTGATGTTTGGGGTATCGACTTTATGGGGCCATTCCCTTCCTCTAAAGGAAACAAATACATCCTTGTAGCCGTTGACTACGTTTCAAAGTGGGTTGAAGCCAAAGCTTTACCTACTAATGACGCAAGGGTGGTTTGTAACTTTTTGAAATCGCTATTCGCTAGATTCGGTGTGCCTCGTGCCATTATTAGTGATCGTGGGACTCATTTTTGCAATGACCAATTTTCTAGAGTCATGGCTAAGTACGGTGTAAATCATCGTCTTTCCACAGCCTACCACCCACAAACTAATGGCCAGGCTGAGATATCCAACCGAGGATTAAAGCGAATTCTTGAAAGAACCGTGGGAGAGCATCATGCCTCATGGGTTGATAAACTTGATGATGCTTTGTGGGCTTTTCGTACTGCATACAAGACTCCGATTGGTTGTACACCATATCGTCTCGTGTACGGGAAAGCATGCCACCTCCCCATTAAGTTGGAGCACAAGGCTTACTGGGCCTTGAAGTGGGCCAATTTTGATATCAACAAAGCCGGTGACCTACGCAAGATCCAACTCAATGAGCTGAATGAACTCCGTAATGAGGCTTATGAAAATTCTTTAATCTATAAGGAGAAGACTAAGCTCATTCACGACTCCAAGATTAAAAACCGAGAGTTCCAAGTTGGAGACAAAGTTTTACTCTTTAACTCTCGGTTGAAAATCTTTTCGGGCAAGCTGAAATCTCGTTGGTCCGGCCCATTCACCATTGCCCAAATTTTTCCATATGGTACTCTCGAGCTCGCTCAACCTAATGGACCTAATTTTAAGGTGAATGGCCAACGAGTGAAGTTTTACTTTGGTGAGGACATCTCTAAGGAGATGATTCCATCCCTCACCACGTTCCCCATGAACTAATTTTAGGTCGAGTCAGGCTCGTGACTCGGTTATCAAAAACAAGCGCTCCTCGGGAGGCAGCCCGAGTATCTATCCTTTTCCGTTTAACCTCCTAAGTGTAGGGGGACCTCTATAGGTTCTTTGTATTTGTGTGGTGATGTGATTACAGGGATAAATGCACTCTTGGAATCTTTGAAGAACCGTGCTCCCGTGTTATCCGAAATCCGGTTCTATCTCTCAACTATCGTGATTCAATTTTCTTCATACTCACATTTGAAATTGATCACTTTAGTCGTCTCTTCCTTAACTTGATTTAACCAACGTGCACAATGTCATAAGTGTAGGGGAGACTTTTTCCCACATGCTTAAACATTGAGGACAATGTTTATCTTAAGTATAGGGGGGACTTCTATCGAAGTTTTAAGTGGACTTTTCCATGAAAATGCCTTCATTTAACCGGAAAATCATCTTTTTCAACATTTTTCAAATTTTTTTTTAACTTTGGCCATTTAGTCGTAATTTTTAAATTTTTATCGTTGCTTTCATATGTATATATTCCGCAATAAAGTCAAAAATATTAATAAAGTGGTGTAGCTAGTTTAGAAATCTTTGACATATTAGGCCCGTTGCGATTATTTTGACTCAACCCGAATAGACTTATCCAAGTTTATTCTAGCTAGTATCCTTAACCATGTAGACCTTAATTGGTTTATTAGGCTAAGCATCCACGAGTCTCATTACTTGAGATTTTAAATTGTGGAGGACGAGAAATGATAGAGTCAATTATAAGTCGGTACTCTTGCACAAGCTCACTTGGTGTAATTATTTGCCTATTCTCCCATCACTTGCTAATAATTTATCTGCAATAAGTAAGGTCGTACGATTTGAAAAGTTACTTAGCTTCTAGCCCAAGATCGTTTAAAATTTGCTCGGTAATGATAAGAGTTCATAGCCAAGGCATAACTTATGAAGCGGGGAGCGAAGATTGGCGAGTCCGAAAAGGCCCTAACAAGGCATGAGGATTCCATCTTATTGCTAAAGATCCAAAGTGATGTGAAAAGCATTATTCCCAAAATCAATATGAAGGATCAAGACTCACGACGAAAAGCAATCAACTCCCATAAAGATCATGGAGAAGTCTATCCGAAAAGACCCTAACAAGGTATGAGGATAAATAGATCCAAGTCCAAAAAGGAGGCGGATCGTTGTATCTCAAAATCCCAAATAGAGATTGAAGAAATAATCATGAAGTCGTGGTCAACAAAGTTGGAGTACCCCTCAAAAGTCTCCAAGTGAAGAAACTTTATTACGATGAGAAGACCATTAGCTCAAGAACGTCTCTCAAGATATGAAGTATGAAGTACATGCCAAATATCGGCCCGAGAAAGGTCTCAAATCGCGAACCAAGTTATGCCAAGATATGAACTTTATGATATCCCGAGAAGCAGTTTTAAGAGATTTTGTCCTTTAGCTAACTATTGATCAAATCGTCCTACTTTGCTTTCAGCCTAATAAACTATCGAAATAAGTCCAAAAATGCATCTTCATGATCATTCTAAGACAAAAATAAAATATAAGAGATACACCTAGGAATAAGGGAGTTTAAGCATATAATGAAGCCATGTGTGTAAGTGTTTGATTTGCTAACTTATAATAACAATGATCTCGTTTTTAAGCTTAGTTTGGGGAACGTGAAACTTGAGGGTGATAAATCTTCGCAGCACCAAAGCCCTAATGTAAGTCCTTGATCTCTCTGCAAGTTATTTCCATGTAGCTATTTTCAAGTGAAAATGGTTTTCTATCTTTTTGTTACTTTGAAGTTTTAATTTCTCTTAGTACTTCAATTTTTGTTTAGTAGTATTTCAATAAGGCCAAGGTTGATTGATTATGAGAAAAGTGTAAATTTGCTTTATCACTAAGCATTGCATGAGGGCATGGCAATGGTTAAGTGTAGGGGATTTGATAGGTGTGAAAACACCCATCCTTTTACCACTTAATTCTGGCTAAAACGAGACCAAAACGCGTATTTAATATCATTTGTTTGGAATTATGCGTGGCTTTTGTGTTTATTGTGTTTTCAGAGCCAACCGGATGGATAATAGAGAAAACATGGGATTGCACGGGTTTTACCGAAGAAAAAGACTCAAGATGAAGTCTATTGTCCAAGAGATGCAAAAGATTTGAAGTCACTGGGCCTATTCGAAGATTTATCGAAGAAAAGGACCAAAGATGGAAGATTTACATAAGTCGAAGAAACTCAAGTCTATTAAACGAAGAAATTAAAAGACGAGTTGAATTTAATCGACGACAAATCCCGAATCAGAATCGTAAACGTCAACTTTTCTGAAAAGACGAGAAGACAAGAAGAACAGGAGAAAGCCCACTCACCAACCAAAGGGAACACCTATATAAAGGGTTCCCCTCACACTTTTTATTCAGTTTTTTTTCATTCCCCATCTTTTTCTCCCTTTCTGTTCGTAGTCATCACCAACACCACCAGGGTGTTTGGTGATTTTGATTTTCATTTTTTCAAGAATCTTGTAATTTGATCTTTCTCTTTTGTTTGTTAAAACCTTAATCAATCAATATCATCTTTCATTTCATCTTGTTCATCTTTCTTCTTTTTGATTCCAAGTCTTAAAGTTTATTTTGTTGATTTGATCTTTAAAAGTTATTGGGTTTTAAGTTTTTATTGATGGGATTTGTTGTTATTGGTTAATATATGATTCGTGTTTAGATTTATTTAAGTTTTGGTTAAAAACTTGTTGATTTTTGGCTTAAAATAGAGTTCCCCTGTTCTTCGGTATTCTACTGTTCTTGAAGTATTCCCAGGTTCCGGATGAACACAAAGTTCCGGATGAACACAAAGTTCCGGATGAACAAAAAGTTCCGGATGAACAAAGGAAGTTCTGAATGAAAATGTTTTATAAAAGTTCCGAATGAATTTTCTTTTCATAAGTTCCGAATGAATTTTAAAAGTTCCGAATAAATTTTCTTTTCAAAAGTTCCGAGTGAAGTTCCGGGTGAAAGTTCTGAATCAACTTCCGAGCCAAATCTTCCGAACAAAGTTCCGGATCAACTTCCGAACGAAGTTCCGGACCAACTTCCGAACCAAGTTCCGGGTGAAGTTCCGAACAAAGTTCCGAGTGAAGTTCCGACCAAAGTTCCGAATCAATTCTTCCGAGTAAAGTTCCGAACGAAGTTCCGGATCAAAACTTCCGAACCAAGTTCCGAGTGAACTTCCGAATCAAGGTCAAATTCCGAATCAATTTTATTTTGAGCATTTTTAAGTCTTACTTACTGTTTCTTCATTTTATATTTATATTTAAATTTTAATTCTAGTTTTATTAATTGTTATTAAATTAATTGCTTGCAATTTAAGTTTTAATCTTAATGCATTTAAACCTTTTAGTAGATTAGAAAACCAACCCCCTTTTAGTAACCAAGAACAATCATTCCACTTAGAACCGAGATCAATTCGAGAGGATATCGAGAGAATTTAGTACCCATTGAAAATCACTAGTATTATGTTTCCGAAAAATCTGAAGTTTGACGCTTAAAGGAAGAAATGTTCTTGGTGGATGCACTTGCGACCGCCAGATCGAATGAGTATGCAGGATGAGCCTAAAGGAGTTCCAATCAACCGAGCTTGACATCGTCACAAATTCCAAGATTAGTATTAGTCTCTAATAATTTTTTTTTGCTTTCTCATCAATAACTGGTATTGTACATTGGTTTTCTAAACTTTTATAGATCGAAATTCTTGAGTCTGGATGTGAAACAGAGATAGTCATGTTTCTAAATAGCCTGTGCGTGTGACATCATCACAAATTCTAATTTGTAAAAAAAAGACTGTTTATTTTGAAAGGAATTGTTATCAGGTGTTTAAATGTGTGTATGTGAATGTTCATCATGAAAAACTTAACTTGTCAACTTTCGGCTTATTTGGTTTTGGCTTATCATTCATAAGAGCACTTGGTGTGCTTATACAAAGCCGAAAAGTTTCAAAATAAGCCACGAAAAGTGAGCTTAGAAAACTTAAGCCAAAAACTTAATAAGCCATAAGCCGAAACAAACATCCCCTAAGAGTTGTATTGCGTGCATTTGTAAGCTCTAACTTGATATAAGTGATCAAGTAGATAATTGGATTTTGCTAAATTCTGGGTGTTATATATGAAATTCACGAGAGCGGGTAACTACATGTACAAAATCCTGAAACCAACTCGCTTTATTGGTCGTTTAAGACGCAACACACTGCGTTCGTAATAATTCACTTTGCTTTTGCATGATATCATAATATACTGCAGCATACGAGATACAGATTACAAAATGGAATGTTAACAATCGAATTTGACCTCACAAGAATTTATACATATAATCCTAGAAATGAAGCTTTGCCAACGAGTCGTCGTTCGACTCACAATCAATGCTCACTAGAAAAAAAGACAATGCCCTTTTGCAATGGGTATAAATAGATTAGCCGCAAAAGAATCAAATATAGACAAACAAAGCAACTCAGTGTTCAGAACCAATAACTAAAAATAAGAAAATTGCAGAAGCAGCTGAATTCTACGAGTCAAAACTGTCATTATATTAAAGTCTCAGTTTAACATATGATCAGAAACAACAATCGTAATCAAAGGGACATAATCGGGTACCTCCAGCATCTGGTTTACCTAAGCCCAACTCTTCTTCTGAATAAATCACTAAGCCATCTGCAGTATTCTTCTTGTGTTGGCTGGTTTTTCGCTTTCAAACATATCCAGATTAGACCCTCCAGTCTTGCTCAGTTTCTCCCTTCGGGGCACTGGCTCAATAACTTTTTTGAATCTTTTCGTGTTCTTTTATCCGGTTTGCTGGTCTTTTGCTGCTCGGGTTTCTTTCTCTTCATAGATAAGATGTCGTCGATCTCCTGTCCAAATGATTTTTGTGACGAAGATGGTTTTTCCTTAACTGGAGTCGGTTTCTCTAGCGTTGGTTTGGGTGGCTTACGTGAACTCTTTTTTGGCATATCCCAAGTGGCCACATCAGGGGGGTTCTGTTACCCTGATTCTGTAGCCCTGGTTTTTGGGCATTTTCTGGATCGCAAATCATGAGTCCTGCAAACACATGGACAAAAAGTAAGAAAATATAGATACTTTTTGCTTAATTGCTCGTAAACTGTATTTAAAAGACATGTTTTCATTCTTAGTGATGTAACTTAGACATTAAGTATATCCTTACATATTAAGGATACTAGATATTTTAGTACTCTTAGCTATGAAGTACTTAGCTACTAAGAATACTTAAAAGTTGTTTTCTAAACAATATAATATGTCAGTAAATTCGTAAAATTTACATTTAAAAAGAAAACTTGAAAAAATCAAAATCCGTTCGGGTTTCGAGAACCGGGTTGAACCGGGTCACCACAAACCCGGCTGGTCTAGCCGGATTTGGAAAATATGAAACCTGGATAAATATAACCCGTTTTTCTTACCGTTAATCGGTTGACCTGGCCGGATCGACCGGGTTTAAAAACATTGGGAAAAAACACTACTATTTAATGTATAAATTATTGTTAAACACAGTGGTTATTAAAAAATAATGTAATATAGAACTGTTCAAGTGTTGGACACAAATTTTTGTTACCGATCAGTATTCCTTGACATTATTAATATTCCCACCTACTCTTCCTTCTTCTTTCTTTCTTTTGTTTAACATCCCTTCACCGATATGTGTTGTTACCGATCTGTGATGTTAGCAGAAAAAATGGTTGTGGCATGTTCTGTGTCTATTTTGACTTTAGGGTGATTTATATCATATTTCCAACTACAAGGTCTCTTATAACAATACTGGAAAGAATGTCTCTGTGATTATCTTATATACCAGTAATTGTACTCATATCAAGTTAATGAATGAAATGATAACCTTCCTTCTTCTTTGATTTTGTAAACACAATCTCGTTTAAAACGATTACCGATCCTCATCGAAGGCTATTCTTAAATCCTAGCTTTCCTCGTTGATTGGAGGGTTAATTAACCACTGAGCTTCGCTTGGTCTTAATTATATCCGGATCATATCACTGGTATCAGAGCTGTACGCTCCTCGGTACTCCATCACAAAGGTTTAAAAAAAATTAGTGGCAACAAAAAAAATAATAAAATAAAATCTTGAATTTGCGCTTCTGCTTATGTCTGCTACACAATGGAGGTCAAGCGAATCGAGGTAAGCCTTAAATCTTATGTAAACGACACTCTTGATAGAATTGATAGAATTCAGCAATCTCAATATATACAGTTATGTAATATAGAGAATATAGCTTCTAAGATTTCAATATAATTTGCACAACTTGAGGCTAAAACGAGAAAGAGGGTTGGTATTGGAGTGGAAAGTGAGAAATTGAATGTTGACACACCTGTGCCAGGAATCGGAAACTTTGAATCTGATCATAAGTTAGAAATAAGTGAGGGTGCTACCAGGTGTTTGATGAAATGCCTAAAAAGAATTTTGAGAATTTTTATAAGGTGTTTGATGCAATACCAACTAAGAATGTTAATCCAACAAGGGCAGAATCAGTCGTAGCATCAACTGGTCGGTTTTGTGAGTTAAAATCCCTTCGGCAGATTTCCGGTGTTAAGGACTACTATGATACTTTTATTAGTATCTTTGATGGTTCACAAGTTTCACCTGAATACGGCCTTATTTGTTTCATTGCGGGTCTTAAAGACGAAATCCAATGTATGGTGAGGTTGTTTAAACCCCAAACCATTCATGAAGCCTATTGTATGGCTAAGTTACACGAAGCGACACTTGAAGCCGAAAAACCCAAGGAGTCTATAAGAAAAACCTCATTACCCACCCAAAACATACCACAATAAGAGTATCCAGAAGAACTCAAAGGGAGTGTTGACTGCTCGGCCACTAACCCTGATTATCAAGCAACGTTTCAATCTGATGCACATACAATTCAACCGAGAGATGTCGGCGAGGCTGAAAATGATAATGATACTGAAAATATTGTAGTTGAAGATATTAAAGAAGAAAAGGATATTGTAGCACAAGTGGTCATTCATTCACCTAAAAAACATGTTAATGTGTTAGCAGGGGTAGAACACGGTCAGACTACTAAGGTGTCAGTTTATTTCGGGAGAAATAAACAAGACATCTTATGAGACACGTTTGAGATGCAAGACTTGTGTCCATCGTTGGAAGTTACAAAAGAAAGCGAAGATGGACAGAATGATCTTAGCCCATTAGGGGAGATTGAAAGTATTGATGAAATGGAGAAAACGGGCATTGAAATTCTTAGTAAACACAAGGTAATGGGGAAATCAAGAAGTGTTGAAGTATTACCTGAAAACTTTGAATGGAAACCGGGCTTAGAATTTCGGTCAGTTGAAAAAGGGAAAAAGAACCGACATTGTCTAAATGATGGATCTTCTATTATGCATAGAAAATGGTCCTTAATGGCGAGAGTTGAACATTATCATAAGCGCATTAAAGGGTCGCTTGAGGGGAATTACCTTGGCAGAGAATACAAGAGTTCATGAAAGAAAAGTTCACTATAATTAAAATGGACCTGAAGGTCTTGATGGCTGGTGGAACGACAATAAAGGCTAATGCAACTGTATATGTAAATGAGCCAAGTGAATGTCGACTAGGAGGCGATACTATCATTGATGACAAGATTAAAAATGGTTTATTGTTTCTTTGCAATAAGTTTGGGACAAATGTGTGTCAAGTTGGAGCAAAGTTGGAATGTGAGGGTCAAATTTATGGTGCGGATTGTGATGGAAACTTGCTGGTCAATGAATGCCATAACGTTGATGCCGGAGGAGTGATGAAAGGTCTTATGGCCAGGGTGCATCAAACTATGGTACATTACAAATTAGAATCAGCTGGTAATTTTTTCCAAGATAATATCAATATTTTGTTTGGATTAAATGAAGTGGAGTTTGACTTAAAAGCTTATGACATTGATATCTCTGTTAAAGTTAATAGTGAGATGTTGAATGTGTGTAATTTGGTCAATGGTGATAAGGATTTAAGGGAGATAGGGGAAATGGACTTCGTGTGCTCGTGTTCTACAATTTCAATAAAAACCATTCGTTGTGTATTAATTCCTATTAAAAGACTTGCCATTAATTTGAAACTTCTGGAGTTATGTAGTTTGGATATCAACTCAAAGGTTCTGGAATGCTTATCTATTTCATATTCAAAGAGGCCTTTAGAACCATATGTTGGCATGAGCTTCTCTTTGATGTTCAGTTCATCTAAGTTGATAAATGAGGAGTTAAACTTGAGATGGAGAGGCACACTCCTTATGGATAAAGACAGACCCAAATTACTCCTGCCTTGGAACAATGTTGATGTAGAAAATCTATTATGGGCATTAGAGAAGATTTGTATTAAGAAGGTTGTGATACAAAGGAAAGAAGTAAGTGTTGCCTATAAGAGTTTAACATTCATTTTATTTGAAACATCATTGCTTGGCGGGTGTGTTTCTTCGATCCATTTTGTTGTTGTAATTGTCCATTACATTACTCGAGAGAAGTACATAAGTCTGCAAGAAGTGAAGTGGGTCTCCTCTAAGGTGGTAAAGTGGTTAGTCAAGTGGAAATGGAAGAAGGTATGCGGAAGAAAGACGGAGATATCAACGATTAATACCAATTCTCTTGATCCTTGGGGTCAAGGACTTTTGAGAGGGGAGTATTGTTATGTGTCTATTTCGACTTTAGGGTGATTTATGTCATATTTCCAACTACAAGGTCTCTTATAACAATACTGGAAAGAATGTCTCTGTGGTTATCTTATATACCAGTAATTGTACTCATATCAAGTTAATGAATGAAATGATAACCTTCCTTCTTCTTTGATTCTGTAAACACAATCTCGTTTCAAACGATTACCGATCCTCATCGAAGGCTATTCTTAAATCCTAGCTTTCCTCGTTGATTGGAGGGTTAATTAACCATTGAGCTTCGCTTGGTCTTAATTATATCCGGATCATATCATGGCAGCCGAGACACCGTCGGCGGAAAATCGTAAGCCAATAGTGGTAGCAGCAGTGGCGGTGACTGACGTGGCCGGAATGTGGATGTATTTAACAATAATAGTTTCATGCTTAGGTAATCTGCCCAGATTACCCATTCAGGATTATCTACTCTTTCCCCTATTCCGGGTTCCGGGTTTTAAATCAATTCTCTGTTTTCAGCAAGTGTGTTTGTCTGAATTGAATTTTTCAGACTTTTTTAAATTACAATGTCGCAAATGCTTTATAATGTAGTATAGATCTTATCGTATGTTACGAGTTGTTGCCATTTCATTTTGATCTTTTAAGATTATAATTTTTAATTATCTACCATTCTACCGTTAAGAAATACGCGGGTACTCGCCTAGTTAATTGATTATATCATCATCTTCATCCTCATTTCAATTTGAATCCATATATTACCAGAGTGTTTTCCTCACCCCTCTTTCCCATGCATTACCAGATCAATATGTCATCATTTCGTCTTCATCCTCATTACAATTTCAACCTCTGTATTATCAGCTTCGTCTTCCTCAAGCTTGTTTCATGTACTTCCCCAAGAATCTAACCACTTTTAAATCACCACCAACTAACCCCTTTTAAATCATCATCGACACCTAATTCCATTCCTCTGACATAGGATTAACCCACATCCGAGATGGGGTAAATCATTCCGGCATCAAGAAGTTTGACAACTTCCTTTTTGATAACCTCATGAATTTTCGAGTTAACCTTTCTTTGATTTTGAATTATGGGTTTGTAATCATTCTCCATTAAAATTTTATGGGTACAAAATCTCGGGTCGATACCCTTAAAGTCGATATTTTCTACATAATTTCATGTTTATGTGCGTTGAGAACCTTTAAGAGTGCGACTTTTTCTTCATCTTTCAACGCCTTGGAAATAATCATCGGTAATTTGTCGGTTCCATCTAAGAAAGCATATTCCAAATGAGACGGTAAAGCCCTAAGTTCACGCTCGGGCAACCCATAAAACCCATGCCACCCATGTTAGACTCAAAGATATCAAATGGGTTACTGAAATCCTGCATGAACCAATTGGGATGTGCATGTAAGAAAAATTTAGAGCTGGAAACTAATAGGCATTTTATCTCGATAAGTTTTCTTGTAGATAGAACTCACCCCATTTTGGCCGGTTTCTGCCTTTTTGGTTGTTTTGGCCGGTTTTGCCATGCCAGCACCTTTAAGCCCAGCCTCTCCATATCTGTCATATATGGTATCATATATTGATCGTTTATCATCATCTGATAACACCTGGATCACAATATTTTCTATCAATAATTTTTCAGTGGATGTTTCGATTTCAACGCCATTTAATTATGAATCGTTGAAATTCAGGTAAGTTCTATCTCAAATAGGTCAATAAAAATATCTGAATAAACAAGCAAATGCGTTGGGCAGGCCAAAGGGTTTGAAATTCGCCAAAGCTGTTTGTTTCTTAACTCATGCAGCTGTCTAAGTTGTTCTTATGAAAAATTTGGACCACTATTGTAATAATGTAGTACTATTTATAATCAAATTAAGTTGATAGTTCTTTGCTTATCAAGCCTTGTTAATAGGTACCATATGATTACCAGTGTATGACAGTTATGAACCAATTTTGACCCAATAATACCCAACACGCCTACTTACCTCATAAGCGTTGCTGATGTCCTTAAATTTTTGTTCAGCTCCTGGTTCTCTGAAAAGAAATGACAAATAATTCATACAATAAACTTGTGAGTTTTAATACTAACAATAAAGGCAATAGTAAAAATTGCAGGAATCACTCATGAAGTAGACACGTAGTTTCAACGCAGTACCATATTTTAAAGGTAGTCACATAAATCCAAAAGTATATAACAGCAAGAGAAACCAAACCCATCAAACGAACCTTCCACTACTTTCCCACAATAGGAGAAAATATTTTAACTGGTTCCCTCTCTAGAATAACAAAAAATCGTTCTCTCTTTACGGGTATACAATTGTTGATGCAAAAGTTGGTTGATCCTTGCTAGACCCGAATTAGGCTTAATTCGGGTTGACTGGGTATCGGCTCCTGCACCAAGTGAATCGTCTGGTTGGGATCCTGCACACTAAACAACACGCGTTAAGCTTACCGTGGGAAGGTATCCCACGATTAGACTCCGGCGTGAGAGTAAGTAATCGATTTGGGGTTATATGTGAGTTTTAGAGAGAGTTGTGTTACCTTCGTGGAACCCTTGAGGGTTCCTTTTATAGGCAGTGAAACCCTAGTGGGCTTTCACTGATCCTTCGGCCCCAAGGAAGAGATAAGCACCAGAGTTAGAATGATTGTTATCTTCTAATTCTGGTAGTGAATATCCTCTCTTATTGGGGTAAAGATATTCCTAGATAGAATATCATTCTGTCTAACCCTATGTCGGCCGTGTCGGCCGTACCGGGCCGTGGGCCGCACACGTATGTGCGGTCACTGTTCATTCAAGCCCATAAGCCTAACTGACATTTATCCCACCCAAATGTGATGGGCCGGATACGGGTAGTACCCTTGGGCCGGGTTCATGACCCGGCTGGGGACTATACGTCATCATGTCCCCCCAGTCTAGTTGTTACAACCGTAGGTGGAACCTCTAGACTACAAAGATGCTCCCGGACGTACCAAGGAATTCATAACAAAGGACAATGATGCTCGATACATAATAGCCGAGACAAATTAAATATATCATTAAATGTCAAGTCTTACGTTAAAGCCGCATAACCCGACATGAACAACTGTTCATCTGACTTGTTTGACTGACAAAAGTGCAGACAGTCAGAACATTGAGCAGTGCAAACGTGTGGGTCAGATATGACCCGTGGGTCCCATCTGACGTTTCACTTGCCACTTGCCTCCTAGCCACACGATTAAGAATAGTGGCCAACACGTGTCACATATCCAACAGGCTGTGACCCTCAAGGTAACCCTATAAATAAGCCACCCCTACGGCTGTGTGAAACACACAGTTCACAACCTCCATTTCTGCCATTAAAGCTTTCCTCTTATCTTAAACCAAGTACGCACGGATCCCTTCACACGCAGGTTAGAATACCACGTCCTTACACTCTTTTTTAGTAATGGCCAATAGAAACAGCCCTACCATCGGATCCGTGCTAAATGTCATGACCCAAGACCAGTTAAACCATTTTTGTACAAATTACTTCATCCCTTCCAACCTACACCCCTCACTTCCTGGCGTCGGAGACCTCATTACTGAGGCTCCAGCGGGTAAGATAGGCCTCTATACTCGCCTGTTTGACGCGGCGAATTACCGTATTCCTTTCACCCACTTTCTCGTAGATTTGTTAGGATATTACAATGTACACATTAGTCAACTCCACTGTATAGGTGCCTGTAAAATTAGCCAATTCGAGATCCTTTGCCGTGCTAGGAGAATCCCCCCAACCGTAGAGTTATTTAGGTTGTTTTACACCCCAAACTTAGTAAACGGTTGGGTATCTTTCAAAAAACGAGCCTCCAACAGCCCACAATCATACAACAAGCCAATGGATTCACTGAAAAATTGGTATGACCATTACTTTTTCATTGACGCAGTGGTATGGCCGGGTGATTTCATCATTAGGAACAGATTCCCGCACGACCCTAAACCGCACGCCAGTACATACAATCCCCTTCACTCTCAAGAGTTAGATCTAAATAGGACTGGATTCCACAGAAACCTACCGGAATCATTCTTATGCTTGCTAGGAATTAGCCGCAATTACTTTGGTCCCTCCAATAGGTATCCTGTTTTTTGGAGAAGGCAGGGCGAAGGTAGGCTAATCATCCGTACGTCAATAAGAATGCATATATGTGTTTGTATAATAACTAACATCTATTGTTTTGTGCTGGACAGAGATGAACTTTTTTGGACTGTTGCGCCAGGGCGATCCAAGGCTTGTGCCGGAAGGTCTCCGTCCTCTTCGTGAAAATGAACAACCCCTCCTCGAGCACACCCGACCAGTGACGGTTGCCTTGGAAGCCGTGCCTGATCCCCATTCTGACGAAGAACATGAAGACCATGATGATGGTAACAACCAGATGAACCAAGGAGGTGCCGGGCCCTCCTCACTTCATAGAGAACAACAGGGAGACAACATTGAGCAAACCGACTCCAGCATCCGCCGACTGATGGGCGATGATGATGATGATGAAGTGCAACAACATGTCAACTTGGACGAAGAGGAGGAAGCCGAAGAGGAAGTTGCTGAACTCACAACGCAGCCCCTCACCAGGCGCACCCGGAAAAGAGGAAACCGTGCGAGAGGGACTGCATCGGTGGAGGTTGGTGAACACAATGCTCCCGCCAAGAGGCTTCGAGAGGATCACCCCATGTATCAATCTGTTGGGAGTGCCACGCAGGGTTCCGAGGCTAACCGGGCCGCTCATGTCGATCCCGTCACACAAATTGCCCCAACCGCCTCCGAAGGAGCAAGAAGCAATATGTAAGAAACCATCTCAATATGCAAGAATTTCCGCGCCCTCTCTTCTTTTTTTTTTTTTTTTTTTTTTTTTTTGAGCCATACTTAATATATTTCGTGATACTCATGTCGCAGGGACAACCAAGCTGGTGCCGCGCCTCCTTCTGACACCCAGGTGAATAAGGAGAAAGGAAAAGCTGTCGAAGAAGACCCCGCGGCCCCCACAAAGTCCGGCCCTGTTTTTGAAGATGGTTCACCTCTGGTTTCCCAAGACTTCCCTTCATCCGGCGCTCCTCAACCTTTCAACCCTATTTGGACTATTACCACGGCGTCGCGATTGAGGAGTGCTGACGAGTGCCGGGAGTACCTCAATAACTGTATACCACCAAGCTTGGTGCAAGAGGTAAACTCGCTCAGTCACGCGGATTTGGCAGATGAATATAATGGGACGCTAGTGCATCAGATGGCGATGGGAACCTCGATGAGGGTCAGGTTTGAAGCTGCGCTTGGGCACGTGGACTCTCTGAAGAGAAAAGTTGGACGGAGAGAAAAAATGATTGAAGATAATGAAGCCATGATTGCTGACCTCCAATCCAAACTAGCGAATGCTGAGGAAACCATCAAGACACAATCGGCCCGTGCGAGTGAACACGATCAGCAAGTAGCCCACCTTGAGTCTCAACTAGATGCTGCAAACATCAAGGTACATATCCGTGCCGCACCACCCATATATACCAAACAATGAATGTACTAACACGTTTTTTACTATAGGTGACCACGGCCGAAGCTTCTGCCCATTCTTACGCCAGCCAAGTAGATGATCTGAACCAGAAGCTGAAGGACGCGCATTTGGCCGTCCAAAACATGGAAAAAATGCAGACAGACCTTGCTGAGGAAAGGGCCATCACCCAAGAGCTGAAAGAGGCAGTTGCCCAAAAAGAATTGGTGATGGATGCCCTGACCGCTGAGCGTGACAATGTACTGTGCCCCCAACTGCTAACAGCCATTGCGGGCCGTAGGTGGATGGTTGGGCATGGAGCACGCCTGGCCGTGACGAAGGTGCTAGAGGCCCCATCCTTTGTACAACAATTTGCCAACCTTGTATCTGATGGTATCGACCATGGACGGCACGAAGGAATGGTTGAGGCTGCTGAACTAATCACCAAAGGTGGGGACATCGCCCGTCATACCTTCTTTAAGCCCGAAGCCGCCAGCAAGATGACTGCCTCCATGGCCGCGATGCAAGATCTGCATTACCCATTCCTGGATGAGCTAGAGGCCACCAAAGATGCCCCGAACACTGAAATCATGGAGAAGCTCAGTCCTAGCATGCCTTCCACTGCTAACTTTCCTCTAACCCTTCCTGTATATGAAGACGTAACCAGGGTCGTACTTGACGAGGAACCCCTAGACGTGGTGTTGGAAAGGACCGCGGCCCAAGCCCAGAAGCGGGGAGAGCGTGATGAATGGTTGTCGCGTCTGGTGGAAGAACAAGCAGAGATGGGTAGGTTTCTCCCCTCAATTTAGGATGCTCCTTTGTCCACAATCAAACACTTGTTTTGTAATCTATGAATATGTATTGTTTTGATTCGTCCGTGTATGTACACGGCTAACAATTTTTATGTTTTGTATATAAGTCCGTGGGTAACCACGGCAATTTTGATTTGTTTGGAAACTTGTGTATTTGTGCTTGTGTTCGAAATATTGTAGTTCAATACTGCATGATACCACGTCTTACTCACAAAGAAAATACATTCAAGTCTATAATTTACTAGACGTGCGACGTGCGTCTTTATTATGCGGAGCACGGTATGGCTATAGCATATGAAACTTACCCCAACGTCTTGTGAGTAAGGTGTCTAGTAAGGATACGTGATCCGTGCGGCTGGGGTTGCATCCCTCTTACGCGGCAAGTTGAATTAGTAGGTTCACTTAATCCTCTTACCCCACCTGGAGGCGTATGGTACATGTACGGTATTTCGAGAGAATGCATATGAAAGAAACATGGCATAGTATAACACAAGTAAAATTCATACGGCTAACAAAGAATCTAACAAAGAGGACAATAATTTGCACGAAACAGGCCGTGGAGCTAGCTAGGCACCACGGCATTTTATTAGAACATTTACATTTTTGTTTGAATAATGACGACAAGTCCTTAAAAAAAAGGTCCATAAGGGAAACTAAAACAAACATAAGAAAAACAAGTAAGACAAATAACCCGCATGGTCTTTATTGAGACCGCCTATAGCGAAGTATCCATGCGGGAGCCGTAGCTTTCAAAGATAGCACCTTTTTAGATTGGCGATGTTCCATGTGCGCTCTAGGTCGCGACCATCCATGTCGCGTAACTTGTACGCGCCTCGTCCCAAGGTTTCAATGACTTCATACGGTCCTTCCCATTTAGGGCCCAGTTTTCCTGTATTTTCCACTCGACTTGCTTCGTTAGCACGATAGACGTAGTCTCCCGGTCGAAAAGAAACACCCTTGACCTTGGCGTCGTAATAAGCCTTCATCTTAGCCTTGGACTTAGCTTCATTGATGGCTGCTACTTCCCTTTTTTCTTCCAACAGATCCAGGTTGATTCGCAGTTGTTCATCATTTGTGACGGCATTAACCTCCGCCGTGCGGATGGTAGGCATCCCTATTTCTGCTGGTATAACGGCCTCCGTGCCGTAAGCCAATGCAAACGGAGTATCTCCGTTAGCTGTTTTTATCATGGTTCTATGTGCCCATAGCACGTGTGACAACTCATCAACCCATTTGCCCTGCCGCTCATCCAGTCGCGCCTTGATTCCATTTCCCAAGCTCCTATTTGCTCGTTCAACAAGGCCGTTCGTTTGTGGATGTTTAACAGATGTGAAACGCCGTTTGATGTTCAACGATGCACACCAGTCTTTAAATGGGTTGTCCGTGAACTGCTTGCCGTTGTTCGATATAATTTCTCCCGGTAGACCAAAACGGCATACGATGTGTTCCCACACAAACTTCTTGACCTGCTTACCCGTGATAGATTTTACTGCCTTGGCTTCTATCCATCGTGTAAAGTAATCCATTGCAACAATCAAGAATTTAACCCCTCCCGCAGCTACAGGAAATGGTCCTGCAATGTCAATTCCCCACTTGTAAAATGGCCATGGGGACGTGATAGGTGTAAGCTCCTGCTGCGGGTGCCGAGGTACTGGCCTATGCACTTGGCAATCATTGCACCTGCGAATCATGTCGCGCGCGTCTCTGTGCATAATGGGCCAATAGTATCCTGTTCGTAAGGCTCGGGCTACCACGGATCGTGGACCTGCATGCATGCCGCACAATCCTTCGTGTATGTCACTGATCACATAGGCCGCCTGGCGTGGTCCAACACACCGCAGCCACGGCTGCAAGAAAGAGCGTTTGTAAAGGATGCCTTCCCGGAGTTCGAAATGTTGTGACTTCCTTTTAACGCGCCTTGCTGCTTTTTCCTCGTCTGGGAGGGTTTCACTAGCCAGATAGTTGATGATTGGGGTCATCCACGTAGGTCCCTCCTCTTCAACTATAGCAGTCACTTCCCCTTCCGTAATAGACTTTTCCTTGAGTATTTCCACCAAAACCTGTTTAGACAAGTGGGCGAAGCTTGTGGATGCGATTTTACTGAGGGCGTCCGCTTTCTTGTTCTCGCCCCTTGGCACCTGCTTGATGGAAAACTTACTGAAAGTTGCGATTAACGTCTTGACTTTTTCCAAATACCTGACCATGTTGTCCTCCTTAGCCACATACCCACCTAGAATATGGTTCGCGACAAGCCGTGAGTCCACGTAGGCCTCAAGGTTGCGGACTCCCATTCTAGCGGCGATTTTTAAACCCGCAATTAATGCTTCATATTCCGCTTCGTTATTGGTGGCCGTGAACTCAAAACGGAGGGCGTACGTGAATTCCATTCCTTCTGGATTTGTGAGGATGAGGCCTGCCCCGGACCCGTCTGTGCATGAGGATCCGTCCGTGAATAGCACCCAAGGTTCCGCTGGGACCTCCTCTTGCTTAATGATTGGTTCTTCCTCATCCGGCTTTTCGATCAGGAAATCTGCCAAGATCTGGCCTTTAACAGCCGTCCTTGGTCTGTAAGATATATTGTGCCCTCCCAGTAGGATGCTCCATTTTTCTAGTCTCCCTGCCACGTCTGGTCTAGATATAACCTGCTTGATTGGCTGATCCGTAATCACGACAATCGGGTGCGCCTGAAAGTACCGGCGCAGCCGCTTTGTAGCAAATACTAGTGCTAGCACCAATTTTTCCATGGGGGAATAATTCAGTTCCGCTCCTTGTAATGTTCTACTTATAAAGTAGACCGGGGTCTGTATTGTGTCTCTATCCGTCATAAGTACCGCGCTTATTGCGCCATGAGTAGCCGAGAGATACATAACAAGTTCCTTCTTTGGGCGGGGAGCTACCAACATGGGGAGAGATGCGAGATGCTGCTTGAGTTGGCCAAAGGCTTCCTCAGCTTCCTTCGTCCAACGGAAGTCTCCCTTTCTAATACACTTCTTGAGCGTCTTAAATAAGGGTAATGACTTCTCTGCGGATTTGGATAGAAATCTATTTAATCCGGCTAACTTCCCATTCAGGGACTGCACCTCTTTCCGTGTCTGCGGGGACGGTAGCCGTATCACTGCGTCCGTCTTCTCTGGACAAGGTTTTATGCCGTTTGGGTCAATCAAATATCCCAAGAACATTCCTTCTGTCGCACCAAACGTACATTTCTTTGGGTTTAACTTCATATTAATCCTTCTCAGCGTGTCGAATGTCTCCTGGACATCCCGGAGGAGTGCCTCCTCCGTGTAGCTTTTTATCACCAAGTCATCAACATATACTTCCAAGTTGCGTCCTATTTGTGATTCGAAAGCTTTATCCACCAACCACTGATACGTAGCGCCGGCGTTCTTTAATCCAAACGGCATTTTCGTATAGCAATATACGCCCTGGCTTGTGTGGAACGCCGTTTTTTCTTCATCCTCCTCCGCCATCTGGATTTGGTGATACCCTTTATATGCGTCTAAGAAGCATTTGAAAGGGTATCCACACAAGGATTCTACTTTCCAGTCGATTTCTGGTAGCGGGTAACAGTCCTGTGGGCAGGCCTTGTTCAGGTCCGTGAAATCCACGCACATGCGCCAACTTCCGTCATGTTTCTTGACCATGACTGGATTGGATAACCACTCGTGGTAGTATACCTCGCGCATAATGCCTGCGTCCACCAGTTTCCGCACTTCCTCCAATATAACTTGACTTCTCTCGGGCGCCTGGCCGCGCTTCTTTTGCTTGATGGGTTGGTACCCTTGGCGGATCTGGAGCTTATGCTCTGCTATCGCACGTGGCACACCCGTCATATGTTTTGGTTCCCATGCGAATATGTCCAGGTTTGCACTTAAAAGTGCACACATGGCCCTTTTGCCGCTATCTGAGAGCGCCCCTCCTATGGATACTTCCTGTTCCGGGTAGTCAGGGTGAATGGCCACCTTCCAATTGGGTGGTGGTGCTCCCTCCTTGGGTGGTACAGGTGGTGCCGGTGTTGTCACAGTGTGACACTCGGACGTTGGCACGACTGTGTTATAAATAGTAACGATTCCCCCATCAACGGGGAATTTAATCATTCCGTGTGCCGTAGAGGGTACTGCCCGGATAGCCAAAATGCCTGGTCTGCCTATGATTCCATTATAAGGAGAGTGTGAACGTATGACCATGAAGTTCATCCACGTTGTAGTGGAATGTTCCTCATTCCCAATGGTGACAAGCAGACGCAACTGCCCTATTGGCCAAATAGTATCTCCACTAAAGCCAGTAAGCGGCGACGTGGCCGGTACTAATTGGCTTCTTATTTCTGGGCATAACTGCACAAAGAAGTGTTCATATAATACCTCTGCTGACGACCCTCCATCCACATACATGCGGCGGACATTGTGTGTTCCAATGCTTATCTCAATGGTGAGAGGCGCATCAACCACGTCACTTGCTGTGATGAGAGGGAATGAAATTTCCTTGCCGCGGGAAAATTTTTGGCCAATTTTCTGTCTCGTGCGGAGCTGTCTGGATTGGATCATGTATATGGTAGAAGGCTTGTCCTTTTGGGGATCCTTCTTATCATACTTCTTGTTGTTGTCCTTTCCGTCTTTCCAATCCTTAACCAGGTGCTTGAGTTTGCCTGATTTGATTAGCGACTCAATATGCTTCTTCAGCTGGATACACTCCTCCGTGCCGTGTCCTTTGTCATTATGGAATTCGCAGAAGCGACTTCCCTGCCGTCGTTCCGGGGGTGTGGTCATTGGGGGAGGCCTTGGAAAATTCGCCCCTTCAGTCAACAAGATCTCCCGGTAGGACATCTTTAGGGGGGTGAACTTGTCGTCCGACCGTCCGCCTTTGCTCTGGCTCTTATAGTCCGAGCCCTTGTTATTGTTCTGGTTGCCTTGACCGCCCGACTGTCTCCGGGACTGGTCATTTGAGCGGTACCCATTTCCTCGGGATGGGTAGGCTGCGGCAACCGCTGTTTCTCCCTCTATGAAATTCCTAACTCTCTCCATGAGGTCATCATATCTTTCTGGACGCTTGTCGTTGAGACGCCTGATCAGTTCTCTGTCTGTTATGGCATGCATATAGTCAGAGATTTTCAGGAGCTCTGGCATGGTTCTCGTGCGTGTGCACTCATCGTTGAAGCGCTCAGTGAAGGCTTCTGTGGACTCCCCCGGCCGTTGCTTGACAGTTGCCAATGAGACCGGATCCCTATTATACTTCTTCCTTGGAGTATAATTGTTCTCAAACGCAGTACGCAGTTCCGTGAAACTATCAATGCTGCGTGGGGGAAGTGCCTCGAACCAGTCACGAGCGTTTCCAATCAAGGTCGAATTAAACATTTGGCACCATATAGGCATGGGCCATCGTTCAATTTTAGCCTGAGTATCGAATATTTTGAGGTGATCGACCGGATCACCGGACCCATCATACGTCTTGATACATGCCGGCATGCGACGTTTGGTGTCCTCAGAATAATTCCGTATGCGGAGGGTAAACGGATCTTCCCTGGGATCCGCCCATGGCCGTGTGAGCCTAGGGTCATCCCACGGTTCACACCACGGACGCGAGAGGTCCTCTGCTTCCGTATCCCGATAGTAGGGGCCACCATAATACTCATCATTATTTGGTGGCGGAGGCGTGCGCCTAGGCCGGCGGCGCTTGGGTGGATGGTCATCCGAGTCTTCCCCAGACGGGTCTGGGGACGGTGGTGGTGCCCGACCTTTTGAATAGGGACCACTTTTCTGAGATGAACCAGGAGCCTCCCTCCATGTGTTCATCCTATCCCACACACTTGGGCGACGTGTGGTTCTGGTCAGCTCTCGATCTGGTCGCTCGGGGGAGCCATCCGGCATTTCTCCATCTTGGGACTGCGTTAATTCTTGCATAATGCGATCCCCTATGCGTTCAAACACATTCCGGGGCTGAGGGTCTTCCTCAAAGGTTCCCTGCTCCCTAGGCTGAGTCCTTTTTCTCCGACTCCGGGAAGGGGTGGATGGTCCACTATCGCCAAAGTTGAGTCGGGCTTGGAGGTTCCTCCCCAGGCTCAATCTTGATGCGATCCCTGGGACGATCCTTTCAAAATTCTGAGTGAGAACTCGAGTGAGCTCATCCTCGCTGAGCGGTTGAGCTTCCACTTCTTCCTCCATTAAGGGTCTACGTGGCTCCTTGTTAGGGGGGCCTGGCGCACTTCCCGGATCAGGGTTGTCCAGGGTTGAAGTGGGCGGGGGTGTCACCGAGATCGTGCTCGTCACCCCTGGGGACTGAAGACCGCTACGGTTACCTGGCCCGCCTGCGAGGCGGCTGGGTGATTGGTTGGGAATAAGAATTCCTTCCCCTGGGGACTTCCGGTTCCCAGGATTCACGTTCCTGGGGTTAACTGGCGGATGCCCCTTTGTCATTGAAAAGATCGAGATAAGGTTTTGTTCTAGCTTAGTGTTAAGGTCCCACGGATGGCGCCAACTTGTTGATGCAAAAGTTGGTTGATCCTTGCTAGACCCGAATTAGGCTTAATTCGGGTTGACTGGGTATCGGCTCCTGCACCAAGTGAATCGTCTGGTTGGGATCCTGCACACTAAACAACACGCGTTAAGCTTACCGTGGGAAGGTATCCCACGATTAGACTCCGGCGTGAGAGTAAGTAATCGATTTGGGGTTATATGTGAGTTTTAGAGAGAGTTGTGTTACCTTCGTGGAACCCTTGAGGGTTCCTTTTATAGGCAGTGAAACCCTAGTGGGCTTTCACTGATCCTTCGGCCCCAAGGAAGAGATAAGCACCAGAGTTAGAATGATTGTTATCTTCTAATTCTGGTAGTGAATATCCTCTCTTATTGGGGTAAAGATATTCCTAGATAGAATATCATTCTGTCTAACCCTATGTCGGCCGTGTCGGCCGTACCGGGCCGTGGGCCGCACACGTATGTGCGGTCACTGTTCATTCAAGCCCATAAGCCTAACTGACATTTATCCCACCCAAATGTGATGGGCCGGATACGGGTAGTACCCTTGGGCCGGGTTCATGACCCGGCTGGGGACTATACGTCATCAACAATCAACTAATAATATTCATAAGGGAACTATAAATATTTATGTCTTTACCCACGTTAAACAGTCCTGCCTAGACAGAACCCAAGCTAGAACGAGTTTTACTGTCATGTTCATTAGTAGGTACTAATCTGAAACAAGTGCAGAATTCTTCTATGCACTCGTGAATAGTCCAGTCACTACATAGCCATAGTCATTGTTTAACTATTCTCTTTTTAAATGCCTCTCCAATCCAAATAGATTTGAAGAGAATATCCTCAATACAAAAGTATACTACTACTAACAACTAGATCAAATTTTAGTGGAAGAAACTAAAATTCAGTTTTACTAATATGGTATCATTCTCAGTTATTTGTCTAATCGTATAATAGCATTCTATTCTAAACTAGTTGGGCATATCCTAAAATAGAAATTTATTAAATCAAATTAACAGAAACATAAAGAAGAGAACCCAAGTCATAACAAGCCATGAAGGTATCACTGTATGCACACATATATGTGGTCAATTTGTTTTCTATATTTAATTATACATACACTAAAACGGCTCACATTGAGTTTAGTCTAATGATGAAACAAAAGTATATCTTGTATCTCAGTATCTGCAGGATACAGAGAAATAGAATACGAACATAATTTAATTTATAGCAACTATCAAATAGATAATGGTGACAAAAAAGACAAGTGAAATGTCAAATAAATGAATATAAAGCTCTAGTTTGTAAACGCTGATACAGGAAGTTTTAAAGCTGACACTAGATAGAAATATACAAAGATATATTACAGGCTCAACTACTCTATGTTCTCCTTTATGTTCAAATTTCCACTTATGATGAGCCATCCAACTCAGTTAACTTCACCGGAAGAACCAGATGGGCACTGGAGTGTTGGTATCAATGGAGATTAGAAACTAAGAGCCCTTTTAGAAACTAAGAGCCCTTTAATTACCTATCATTCAGATGTTTGAAGCAGCAGGTACTGCAACCTGACTCTAGAGAGTTCACTTAAGGTTATAAACATGTAGATCCACATCATAGGGCAAACGGGCACCGAGCATAGGATAGAGGACTGAAATCGTGATAAAATAGAGCTGCTGTATTATTATTTTTTTGCTTTGGTATCAAACTCAAGATGACCAGTTAAATGTTCAATAACTATAGTTTAGTTTCTTTGATCTCAATATTATTTGTAACATAAAACAACCCCACTACGCCTACACACATACAAAATGCAGCCTTTAATTGGAGAACCAAAAGAAGATATACTTTCCAATGGTGCAGAAATGGGAGTCAAACTTACTTGTTCACGTCTGGATGATAACTCCTTGCAAGTTTCCTATAAGCTGAAGACGAATTAACAGAGTTAATAACCCTTCCAGAAGAAGAATATACTTTAAACGCAAAGTAGTTATGAATACACAAATTATGTGATAGGATATTTAAATTTATTTATTCATGAAAAAGGTTCTTAGAGGAATTAAAAACATAGTTTAATAATAGAATGGGTAGGATTTTCTCTTCCAAGAAAAGGAAACTATACGACTTCAGTAAAAAAAAAAAAGTTCGATTTTGAAATGATATTTGTGCAGTATCGCCTACACAATGAATTTTGATTTGATATTAAATTGGATAAATTAGCATTTGTTATTAAAACTAATTCCATACAAAGCCTGTCTTTAAAAACAAAACGAAGTTGGTCGTCCCATAATGGCAAACACTTTGTTTGATTAATCTTAATATGTCTACAGCTTAAAATTTCCAAATTTGATTTGAATCCAAACATAATAGTGAAACACTAAGATGATCGTTAATCTAGAAAACCTTCCCTAATAGAGCAATAGGTCCTAGACTCTTGATGCTTATTAAGACCAGAAAGACAGTTAACAGGGTTATCCTTTAATGGCATACCACAAATATTAGCTTCCTGATGCCATATTATATCAATGTATAAAGAATTATTAAAAAATTGGTTTTTTGTCAGTAACTTATATCAGATGTAGAAAAACTACCTGGTAAATTCAAATTTGTTGTAGGAAAAAAATAAGTTGCGTAAAATTTAATGCTTCTACACATTGCAAGTTGATAAAGAAATAGTAACATGTGGTATTTGAGAAAACCTATGTTTGCAATAATCCAAGTATAATGATACTGATAAGTTACTTTTGCAAAATTCGAAGTTTAAGTATGTTTCCTGTATACGTGCTAAAAGTATCAGACTTATGTTAATTATAAAATGTCAGATGGAAATAAACAGATATAAGCCATCCTTAAGTGCATGCGTCAGAAGAGATGATAACATCAACAAAATCTAATATGGACTTAAGAAATATACTAACCACTTTTAATATCTGCTTTGCTGGCACTCTTTGATACACCAAGTAACGAATAGAAATCCTGTGTACATGGCATAAAATAGTATAACTCTCAATATGGTACAAGGCAACCAAGAATCAATTTTCCTCAAAAAGAAGTAAACTAAAATGATTATGCGTTGTCATTGAAACTCGCAATAAACAGCGAAATAGCAAAACAGGAAGCTTACAGCTTCTGCCCGAACAATGAGGCGGCCACCTCTGCGCTTATGAGAATTACCAACTGATCTCGAGTCATATAGTGCATTCATAGAGCCTTGTGAAAAAAAGCTTGAGCACCTTGATGCAAATGCTTTGGTTTTGGTTGAAAAACTGTTAAGGAAACATAAGTAGATGTTATGCCAACGTTGGATATGCAATTGTATGTAGAAGCTATAATCCGTATCAAACAAGTATAATAAAGATAAACGGGGATGAAAATAATAAGTCACTATGAGAATTAGATTCCATATGTAGCAAAGATTCACTGCAACAGTCAAACAATTTCAGACCATATAAGCCAAGTACAAGTAGCTATCATACAAGTTACCAAAAAAATGACCCTCGAAACATTTCCCACACTTATCAAATGACTATCGAAATTCCTTGACAAATTTTTACGGAGTAAGAGAAAATGTTGTAAATTAATAGTTACATTTTTAAAATAGGCATTTTAAGAGATCAACGGATATATAGATCTGTTTTTCTTGTGTAGCCATGATTCCGATCTTTGGGCCGACTAATCCACGTGGTTTGAGTCCACCGCCACACAAACACAAACAAGGTAATTGATGAGTTCTTTACCCTAATATAACCACCCTAGATATCCATCAAATATTTCAAAAGGTGTGCAAATATAACACCACGGTACTTAGTCACAAACTTAATCTCATTAAAATGAAAACAACACCACACGGCCAGCTAGAACAACAATATTGGAATGGATAATAACTGCAGAGAGCAGTGGCGGACCTTGGACAGAATTATTTTATACATACCAAAATAAAAAAATAGACAATAACTTGAAACGAAATGCATAATATTTATACTAGTCGTCACTCGTCACGAGCCTGCAGGGCTCTCCCCAACCCCTACTAAGATCCGCCATTGGCAGAGAGCAAGAGACATGAGACGATTCGTTCAAAAAAAATGAATCAAATAGAAAATAGCTCACCGAGGTAAATGCGCAACCGACTTGGTTGTTAAAGAAACAGTCAACATTGATTGAGGTTTAACTCCGCATAAAGCCACCCAAGTACCTCCACAAGGTATACTCGCCATTAATTATATATAATATCCTCTGCAAAACAACAACAACAATTCGTTACTAATCCTTATTCATTAAAAAAAAAAGTTACATAAAGATAATTAACACTACTTTAATTATCATATCTAAATTTGTAATATTTCTTATTTTCAAGCCTGGATATAAACACAGAAAAGTAAATAGTGGTTGCGGGCGAAGTTACTGGAAGATGAGGGAGGGGAGGGAAAAGAGGACGAAGATTTTAGAAATGAAACTGGAACTGACCTATTAACTACTTCCTGTTCCGCTGTACTTACGTTATGGGTCAAAGTGTTGATCAAGTTGTATAAAAGCTTCATGGGCTTTTTGGTTCAATAAGTACTTTTTTTTTTAATAAGAAAGGAAAAACAAGGAAAAAATATGCATTTATATAAGTGTTTTCAAAAAAAATATTCTAGAAAACACAAAATTCTTATTTTATCCTTTTATACACAAAACAAGAAAACAATTTTTATTTATTTTCCATGGGATAAACCGCAAAAAACGTCACTGTACTTTCTCAAAAATGCAAATATGCCCCTCAGTGAGAACTACAAACGTTCTTGCCCTTGAACTTTCATTTCCCCTGCAAATATACCCCGAGTCGTCTTTTTTTAACTTTCCTAACATTCTGCCGTTAACTCCCTCATGTGCCTGGCACGTGAGGGTATATTCGTCATTTCACGGTCCAACCTATCTCCCCAACTTTCACGAGCTGCAAAAAACGTCCCCGAAAAACATTCCCCACTCATAATTAGTGTAGCTTCCCGCTTAAACTCTTTCAAGGACTAAATTTGCAACAACAACATTGAAACTTTCAATCTTATCTGACATTAAATACCCTAAATAACATCAATACTCTACTATTGGTTCAACTTAAATTCATACTACCAACCTAATACTCGATTCAATTGATTATCAACTACCTCTATTGGCGTATAAGAAATAAGTCATTTTCAAAATGCACAATAATGGGTTTTTTGTACACGGTCCGTTGAGGTATGTAAATGGCAATTGTAGCCAAATTTGTGGGTTTAGTACTGAGGCTAGGATATTTATGATTGGCATGAATCATATCTTGGAAAGGCTTAGCGATGTGAAGAAATGGGCTTTGTTCTTTTTTTTTCATAACAAATCACTATAAGAAGGTTTGAAGTTGATTTACACCGACAATGATGTGCATGCGATGTTGGAAATGGCTTGTAGGAATGGTTCAATTAAGTTGTATGTTGTTCACAAGAAACAGAGATTAGCTCAGTATTATTTCTTGAACATTGATATGGATTTAGAGGATATGGATGGGGATTATTTGGGATGGGAAGAAGATGATGCTATGTTACGTTACCATAGTTCAACTCCTTTTGCGACTCAACAACCTTTTGAAACTAGGAACAATGTCAACCATCAAGGTGTTAAAAAGAGAAGATTGAAAAGGGCGGCTGTAAAGGGTAAAGAGAAGAACACAAAAGGGAAAGCAAATGAGGGTGCCAGTGAGGCTGAGCCTGAGACTTCATTGTTGAAGAAGAGGAACAATGGCAATCAGCAAGGTTGTAAAACCAAAAGATTGAAGAGAGCGGATGTCATAACAAAAGAAAGAAACAATGATGTAAAGGGTAAAGAGAATAACTCAATGGGGGAACAAAATGAGGGTGCCATTGAGACTGGGCCTGAGACTTCATTGTTGAAGAAGAAGAGAGCTTCGGAAAAAGTTAAAAGGATCATGGTTGAAGAGGATTTGGGTTGTAACCCGAATGTGGGGGGTTATGCCTATGTTGATAATGTGGCCGAAAATAGAGCACACATAAAAAGGTTTGTTGTGCTTGGTGTTAGAGCTCCTAGAAAGTTATACGAGTATAAATATTTTATGATCATGAATTGCGTACTTGATCTTAGAGCACTAATTTATGTGGGGAACCATGGAACTGATAATGGTTGTTGCAAGGAGTGAAACCATGGAACTGATGATAGATGTTACAAGGCGTGTTAGGGAGAGTGCATATGATTAGGGTACCAATATGAATATTCCAACTTCTTTCTAACTAGATAACACCTAGGAACTCATAATTTTACACATCATCAGTTAATGCTATGAATCCAAACAAGGAACGCTTAACTTATGTGCTTCTTTTGTTGGTGTTTATTTTTGTTATTGGTAGTGCCCTTGGGCTTATGAATCCATACGTTGGTGCTTATTTCTGTTATCGGTAGCGCCGTTGGGCTTATAAATCCAAACAAGGAACATGTTAATTAACAATCGGCCGAATAATTAAACATTCACAATCGAAGAGAAAACACGTTAATTAAACATTAAAACTACAAACATAAAACATTAACCTTGAAACTAATACAAAGTAATTTACATGCGGTTATCATTGAACAACCCAAAATACTAGTCACTGCCTACCCATATCC
Organism: Glebionis coronaria; assembly: GCA_025667525.1. Classification (NCBI taxonomy): domain Eukaryota; kingdom Viridiplantae; phylum Streptophyta; class Magnoliopsida; order Asterales; family Asteraceae; genus Glebionis; species Glebionis coronaria. The sequence goes on along the minus strand of CM046878.1, from coordinate 18,157,008 downwards.
ACAACCCAAAACAGCAACCCTTCATGATCCAACCAGTTCACATTGCCCTCTGTCTCGCTGAAAAGTCAATCTTGTCCATAACCTTGCTGTGAATATGGGTAACCATTTTCATAAACATCCTTGCCTTGGGCATGATGGCAGTTTGGAGTGCCTTGCGCATTGTGAGATTTGCCCTAACACATCTTGAAGGATTACCATTTTAAAGCTCGAGCATCAACTCCCCCTACGCATGACCCGTTCGGTCAGGCGTTGAGAGTTATTCATCAACTCTGTTGTCTGCCATATGTCCTCTGTAAATGCAAATATCGCATTAAAACGATATATATGTTTTAATCATGCTGAACGTTTTATTAACGACAAAACATCGAACATATTTTTATGTTTGAATTATAAGCATCATATAGGTTTCTTCAAACTTATACAAAAATGTTTTTACACATAAACATTTAAATATAACCATATAAATGATATATGTTGACTTTACAAAGTCAATAGCTAACTTACAACATCAGATCATCAGATCTTCTAAAGTCAAACCAAGTTGATTATGTTGATTACTTAAATTTTTGGACAAACATTTATGAGGCAACAAAAGTCAGAATAGCCGGTCCCCGACGGACCAAAAAGAAAAGGGTCTGACGGGTTCCGTGGCCCCTAGAAGTTTTCCTATAAAGAGAACCATTTGTCCAAGCTTCTAACTCACCTCTTTTCTAACTAATCTTCTCTAAACCTCAATATATATCTAACTCTCTAACTCACTCTTGTGAATCCTTTTCTTGCTTGTGATTTTAGATCATTTGCACATATAAAGATCGTTCACGAGAAACTCAAGCTTTGCTCCATCAAGGCTTAACATCCTCTGAATGTGTTTATGTTACCTACACAATCGCTATTGTTGTACTCATTCACCTATCTAGTTGTGTAAAATAAATAAATAAATAAGTAAATAAAGAGAGTATAGCATGAAAGTTGAAAAATGTTTTGACTATAGCTTTTTGTTTTTTGTTCTTTACCTTTCAAGTTTCGGTTAAGTTTCATGATAATTATTTTTTATTTTCTTATATATACATCTGAATTTATGGACACATATATTGAATAAATTTAGAAAATAGTCATTTGTTTCTACTATCCTTATAATTTGTAGTTAGGTATATGTAACTAAGTTTTAATTTCGTTTTGATTTTTGGGTTCGTTAAAATGCTAGGAGTACCCAATGATGGAATCAGAACTAAAACGGAAATTTTTGAGTTGTACTACTATAAACATATATTGATTGATCAAGTGCATCTAATATAAATTTAGAATATTTTTCTCTAAAATTAACATTATGTCGAAAAAATCAATAGGGTTCTCGAGCATCCTCCCTGTGTGTACCGAGTTATGCGAGTATGTTATGGTCTACACATCATCTTTTAGTCCAATAGCGTTTATAAGATACTAAAGCGACGAAAAACACGTTTCCTAATAACATTTTTATAACACACTACTATAAAAACTCTACTTACAAAAAAACTTATACAGCTGGGTAGCTAGAGGGCTTATAACGCGCAACACAACCATAACATTCATTACGGTGCCACAAGGGAAGAAGTTATCCATAATAGAGTGATAGTATAGGTACCCATAATAGGTGTTAGCTCATATGTCAGACTTATATTTAGTATGTTCGCTTGTTTTGATAGGGGCATTTTTCAAACATCTCGCCTTCAAAAATGTTAGGACCGGCCTTGGATATAATATGTTGCAAGACATTCATCACATACGTGAAGCCAATGATTGGACCTATAGTTCGTTGAATATGAAAATACATTCATGAGAAAAAAATGTATGAAACCCAATGCATAATAAGTATAGTGGTTGTTTTCAAGATGAGAAAGTTGTGAGCTCATAGACTGAACGAGGCCCTCAAATAACTCGTGACAAACTTCTCTCATTTTTGGTCGGGCCTTTGGATCTATGAGAATGCATGACAATGCCACATGACCAAGACGGATCATTTCTTTCTCAATTAGTCTATCTTTCGGATAAGAGAGTCGTTGTTCCAATATATTTTCCAGCATTGTACCACCACCGTTATAGAAAAGTTGAGTGTTGACAAGAGGTCTCCAGGATGCTTGCCTCCAATTGTTTCAAGAGCAACCACTCTGAAGCTATAAACATCGCATCTTTCATTAACAGTCATGCTATATGCAAGTTCTATATGATCACATATATACCAAGTTACTGTTAGCGAAGTTTTAATGGATTGTAGATATAAAATTAAGAAACATAAGAGCATCTATAAGTAATTACGTACCTGGAGCAATGTATCCTAAAGTTCAAGCTACCACTGTTTGGTTAGATGAATCGGGATCAAGCAATCTCGCTGCCCCGAAGTCGGCAACAAATCCTTCCATTTCTGAGTTTAAAAGAATGTTGTTGCTCGATATGTCTCTATGAACGATAGGTGGGTTGCAATCATGATGCATGTAAGCCAAAGCATGTGCGATATCTTTTATAATGTTCACCCTCTTCAACCAATCCACCTTAACAGCGAGTTCATTATCGCTCAACGCGCAAAATAGGCTCCCCTTTTTCATGTATTCATATATAAGGAAGTTGCATCTATTATGCAAACAAAAGCAGTACAGTTTAACAATATTTTTGTGTCTTAGGTTTGTAAACACTTGGACCTCAGTTTTGAAACTCTGATTTAATATTGGTTGCTCAGCCTCAAACCGATGGAGTTTTTTCAAAGCAAATATTTTTCCATTAGGTAGTTTTGCTACATAAACACTACCATAACCACCAGTCCCGATTAGGGGTGTCCATGGTTCTAGAACCGGAACCGAACCGCAAGAACCAAGAACCGTGAACTAAGGAAAATGTGGAACCGAGAACCGTCCCTATTTCTTCGGTTCGGTTCCGGTTTCGGGATGGGCATTTTTGGGAATTCCCGGCGAGAACCATTGTGTTTAAAAATTTCATTTTTTATTTTTCAATATTTCATAAAGAACATGTTATAACAATAGATACACACACAAAAATGTCTTCAACAATGAAAACCGTACGAATAATTACTTTAGTTTAAAATAACATAAACAAAACACAAAATGTAAAGAAAATTAAGTGTATAATTGTTAAAAAGTATCTACAACACTTGTAATCCAAATATCATAAAGATCTTAACGTTCCATCACTTGTTTGCCTTTATAACTTCGTACCGCTTCTTCCATCCCTTTAACAACCTCGTCATCATTCAAAAGGTCTTCAACTTCGTCCACATCTATTCCCATATATCCATTCTTATCCAATCTTTGGTGCAAAGCAACGACTCCACAAGTTGACTTGACAATTATGTTGATTAAAGAAGTAGGGTTTTATTTTATATTTTTTTAAAAGGACTACATGTTCTACGTAATATCATAAACAAATTGTAAAACCCAATAACACCACCCAATATTTACACTCAACCAACCACCTAATGCTTTATTAACTTAGAAATCAAAACAGATAGTCCCCAATCGGGTGCTATCAACATACAAAGCAAAATATTGTCCCCAAAATAGGTGCAATCTGAAGTACAATAGATCAATACAACCTAACTACTAGAATACTAACTACTAAACTGAAAATCAATATCAAACGATTACATATTTGAGTTTTTAGTCAGAGAAAGTGAGAGAAGAGAGAGAGAGAGTGATAGAACGGCCATGAAACCTTAAACTATGAGAAATGCGATGTATATATGCACCAACAACTTTGAAGGGTTGGCAGGAAACACCCTCAAACTCCTGCACACTAGACAAACAAGTTAGTAACCAAAAAGAGTTACATAAGTAACCCTCAAGATAGAAAAAGGTTGCAAATCATAGCCAAACTATCCAACACCCCTTCTCAAGCTTTTTCTCCAAACAAATTACTCATGCATAACAAGTGAAACAACTTATTATGCTGATAGGATCCCAAACCTTTAGTCAAAATATCAGTAATTTGATTTTTCAGAGTCAACCTTGACAGTTTTAATCAGTCCTGAAGCAACTTTTTCTCTGATAAGTTGGACATCAAGATCAAAGTATTTGGTTTTCTCATGCATAACAGGATTAGCAGCAATCTGTATGGCAAAGCTGTTATCACAAAACAAGGAAACAGGAATAACATTCTCAACATTAAGATCTTTAAGAATCTTAACAATCCACATGATTTCACAAGTAACAGATGTCATGGATCAATATTCAGCTTTAGCAGAAGACCTGGACAAGGTACTCTGCTTTTTACTTTCCCAAGATACAAGATTACCACCCACAAACACACAATAACCAGTGACAAATCTCATAGTGAGCTTACACTTAGCCCAGTCAGAGTCAGCATAAGCCATAATAAGATTACTCTTAGTCTTAGTGAAATCAAGACCAACACCAGGGGTACACTACCTAAGTACTCTCAATGCAGCCTCAAGATGAGATTGTAAAGGGGCATAAATATACTGACTCAAACAATGCACATAATAAGAAATGTTAGGCCTAGTGTTACATAGATAAATCAACTTCCCAACAAGCTTTTAACAAACATTGATATTACTCAGGTATTTATCATCAAAAGTTTCTTTGTGATTAAGAATCCCATTTTCAGGCATAGGAGTGGTAACAGGTTTACAAGCAAGAAGACCATACTCATGAAAAAGTTTAATACAATACTTTCTCTGATTTATACTCAAACCATTTTGAGTTCTCAAAACTTCAATTCCAAGAAAGTATTTAAGATCACCAAGATCTTTGATTTTGAATTTATTATTGAGAAGGTCTTTTACTTTATCAGTTTTAGACAGATTGTTACGAGTCAACACAATGTCATCAACATAAACAAGAAGTGCAATGAAAACCTTATGCTTATTTTTAACAAACAAGGAATAGTCATTTTGACTTTGTCTAAAACCAGCCTCACAAAGAACTTCAACAAGATTTTTATTCCACTGTCTAGGGGCTTGTTTCAAACCATAAAGAGATTTAGTCAACTTGCAAACCCTTTTTTCATTTTTATCAAAGAAGCCAGGGGGTGGTATCATATAAACATCTTCATCAAGTTCATCAAACAAGAAAACATTGTTGACATCTAATTGAAATAAATTCCAACCATTTTGAACAACAAGATTAATGAGACATCTAACAGTACCCATTCTAACAGTAGGACTAAAAATCTCATCATAGTCAATGCCCTATTTCTGACCACACCCCTTAGCAACAAGCCTAGCTTTGTATCTCTCAATCTCACCATTAGATTTATATTTGATTTTATAAACCCATTTTCTAGCAATAACCTTTCTATGTGGGGGCATATAAGTGAGAGTCCCAAGTGTTGTTAAGATAAAGGGCTTCCATTTCATTGTTCATAGCATGCACCTAATTTAAATCTTTAACAGCTTCACTAAAGCAACTAGGTTCATAGGTCTTGTTCAAATTGGAAATAAAACAAGCATTACAGGCAGACAACCTAGTATGATTAGCAAATTTGTTCTAACCATATTTAACCTTGTTATCTATCACAAACTCATTAAGTTTAGCAAGTAACTTAGAAGTCCTATTAGACCTTCTAATAGAGCGTTCGGCGCCCTCATCATCTGTCTCATGGCTGGCATTAAAAATGGGAATAGGAACCTGAGTTTAAGAAGAATTTTTGCCCTCAGAACTAGATGTTTCACCTAATGATGAAGCAGTATGGATGCATTCGGATGGCTGCTCCTCTGTAGTATCATCAAAATGTTCCATATTTACCTCCCTTGCTTCATCAGGTAACCCCTTTCCATCATCATAGGGACTTTGGTCATTTTGATTATCAGACTCACAAACATTGAAAAAAAATATTTTCAAAATCATTTTTATCAAAAACAGAAAGAGGCTGATGAACAGCTTTTATTTTATAAGGGAAAATGGTTTCATAAAACTTAACATCTCTAGAAAACCAATAACTTTTATTATTTAAACTTAATAGCTTATAAGCTTTCTTGGAAGAAGAATAACCTACCAAAACACATTTTTCAGACCTAGAAGATAATTTATCACTACTGTTTAAAACTGTAGAAAAACATAGACAACCAAAAGACCTTAAATAGGAAAGGGAAGGTTCTCTATTATAAAGCATACAAAAAGGTGATTTGCCAGCAAGGACAGAAGATGGGAGCCTGTTAATAAGATAGGAACAAGTAAGCACACAATCAGACCAAAAACACAAGGGTAAACCTCCCTGAAAGAGTAAACTTTTGTCCACATTAAGAAGATGCATGTGCTTTTTCTCAGCAATCCTATTTTGTTGAGGAGTGTAAGCATAGGAAGTTTGATGCATAATGCCATTTTACTTAAAAAAACACATTCATTCTTTGATTAATGAACTCAGTCCTTGTTAGCCCTAAAATGTGAGCGCCATTTACGGAATTACATTAGATTCAGATAAGAAAACGTGGAGGGACTACTATTGACATGTTGTCAAAGTTACTCCTTGTTTAGCCTATATATACCCCTCCATACTTCCATGGAGGGGGTGAGGATTCCCATTTTTTCTAGTTTACTTTCTCTCTAAAAAAACACACACATTTACTAGTCTCTCACTTTCTCTCTCTAAAATATCAAAACACTTCTTTTATCCTCCCCGACCTCCGAATCACCTCTTGTTAGCTTGAATCTTATGGTTAACAATTGGTAACAGAGCTAACCGGGGGTGTTTTGTGTTTGTGTTTGCTTACTATTTTGATGTTCGTGTTGTGTTATCAGAGTCGCGATTTGTACTATCCTGATTCAAGGTTGGTGTTCGTGTGTCATTATTATCCATTTTTATCAATTCATGTCTCGATATATCACTCTTTATTGTATCTGTGTCTGTTCTAGCCTCGTCATAATTGTTTGTGTCCCATTTTTTGTACCTGTTTTTTTGTTTTTGTCCCTTCATACATTGGTTAGTTCTGGATTATTTTTCATGGTGGGAAAAAGACAAAAAATTTGGACCAGATCCATTTTTTTCGGGGTTACAAAAATGTTGGTCAAAACCCTTTTGCGATGGCTACTTACGATCGCATTGATTCCGATGGCTGGATTGCGATGGAATCATTCTGATGGCTCATTGCGATGAGCTATTGCGATGGGTCATTCCGATGGCTCGTTGCGATGGATCGTTGTGATGGGTACATTGCGATGGCAACATTCCAATGGAAAGATTTTTGATATATTGCGATGGGGTGTTGAGACTGAAAAGATTGCGATGGTAACTCGGAGAGAAAGAACATTGCGATAGCTTGTTTTTTCTAAAAGGAACATTGCGATGACTATAGAAAACATTGTGACATAAAAACCCATCTATTCTCAATCCACAAATCAAAACCCGACTCTAATCCTACCCATCGTCACTTAAATCACATCTTGACTCGAATGCTAAAACAAAAAAAATCAAATAGACAAATCATAATATCTCATATTCGATCTCAATCATTTTTTTTTTGAAGAATCATCAAAGATCTCAGCTATTTCTTTCAATTCGTGTTATAATAACAACGAATCAAGACCATAACAGATCCAAATTCGGAAGAAAATAATCATCATTGATCTAATCATGTACGGTCAATCTATCTTTTTGATATACGAATCTCAAGATAGATGGATAACAAATATGTTATCACCATTCTTTGATTCGATTTGGTTTTAAACGACTTAATCAATCACATGCACTACAAATCAAACCTACCCGAGACCCCCTTTGAGATCTTGAAGCCACTTGATACACATCAATTTGAATCTGATGAAAAGATCTAGGTACGGTTTATAAAGCCATAAGATTTCATGGGTGTTCTTTGATACTATATGGTGGGTTGATGCAAGATTGAGATAGAGATTTGTGTTAGTTGTGTGTTTTAGATTCGTTGATATTGATAAGAGACTATATTTGTTTGAGATTAGGTCGAGATAAGTTAGATGATGCGATTGATTATGTTCATGGTGGCTAAGTTTTTTATCTGTGTGGATGAGAGCATTGGAGATGGGAGACGGAGAAAACTATGATATGAGTTTAGGGTTAGCAAGTTATTTTGTTACCTAATCTTTAGGTGTACTAACTTATATCCCCGAGACCCAAAGAGTTGACCGAGTATAGTAGTTTTAAGTGGACTACCATATTACCACGTGTCATAGTGATTCACGAGTATACTTGTGTTGGGTATGGTAACTTTCTTTTATACCCCACGTGGAGGTTAACAAAAGATTGATCAGTCCCACATTTTGATGAAATATGGTGGACCGGTGGCACACACAATCTGCATTTGATATTATTCTTGCTAAATGTGTGGGCCAAAGTTTTTATCTAGGATGCAATTGGGTCACGAAGCTAATGGCATTGGGTTGGCTTTATTATTAGTTGGACTCTTGGTATAAAACTAAGGCCGGATTTATCAAATGCATACAGAGATAAAAGATATTGGATCAAGCCTAATTTTGATCTATTCGTTATATTCATGTCGGATATTGGATATGTCTCGATCGAAAGTGTTTAAACGACAAAGAAAATTATAGGTTTTAAACCTAATATTTTCGAAAAATTTTCAACGACCTCACCGCATGTGACTGACGTTGGGCTTTAACGACAAGTTATCTAGACAAATTATCCTTTAATGATATTTTATCATTTGTTCTAGATAACGACATTCTCAACACACAACACCAAAGCAAACAAAACACTTAACGTTAAAACGATCCGATATAAGATTCACTCAAATGACAAACGGCTAGTTTTGGTTCTTCAAGACAATTGATCACGAAGTGGATTTGGTATTCTTTACTTGAAGTTGAAGTGGGATTTCATGAAGGCGTCTACTTATTTCATTATCGAGCCTTCCTTTTATTTTTATACCCCTTTTCTTCAAACCCAGTCTATCGATTGATGACTTGCTTGGGCGATAAAATTTATGATTGAGACTTGAATTATCTAGTTTCCACTGTCAAGGGGTGGATGGTCGACGACATGGATTACTATCATTTTTTAGAGCTTTGTTGCAGTTCTCAGTGTCACATGCAGTTGCTCGTGTGGATAAATTCAAGAGATGTTAGAGACTTGTTTCTGCACCTTTCTTCAATCGACATAAGTGCAAGCGTAAGTAACAAATTTGGGGGATTGTACTTCAGTTTCAAGTTTTGAATATCGGGTTTACTTCACATGTGGTCATAACAAATAGCCGAATGAATTCGAGGTTGGTAAGTTAGATAGAGAGAGATGGAATCAGCAATCAATTCTCACGGGATATTTATGAGCTACACAACGACAATGGTACTTCATAGTCTAAGAAAAAAAATTCAAAGTTTCTTAATGACTTTCAAAACTTTTCAAGACATTTGCTTAAGACTAAGAACTTCTCAAGTATATGGACCTCTACGATAATGATGCTTCCGAGAGTTCGAAATCATCAAGGGGAAGATCGTGTACTTTGAGTAATCAGATCAACTTCCAGGGGGAGTAGTGTACATGGAATGGTATCTACTTACTTTATATGATTTTTATGAGGTATTCTGCAGGCGTGAGAAGAATTGTTGCTGATTTCCTGCATGTTACCCCAAACGGATTATCACCAAAAAGCTAAACGACATGAAACAGTATAGAAGTAGTGTTATTTGGTGTGGTTCTTCTACAAATTTCCGATGTGCACTTAAACCGATGAGCTAGAAGATTGTTCAAACTACATCAAAGTGCCAGAATCTACTTAAGATACAGATATTGGTTTGGGGGGAAGCTGATTCAGAAACTTCGTCAAAAATAAGTCTATGAAGAAAGTTTTCTAATACATGCTGCATGAATTGGGGGGAAGTTAATCTAAATCATGCATATTACAATTGTTCCACAACAAGCAAAGACAAAGCGGATTCAAGCTGAGGTACAAGTTATGAAGACAAGAAGATTTAAAAGACATCCTCAGCATTGAAAGCGCCTTGGAAGACTTTATTTTGTTGTATTTTTACTTGTTAGGAACATTGTAAGTAATTCCGTATGTCTCCACATTAGGGGAAGATTGTTAGCCTTAAAACGTGAGCGCCATTTACGGAATTATATTAGATTCAGATAGACAAAACGTGGAGGGACTACTATTGACATGTTGTCAAAGTTACTCCTTGTTTATCCTATATATACCCCTCCATACTTCCATTGATGGTGAGGATTCCCATTTTTTCTAGTTTACTTTCTCTCTCAATAAAACACACACATTTAATAGTCTCTCACTTTCTCTCTCTAAAATGTCTAAACACTTCTTTTATCCTCCCCGACCTCCGGATCACCTCTTGTTAGCTTGAATCTTATGGTTAACAGTCCCATTATCAGATCTTATGATCTTAATTCTTTTAAGAAACTGATTAGAAATAAGATTAGCATATTCAACCACATAATCAAAAACTTTATCTTTAGTTTTAAGCAAGTAAATCCACACAGCTCTATTGAGTCATCAACAATAGTTAAAAAATATCTGAAACCTTCCCTTGTAGTGACCTTGTAAGGACCCTACAAGTCTAAGTGGGTGAGGTCACCTGAACTTGTGGAAACATGGTCACTCAAAGGGAAAGGCTCCCTGGTCTGTTTAGAAAAGTGGCAACCATCACAAGGTTCATTATGGTGAGTTCTGGTAAGTTTCAAATAGTGTTTTAGAACATTTAGAACTTGGTCAGATGGGTGACCAAGTCTATTATGCCAAACACTCTTAGACACATGACATCACATAATAGAATAATTACTCTTAGACTTAGGGGTCTTACAATCAGTGTCAAACAGATACAAACCACCACATTCTCTACCAGTCCCCATGATGTTCTCTTTTTTCAAGTCCAGAATGATACAGTTATATTCATTAAAATCAACATGTAACTTACTATCTTTGATCATTTTATTAACAGATAAGAGACTGACAGTGTATTCTGGTATAACCAACACATCAAACAATACAACATTACTAGTTAATCTTAAAGTACCAACATGTCTTATTTTAGCAATGGTACCATTAGGATGTCCAACATTTATATTTAACTCAGAGATATCAATCACATCAGTCATGTTTTTAGTAGTAAAAGTAATGTGTTGGTTTGCCCCGCAATCAATAATCCAACCAAAATTAAACACAGATTCTCCAATTTTCACATTGGCATTAAAACACTTGTAAAAATTGTTGTTAAAAAACACATTAGCATTAAAAAAAGGTATAACCAATACCTGCCATGTTAGACTGCACGCCAGAATTACTATAAGGACTCTTTTCACCAATTAAGTTCATAAGTTTAGCAATTTGATCATTAGAAAAAGGAGTGAAAACATTGTTAACAGACCCATTAGCACTATTAGCATTTTGAGCATCAACATTATTACTGCTAAAACTTTTGTTGTTTCCCTTGTTGTTAGAAAAACCCTTGTTTTTAAGATTCTTTTTATAGCCACTAGGATAACCATCAACTCAAAACATCTGTCAATGGTATGACCCTTCATACCACAGTGATCACACTTAAGAGAGTCATACTGAAACTTGTTATAAGAATTATTCCCATTAAAAGAGGCATTACTACCAGAATTGTTGTTATTTCTATTGGTGCCATTCCCATAACTAGAGTTATTGGTAGTATTACCATAACTATAGTTACTATTGCTAGAATTGGAATTTCTGTGAGGAATGGCAACTCTAGACTCAACAGTTTTGGCAGCAAAAGATCTGACATGTGGTTTAGAGACCACAGAAGCAGAACCCAAAACCCTATGAGACTCCTCATGACAAACAATCACAAAAGAATCTTTCACATCAGGCAAATCAGTTTGAGTAAGTAAGGTACTTCTAATAGGTTGATAAACTTCATCTAAGCCCATTAAGAATTTCATAAGTTTCATCCACTAATTATGTTTACCCAACTCAGATTTAGCAACATAAGTACAAGGAGTCAACTTAGTCAACATATCAAATTCTCTCCACAAAGAATTAAGTTTGTGATAATACTCAGAGACAGACAAGCCGTTTTGTTTATAGTTGTTAATTTTTTGAACCAATTTGAACAAAATAGAACCATCTAGTTTATCATAAGTCTTTTTTAACTCATTCCATACTTCACCATTATTATTAGCATACACAAGACTAAGATAAAGGTCCTCAGAAATACTATTTAACAACCATGACAACACAACAGCATTACATCTATCCCACTGACTAGTGAGAGGTCCACTAGACTCATAAGTACCCCTTAAACAAGTACCATCAACAAAACTCGTTTTATTTCTAGCATGAAGAGCGATTTTCATAGCATTAGCCCAAACCCTATAGTTTTCACAACCAGAAAGTTTAAAGCTAATCAAAGAACCACTATTGCTATCATTAGTTTGTAAATGAAGTGGATTACTAGCATCAAGCCCATTAATAACATTAGTAACATTGTTACCACCACTTGTTTCAGTAACCTTAGGAGCCATAACCACAACCAAAACAATAAATCAACACAAAAGAGCAAAAAAACCTATGTGTTCACTTAAGAACCCTAGATCAAGATTCTACACCACTTAGTTCTCAGGAATCCACACAACTCAAGGTGGTAGGTCAAGAGCAAGTGTAGAACGGTGAACAAACAGAAACAGAAAAGTAAATAGAATAGAGTGTGAGATGTGTTACAAACGCCAACTACATCCAGCAAAACCAATAGCGGAAGAGCAAATAGGAGTTATTCTAGATTCAAGTCTAGAAATAACCCTATACAATACACCACTAGAGAAGGTTATTCTAGATTCAAGTTAGGTGTTAGACATAGCATGATTCGTAAGCTAATCATGAATGGGGTGATTTCAATAGAGTTTGTGAGGTCTCAACAAAATTTAGCTGATCACTTGACGGAGGGATTTGCTAGAGACTTCGTTATAAAGTCTGCTGAAGGGATGGGTTTAAAAGTCCACTCTAGTCACTGAATGCTAGGACACCCAACTCCCTGAGGAAACTTGGGAGCTGATTTCAATGTAGAAAGCTGAATATTCAGGGGACTGAAGCACATGTATATCATCCCAAGGATGTGCTTGTGTCTGCTGAAGGAGGATGAAGTTATAAACTTCTCAATGGTTAAAGTCTTTGAAAAGTGTTGAAGCATGAGCATGATCTAAAGAGGAACCACCTATGTAAATGTTGAGGTTTCGCCGCCTCAGGGAGCATGAACTTGGCTCTTACAACATTTATTAATTTGGATATGGACACATGGCTAAGTAGTGTCAGGAGTTGTTATGTATTTGAAAACTTGTGTGTACTTTGTCTTCAGGTATTCAAAGTAGTTGAAGGGTTCAAAGAACACCATGATTCTCGAATTTCTGAAGTGATGTACTAAGATAGAAATTCAATCCTTAGGATATTTTCATCTATGCCTTAGCTTTGTTAATGTTAATCTTCATGCAAAAGGAATTGTACTATATTGGGGAGGATTGTTGGAAATATAGTTCAATTGAAGGTTTAGTTCATACTATTGAGTGGGTAAGGAGGTATGGAGTCCCTGAACACCTTGGCTCAGATAGTGGTTAAAATGTTGTTCAGCATTGCTGATGATCTTCAGTGAGTTAACTCTTCAGGGAGTTTAAATCTGGACTGAAGGTATTCATCAGGGAGTAACTTCATTGAAGAGTGTTTACTCATTTGCAAGTCTTCTTTAGTACTGAAGGCTTCAGCAGGAAACCTTTCTAGGGATAGCCGATTCTTTAGTGGGACTGAAGGATAGGCTGACGCTGAAGCTGAACATGGATACTTGTAACGATCTTTGACCAACTCAAGTGCTTTAAAGACCACGTTTAACTGGTCAAGTAACCATTTTGTCCGGGTATTATGGAGCCTATTAAGAGGAAATTAATAGGCCGATAATTCCTCTTAATACCATTGACTAGAGTTGAGTAATCCACCTATAAATAGGTGATCATAGTTTGCATGAAAAGATACACAGAAACATAAACACATAACAGCGAAAGGGTTAGAGATTTGTGCCTAAATCACTAACTGCATTTGGTCTTATCCCAAGTAGGTATTCGTGATACCCAGGTATTAGGGTCGAATAATTTACTTTGGAAAGTGATTACACGATTCCAAGTGATATGCGGTAACCATTGTTTTGGTACATAGCTAGGATTGATTATCTTACCCTAGTTGACGAATAAACTCCAAAAGAATGATAAAGGGAAAGTGGTCGATTAAGGATGTCGTTTGGGCTGATTTTGTTAATGGTCACTACCAATAAACATATACAAGTTAGCATTCAAAATCCATACTGAACAAAATACCAAATGCATCATGATATAATAGGATAAAATTCACAAGGAAACAAAAAATTTCATAATATGAAGGCAATTTGTCATGTGTATGCCATAATAAGCTTACATAAGCCGAAAAGTTTCTAAATAAGCCACAAAAAGTAAGCTTATGAAACAAAAGTCATAAACCATATAAGCGGAGGGTCAAGCGTTTGTTGGGAGTGAGGGTCAAGTGTTTGCTGCGAATGGGTGGCAGGAGTTTGCTGGAACGATGAGTGGCAGGAGTTTAGGAGTGAGGGTCAAGAGTGGTAGGAGTGTTTTGGGAATGAGTAGCAGGAGTTTGGGAATGAGGGTCAAGCGTTTGCTGGGAGTGAGAGTCAATCGTTTTCCAGGAGTTAGGGTCTAGCGTTTTCCGGGAGTGAAGGTCAAGCGTTTTCCGAGAGTCATGGTCAAGTGTTTTTGCTGACAAAGAGGTTCAAGTGTCTACCGGAGATGACAATGGGGAGTTTGGCCAGTATGGTAACGAAAATTGGGAGTTTGGCAAGTAAGAGTCCCTTTAAACGAACATCCTTGCACTGTAAAATAACAAAAAGAGATTATCAAATTTTCTTTTTGGCACAAAACTTATATTAGATTTAACTTGGATGAGAACCCGTGCAATTGATAGGCCTCCCTCAAAAGAACCAGTCCAGACAATCATCTAACTCCCCCCCCCCCCCCCCCCCGGGATAAAATTTGTTGCTTCTACAAACTAAAATAAAAACATTTTTTGGTGCTCAATCGTACTTGCACTTATATTTTTGTGAAACAATGCAGCCGGGAACAAGGACTTTTACAACCACAGCTCAAATATAAGTTGAACTATTGGAGCACCGCATCATGTCTTTGAACTCTGAAAAGTTAACGCGTCCGTCATGGTTAAGATCAACAGACGAGCTCATCATCTTGACTCTCCCCATCTCATTAGCTTCAGTAAACCCGAGCGTACCAAGCATCAATTGCATTTCTGCAGCCGATATAAGCCTGTCCCCATTCTCATCAAATATCTTAAACGTCTCCTTTAAGTCCACTTCCTCTTCCTCCTCTTTGCTTCCCACTGCTAGTTCCTCTACCTCGTCCATGCCGAAAAACAAGTCATTTATGGACTTATGCACAAAGTTCTCATAGCTTAGACCAACTTCCCAGGATGCACATATGATTTTATCATAGTCTCCAAATTTGAGGTGTTGGTGTGGAGGTCTAGAAGGGTCAAGGCATGTTTTATTTCTTGTATAGTAACAAAAGAGTCGTGATTAGAGTCGAATAGATCAAAGATTCGACGAAGACGTAAGTAGTTTAAACTAGGTGAACGTAGCCGAAACGAACTGTTGGAACATGATTTAAGAATAGGCGTGTGTGTTTCCATGGTTGAAATATTATTAAAAGAATTGGTCAGATATATTTAAGCAGCCAGGTCTGTCCACATTAGGGGTGTAAACGATTCGAGCCGAGTCGAGTTTTGACCTAAATGAGCTAGGCTTGTTTATCAACTACCTGGCTCGAGCTCGGCTCGAGCTCGAAAAAAATTGAATAATCTGGCTCGAGCTCGAACTCGAATATTTTTTTGTTGTTCGAGCTCGAGCTCGAAGCTCGTTTACGATTTTTAACTTTTTTTTAAACTAACTTCTAGTACAGAAGATATAGTTCGATAGACTCGTTTATTAACTCAAGCTCGAGCTCGAAAGCTGGTTTATGATTATTAAAATGGTACTAATACTTAATGTGTAAGCTAAAGTGTATGTGACTTATATGCTGATAGATTTATCACTAATATGTTAAGCTCGAATAGCTCGTTCGGCTCGTTAAGCTCGAATAGCTTGTTCAGCTCGTTAGGCTCGCTCGGCTCGAGACAATTAAACGAGTTTTCGAACAAGCCGATCCTAATATTAGTTTTCAAAGCTCTGCTCGCCAAATTAAACGAACACTGATATTTGTTCGAGATCGGCTTGAGCTCGAGAGTATTAAGTTCGAACTCGAGTTAAACGAGCTCGAGCTCGACTAGCTCGTTAAAAGCTCGACTCATTTACACCCCTAGTCCACATGGTATTCAGTGGCGACCCAGCCATAAACGCAAGGTGGTTCCTTGATTTCGTCAAGCAAAAAAGTCAACAAGTCAACTAATTACCTGACCAATATGTTGAGTCGGGTTGGATTCAGTTTAACAGCATTGCATGTTAATTGCTAATATATTTAAACACAACTTTTTTCAATATACAATTAAAAATTATTCGTAAAACTATCATCAATCTATTATAAACGATAAACTCTTTCCCCTAACAAGTAGCAAATATTGAAAATCGATACCAAGTTTAATGGCTTTTCGAAAAGAAAATACCATGTTTAATCAATGTGCTTCGTATTTTAAATCAAATGATTCATAAATGTATCTAATTTTTTACTTCTAGTTTCTAGTTCATATAGATCTAATATCATAAGTAAACACTAACTCATAACTAACTTGTACAAGTGTGTATATTGTACATGTATTTTGTTTTACCAAAACAAACTAGGGGTCAAAAGCAACTCAATGATAAAGTGGAAGGACTATAACTGACCATTGGACAAAAGTTGGACATTAAAAATAAAATATAACATTTTGGGTTTTGTGTCATCTTCTTTGCATCAAACACTGACGTAAAACTCCATTAAAACACTGTGTGAATCTTGCAGTCTAATTCACTTCATCCTTTCTTTCTTGTAAATTTAGATGTAAGGTGGTTCCCGGTCTATTTTCAAGGTAGGTCCTTACCTTTGGTTGTACGTAGCTTCTATAAGGTTTCGATTTCTAAGGTGGTTCCTGGGAACCACCTACGCATAGTGTAGGTCCGCCCCTGATGGTACTATGCAACACCGCTTTCGGTTGCACATGGTTGAATAAATAATCGTCCCCTAATATTTATGAAATGATCACCACATATTTGTGTTACTCGGGAACAGTGGCGGAGCCAGGATCTCTAGTCGAAGGGGGCAACTAACGATAAAATAATCTGATAACAGGCTGAATTTTTTATAATAGTTCAAAACGGGTCGGGCCGGTACATATTAAGCGCAAAAGAAAACACCTCTTTTATGCAATTAACATTAACTAAAAGAGTGATGTATATAAAAATAATGTGAGTTTGTTAAGTTAGTTTTAAATAAGATCAAATCGACTTGTAGTTTATTCTCACTTATAATACATAACTAAACGTAAAACAAGCTGAGATTTCCTAATCTTGTCAAAGTGTGATTGTATATGGTTATACATTACAACATGGATGTTTTATTTTAATTTGTAAGCATGAATCTTCTTTGCATAGGAAGCTTAAACTTAAACTTTTAATTTAACTTAATTAAGAACCTAAAAACATATTTATAACCATTGATCTATAGAAAATGTAAATGTCATTTTATCAAAATAATAATATTCAATAATGTCCAGTGTCTTATTTCTTTGTTCTCATCCACACGTAAATTATTAAATTTTTAATTTTTACATAAAAGAGTACCACACATTTTGATACCCACTTTCCCACTTTCCAACTAAACTCTTCTTCTTCATCTCTACCATCTCACCTACGAAACTATACATGACTGCATAAGAAATGAAGAACAGAGTTCTCGTTATAGTTCGTTTGTGCTTTTTAGCCAGTTACATTGAGGGCACTCAGATTTGTGGGATGAGGGCACTATTTCGTTCCTAAGTTGACAGACTTCTCTAAAGAATTTAATCTTTCCCCAGAGCATGGTTGGGGGCATGTCCCCCCACTACTCTCTACATGGCTCCGCCCCTGCTCGGGAAAGCTCTATGATTCCATGTAATTTGATGAATATCTAGGCAGCAGGAATCCTGGGCGTAGGATGAGCAGGAACAAACATGCCTGGAAGTTTGTAACTAGAATCTTTACGGCCAGGTGTTTGGTTGATGATATATTCATCAAAATACAACATGTTTGTTTTTGTTGGTTGAGAAATAGGAGTAAAAAAAGCTCTCTTGATCGGGGTTTATAGCTTTCCCGTCCAATGGGCGCATGTTATGTTTCTTGAACTTGATCTAATTTTTTTGTAATCGTTGCCTTCTATCTCCTTGTTAGATGGTAGCATTTTTTTTCAATAAAATTATCCGTTTCAAAAAAAAGAATCTTCTACTTGAAGAAAGCTGGCGGGTATTCAGCCACTGCACCATGCTCATCAAGGAGACTCCCAACAATCGATGGCCTGTTCTAGCTAAGGCTAAAACTAATTATTCTGTAACTGTTAGTTTTAAGGCTACAACTTATTCTTATGTTGTTAATTGTTTCATTATCATTTACTTAGAAGAATGATTTCGTGTAGATCGCATATAAGCTTTTACTTTGTAAAGCTGTAGACGAGTGCAAGCTCAGACCCCAGTGGAGGTTTTCTCAATGGAGCATATATCAATTCTAACGGAGCATGTATGGATTCTAACTGCGCCCACGACACAAAATCCGTCCCACACATATTTTCAACACTATATACATATCAAGCACTACAACAAATTTAAGGTTTGTTCACATTTTTTTCTTCGCACTTTAAAAAGTGTAAACTTTATTTGTAAAATTTTCACACTTTTAAGTGTGGAGTATCAAAAAGTGTAAAGTATTAAAAAGTTCACACAAAAAAGTGTGATTTTTAAAAAGTTCACACATAAAAGTATGAAGTATTAAAAATCTTTACACTTAAAAGTGTGAAATTATTTGTTCTACCCAATTTGTTCACAGCAAAAACACTAATAAAAATGTGAACTTTTCAAATTTACACATTTTAAAGTGTGAACAAATGGCATATAAGTATGAAAAATCAACCAATTTGTTGTAGTGAAGACATCAAGCAACATGTTATTCAACCTCAAGCTCCCTCCAAGCCCATTTCTATCGATATCAGAATGCACCCATCCCCCATTCTCCAAATCCAACTTTTTCGTACAAGCAGTCTACACATGCATTGATATTGGATGCTGTAGCCACCAACTAGCCACGATAGATCGAACACTCAAAATCCTGCAAACCACCAAACCCGGTTCGCCACGGTTGATGGCGGATGTAGCTCCACAATAGCCATCACCTAACCTGACTTCACTTCAGCCACCAACTAGCCATACTTTTCGAATTTCAGTATTTATAAACACCAAAAACCACAAAATCAACAGCCGTCATCAACTCCGGCAACCAAGACGTCGCCTACTATACATCGACATTTTGGCCAGCCACATCCCGCTGCCTAGATCCGGATAATGCAACCGCGTATTCCAGCAATCAGACCACCCCACCAAACCAAGAAAAACATTTGTTTCCTTCTTTATAAATCAAACGAAATGCAGCGTACCCAAGATAAACACCATTAAAGTACAATATCAATATCCTGAAGGACGAACAAATACCTTCCATTGTCTCTTTGCAAAGTTAAGATCGTCATATGAATTCAATCAAACAAAAGCATCATATATCATTATTTGGCATGCAATTTAATTAGACAAAATAAACAAGTCGAACATATAATGAAAGCAATAGCGATAGCAACAAGATAATCCAAAATCAGTCATGGACTAGGGATACTAATTCTGAACATAAACAATCAAAACCAAATTACTACCATATCAAAATATAGAATTTGTTAGCAGCAGCTCTCTTTCATATCAGTTTTTTTCTTCGAACAAGAACTTGAGTTGATGCCATGGATTGATAACATGTTATTAACATTGGGATACATAATGCTTACGGAAACAATAAAGATTAGATAGAACATGTTTGTAGCTTTCCTTGTGAACAGTTTTTTCCATATAGAAGGTGGAATTTGTGTTGATGCCGTGAATTGAAGACAATGTATTGGGATACATGATAAAATTTGGACTCCATGCATCATTCTTACCTTCAATGTAGGTTTTTTGTAATACACCAATTTTCAGGTTGTAAACGAAAAAAGCATACCTTCCATTGCTTGTGATTTTTGTTAATATATCCCTGTCTTTATTCCAACATCCAATAATGTATATGTGAGCATTATTAAGAATTATATCTTTTGCAAACCGACAGTGTGGCACCCATTCTGTCTTGTAGTTTAAGAGCCAAAACTCCATGGTCCTAATACACACATATCCAACTTCACCATTTAGATCAACCACTTGATCATAATAACAACTATGGTCTCTCCATAAATCACACTCTTTTCGGAGGATCAATCAGCCCAAACTCTTCTTTCTCTACATCAAACCATATTACATGTCTCTTCCACCATCTTCGGTATTGACGTCCGTATGACTAACCAACCAGTACAAACAACCCTTAACAAATACAGGTATACCGATCGGATAAGACGGGACTTGGGGTATTTCCCGCCAAGAGTTTGTGCCAAATACATGCACCATTGTGCATAGATCCTTCTTCACCACGTCAGGATTATCAGATACCATGTTACTTTTACACAAAACACACACCATCTTCAAAGTGTTGGTGGAAGCATCAAAACCAAGGCCACATGAGTCTCGGAGCATTGTTTCATCAAAACGCATAGAAAGTGGTGGAAGCGCATAACATTCTTTCCTTAGAGGATGCACCACAGCCAACGAGCTTACTACTTGGCCTTCATCTTGTAATAAACAGATCAGCTCATTGCAAGAACCTTGGACTCGAATTTTGACTCTAGATGAATTTGAGAGCGGTGTTTTGCGGAAAAACTCCAAAAACGGGCACTCTTTCGCCTTCAAGACATAAATACTGGTTGCTCGAACGTTTTTTTAGATTTAATGACATGAAAACATAGGCTGCGGGTTATTTTCCCACGACGAAGGTTTGGATGCACTACTAGAAAAAGGACTTTCAACGACGGATTTTCTGACGGACAGATATTTGTCACTAATTACCGACGAAGTTCTAGCACATTACCGACAGATATTTTGGTCAAACTTTTTCCACGTTTTTCAGACAGATTTTCGACAGATTTCCGAGGGAAAATATTCTCGTCGGAAATCTGTCGGTATTTTGTTTATATTGCGACGGATTTCTGACAACTTTGTGACGAAAAAATGTATATTTTAAAATTCCACTTTAACTAAACCAAAGCGAAGTACAAATTCTGTTTTCAGGTTGGATACAGGTTTGGAAATCGGACCCAAAACCTAACCAAAAACTGAAGTTTAACAAATATATTTTTTATATATATAATGATTATTATTTAATCATAAATACAAAAAAAAACAATTTTTTATTTGAAACGATTCTTTTTGTTATAAATTTAATTAATTATATATTTTAAATTCAGATAATTTGGATTATTTTGGTTAACTCGAAAATTGAACCGAATTCAAATTTATTTTACGGTTTGGTTTGATTTTTTAATTGATAAAAAAATTTAACCGAATAACTCGAACCGAATAAATCGAACAACTTAAAAACCCAACCAAATAACACCGAGCTCTATAATAATCATTTCCAAAAAATAATATAATCATCAAAATTAAACTTCAAAAATAAAAAAACAGAATGATATTTTTGCCAAATTACTTTGCTAATTCATTTTCACATGACACCGTAATGTTGTTGCTTACGATGAATGGAAATTACATATGGTAAAAAAAGCATTCTTCTTAAAGATGTCATATCAAATATTTTGCTAGTGATTTTACATTGTAGCAGTGAAACTGACAAATACAAATGGGCAGGTACGAACTTATGAAGAGTTGGACGCAATATGCTCATGAAGAAGCTCAAGAGAGATAAGCAACAAAAGATAAATGACATGAACTAGGTGTTAAAGAAGCTTTGCAATTCATCCTCCCCACCCTCCGTAGTTGGATAATCTTATATCATAACAAATACTTAGATTTAATACTCTAATTTGATCTCGAATAAATTGAATTGTTCGATGTAGATTTGGTCACACCTTTTGTTATTTAAATGTTAAATTTTGGTAATTGATCTATTTAGTATTGAATTATCCATTTTATTTATTAGTTTCTCTTCAGCCATTTTATATACAGCATAATATTAGTTTGAGCAGTAAGCTCGAAAAAATTCTGTATCTCTTTGAGGGCTTTGTGACTGTTTACCGACGGAAACTTTCCGACTGATTTGCGAGCGACATTTCCTGACGACTTTCCGACAGCTATATTACATTTTTTTAAATTTTTTACAGACAGATTTCCGAGAGAAATACAACAGAATTGCGACGCTTTTTTTTCGTCGGTATTTCCGACAGAGTTCCGATTGTTAAACATTAGCTAGGAAGCATTTACCGACATACCTTTTTCGTCGCAAAACCGTCGGAAAAGACCTATACTGACGGATTTCCGTGGAAAATAGCCGTCGCTGTTGCTCCATTTTCTAGTAGTGATGGTATAGAATGGGTGTGGGTTCTTCTACAAGTCGTTTTTCATGAATCATCACAAGGCAACGATCATCAATGTATTTACACCATACTTTTGATACACAGCGCGATGGAGCCAAACATTTAACGGGTATTCTTGAAAAGATATTGAATATGATACTTGAAGGTAATTCATCCATGATGCAACTGTTTAATACAAACAACTATGATTAATTAGCTGGATATATATATATATACCGAAAAGCAACTATCAGTAAAAAAAACAATTTGATTCCTAAAAGTAGGTTATCTAAGATGAACATATATCAAGAGATTTGTAAATAACAAAACTTGTAAACTGTGGTCTTGCTTTTAAAACTTTAAATATAGCTTAAGACAGTACAATCTGAGTATGAGTTACAGCTGAAGCACCCGCTACTCAATGCAAAGTTGAGTAACTCATAGAAGAGTCAAACTGAATTGGAGGAGCATATTTTACTTTCATTTAAGCATTTGTTAAAGGGAAGCCTGGCTTGTCACTGAATCGAACTCATTGTTCAGTTCATGTCACAGTAGTTATCAGCCACTTGATGAGCGGCGAAAAACTTAAGATGTAATTTGAAACTGAGTCGTATTTTATTTAAATTGTGAAAATTAGAAAATAGATAGAAACGTTAATTAACTTTTCTGAAGTATGAGATAAAAAACGATGCCATCTAGCTTCTATATATCTTTGAAAACCCACCAGAAGCCTCCGATTTAGTTATCTTTTGTAAATCAAAGAAAATAGTTAAGTTTACCTACAAAGCGCTTAGGCTGGTAAGTTAACAGATTAACAGTATTTCCAACACCATCCGTAAAAGACATACAAGTCAAGCTTTGCTTGCATATTTGTCACCTGAAGTTATATAAACTAGGTAGCTTATGTCTAGTCGCTAACAGATACTATCTTGAAAAAATGGGAAATTAATACTTTAAATAGCTGACTTTTTCTTATTAAACACATGAAACTATGAAAGCACCCTTGAATCCTGAAGTCTGTGATTGGAGTCATCACTCATGTTACAGTTACTAATCTATCTATCTAACATATAAGTAGCTTCAATGATAGGCATAGCAACATTAATAATATATGCTTATTATTAAGATTGCCATACAATTAAGTATGCTCCTTATCACAATAAGATAAGAGTAAACTAACATAACAACATACGTATAATCGCAAAATAACATCCATGAATGCTTCTTCATGTCTAGCATTTACATCACAATAGACACATACATCTCTGTACTTAGTTTGACTCACATAATAAACATTTAAGGAGGTTTTTGTTTCAGCTTATATGTGGGCATGTGGGGGCTTATGAGCTTATTTGATTTCAGCTAATAAATCATAACCTCCAATAAATCATAACAGCCCACAAGTTTGAAAATAAGCCGTAAAATCGGGGGTTATGAAACAAAATAAGCTAATAAGCCCACATATAAGCGGAAACAAACACCCCCTAAGTTGAGCATTGATCAAACACGTTCTAATTTAGCAGAATATACAAATATACCACTCACCAACTTAGCATATATGGTGAACTCAACGGCAAACTTGAGGCGATTCCGGGGAGATCGAACCAGTGGACTGTTAGATTATCAGAACAGATCTAGGGTCTCAGAAGGATACTAACAGATATCGATGGAGTGTGATTACAGCAGATCGATCTAGGGTTTTCAATTTATTTTTTAATTTTTGTTTCTGTGTTTTAGAAAGAACGAATGTGTTTTGTACTATAAAAATCTATGTCGGGCTTATTTTACAGTTTTGCCTTATACCTATTTAACTTGTCACTTTTAGTATTTCTTTTGTATGTTTGACAAAAGTAACTATTGTTATTGCAATTGAAGATGAAGATGAAGATTATAAAAAGAGATAACTAGTATTAGTTATGGTAGTAGAAGTAACACGATTACACATTAAAACGAATATGTTTGACATAGGAGTTTATTTAAGGCTACACAGTATGATTTAAACTCCCGTTATTTAAGGCTAGACGGTATGATATAAACTCCCATGAGTTGTGAAACTCACAATGTGAGTGACATCCCGGCTACCCAACTCACACGCGAGTTGCTACTTTAATTTACCTTCGGTGAGTGGTAAGAGTTTATTATTTTTCATTCGGATTGTATTTAGTAGATTGTATTTTTATATAATCAGTATTTTAATAAAAGACGAGTTTGAATGAGTACCACTACGATTAAAATGTGAGTTTGAGAGATTTGTGTGAGTGAAGAGCTAGAGAAAACTGATGTGACGCTAAGATGACGGGTAAACTATTACCTTACCATACCCTCCAGCCTAAAGTAGTTCGCAAACTAGAATGGCTTAAGTAAAAACTATTTTTATTATGCAAGTATGATGGAGAACTATAACACAACCACAAAATTCTTACTATTTCACCTCAATATGCAAAACACACAAAATCTACACCTCAAGTACTTCATATGGCTAGAAACTAAACTAAAAGAGAGCTTAGAAGTTCATAGTTAACATATTGAAGAACCCTCAAAGTGTTGGTGAATCTGAAAAGAAGAAGCCATGCATCATCAAAATGATACAATAAAATTGTACGTCTCATACATTTTAAGAAAATATTTACAAGATTCCTTCCCTGTACACACCCTTAAAAGTATTGATTATATTTGGGAACACAGTTAATGTAAAAGTTGACTTGTTCAATTCATGGAAACACGGTTAATATAAAAAAAAGTTTACTAATCACAATTAAATTTTTAACAAACACCGTATTTCTCTCTAAACCCTAAAATACATAAAATAACCACACACGCAGCCGTATTCTAACAACCTACTCGATCTGCCGAATCTACCACCATCTCTAGGTGGTTTAGGTAGTTTCTGTTTAGTGTATAAGCAATTCTTTAGTGGTCGCACCGGTACGATCGACGTTGCTAGTTCCGGTATTTGTGGTATTTTATGTTGGTTTGGGTGGTTTTTTATTGTTTATGTTTAGCTCTAGGTAGGTACTTCAACTATCTCATTCACAAGTTTCCATGTTCTTCTTTTGATTAGGATATATGTTAGAACTGAAAAATTATGTCTTTCATATGTTGCTATCACTCATGCGATGTAGATTCTCACATATTATGTTTTTGGTATTCATTTGATTAGTATTTTTTATAGGTCTTCACAGGAACTCTAACAGACTGCACTTTGTACTGTCGGGAATTTCGAAAGCATTATTTCCTTTCGAGCTTCATTTGGTAGTCTTTTAAGCTTCACCTTATTATGTTAAAGCGATCCATTTGCGTTTCCTTGAATTTGATTATATAGTTTTTGTTTTGTTCCATTCAAAGTTTTATAAACGACACTATATGTGTAATATGCCTATTAGTGATAACATTAGCTTGTGTTATAACCTATATAGACTTTTTGGTTAGTTAAACCACATTTTACTAATTTCAGTTAAAAGTTGCTTCAAAATGCTTGAACTTTCATGACCCTTCTTGGCCTCGATCCTTAACTATAATTGGTACAGCAAATTGTCTCTTCTCGCTCGCACACAAAAGAACTAACTTAACTTACCAAATAGCTATATCCCAACCTTGTGAAACAAACAAACATATCAACATATATCCTAGGATGTTTTCTCATTCGATGTAATAAGAACATGAACACACCTTTTGTCGCTCTACTATCTTAAACCTTACTTTTTTCAACCAGGTACACTTCCATTTTTTACTTTGTTTTCATTGAAGCATTTCATCAAAGATCTTATCTTCACTATCTTAAACCCCTTCAATACATTGCTTGGGGTGTTTTTACAGTAATATAGCCAGCTTATAGGCTTATACTTATAGCCAACTTATAGGCTTATACTTATAGGCAGCTTATAAGCTTATACTTATAGCCAGCTTATAGGCTTTTAGTTATAGCTTATAATCTTATAGTTATGGAATAATGAACTTATATACAATAAAAAGTTCCAAAAGAAGCCATAAAAAGTGAGCTTATGAAACATAAGCCCAAAACCAAATAAGCCAAAAGCAAGTATATAAGCCAGAACAAACACCCTAAGCTGAAAAGTTTCAAAATAAGACAGAAGTGAGCTTTTGAAACACGAGCCCAAAATCAAATAAGCCGAAACAAACACCCGACTGATTGAATTTCTAAAATGGGTTTTTGTTAATTTGTGAATTATAGGAGTAATAATGTTAAGAGTGGTTAAAATTTTGCAATTGAGAGCCAAAATGAAGCTATTCAGTAAAGAACCAAAAGGGGAATTTGGTTCCTAATTTGAGAAACTGTTCACTGAAGATACCAAGTGCTCAATTTGGTTCCTGGTTGTAGTAAATCTACTCTTTTCAAGTTAGTTCTTAATTTTAAGCTTACGTGATTTCTCTTTATGTTTCATATGCCCATTTTTCTTGACTTGTTTTAGGTTTTTGTTTTGTCTTATGACTTCTATGGTTTTTTGCTTAAGTTTCATAAGCTATCTTTTGTGCCTTGTTTGAAACTTTACGGTTTATATAAGCTTTTTATGACATGATAAGCTCATATAAGCCTAAAACTTTCTAAATAAGCCACAGAAATGAACTTGTGGAACTTTAGTCGAAAACCACATAAGCCATAACCGAAACAAGCACCCACAAACTTGTTGTATTATGTCATACTATAAGCTTAAATAAGCTTGTGTATTTCAATATAAGCCAGATAATACAAACAAGGTACTTTTTATTTTATTTTTTTATGCAGCAAAAATTTATTAGTTCAATAGTTGTCTAGTGGTTTGTCTTAAGTTCTAGAGTCTAAAAGTCATCATAAAATAAATAAGGGTTTGCTTGTTTATCTTTTTGGTCTATAAATTGCCTCATGTTAGAGTGTGAGGCAAACAATAATTTCCTACCATTGTAATAAGCTTTAAGCTTGATTATGTTTATAATAATAATCTTCCTACTACCCCATCATTATGATTGTGTAGCTGGAGTTTTACTATACAAATATTGGTTCGATGGAAATGACACTATTGGTCTTAGATTGTATAAGTAGACTTTTAAAGGAAAGGGAACAGTACTAGTAACTGTGAGTTCTCAATGGGAACACTTGCAACCAACCTAGAGGAACTCCAGAATGTTGTGGAAAAATACTCATCCGCTAATAAAAACTGGAAGTCGTTGTTGTTGTT
This sequence comes from Glebionis coronaria, assembly GCA_025667525.1. Taxonomy (NCBI): domain Eukaryota; kingdom Viridiplantae; phylum Streptophyta; class Magnoliopsida; order Asterales; family Asteraceae; genus Glebionis; species Glebionis coronaria. Next base: position 18,129,235 of record CM046878.1, on the reverse strand, counting down.
GCTGCTGCTGTAGAATTTAAATCCACTCATGTCCTTGCTAAAATTTATCAGAAGAAACAAAGAGAATTGGAGAAAAAGAGGAATGCGAAGAAGCTTATTAGATAATTTGTGTAGAGATGGAACCACTCGTTCTTGCCGCCCTCACAAACCTATCACTTACACATTTGATACCTATAACAAAGCTATGACTAAGGCCTTACAGGATACCAAGAGGATGAAAACCCAAAACGAACTAAGGATTAAGAAAAAACAAGCTCTAGCAAATGAGATCGAGAACAAGATCGACCCACAGATGCCAAGCTCACTGAATCCCTTTATCCCCCTCTAGTTTTCATCTTCGTGTCTTTGCTAGTATAATGCATGTTCTCTTTGTTATCTTCGTCACTTTCATCTGATTCGTCAGCAGAAGCCTCATAAACATCTTTAATTTCCGCCTTCCTGCTCTCAGAGTCAGATTTAGGGAGCCATCTGCAGCTTGATCTTGTCCTCGATACTCATTTGCTAGAGCTTGTTTTTTCTCAATCCTAGGTTCGTTTTGGGTTTTCATCCGCTTGGTTTCCCATAAGGCCTCAATCATACCTTTGTCATAGGCATCAAATGTGTAAGTGATAGGTTTACGAGTGCGGCAAAAACGAGTGTTTCCATCTCTACAGAAATTATCTATAAGCTTCTTCGCATTCCTCCTTTTCTCCAATTCTTTTTGTTTCTTCTGATAGATCTTAGCAAGGACATGAGTGGCTTTAGATTCTACAACAGGAAACAACAGCCACATCCAGTTTTAACTTACTGGATGAGTATTTTTCCACAACATTCTGGAATTCCTCTAGGTTGGTTGCAAGTGTTTCCCATTGAGAACAGATATATAGTTGCTAGTGTTCCCTTTCCTTTACAAGTCTTTACTTATACAATCTAAGACCAATAGTGTCATTTCCATCCAACCATTATTGGTACAGTTGTAACTACATCTTGAGAAGAATATTGATAGCGTAGAAGAAAGATTCTTATTATAAAGATAATTAAGCTTAAAGCGTATTACAATGACAGAAAATTTGTGTCTGCCTCACAATACTAACATCAGGAGCAAAAAGATAAACCAACTGACCCTTATTTATTTTAAAATGACTATTAGACTATTAGAACTTAAGACAAAGCACTAGATTCTAAAACTGTCGAACTAATAAATTCTTGCTACATAAAAAAACTAAAAAGTAAGAGCACAGGGAATCGTCGTGCCGTAGAAGTGGTGCCATAGCCAAAAAGTTGTGCCACGTCAGCAAGCAAAATAGGCTATGGCACGAGAAATGCTATGGCACCAGTTTTTAGAAGGAATGGTGATTTGTGGTGCCATGGGGTATTTTTGGTGCCATAGAAGGTATATACCCCTTAGATTCCCAAAATAAATAAAAGAAATGGTATGGTCGGCGCCAGACCAATGGCACGAGGAAACGGAGTCCTGCGCAAAAGCAAAAAGTCGCGCCGTTCGTTAGCGCTGGACAACAACGCAACGACTCCTCCCCCTCTAAGTACCTTGTTGGTATTATCCAGCTTATCTTGAAACACACAAGCTTATATAAGCTTATTATGACACGGTACAAGTTTGTGTGTGTTTGTTTCGGCTTGTATAGTGGGCTTATGGCTTATGTGGTTTTGGGCTAAAGTTCCACAAGCTCATTTTTGTAGCTTATTTAGAAACTTTTAGGCTTGATTATATGAGCTTATCATGTCATTATAAGCTAATATAGGCTGAAAAGTTTCAAACAAGGAACAAAAGATGAGCTTATGAACTGTTGACCTTATCTTTACTATCTTAAAACCCTTGAAATCCATTGAGTTTTTTTCTTCACTGAAAATACAAAGTGGCTAGTTTTGGATGTTGCTTGGGCCTAATGGTTGTGGTAAATCTACTCTTTTCAAGGCAGTATTCTTTTTAAGCTTATAAGCTTAGCTGATTTCGCCTTATGTTTCGCAAGCTTATTTGAAACTTTTTGGCTTATATAAGGTTAGTATGACATGAAAAGTATCTAAATAAGCCATAAAAGATTAACTTATAAGTACAAAAATAAGCTTAAGCAAACACCCCCTTTTCATGTATATAGTACATTACTTCCTTTGTGTCTGAGGAGAGTACTTGAACTAAAAAGATGCTATATATAATGTTATAAACTTTCAATAAGTGTTCCAATATGCAGATTTTGTTGACTTGTCACATAAGAATGTGCATACTTTGAACACTTCTTGAAAGTTTGCAACATTGCAGGACACATTGTTCACGGGATGAAGTAATTAAAGTGCTTATTTATAGCCTTAACCCGTTTCTTACTAATATAGTTAATTAGCTTAAGAACTGCTTGTTATGTTGAAGTTAAACAATAGTGTCAGCATTATGTTAAAGTTTTTTGTTTCTATAATACTATAATATGAACCTTAAAATAGTTTGAGAGTGGAAAGATACCATATGGCTAAAAGAAGGTTCGTGTTTTTCGACTGTTGGTCCAAAAGATTTAGTCTTGACGAATTGGCTTGCTTTCCACTTGACGAATTGTATGGAATTATTCTCTTTAAATGACCAAAAATATGAAAGTAAGTACATAGTTTAACTGGACCATTTTGTGGCTTTAATTGTTAATATACTTCGAACTATTTTGTGATTATGTTACATAGCAGTAATTTTAGCGTGTGCTTTTGATTGTGGTGAGGTGTTTTTCTAATGTCTCAATGTCTCAGAATATAGAAACGAAATGGTGCATATCAGTTCATGTTGTTTGGTATCAAAGTTATAGTTTGGTTATCAAAGTTATAGTTTGATTAATTTTTAGGATCAAATGAGATTATTCCCAAGTTGCGCATTTGGACTGTGAATTATCTTGTATGAAGTTGCACATCTTGGGATCTGCTACAACATGACATGGCGTTATTATTATGAGTAGATACTGGCAGGTCTATTAAGTCAACAGATGGTTTCATGTATGTGAGGAAGCCTAGAAGTTTCGTTTTCCAAAATCTAGATCACCAAGTAAGTTGTTTTATTTATGTTATTATTGATAATATATGAACGACATCCATTTTAGTTGTAAAAGGCTGTGTTTGTCTTTAAATATGATTGTGTATGTCAATTGTAGACGTGAACTATGTACTATGTTAAGAGTATTCATATTCGTACTTTTAATGACCTCGAGTTAGGTGCTCATGCCTAATGTGGAAGCAGATGTTGCGTTTCGTCTGTATTCTAAAGATAAGTACATAATAGATATGCAATATACGAACTTAAAAAATGATCGCTCAATCCACGGGATCAAGTTACGCCCTCACATCAATAGGAAATTGGTAATGGGCAAAACACACACATTTGGTTGGATATTTGGGTCGGTGGCACCTGGTTTTGTACTCTGTTAGGAATTAGGGGCTGATCATAGGCAAAACATCACATCAGCGAACAAACATAATTATCAGATAGCAAGTTCATATCATAAGGAGTGTTTGGGAGCACAAAAGAAGTTGATCATTTTATTATCAAAGGCCCCAAAATACAAAGTTTACACGGTTGTATTTATTATTCCAAAACAACCGTCCATACAAAAGACTTAACTCCGAAGATACTAGTAAAATTACCAAACTACCCTTACTACCAAAATTACATAAATACCCTTAGGACTCAAGTCAACATATCTAACATACTCACTGTTTTTTCCGTCTTGAATCCGACAAATCAACCCATGTTTGTGATTGAGCTCCCTCACCCCTCCCCACCATTCTGCCCGTGAATACCTTAATGAACCCCTGCCTTCATTGATCACGAGACTACTTCCAGTACCCTGAATTATGTTTATTTTTCATACCAAATTGCACTTTAGTATACTAAATCTAAAATGCTTAATGTGTTAGATGAGTAAAAGCTTCAATATTTGTTAAGTAATCAGTATATCAAATATTGATAACTAAAATAATATAGTACAACAAAATTTTATTAAAAATGTTCTGGTTGCTGTAAAATACATCAAGGTCGACTTTTGACCCACGCGACCCTCACACCGCCCCAAGCTTCGCGCGCTGTCATGACCAGTCAAGCATTTTTCTTGTAACCAAACTACAAACATATAGTATTTGGCACATAAGGAGGGAGACTTTGATGTATTCTACAGCATAAATGAGGGAGCATCCTTGGATCCGACTCATTTGGCACATAAGGAGGGAGCCTTTACCAACGATAAGTGTCATGGATCATTTCTTTTGATGCAACTTACACTATACATCACAAAAAGAAATTATATGAGCACTTTCATATGTTAAATATGCCTATATAGTTAGCGCGGTTCATATGTGCACATCCCTGCCATTACTAAGTATAACATATTGTTACACTAGACAGGGCTGCTTGGTTTCGTCACTCAGCCATTGTAAATTATGGGTTGTGGGCACAAGTATGTATCTAACTTTATAAAGAGGATCCGAGGCTTAATATTGATGTGTGGTTTCACTAGTATGGAGTCGTTCATTCAAGGACATTAGCATTGTGTTAGGAAACACCACCTCTTTGCTTTTGCGATATATGCATCATGAATGTGAATTTCAGGCCGCGAATCATGATAGATTGCAAATTTGCAAGTGTAGGAGATCTATGACATCTGCATTCTGCTATTAATTTGGATATTTGCTGACAATATTTGGTCATTAGGCTTGTGTGATTTGTCTACTGTCTAGGCTTAATAGTTAAATTTTGATTTGGAAAATGACGGGATTGATATTTAAATGATTTTCTTTTTTGTTACATCTCATAATTCTCTCTTTAATTTTATTTCACTTTGTCCGTAGATGAGAATTCTATTCTGTTCTTTCGTCCACATGTCCGACTTTTGGATCCGTTATTTTTTTTATCTTGTTATTTTGAAATTTTTAACATTGAAGGAAAAGGGTCAATGGTTTGACCTGCTTTTAGACTACCCATTGCCCAAGATTAAGATAGTAATAATATTCCTTTTTGTCTAGGTTAAGGTATAAGTTTAAGCTTAAGACTAGAGGTGGCAGATTTTAATAAAACTGTAATTGTTTTGGCGTTTTTGGCACTTTTTTGTAAGTTATGGGCGGTTTTTGTCCCTCTTTGGTCCCCACATAGCTCCGCCCTTGCTTTTGCCCTAAATATTTCTCTCGTTCTGTTTTGAATCCAATTCTCATAATCAACTAATCGAGTATCAACTTATCAAGGTATCATTTACTTTGTTTTTAATTTTTTATGCTTTGTCAAATTAATCGATAAACATCTTTAATTATTATGTGTGTTTGTGTTTTTCCTATACGTAAATTAAAAGGTATTTTGGAATGTTATAAAAGCTTATTTTAATGGGTGTTTGGGACTATTTGAGACTGTTTTAATAGCTGATTTAGAGAGATGTTTGTGACTGTTTGTACAGCTAAATTAATGGGGTGTTTAGGAATGCCTATGTGACTCATCAAAGTCACGTAACTAGATTGCCTAACCTGCGTTGATGTCACAACTGCAGACTCTAATTCGAAATGAAGTGTTTTACAGATGACCACATATAGTTCTTTATAGTTCTTGTTTCATGTAGTATACTAGAAATACTTGAGGGCGAAGAAAAAAATAGTCCATTATCATACATATCCCGTACGCTTGTTAATGTGTTGTCATTTTTAGGAATAACATAATTGTAATCTGTGTTTGCTATGATTGATAAAAGATTGGAAATATAGTAGGTTGCTATTATTTGTGATTGGGTTAAGTATATTGATAAATTCAATTAAGTACAATGATATTTAATAACGTCTCTTGCCTTGTTGGTATATATATTAAAGAGTTACGTATAGCAAACGATCATTGATGCTGTTGGATGATATATGTTTTCATTGCTGGCTGGGTCTGGGTGGATGATGTTATAAGTTACCGTAGATCTTATTTGTTAAATTGGTACGTAAATAAGTTGATGCATTTAATGTGCGCAGATGAATGGAACAGTTGTGTCAGCGATCAACATCAGCAACAATGAGTTCAAAGAGGAGGAGACGTTAGCTCCTAAACAGTGCAAAAAAGCTGTGTTGTGTTTCGTGTTTTGAAGGGGCGGTTTTAAAAATGATTTGACTCGTTTACGATTTTGATGCTTATGTACTGTTTAAATGTGCAGGCAGGCTTGGGGGCGTTCATGGTTTCGGTCACGTGCCATTTGCTTCTTTTTCACTAGGGGCGCTCATGGTTTCGGTTATTGGGTGGGTTATTAATAGCTACTTACATACCCTTGGAACATAATACTTTAGTTTTCTCAAACCTTGGAATTTTTTAGACTCCCAAAATCTCATCTATGCAACAATATAAAAAAAGAAATAACATTGATTTTTTGAATATCATAGTATATGAAACCAAGCAAGCAACATACAACCACAAATCACTAACAATTGTACAGTATATGAATCTGGAACAAAAACAATAAGAAAGTAAAACAAATTTTGCCTAATAACATGATAGTATCTGACGGCAGCTTTTCTTCAAATCAGTTTTTTTCATTGGAAAGGAATTTGTGTCGATGCCATGGATTGAAAACAGATTATTCGGATGCATAATAATAGTTGGACAAAAGTACCCGTCGTACGGACCAACAATGTTGGTTTTATGTAAAACGCCACTCTTTAGGTTGTAAATGAAGAACTTATACTTTCCTTCGCCTTTGTTTCTTATTAACATGTCCCCGTCTTTATTCCAACACCCTAGAACGTCTATGTAGCCATAAGATATAAATTCTTTTTCAAACTGACAGTGCAGCACCCAATCTTTCTTGTGCTTTAATACCCAAACCTCCATTGTACTATTAGACACATATCCAACTTCACCATTGAGATCAACCAAGCGATCAGAACCCCAAACGGTCCAACGATCACACATTTGTTTGGGGGGATTCACTAGCCCGAATTCCTCTTTTTTGACGTCAAACCATATTATCTCTCTTCCACCATATTCATCTTTGATTTGACTGTCGCGGTCGCTAATTGTTGATCCCAAACTTAGATCGATTAGCTTTGTGTATACGAGATTAGATCAAGTATAGCACGTAGAGAAACCTTTGTTATATGCTTTGTGAATCTAAGTGTTATGCGGAATTTAACACTTAAACAAGAACACAAGATGTAAACAAAACTTTCACTTTGATTATGAATGTCGAACTTGCTTACAATGAAAGATGTTTACGAATGAAAACTTATATAAAACTTGATCTTAAACATTAACCTAAAGGCCTTCTTTTATAGACTAAGAAGCCTTGTATAATAAGCTACGTATCAACTATTCTAGGTAAAGATAAACATAGAAAATACATTGTCGTTTCTATCCTTACTAGAAGTATTCTAGAATATAATAAACGTGTAGCTTATATCTTCCATCAGTGCTTGTCTTCAATCTGTCAACGCTTGACTTTAACTTGTCAACGCTTGCGCTGTCAGCGCTCACTTTGTTCTTGTCAACGCTTGAGTTGTTCTTGTCAGCGCTCAAGAGATCTGGCCTTAATTTATTCCCAACAATCCTCCCCTAAACTTGATATCCACTCTTATGATCAAGTTTCTGAATAAGCATTAAGAACTTGGAGGAGTCTGACAAACCTTCTCATATTGGTAATAAATAAATCTGATCAAATTCTTTGCCACGTCACTTGTATAATCTATCTCCAGCTGGGTGTCCTTCATCTTTTCCAAAACAGCCTTGGATATGAAATACTGAGCATCCACAAGTAGATACTCAGCAAACTTTGTAGAACTCAAATGGTATACACCAGCAGCTGAATATAACCTCCATTGAAGACCACTGAGGTCATCTTCAAGATCCTTCCATATTTCAGGATCTTCCTCATTTGTCCCACACATTCTTTTGAATGTGGTCCAAAGTTTTATTCCATTAGCTGAAGTTGGTGCTTCAGCCTCATACTTGGTCTCTAGTAACCTCCAAAGGTCCACCAAGTCTTCTCTATCACAACTTGCAAATAAAGATATGAGAGTGGTAAAAGTGTGTACCTCCTTACCAAATCTGCCAATCTTCCAGAATCCACATTCATCCTCATCATAACTCACAATTGGATTCCTGGAATCTAATGGTAACACCTGCACCATATCTGAAGCTTCTAATGGGGAGAGCTTGAGGCTCTTTCTAATAACTGCTTCACTTGGATATAGTGGGTTCATATCTTTTGGAAACTCAAGTTTAAATCCCTTCTTCACTGGCCTGGGAATCATCATAGCTTTCTTGATTTCCATCTCTTTTGCAAGTTGCTCCTTTCTTTCATCTGAAAGAAGTCTGAAAGTGTTTTCTTCCTGCACTTTCACCCAAATAGGATAAGCCCTATGTTCCAACTCATCAAATGTCAAAGCCTTCAACTTCTGATGTGTCCATCCAACTCCATGACATCTGAGCAACATAAAGTAGAGCTCCCTTCTATCCCTTTTCAACTCAGAGAGAATATTGCTTGCCTTGTGCTTCAAAATCACCTTACAATCCTTATGAACTCTAAGAAGAAGCTCCAAACCCCATATTTGATCTGAAATGGTCAAGTCTGGATTATCCATGCAGCTTTCTTCCCAAGAATTGTACATCTGAACCACCTCTGGCATGTCAAAGTCAACCTGCAATTTTAAATCTCTCAACTTTTCCCTAGCAAGCTCATCATCATACTCAAGCCTTTCTGGTTCTATGATCATCACACTTGAGTCTGAGCTAGCTCCATCACTTTCTTCTCCAGAAGTCACAACAAATGGTGACTTTTCCTTTTCACCTTGTTCCATCATTTGTTCAGCTAATCTTCTATCAAATTCAACTTGGGCTGCATTCTTTGGAACAATTTCTTCTACCAATTTACCCTTACCCTTATCTGATGGTGCAATGGTTGGTAAGGTAGATGGTAATACCTGAGTAGAAACTTCTTTGATGATAGATGATGACTGGAATACATCACCTTCATGTGCAGGTCTGTCAACGCCCAAATTTCCTCTATCAGCGCCCAAAATACTTCTATCAGCGTCCAAATTTGTCTTGTCAACGCTCAAATATTTTCCCTCAGCGCCTTGTGTAACCTCTCTCAACATAGCTGTAAATGATAAATTTAGATTGGTTGGAGAGATTAAGGACGTATCAAAACCTGTTTGTTCCTTCAAAGTTGTAAGAGCTTCAGCAACATCCATTGATTGACCATCTTGGCTGCTCTTATCACTCAGATTTCTTTGATCTTCCTCCCCTTTGGAAGACTCCTCCATACCCCTCCTAGCATGATCACTCTCCAAAAAAACAATCCTCTCCCTCAATTGCTTGAGTTCAAGGCCTTGTAGGCTGACAATTTGTACTAAGTCTGCATTTTGCTTTTTGCAAGCTAATGCAGACTGCCGTCAATTCCAAAAGAGTCATTGGTTCCAGTTTGCCCTCTTCTGAAATGGGGATTTGACCTCCCAAGTCAGATTCATTGGGCATGGATGAGGACTTAATGATGGTGGGACTGTCTTGGCCAGCATCTAAGCCAGAACCAATAGTCCCAGCCTCATCCAGGTCACCAGCCACACTTGTGGTGGTGGTTCTCTCTGCTTCATGGCTAGGACCACCAGAGGAGAACACTCCAGTAGTCCTTTGGCGTTTTATCAACCTATATTCAGGTGGTGTGGAAGATGGTGTGGAAGAATGGGTAGATGTGGGTTGGTTAAGGGGTGTTTGGATTGTGATGGTTGGGTGTCAGCGTTGGAAATAGGCACATCAACGCCAACATTTGATGTGTCAGCGTCAAAGGGTTCTTGTTCAATTTGCATTTGTTCAGGTGAGGGTAAAGGTTCAGGAATGGGTTCAAGTTGTGGTTGAGGGCCAATTTGAGGTTGAGGGTCTGGTTGGGGTTGTGCTGCTGCAATAACAGCAAGCATGGCTGGGGTTAAAGGTAAGTCTCTATGAGGTGGTGAATTCATCTTGGTAAAAATAGCTTTCTTTTGTTCAGGGATCTTATAAAAATCATTGTGATCCCTTGAACAATAACCTTGATCATCAAAAATCATTTGCAGAAAACGGGGATAAGCTAAAGTCATTTTTGTCCCCTTGTTTTTACACATTCCTTCAAAAATCATTTTAGAATAGTTATATTTTTGCCCTGTTGCAATGCACACAATAGCACTGGCAATGGATCTATTGATCTCATTGTGTGCAGTACATTTGGGACTCAAACATTGAAGGAGAATGTGGATGAGGTACTTCCAGGCTGGGGGAAATTCCTGCTTATGGTACTTGTTAAGAGTACCTTCATCAGGAAAAGGATATCCCAAAGCCCTAAGCCCTTGTTCTATTTCATTTATGGGAAGGATTGCTATACCATCAGCATCATCAAGATGCAAGGCCTGGCGTACCAAGGCCTCAGTAACCACCCAATACCTCCCATAAACAATAGAAGTTAATGTGGTCACTCCATTAACTGTTGAGGAACTAACAGTGTTCCAAAACTGCTTAATGTGTGTGACTGGAATGAGCGGTGCATGAGAAAGAGCATACCTTAAAGGGGATGCGTTCAAATACGTCACCATTTGTGTGTATTGAGGAAACAAATCATTATCAGCAACAAGATAAGCAATCATGTTGTGTTGAGACTTGAACCCCAAATCCAATTCTGCTGAGTTAAACTTTGGTGCCATTGATGAAAGCTGTTAATTTGAAGTATAGAAGATGAAGGTTGATAAGAGAAAAGTGTTAGACAAGAATTATAGATACCATGTTTAAAAATAGGAGCCAAATTTATAGGAGATAAAGAATGCATGTGATTGGCCCAAAAATAGGCAAAGATTTTCAAAAACTAATCATGAAAATATTGAAAAAGTTATAAGTTATCTCATGCATTTAATGAAAGTAACAACTCCTAAAATTACGGCTTGAAAATATGTCAAAAAGTAACAACTGGGTAGGTCCCATTGAGTGTCAACGGTTAAATATAACCCATCAACGCCCAACGGCTATAATCTTGTCAACGTTCGCCTAAAGCCATGTCAGCGTCCAATTTGGTCACAACAACGCTTGGAAAAATCTTGTCAGCGTCCAAAAATAAAATTGTTTTAAAAAGTGAAAAATGACCTTAACAAGTAATTTATCCTAGAGAAGATAACCAAAAGCTGATAATTATCATAGGGCGGCAAGCACTGTCCAGTTATGCACACTTGCATAAGCAAGATAGACATAACAGTCCTCTAGTGTCCCTTGCTAACCAAAATTCTTAACAACCAAGTTACCTTATAAAATCCTTGTTACTCCCAGGTAAATCCCATATCAAAATCATTCCCAAGTCCCCCAACAGACCACAACCAATTCTAGGCCAAAAATGTCTTGGCAGCATGCAAAGTTGATATACTATGCATGCTACAGTGCCTCATGGTTTAGTAAAACTAACCCATACTCACCTGTGGACACAATCTAGAATTGTGATAAGAGTATCATATGGATACCCAACAATCCTAAAGGTTCCTAAAACCTCCCCTTAAACTATGATACAAAAAGTTTGCCAAAATCATGCATGAACATAAAAAAATTATGTCAAGATAGGAATGAAACATTCCAACCATCATCCATAAATAAAAACTTGTCCAAATGCTTCTCCTTTGATCCATAAGGAACTCTGTATCCAATGGTATACTGCTAACACCATCTGCACATTTAGATTGAAAACCACAAAACTAACATTGTTGCTGACAACGCCCCGATAACACACAACAGCGTTGAAGGAAGCTTTGTCAGCGTTAGACAATTATATTGCTGACAATGTTGCAAAAACACTTATCAGTGTTCAAACAACCTTTGTCAGTGTTAGAAAAATATAGTGGAAAATCTAAATCATCAAGAAGACCAATAATAATAATGCATCATCCTGTACATACTTTTACAAAAAGAATCCAAAACACATATTAAGTGAGATTAACCATTCCAATACTTGTTACCAAGTACTGAAATCTTCCAGTATCAAAAGGTTTAGTTAATAAATCTGACACATTTTCCTCAGTGTCAACCCTATCTGGTTGTATTAAACCTTTCTCAAAGCAATCTCTTATAAAATGGTGTCTAATTTCTATGTGTTTAGTTTTAGAATGATGTACAGGATTCTTAATGATGCATAAAGTACTATTATTGTCAACAAATATCTTAGTATGCATGAAATTATACCCATAATCCAACAGCTGGTTCTGAATCCACAACACTTGACCACAACATGCTGCTGCAGCCACATACTCTGCTTCAGTTGTAGAATTAGCCACCACTGTTTGTTTCTTGCATTGCCAAGATATTAACCTGCTCCCAAGAAACTGACATCCACCAGTTGTGGATTTCCTATCAAACTTATCACCTCCATAATCACTATCTGAATATGCAATCAGCTCCAATGGTGAATCCTTTGGGTACCACAAACCAAGATTAGGATAGCATCTTAGGTACCTAAAGATCCTCTTCACAGCATAAAGGTGACATTCTTTGGGAGTCACTTGATGGCGTGCACAAGCACACACAGCAAACATGATATCAGGTCTGGAAGCAGTAAGATACATCAAGGATCCAATCATGGATCTATAATGCCTGACATCAACATCTTTCCCATCTCCAATATTTCCCCAAGGGTGTTCTCTATCCATAGGAGTAGTAGCCCTCTTTTCATGTGGAGAAAAGCCAAACTTCTTCAAGATTTCAGCAACATATTTGTCCTGGGAGATGAAGATACCATCTTCTTTCTGCTGAACTTGTAAACCAAGAAAGAAGTTCATCTCCCCCATAGCACTCATCTTGAATTTGTTTGTCATAAGCTTGGAGAAATCCTCACTCATCTTTGGATCAGTAGACCCAAAAATGATATCATCAACATAGACCTGCACAAGCAACACATCTTTGCCTTTCTTCTTTGTAAATAGTGTCTGATCTATGGTGCCCCTCTTAAATCCATTGTCCACCAAATAGGTAGACAGAGTACCATACCATGCTCTAGGGGCTTGATGAAGACCATACATAGCCTTCTTGACTCTATACACTTTATCTGGATGCTCTGGATCCTCAAAACCAGGAGGTTGCATGACATAAACTTCCTCAACAATGGTGTCATACAAGAATGCACTTTTGACATCCATTTGATAGACTGTGAAGCCCATACAAGATTCATAGGCTAGAAAAATCCTAATAGCTTCAATCCTTGCAACTGGTGCAAAGACTTCCTCATAGTCTATCCCCTCCTCTTGTGTATAACCTTGAGCCACTAACCTTGCCTTGTTTCTGACCACAATACCTCTTTCATCTCTTTTGTTCCTGGGAACCCATCTTGTCCCTATAGGTCTGACATATCTAGGACAATCAACCAGCTCCCAAACATCCTGAATTGCAAATTGGTGAAGCTCATCCTGCATTGCTTCTACCCAACTTGGTTCTTTGAGAGCATCAAATATCTTCTTGGGTTCTTCTTGTGACAGAAAACATGCAAACAAACATGCTTGCACAAGAGGGGTATCAACCTTCTTGTGTATATTGGCAATAAACCCACCAAGACCTTGGTGAGATCTTCTGGTCTGAACTGGAGTCATAATATCACCAATGATCTGAGATGTGGGGTGATTTTTCATTGTGGAAGTGAGAACCCCTCCTTCAAAAAGTCTTGTGTCCTCAACCTCATGCTCCATGTTGCTAATGTCTTCTTCATCAGACTCTCTTATGTCAACATAAGGATGACCTTCTTCATGTGAATTGGAAGTTTCTCCTTGTTCAAAAGTGGAAGAGAACAGATGTGCAAAGGTGTTGTCAACGTCTGAACCTTGTTTGTTAGCGCTTGGGCTGACAACGCTTGAACTGTTGTTGTCAACGTCTGAGCCATCAACGTTTGAATTGGTCCTGTCAGCGCTAGATTTGCCTTTGTCAGCGCCTGAAGAACCATGCATGTTTGTATCTGGTGGTATTTGGAGACCACCATTATCTTGTCCAGCAGCAGCAGCAGCAAAAGCATCTGTCCAAATGGGAATTGTGACATATTCAAATGTAGGAGATGCCTTTTCTGCTTGTGATCCAACCCTCTCATTAACCTGTGTACCTGAAACATCAACAATTTGTTCCTCCACAACATTTGAAGTTACCTTCACAATGTCTGGATTAGTGACAGGCATATAATTTAAAGTTCTAGATAAGGGTTCCAAATCAAACAACCAATTAGGACCACTTTCAGGATCACTGGGTTTATTCTCTAAGAACCTAACATGTACTCTTTCAACAATACGTTTGTCCTTTTTAAGATAAACCCTATAGCCCTTGCTCTGCACTGAATACCCTATGAAGTAACCTTCATCACCTTTTGCACTAAATTTACCTAAGGCATCACTAGTATCTAAAACTACTACATGACAACCAAAAGGTCTGAGAAAACCAATATTAGGTTTTCTTCCCCAAAGTAATTCATAAGGTGTTTTGTTCTGAATTTTGTTGACCAATGCTCTATTTTGCACATAGCAGGCTGTATTAATAGCTTCAGCCCAAAATGCTATAGGAAAGTGAGCATCAGCCAACATTGTTCTGGCTGCTTCAATTAGGGTTCTATTTTTCCTTTCAGCAACCCCATTTTGCTGTGGGGTTCTAGCAATACTGAATTGCCTAGTAATTCCCTTCCTGGCACAAAAATAATCTAGCTTCTTGTTCCTAAATTCTCCACCATTATCACTCCTAAGCATCTTAACCTCATTGCCAGACCTTTTCTCAATTTGAGTGATAAATTCAATAAGAACATCAGCTGTGTCACTCTTCATAGCTAGAAAGAATGTCCAAGTAAACCTAGAAAAGTCATCAGTGACAACAAAACAATATGACTTGCCTTTCAAACTTTCTATATTTGTTGGACCAAAGAGGTCCATGTGAAGCATATGAAGAGGTCTGGAACTAGTATGCACCTGCTTGGACTTGAATGAGACCTTGTGCTGCTTGCCTTTAAGACATGCAACACAAGAGTGGTCATTGTGGAAGGCCTTCTCAGGCAAACCATCAACTAAACCAAGCCTCACAAGTCTATTTATATTTTTAAAATTTATGTGCCCTAGTCTCTTGTGCCACAAATTACTTTCATCTACTGAGGCCTTAGCATAAAAACAAGACATATTTGTATTCACTTTAATCCCATTTAAATTCACATTGTATATGTCATTATGCCTAGGTGTTCTATACTCAATATACTTCTCATCAGGGATCTTAAAATCCTTGCTTAACACCAAACACTCAGTATGAGTGAAAAGAACCTTATTTTTGTTATCACACACTTGTGATACACTAAACAGATTATAATCCAGTTCTTTTACCAGGAAGACGTTCTCAAAACGTAGATTATTGGTGAGAAGGGTTCCTTTGCCTGTAATGGTGTCGTAGCCCCCTCCAAAGTATACCTTATCACCATCTTTAATAGGAGTGAAGTTCGTCAGATAGTCTTCCTTTCCTGTCATGTGCCTTGAGCATCCACTATCCCAATATCCATAATCATTGATATGCTTTTGAATGCCCTGCACATAAAGAAAACAAATTAGTTTTCTTTGGGAACCCAAGTCTCAGAAGACTTGGATTCATCTGGTTGTTCAATAAGAACAGACTTAGTTCTCACAACAACCCCATTCTCATCCCTTTTAGGATGAAATACCTAGTTAACCCCAATTGGTTTTGTAATGACCTTTGAAATGTAATTAAATCTATTGCAAGTCATTGAAATTCCATTATTATTAGGGTTTTGATCTTTCTTGGGTCTCCATGTTAAGCTTGAAGAAGCTTTAGACCCCTTACCTTGTGGCTGCAAATACTTAGGTCTCGTCACGTTTCTGTCAGCGTTGGATTTTGTCCTGTCAACGCTGAAATTACCCTTGTCAGCGTTGAACCTAGGGTTTGCTACAGGAACCCATTGCCTATTTGACCATGTGTTTGTCTTTTGAAAAGGTCTTTGTCCATGGGTGTTAGACCTTCTAGAAAAGAATGGGGCAGGTCTAATCACTTGTGGACTTTGCTGCACACAAGGTTTGGGTCTGACAACGTTTGACTTCCTAACAACGTTGACTTTCTTCCTATCAGCGCTGAAATTTTTCCTATCAGCACTGGCTTTGGGAGCGTTGACACACTTGTATGCCAAATGTGAAAAGCTACCACAAGTATAACAGGCTTTCTTAGACACACTCTTAGGTCTAGAAGAGAAGAAACCTGTTCCATGATTGTTAACTTGGCTCTTGGGTGACCTATTATTCCTATACATCTCTGCATATTTAATGGTAGGTCTTCTAACAGTGTTGGAGCCTAGGTCAACAGCTTTACCAGTGACTGGGTGAGTAACCTTAATGGGTGGTGATTCATTGGGACTTTCACACAGCAAACCTCCCTTAACAAATAAAGTAGGGTTAGCTTTTTTCCACTCATTTAGGTCAGTCAATTTTTGTTGATACTCTTCTACTGGAGTGACAACTCTAGGTGGAGGAGAGAATTCCTCTTCTTGGCATTCTAGTATACCAGTCCAAGACAAATCCTTTCTAAGGACACCATAGAAGTCACCAGCTGGTGGTGGAACCAGAGAGTAATCATTCATCCCAATCCCAGTCATGTCCTTAGGATCCCTTTGTTTAGCTACACAGTCTCCTAGGGTTTGGGTGGCTCTATCAAATCTTTGAATCTTGAGGTCAACATTATCTTTATTCTTAATGGCCTCATCTAACTTAGCCTGTAGGTCTCTATTGACCTTTGTCATGATATTTCTAATATCCATACTACCTTCTAGCTCATGTTTTAAGATATTTATCTTATCTTTTAAATCAAATTCCATTTTCTTGTATTCAGAAACGGTTTTCTCAGTTTCAGTAAGAGCTAGTTGGTAATTGGATAATTTACACCTTTCAGTGCTCATATCATCTTTTAGTTTTAACACCTCTTTGTTAAGTCTATCAGTGTTTAACCTACAACCTTTACTGCAAAAAGCATCATCATATACCTCATTATCAGATGAAGAGGAGGAGTGTGCCATGAGAGCATATTCAACATGCTCTTCTTCAATATCAGCAATCAAAGCTTTGTCCTCTTCAGCATCTTTAGCCAGATAGCTCCAATCCCATCCAGTACCATCAATTCCTTGAACTGCAACCATGGCTTTGGAATCTTGAGCTTTAACAACGCTTTGGAATCTTGAGCTTTAACAACCTGACTTGAGGGTTTACTAGCATCAGATCTTCTAGGAGATCTGCATTCCCTCATGAAGTGCCCCATACGATGACAGTTATAGCATTCAACTTTGGATTTATCAAATCCAGCTGTGTCTTTAGCATTAAAGGTCATCTTCTTCTTGAACCTTCTATTCCACCTATTTGCTCTTATACTAGCAAGAGCCATGTTCCACTTGATGTCCATCTCTTCCAAGTGCTCATCACTTATCTGCTCAAGGTCCTCATATGTAATCACTGAACCATTGGGCAAAGAAGCAATGTAAGCACACACAGTATCCAAATCCAAACCAGCAGGTTTAACTCTTGGGGAGTCATTCATGAATGTATCAGCGTCTGAAAAGGAGACGTTGACAGGACTTGTTCCAGCGCTGACAAATGATGATCCAGTAACTGGATGCATAAAAGAGTCCTTCTGATTGAATTGACCTTCACTATGAGAGAAGAAGGCCATGTTGCTGGTGCTAGCTTTGCTTCCATGTTGTGAAAGAGTTTCATCTTCCAACAGTCTTAGTTTGTTGTAGATGTCATCAAACGAGGAGCTCTTGTAAGTACTATTGGCAAGAATAGATCTTGCCTCGATTTTCCATGTCTCACCAAGACTTTTCAGAAAGGTAGCATTGGTGTCAACATCACCAACTTGTGTCCCCATGAAGGACAACTTGCTTGTGATGTCAAGCAATCTGCTTCTTACACTACTCAGTTTCTCATTGGGTTGAGCTTTGAAGACAGCATAGTCATGCAGAAGTTGCTTTTTCTTTTCTTCCTTAGTGTCTGCATTGCCACCATATGCAACTTCAAGTGCTTCCCAAAGATCCTTAGCAGATTCATAGCCTCTATATTTGTGCTGGTTTTCTTGTCCCAAAGAAACTTTCAGAATATTTAGGGCTTTCATGTCAACCCTTTTCTTTGCAATATCTTCAGCACCTACAGCTCTACCATCTCCAGGTTTTTCTTTCTTATCCTCTTCAGGACATCCTTCAACAGCTGTTCTTTGACTAATGGCATCAAGAATCTTTTGAGCCTTATTGAATGAGTTTCCATATTCAATAATCTCCCAGAGTGTGTAGTCATAGATCCCCAGATATTGTTCAAAGTTGAACTTCCATAAGTCAAAGTTGGTTGCATCAAGCATGGGAATCCTGACGTTTGGTAAGGGTGAATTGGAGGTGGTTATTGCTTCAGACATGATGTTGTTGAAGTTTTGGTGTTTTTAGGGTTTCTGAGAAAATTAGAGTTTTGGTGTTCGTGTATCGTTCTGGTGTTCTTCAAAGATCAAAAGTTCCTCAACAAGCTCTGATACCACTTGTTGATCCCAAACTTAGATCGATTAGCTTTGTGTATACGAGATTAGATCAAGTATAGCACGTAGAGAAACCTTTGTTATATGCTTTGTGAATCTAAGTGTTATGCGGAATTTAACACTTAAACAAGAACACAAGATGTAAACAAAACTTTCACTTTGATTATGAATGTCGAACTTGCTTACAATGAAAGATGTTTACGAATGAAAACTTATATAAAACTTGATCTTAAACATTAACCTAAAGGCCTTCTTTTATAGACTAAGAAGCCTTGTACAATAAGCTACGTATCAACTATTCTAGGTAAAGATAAACATAGAAAATACATTGTCGTTTCTATCCTTACTAGAAGTATTCTAGAATATAATAAACGTGTAGCTTATATCTTCCATCAGTGCTTGTCTTCAATCTGTCAACGCTTGACTTTAACTTGTCAACGCTTGCGCTGTCAGCGCTCACTTTGTTCTTGTCAACGCTTGAGTTGTTCTTGTCAGCGCTCAAGAGATCTGGCCTTAATTTATTCCCAACACTAATCAACCAATGCAAACAACCATTAGAATATACGGCTTCATCGGTTATGGGATAAGAAGGAGCTTGAGGTATTTTTCGCCATGTGGTTGTGCCAAACACATGCACCATCGTGCATAATGTCTTCCTCACAAGATCAACATTATCTGGTGGCACTGGTTTTTTTAAAAAAACACACACCATCTTGAAAGTGTTGGTGGAATCATCAAAGCCAAGCCCACACGACTCTCGGGCCATGAAGTGAAAAGAAGACGGAAGAGGAGGAAGCTCGTATAATTCTTTCCTTAAAGGGTGGACAGCAAACAAAGAGGCTACTTTCTTATTGACGTCTTGTGATATACACAACACCCCATTGCAAGAACCTTGAACTTTAATTCTAAATTCAGAAGATTTGGAGAGCAGTAACTTCATGACTGGTAAAAACTCTAGAAATGGGCCCTCTTTCGGCTTCAAGACATAATCACCACTACTTGTAGTTTGTATGGATTCAATGACATGGAAACATAGGCTGCGGGTAGTGAGTCTGCTACGCGAAAGATGTTGATGGTACAAGATGGGAGTTGGTTCTTCTTCAAGTCGTTTGTCATGAATGGTCGTTAGATAATGATCATCGATGTAGTTACACCAAACTTTTGATACGCGTCGAGATCGTGCCAAACATTTAACAGGTACTTTTGAGAAGATATCGAATATCACGTTTGAAGGTAATCTTTCCATGACAGGAACACTGTTCGAGTATGAATTATGGTGGTGATATTTATAGGGAAAAAGTAGAGCAGAACCAAATTTTTCCTAAATTGACGTGCTCAATTTTAAGAAAGATACATACATAGAAACTTACCTAAATTTGCCTCTTTCTAAAAAACATGCCATATTTATCTTGTCATCCTCTGCATATATAGGATTTATGTATCTTAACTAACTTTAACAATTTTGTATCATTAATAGTTTAATACAATCCTATGATCTACTGACAAACAAACACAGCATCTATGTTATGATCATTAACAGAGGCATCTATACTATGACAAAGTCTGCAACATATTATTTGGTTTTGTGGGAATCATATTTTACCGGGACGAGTCCTTTTTAAAAAAATTTGAAAACAATCTGAAAATCAACATATAAGGCACATCATTTTGAGTAAATTGACGACACTGTGGTGGTTGTTGTTGTTGGTGATGGTTGATTTTGTCACAACAAACATAGTAGATCCTCGTGATTCCAAATCAAAAACATCGAGAAGCCCTAAAACAGGAAGATGAGATCGGCTAGCATCTTGAGTTTGAGAAAGTCTGTGTTTTGTGTCTGCTAAAAATTACAAATACTTAAATAAAAATACAATAAAAAGTAAAAATACAATCTTAAAATAAAAACATTTTAAAAAGTTACAAATATTAATAAATCTAAATCAAAAAATGATAAACACCAAACCATAAAGGTATTGTAAAAGTTGCGAAAATTATTTTGCCCAGAATATTGTTGTTGGTTTTATTGGTTTGCCATTTGGATTAGCTTAACTTAACAATGATAGAAACTAGAGGTGAGAAAAAAAACCGAAAAAATTGAAACCGAAGAGAAAAGCGAAAAAACCGAACAAAATAATTGAACCGAACTAAAAAACCAACGGTTTGATTTTTTATTTTTCCAAAAACCGAACTTTCGGTTCAGTTTTGGTTTTGATATACCAACTGAACCGAAAAACTCGAACTGAACCAATTCCATGTTATATTTTACACTTTATTTATATTGGTATTAGTGTATTGGTACTCAATACTAATTTCTGGACTGATAGCATTTGGTGTTTTCCTAGATCATTTAACCTTTTCATTTATCCACTAGTTTTAATGCCCGTGCACGCACGAGACTTGAATATAAATAATAAATTAAGTAATAACTTTGTTATTGCGATTTTATGTATATTATATATATATATATATATATATATATATATATATATATATATATATATATATATATATATATATATATATATATATATATATATATATATATATATATATATATATATATATATATATATATATATATATATATATATATATATATATATATATATATATATATATATATATATATATATATATATATATATATATATATATATATATATATATATATATATATATATATATATATATATATATATATATATATATATATATATATATATCTTTTTAAACATCTAATGTTTATATGTTCACTACAAGAAAAAGGTCTTTAATTGACCCTTTTTTTAATGACACATATAAAAAATGTAAGCAATATCCTAACACTTTTAGAAAAAATATGAGCATATTTTAAGTTTTATTTACACATTTTGAAAAGTGTGAGTGAAAGTGATAGTTTTGCTTATAGATTATAAAAAGTGTAAGGATATATGATGTTTAACTTATACTTTTTGTAAAGTGTGAGCAAAAGTCTAGTGTTTTGCCTACACTTTTTACCGTCTATAAGCAAATCTTACATTTTTACTTATACTTTTCAAAATGTGTAGACAAAACTTAAGATATGCTCACATTTTTTATAAATGTAAGCAAAAGTCTAGTGTTTTGCTTACACTTTTTTATAAGTGTAAGCAAAAGTCTAGTGTTTTGTTTACGGTTCTTATAAATGTGAGCAAAACGTCTAGTGTTTTTCTTACACTTTTTTATAAGTGTAAGCAAAAGTCTAGTGTTTTGTTTACGGTCTTTATAAGTGTGAGCAAAACTAATCCCACCGGATCCAACCCTAAACTCAGTTGAACTGGTCTAACTAAAATCGAGCCAAATTAATCCCACCCGAACCATTTTAATAGAAAAGATAAACACATTAAATTTTATATTATATATTAAAGTTCATATTACTAGTGATAGTTGTCTTTGAGAATATATATACTTGGTCTTAGGGCTGAGCAACAGGTCTGGACCAGATCAGACCGACCAAGACCGGACCGAGGAACGAAACGGTCCAAAAGCCCGGACCGAGACCGGACCGAAATGGTCCGGTCCTGTTTGGTCCGTCCGGTTCGGTCTTCGGTCTTCGGTCCGGTCCGGTCCTATTAGGCATAATCGGCTGTTTTTTGGTAAAACCGAACCGGACTGACCGAACCGAGGACCGAATTGGTCTAAAACCCCGGACCAAGGACCGGACCGCAATTGCCCGGTCCGGTCCGGTTTTCCCAATTGGGCTTATGATTATTTTTTATTAAAAGTGATATGGGTTGGTTCTCCCAATTGGGATTTTATTAAAAGTGTATGCTGCTAAAGGATACCAACAATACTTTTGGGATTTCTTATCCATTTCCACACTTCACCACACTTCATTCAATACCACGCTTCACCTAACGATAACCTTCATTACCGAAAATCACGCATCAATGGCAGCAGAAGGCTAAATCACGCATCACGCATCACGTATTAGAAGGCTGGTCTTGTCACGCATCAATGGCAGCAGCTACGAAAAGCACGCATCATAGGTATAAAACAAATCGATTGTTTTTGTGCTTAACTCGAATCAATTAGTGCTTATCTCGAATCAATTAGTGCTTATTGATTGTTTTAGAGCTTATCTCGAATCAATTAGTGCTTATTGATTGTTTTAGTGCTTATCTCGAATCAATGTAGCGCTAGTTCAGATGACCTCAATGTAGTGTGATTTATGAAATCGTTGATTGAGCTAATAGTTAGGTTAGATTAGATATGTTCTGGTTCCGCTGATTTTACAAATTGTTAATAATCTAAATAGCTGCGTCGATTTTATGGAATGATGTTATTCTGAATGTAGCGTTAATTGATGAGGTCACTGTTTATGTTTCTAATCTATAAGATGTGTTAGCATCATTTGGAAGCTTGTTATTGAGAGAACTTTTTGTACAGCCTTTTTCGTAGAAACTACTTATTCTGTAAATGTAAACAGCTTATTGATACGTAACTAGTGTCAGAACTTTGTATGTGTAATATATTGTGCTTGATTATATGCAACATGTTGCTTACTAATATAGGTTCATATCTGTTATGTCCTACAATATAAATTGATATGATTCTCAATAAGTCTCAAGTTTAAAGAGCAGAGCGGTTTGGGATTTTGATAATATAAGCTAGGTTCAATACCATAAAATTTAGGATAGAACTAGAATTACAGTTTTTTGTCCAACTTGGTATAAATAGATTAAGGAAATCGGATAAGAAAGCAAAGTTTGTGGAACTCGTTTTGGCCTGGAAAAGAGTTGATCCCTCCAAGGGAAAATAAACTGATTGGGTAAAATCTGTCTTCGTATAATATTAGAATGTTGACGTATAACAGCAAGATAGAAGCAATGTCGTCGAGACAGGAGGGTGGGCTCGTGCCCCCTAGTGAAAACAATTTGTAGTGTAATTTTCATAAATATCTTGTTGTTTTTTTTTGTAATTTGGCCCCCTAACGAGCCGGTTTGTACAATATTTAAAAATTATTTGTTTGACCCCTCGATCATAACTTTCTATCTCCGCCGTTAATACAATGCTAGATTTCCTAAAGAAAGAAAAGGGGGTATCACTGTATCAGTGATTGGTTGTTATTCAAACATAGAGGCTGGACTACCTAGAAGGTTTAACGGTCGTGATCATCATATCATTAGTATGCATATTTGAACTTTAAGTTAAACTAATAAGGATATCAAACCTTTAAAATGGGTCATTCGCCAATCCCAGTGATACATGATGTTATTGGAATGATTGTTTAATGCCCAATTATTTTCCTCTTGCTTATGTGATTATAATTGTGGATGTTTTAAGCTGTTTTGGTTAGAAACTTCAAAGTTGTCATTCTAGTTGATCTAGCATTAAGATATAAGTAGCTTATTATCCGTGTTATGAGAGCTACGTATTTTGCCTCGGAATTAGCAGATACGCTGAAGTAGTTCGGATAATCAAAACTGCTTATCTGCTTAAGCTTAAGATAAGTAAATGATTATGCAATCCCAAACAAACAGATTAGTAATTTTAATAAGCAATCTTGGAAAGCTGATATGTGATGGTATAAAAGTTAATCGTTGTTGGTGATTTGTGATGGCGTAGACTCACAAAAAGATTGTTATCCTACTCCCTAGTAGATAAGGTTAACTGTTTCGTAAATTGGATTTAAATCAAGCAGCA
Organism: Glebionis coronaria; assembly: GCA_025667525.1. NCBI lineage: Eukaryota > Viridiplantae > Streptophyta > Magnoliopsida > Asterales > Asteraceae > Glebionis > Glebionis coronaria. The sequence goes on along the minus strand of CM046878.1, from coordinate 18,105,084 downwards.
GTATGTCATGTCGATTGTTTTTGTGTCTGTCTTCTATGCTACAGAGTAATTACTTAGACAATGTAGATCTACGTCATTGGTCAAGGTGCTAATTGATCTTTTATGCACACCTACGATGCCAAGTTAATCTTATGTGATTGGGTTCAGTTTTTCTGCTCGAATTTTAAGACATATATTGATAGGTGCTCAATCTATTTTTTTTATCTTTTAAGATTGTGATAATAAGTTGCTACTTAACTCATTATCTGTTTTTTTATCTTTTAAGATTGTGATAATAAGTTGCTACTTAAATCATTATCTGTTTTTTATCTTTTAAGATTGTGATAATAAGTTGCTACTTAACTTATTATTTGTTTTTTTTTACTTTTAAGATTGTGATAATAAGTTGCTACTTAACTCATTGTCTGTTTTTTTAACTTTTAAGATTGTGATAATAAGTTGCTACTTAACTTATTATCTGTTATTTTGTCTTTTAAGATTGGATAGATCTTGGATGTATCTTGCACCAAGAGCAAGTGCACAATATGTAGAAGGCGTAGAATCCTTTTTAGACTTCGCTTTTAAGAAAACAAGTAACCCTGGGAAGATATTGTGTCCGTGCATTGATTGCCATAATATTTCATTCCTTACAAGAGCAGTAGTATATGATCACCTTATATGTGTGGGTTTCAAAAAAGATTACTTAATCTGGGATGAGCACGGAGAAGTTTGTAAGGCATCATTGTCTAGAAGGATGTCGAAGGAGGAAGGAGTATATTCATACGATATGAATGGTTTATTTGAGTGACCTATTCCCAGAAGCCCCGTTGGAAAGTGTTGTAGATATGGGTGAAAGTGAAATACACGCAGGTCCAGTAAACAGTAAGCCCATGGATAAAAACGAGAAACAGAAATTTGATGATTTACTTAAGGAAAATGGGCAAAAAGTTTACATGGATGCTAAGTACACCAAGCTAGCTTGTTTGGTTCATCTATATCATTTAAAGAGCTTGAATGGTTGGAGCAATAAGTCTTTCTCAATGTTGCTAGATTTCTTACAAGATTTCTTGCCTATAAGGAATCTTATGCCTAAAACTCCGCATCAAGTCAAAAAGATTTTAGCAAATTTAGGACTTAGTTATGAAAAAATTCATGCATGTCCATATGGGTGCATGTTATTTTGGGATACTAATGAGAAGGAGTAAGTATGTTCTGTTTGTGGAGCTTCACGATGGAAATCAGTCCCAAAAGTAGCCCCAAATGGTCCAGATGAAGTAGCCTCAAATGATCCAGATGAAGTAGCCCCAAATGATCTAGATGAAGTAGTGGGTCCGCAAAAGAAGAAGGCAGCAAATATTTTATGTTGGTTTCCCTTAAAACCGAGACTTCAAAGGTTGTTTATGTCTTCCAAGACCGCTAGCCTTATGAATTGGCATCAACAAGAAAGAAAGAAAGATGGAAAACTTCGACACTCGGCAGATGGATTGGCTTGGAAAGAGTTTGATAAAAGATATCCAGAGTTTTCAAGCAACCCACGAAATGTACGATTAGGTGTTGCAACTGATGGTTTCAACCCCTTTAGGACAATGAATTTAACATATAGTATATGGCCGGTCATTGTCATCTCATATAACCTACCTCCATGATACGTTATGAAGCAATTCAACTTCATTCTTTCTTTACTTATTCCTGGTCCAAAGGCCCCTGGAAACAAGATCGATGTTTATATGCAACCCCTGATAAAAGAGTTAGAAGATTTTTGGGAAAAGGGTGTTGAAACTTATGATGCGGCTACAAATGAAATGTTTCACTTGAAGGCTGTTGTCCATACTACAATATTCGACTTTCCAGAGTATGCTAACCTTTCTGGTTGGAGCACGAAGGGTGAATATGCATGTCCTGTGTGTGCGTTCGATAATTCTTCAAAATGGCTCGAGCATGGAAGAAAATGGTGCTATATGGGTCATAGAAGATGGCTTCCACATGATCATTGTTGGCGTAAAGACACTAAATCTTTTGACGGAGATGAAGATTTAATACATGCTCCTGCCCATCATTCTGGAGCTGACATTTTAAATCACTTAGCTCACATTGATTTCCTTGAGGAGAATATTGATAACGGTCCTTGGAAAAAGAAAAGCATTTTCTTCAAGTTACCTTATTGGAAACATTTCTTGTTGCATCACAGTCTTGACGTGATGCACACTGAAGCAAATGTGGTTCACAACGTTTTGTGGACTTTACTAGCTCAACAAGGGAAGTCAAAAGACAATATGAAAGCACGTCTTGAGTTACAAAAGATAGGTATATGAAAGGAACTTCACCCGAGAAAACATCCCCGCAGTGATAATATGTATATTTCACAAGCATGTTATGTAATGACTAAAGACGAGAAAGATGTTTTCTTGCAAACCCTCAAATCCATTAAGCCTCATGATGAATATTCATCTAATATATCACGTTGTGTGCAAATAAAAGAAAGAAAGCTTATAGGGATGAAAAGCTATGAGTGCCACATGTTGATGCAAGAATACTTGCCTATCGCAATACGCAGAACTTTGCCTAATCAAGTTAGCATGGTTTTAATTGAGCTATGTGATTTCTTTAGACACATTTACCTAAAAGATTTAACAGAAGATGATCTTGATTTTCTGGAATCTCGAGTTGCTGTGACGCTATGCAAGCTGGAAAAAATATTTCCTCCTTCGTTCTTCACAGTAATGGTTCATCTAGTGATGCATTTAGTTAGAGAGGTGCGGCTTGGAGGTCCTGTAACTTATCCTTGGATGTACCCTATTGAAAGGTAGACTTTTCATTAGGTGTTCATCTTGTAATTAGTTACATGAAATTTAATGTGTTTCTAATACCATTAAATTCCTACAGGGACTTGTCAACTCTCAAATCATATGTAAACAATAAGGCTTTTCCAGAAGGCTCAATAGCCGAAGGGTACCTTGCTCGTGAAAGCTTGACTTTTTGCTCTCGATACTTTTCTGGAGTAGAAACCTTGTTTACGCGACCACTAAGGAATGATGATGATGACAATCAAAATGAGATCGAAGCATCAAATTCACTTTGCCCCGGGCGAGCATTAGGATTACATATGCATTCAAAAAAGAAAAGTAATCCTATTTCATATTGTTCGTTTATTTATCTTTCACTCACCGACTACTTAACTATAATTGAAAATATTGAAGTAATTGAAATTCGGAACCATGGCCTATTTAGTCTTAATCAGGATAGTTCTGAACCAAGTGATTAGAACCTACGATAATGGTGATTAAGACTGTAATTGTACAGTTCGGTTTGATTTCATATAAGCAGAGCCTCATGTACGATTCTTTGTCACTAGGTTCAAAATAGTTGAACTGCTTTATCTAGGAGAAAATGAATATAGACAAACGTAAAACTGTAAATATAGGATCATTTGTTTTTTCCTACATATATAACATATGCAGAGAACAATAGATAAGCACCAAGTAATTCTTACTTATCTAATATCAACATGCAGATCCTAAAAAGAAAGTACGAGGTCCAACAAAGAAAAAAGGGATATGGAATTTAAAAAGTGACGAGAAAGTTGTGGTCACTTTTAATCAGCATGCCCAGCCTATCGGGGATGAAGTAAATGAGTTGACCAATTTCCTTGGAACACTTGTGAGGATGTCTCAACATATTGGAATTCATTATGAGGAGTGGAGGAAGGTTCCTGAGAATAAGAAGGAAGATCTATGGAGCATCGCGAAGGTAAATAGTCATATAGTTAAATAAAGTGTGAACTTGTGTAATTTATGTATGAGTAATAACAAAATATTTGATTATAGAAAAGGTTTGTTTTTTAGCCGGTTGAAACAAAACAAGTAAAGGACTGGATCATGACAGATATGTCAACTAAGTGGAGAACATGGAAGCATGAACTTAAAAAAAGTTCATTTGATTCGAGTTTGATTGTGGATGAAATTGTGGCGTTACAAACTGACGATAGAGTGGATATAGGTCGACGTTAGTTACTAGTTGGTTCACTCAAAAGAAACAGGTTGATTGCTTATTTCTATGACTTGAGGTTTTATTTTATTAATTTTTGAACTTAACAACCGGATAGGTGTTATCTTTCTTAATTTGTAACTCTTCAGGTGGAAGCAGAGAACAAGAAACGAAACCGCTCAAAGTCGGATGAACCTCACGTCACAGGGAGCAAATCATTTGCTCGTATATGTGATGAGGAGGTCAGTTTTTCTAACGAATACAGATTTTGGTAGCATAAGAAACTTTATCATAAGTCTACTTTTTTGTTGTTGCAGACCCAAAAGAATAAGGGCGTTCGACCATCACGTGGAATAATGTATTGTTTGACTCGTACTCATCCAGATGGGAGCATTGTGAATGTCAAAGCTGTTAAAGTTGTGGTATGATTAATAGAAGTTAATTTTACTTTAAAATGTCACCTAAATCATGTTATGGTATGATAAGGATTGTCGAAATTCGTGTATATTAGATAAGGCAAAGTAATACAGTATATGAAGTCAGCTTTGAGTTTTGTAATAGTCGGAAACATATCGTTAGAAATATGAAGGTAGTAATTATCTTTAAATGATTGTACAGGAAAAAATAAAAACCGTGGCTGAATCTAGCACTGCTTAAGAGACAAGGATGGATGGGTCTCCTTATTGGATAGATGACGACTTATCTAAAGTCAAAGGACCTGCAAAGGGAGGTAATATTCTTTGTGTGGGTAAGTTCCCGGCGGCAAAAAGAAGAAGAGTTCAAGATCCTCAAGTTCCTATACTAAAGGCTGAAGTGAAAGCTCTTCGTGATGTCGTGATGAATTTGGTTGTTGCGGTCAAAGCACATATACTTGCACTGGATTTGTCCACTCTCATAAGTCGCGCTAACACTAGCATGGAGGTAACATTCTGTTATCCTTTTTCTTCTTCTTGTTGATCTTGGTCAAAATCAAACAGTTGCTGCTGATGATGATTATTAGCCATTAGTTAATTAATTAACCTACGGAATACACCTTCTGCTTTACTTTTTTTAGGGATGAGCATGGTACCGGTACCGTACCGAACCGGTACCGAATTAGTGGTACCGAATTTTTCCCGAGCATAAATTAATGGTACCGGTACCGTACCGAACGGGATTCGAATATCGGTACCGGTACCGGGAAATAGGGATTATCCCTTTTTTTTGGGAATTTCCCGATTTGGTACCGGTCCCGTACCGAATTAGTGGTACCGAATTTTTTTCACCTTATTTCGTGGTACCGGTACCGTGCCGAACGGGATTCGGGTACCAGGAATCGGTACGGTTCCGGTTCGGTTTCGGGATTCGGGTCCAAATGCTCATCCCTACTTTTTTAAAAACCTTCTGCTTTCCTTTCTATTTTTATAACCTGCTGCTGTTTGCTGACATGGCAAATAAGAGAATGAATGCTAGGAAGAATAATGTGGTTGTATTCATTTTCTGTTTGATAATTAGGAATGTTGTGTGTCAAGTGTTATTTATATATGGTGGAGATTTGAAAACATGGTGCAATGTAAATGTTTTTGGTAATTTTAGATACAAAAATATGTTGAATTTGGATAATTTAGATAATAACTATGAATACAATAAGTACTTTTGTGTCTACTGTCTCTTGTATTAATGCATTCTAAAATAATAAAGAACATTGGAGTGTCTAGTACTAAGTAAGGTTGTGTTAAATAACTGTCGAGATATCTGATCCCAACAAATTAGAACCAAATCAACTAAAATCTTTTTCAAACTACTCTTTAAGTATTCAGATTCAGTTTTTGTTGCATCTAATCCTGAATTTATTATCTTACGCTTAAAAAGTCAGATAATCAGAATAAGTTTTACCTATGCGGCTATGCCCAAACAGTAGAAATTGACCAGCTATGACCAAAATGTCAAGTTTCTATAAAAGTTTCTACAGATATCTGGTAATTTTGCATTAAAGATCACTATAATCGTTACAAGACTTACATGTAACCGTCTTTGTCCTCCTAATCCCACTGTTGGCAGGCTCTTCTTTTTCTTATATGTATAACACTTTTCTTATCTTTAATATTAGGATAATGATGTTAGCACTATTCATGATCAGAGTGTCCCTCGTGATTTGCTAAATCCAAAATCAGTTGGTGCAAGTAATCATCCAAATAATTCTAGATCATCAACTGCTGTAAGTGCTAATCCAAAACAATCACGATCAACTGCTACAATTCCTCGTACAAAGAATACAAAATCTCGTTCGAGTCCTAAATCAGGTCCAAGTCGTCAACACTGTTCAAATTCCATGTATTGCCTCTTCATTCGGGACAAACTTACACCTATATTCAATATGCGACCCTTTAGCCACTTACACCTATATAATAGTTCTGTTTTTTTTTTGTTTGAGTTGATTATACTTTAATTTCCAACTTTGGGAAAAAAGATAGATATAGCAGATAGTTTCCATCATGTATTCTTGTCTTTATTTAAAACTCGAATAATTATTTTCTTTTAAAAATTCAGAAAAACCGGAAGACATTCATGATACTCAAAACATGTCTTATATTGTAACTCTAATCTAATCAAATTCTCATCTGACCCATTTTTTACATGAGAAGGTTTTAACTTGATTATATCGACTATAGGAAATGATGACGGACTATTCAAGAGTTATGGAAGACGAGACACATGGCGTTTGGCGTTTGGCATTTGGAATTATATACTGGTTATGGTTATGTATGAACAAAATATTTCTGTCCTGATGAATTATGATACTCTATTGATATTTCTGTATGAATTTGACTTTTCTGGATAAGTATGTATGCATTTGATACTTTTGGGATTGTATTTGTAATTTTTTATTTTATTTTATTTTTGGGTATTGCTGACACAAACTGTGTGTTGACACAGGTTTCAGCCTTTATTGACACATTAAGTGTTAGGATAGGTCTGTCAGCATGTACCTTTACCGTCTGAAGTTCTGTTGACACTTATTAATTGTGAAGGAGAAGCTAAATTGTTGTTGCTGACACTTTTTGTGTGTCAGGAAATGTAGTTTTTCTTGTAGTGGTTTGATTATATTATTCTTTTACTGTGCACCGTATAAATTAATATAAATTCACCTCAATTTTTTATTTTTCGAATTACATACTCCTTTTATTTTCGATATTTTTATTCTAAATAAATATAACTTAATTATTAATCAAGAAACCATTTACATCAATCTTACACAATCTTACACCTACACGATTTGCAAATTCATGATTTTGTAATGCTTAATATTATTTCATAAAACAGTATTAATTTTTTAATACTTATATAGTTACGATGCCCATGGACCACAAGTTTTACATGATTTTGCATTATATTATAATATTAATTGATTATTTTGTAAAATATTTGTTGCACACAGGATTTGAATTTGTTTAACTGAAATGTTAGATATCATTATCTAGAAATTGTGTGCTAGGAACACATAACGACCTTGAAAAAATATATGTTGTTATAAAATGTAGAATCTCGTCTATTTACTTTCATCCCACACCGATGTCTGAGGTCCGACACTCATTTTGATATTTATATTAATGTTAAAAAAAGTGTCAAAATATAAATAGACAATAATTTGTATTTTTATTTGAATAATCATGTGATTTGTTGATTTTTTAATATAACATAGATATTGTGTTTTTAGAATAAAAAGTATAGAATATATAAATTTAGAGGGGTATTTTGTTTATTTTATAAAGTTACTAAAAAATATGGAAAATTATAAGTTTACATTTAAGTCCATTTAATTTATTTAAAATTAAACCAGTAAAGTTTTATCAATCCCCTCCTCTTTTTTTAAGTTTTTTTCACATATTTGACACATATATCTTTGTGCGTTTTCATCAAGTTCCTCCACCAAAATTTTTAATTTTAACTAAATTGAATTCAATTTTTAAATTTTTTCACCGATCACATCGCTTGATTTTGCTTATGTGTCAAAATCAAGCCCTTTGATTGGTCCAATTGTTTTTCTACAACCTCCACTTTTTACAAAAATTCTCAAAAAAAACTGATCCTTTTATTATATAAAAGATATAAGAAAATGAAACATCAAACATTTACTAATAACTTTGATTTCCAAGATCTTTTAACCGGTTAACATTGTCTTTTTTTTCAAATTTCAATCCTAATCAAAACTCCAGTTCCTCGATTTTCATTTGTGGTAAGAGCATCCAATATAGTGGTTTAAACTAAGGCTGAGTATTTGGACCGTCGGACAGGACCGGACCGCAAAACCGAACCGGACCGGACCGAGCAAATTCGGTCCGGTCCTCGGTCCGTGATTTTGGACCATTTCGGTCCTCGGTCCGGTCCGGTCCAGTTCGGTCTTACCAAAAATTCTTTTATTTTGCCTAATTTGGACCGGACCGGACCGAAGATCGGACAAGACCGGACCGACCCGGACCGGACCGGACCATTTCGGTCCGGTCTCGGTCCGTGGTTTTGGACCAATTCGGTCCTCGGTCCGGTTCGGTTTTGGTCGGCCCGGTCCGGTCTAGGTCTGCCGCTCAGCCCTAGTTTAAACATAGGTTTATAATATCTTGAAGAGGTGTATACTTTTGCAAACTATAGTGAAAGAATAGTTCATGCTTACTTGGCATGAAGAGGTTTAGAATCTTGGACCTCTTCATAATTTAATGCATTTGAGATACATGTTATGTTTATAAAGTTTAAAAAATTTATGTATAATGGCAATAGGTTTATAAAACCAAAAAGTTTAAAAATTAATAACTATGATGAGTTATAAACTTTTGTAGAGGTCTAACATAGTTGATGCCCTAAGTTAACCCTCTTTTCATCTACTCTTTCGTCATAATCATTATTTTTTATGCTTTTACCTAATAAGATCATAAGCATTATTTCTTAAGCAAATAATCTAATTGTAAGATTGTTCTAGTAAGATAAATATAAAAATCATGCATGTATGATTGATGTAGTATTTTATACTTCTTTTAGGAAAAAGAAATATAAATGGCAAGTATTAAATTCTACGATTTAGGAAAATCGTAAAAGCGATATTGCAAGTTCGTTCTCGAAGAAGGTGTATGTGTATGTGCCAATATTAAAAATCAATGCTTGGATTAGTAACGTTTTTGGTTGTGAGAAGAAATAAAATTAAAGAACGAGTTACGCTAAATTTAAACTACGACGTAAAATTAAACGTAAACGTAAAACGTAAAAATGCGACGAATTAAAAAATAATAAAAATCAAAATTAATTAAAAATAAAAATTAAGTACTAAATAATATAAATAAGAACAAAAAATCTATAAATATATTTTAAAACTTATTATTAATTTAATATTTAATTGTAAATGCTAATTAAAGCCCTAAAATTAAATATGATCAACAAAAAGTCCAAAATATGATTTTATCAAATAAATATTTTACTTATATTATTTTAAAACTAAAAAGTATTTTTCAAGAATTTTTAACACTATTTTTCTACTTTTAATTGATTAAAAACTAATTAAATATTAAAATAATCCTAAAAAATAATAAAATAATGGGAAAAATGGAAAAACTTTCTCAAAAATTCTATTTTATCTAATGTTACTGGGTAAAAATAAAAATGAAACAAAAACTGGTTTTAAGCCTAATAAGACAAAAAAAGTAAATAATTGAAAGTGACACTTTCTTATTAATACTAATAGTAGGTAAACTAACAGTGTTAGTGGGAACTTGGTTCCCACTGCTTCTTCACAAAGAGTGAAAATGGCCTATTTGGAGCTTGTTATTCCTGTTATTTTGGGCATAAGGGGCACCCCTACAACAAGTGGGTTGTAGGGAGTCAAGAGAAACACAAAAACAACAAATCCACTCACCAAAAAATCCACAAAATCACAAATTATCAGCAAAAAGAAAGGAAAAACAGAAAGAACTAGGTCTGTGGGTGTTTGTGGCACTACAGTGAGCTTATATGCTTGTTTTAACCACTGAAAGCCTTGCACAACCTAGATACCAGATAATGGAGCCTTAATCTACCATATACTCTAATGGATTCCATAAGCACAAGACATAAAGCACAAAAGTAAGCCCAAAAGAGCTGTTGGTGTGCACTACACACAAAAAAGGGGGTCTGTGGTGTTTGTTGCTATAACAATGAGTACAAATGCACTTTAACACTACCCAAAGCTACCAAAAACACTAATACCAGATATTCTACACCTTAACTACCCTATAAACTAATAAATTCACCAAACACAAGTCACTGAACACTAAAACTCAAGCCTATAAGCTGCTGTAGCACAGCAGACAGAAAGTATTGTGATATGCTAGTGCAATTGACAACAAATCCAATTTTGATGAACTCTAAAGGCCACAAAAACCACAAACTCCACATCCAACAACTCTCAATCCTAGACTAACCTAAACACTAGTTATAGAACAAATTACAAGGCATCAAACAAAAAAAACAAAAACAAGGCATCAAACAAAGTTAAGAACCCTATGCAGCCTATTACTATGTTTTGACAGATTTGTAAAAAAACATCCAATTCAAGATTTATAACTACTAACTCTAAATTAAAGGCTGATTAAGAGTTGCCCTAATCAACTACAAGTGACTACTAAGCTATAAACCTCAAGGAATACTTAGACCTAGATGAATCAACTATTCCAAACACCTCTTAAACCAACTTTGGGGAAAAATTTCAAAGGATTTTAACCTAAATCAATACCAAATCTATCTAATACTACTAGAACATGTGAGACTCATAAAAATTAAGCTATTTGAACAATAAAAACAACAAAACATAACAAACAACAAAACTTCCCCTAATTCACCAAAAAAATCACATAAGTTAATAAAATGCAAGGGTTCAAGCTTTTTTACCATTCCAGTTTACATCCAAATCAGATGGATGGCTGATGCCATCTTCCATTTAGTGGCTTTATGAGAAACTAATTGTAGTGTTTTACCACACCTTTAGGAAAAGGAGGTAAAAGCGGTAAGTATTAAGTGATGATTTAGGAAAACCAAGCACTAATGACCCAATGAAGTTCGAGTTCGTTTCCCAAGGAGGTATATGTGTGTGACTAACATGTAGCAAGATTTGAGATTAATATTGGTTAGAAAGGGATGAGAAAAGAGAATGACGAAGACGTGAAATTAATTACTACTATGACTAAACGTAAAACCATAAAATGAGCAAAAATAAAAATTAATTCTAAAAATTACCAAAAATTCACCAAAAATCAAAATAAATAAACTAAGAGTTTACCAATGATCAAAACTTTTTCAAACCTTTTAATTAATTAAATATTAATTTTTAAATGCTAATTAAAGCCCTAAAAATCAAATTAATTATCAAAAAGCCCAAATAAAGATTTTTCAATTGATAAACCTCTAAAATGACCTAAAAAGATTAAAAACTATCTTTATAAATTTTTAAACTAAGAGAAACTATTTAAAATGATTTAAAAACTATTAAAACTTAAAATAATTATAAAAATTAATCTAAAGATGATAAAATTAATCTAAGAGTTGAAAAAAAATCCTATTTTAATGTATTTAAGCTAAGAAAAATATAAAAAGTCCAAAAATTAAAAAATTTGAAAAATAATTATAAAATAATATTAAAATAATATTAAAAATCCAAAAATTATAAAAAATTCTAAAAACTTGCAAACTAGTTTATTTTAACCTAAATAATCAGAAAATTAAAGTAAAATTACGAAATTACCCCTAACGGGACCCCAAATGGGCTAAAATAAAAAACAATCAAGCTTAATGGGCTTTTTAGCCCAAAAAGTCAAAATAAGCCCAAATGACTTGGAAAAGCCCTATCTGACTTAAAATTTAATTCCAAACACAAAACTCTGAAGGCCCAAAAGCTGGAAATGAGCTTATCACAGCTTAATGAACAAACAGCTTATTCTTATTGGGCCAATAAGCCCATTAAGCAATAAGCCAATGCCATAAGCTTTATTTTGACACACAACCTTATTTTGGGAAACTAAAGAGATCTGTAAAAAGAAATTTTGAAAAAGCACACTCAATAAGCCAGAAATAAGCAAAGAATAATTCCCCAAAACGACAAAATAGTCGGGATAGAGTTCTAGGCTGTTTCAGAAGCTCTGGTTTGTTGCAAAAGCTCACAAATAGCTTAACTAAGAATAATCAATCAAGAAAATCACAAAAAGCCAAGTAGAATAAGCTGTAAGAACCAATAAGCTGGCTGAAAAAGCCAAATAAGCTAGTTTTCTAGCAAAAGCTTAACCAAAAGACTTGTAACCTTCCAGACTTGTTATTAAGCTGAGAAAAATGAGTTCTATTACAAAAACCAAGTTGTTTCATGTACCAATAAGCAAAACAGATTCAATAAGCTATATGACCAAGTTTGACCAAAAGTCAAACGCTGACAAGAGTAAATCAAACGCTGACAAGCACAATTTTGGACGTTGACTCACTTAATGAAGTGCTAAAACTTTGTTTTCACCCTGCTGGTCAAGGCTTGAGTACAAACCTTGTGAATCAAGGTCTACCAGTTGGGTAGACTTGACTAGTATTGGCACAAATAAGCTAATAAGCCAGTAAGCTTATAAGCTATCAACAAAGCAATCCAAATAGCCAAAAATCCTCACAAGCAGCACAAAAACAGGATCCAAGCAACAAAACAACAAGCCTTACACTAGAAATACAAATGCAAGCACCAAAAGAGGTGGTTACTTTGTTGATGCAAATGACCACTTCAGCCAACTTTGATAAGCTATAGCACACTCAATAAGCTACCAAATTTAACAACCAGATAACCAATAGATAGCTTATCACCCAAACTATTCCCAAACCTGATTTCAGACCTTAGATCCAACAAAAAAAGCAGTTATTGGATCTGATGTGTTTGACCAATCTCAAAAACACTTTTATCATATTTTTGCAAAACTTCAAATCCTTTTCCCAATCTTTTAGAAACTTAACCAATGACTAAAACTTGTATATCATGACTTGTTTAGACTTTCAAAACCCTAAGAACCTAGGGCACAAGGCCACAAGGCCTTATGAACCAGTAAACCCAAACAATCCTTTAATAAGCACTATTCAAACAAAATTCTTAATCCTTCAAACAACCTACTGATTTTATAGATCAAAAAGCTATACTAGGTGACAACTAACAGATTGCAACCATAAAACACGAAGCACAAAAACAAAATCACCAAATCACAGACCAAATCATAAAACAGACAATATCATGTGATTTTTAGGGGAAACTTAAACAAGAGCTTATACCTGTCCTCCACAACATCCTAGGAGGACCAGCAATGCTCCTTGGACCTTGTTCAACAACTAGAACAAGACAAAGGTACTTCAACAAGAAAGATGGATGACTGCCTTGGTTGATGTTTCAAAGAAGAAACTCAAGGGCTTGATTTCTTCAACATAATGAACAAACAGCCCAACCAAAGGCCCTAATCCTTCACAAGCTTGGTGTCAACAAGCTTGTAAGAGCTTATAGCTTTTGGTTAAGGATTAGTACAACAAAAATAGCAAAATCAGAAACCTCTTTTCAAGCTTTTTTCAAACTTGAAAACCTTACCAAACATAAACGTCCTTGAACCAAATGATTCAAGCACACTTATAACATCAAATGGAACTCAGAATTACCCTTAAACAACACCAACTTTCAAAAACATAAAAAGGAATTACAATTTTCTCAAAATACCAACTTTTATAAATTTCAAAGAGGAATTACAATGTTTAAAAGGTAAAACTGGAACAAGGGACTCTCACAGGTTGAGGTCTCCTTATATAGGCCTAACAGATAGTTCTAGAATGCTAAAAACTCTAGCTATGAATTTCTAGGAATGCCCTTGAGTGCTTGATGCCGTTTGATGGGTGAGCTGTCCAAATGTATCAGAGATGTTCATTTTAGCTTTGGAGTGAAGCTATGACTCTAAGCTGCTGATCTTGAAACGTGTCCTTACTTGGAGAGGAGGGTGTGATGTGATTGGGTAACGGGTTGGGGTATGGGGTCCTTTGGTGAGTGGTGAAGAAGGATTTAATGTTGGGATGGGTTTCAAGTGAGGTGAATCACACGGGGGAACTCCCAATTTCATTTTACCCTTTGTTGGTAAAAAGTAAAATCTGGGTTCATACGTGCTACAGTAACTTCTTTTGATCCGTTTTTAGGGGAGGGTTATTGTTTGGCGCGTGTTTAGGAGTTTAAACTTCTAACTTGGTAGCTTTGGTCCTTGTTCTTTGGCAAAAGGTGTATAAGAAGAACTTTAGCCCATCAAACTTACTTTCCTTTGTTAATAAACTTTCCAAGTTTATAGTTTTGCCACAAAACTTTGGTGAAAGGGTTTCAAGGGTTGTTTTTGCCATTTTCCATATTTGAAGGACTGAATTTGGACTTTCTTGATCTTCAAAGGTCTTCATAGGTTAATCTTGGATAAATCATGAACTAGAGTCCGGTTCTTTGTACGGCTTCGTATCTCGTGTCCGTTTTTCCTTGTTTCTTGTGATCTTTTGTCTTTTTCATGATTTTCATACCTAAAATACACATAAACAAAAAAGCAAGCATATATATGGTATTTTATGATATTTTAGTGCATTTAAAGCCCGAAAAGAACGATGAGATCATTTATAAATGCCATCTCATCACTCCCCCATACTAGGCCATTGTCGTTCCCTCATATAATGCTAGAATAAAGTATCTAAGCATCACCAAAATTCATTTTTATTAACCTTTATTGAAAAGTAAAAGACTTGCAACAATACTACGAAGATGTGTAAAGACATAATGTATGATTTTCATCACGAATGTGACTTTTAGGGTCAAAGAATAGAAACAAGTAAATGTCCCTTAGAGTAAATTTTGTCATCCTTGATTGTCATACATTCCATGCTAAGTGCAAAAACGAGATCATTGTTGGTACAAGTCACAATGCTAACACTACTCATACGTCCAAATTGTGTAATACTTTTTCTCCCCGCAATCCTAGTTATTATAAAAGGAAATGGGTTACTAGCATTTTTTTTTACTATTTGTCATGGATCACAAGTGATTCATATTGACTTATTTGAGTATTTATTAGTCCGATAGCAAAGTAGCACGATTTAATCGATAGTTAGCCGAAGGACAAAATCTTTTAAAACGGCTTCTCGTGTATCTCCTTAAGTTCATATCTTGGCATAACTCGTTTCATAATTTGAGACCTTTCTCAGACCGATATTTGGCATGTAATTCATACTTCAAATCTTGGGAAGACGTTCTTGAAATTATGGTCTTCTCTTCATATATTGGAATTTCTTCACTTAACGTTTTTGAGAGATTCTTCATATTTAGACCACGACTTCATCATTTTTCTTCAATCTTTATTTTGGACTTTGATATACAACGATCCGCCTCCTTTTCGGACTTGGATATATTTATCCTCATACCTTGTAAGGGTCTTTTTGGATAGACTTTCTCCATGATCTTTAGGGGAGTAATTGCTTTTCGTCATGTGTCTCGATCCTTCATATTGATTTAGGAATAATGATACTTTACATCATCTTGGATCTTTAGCAACAAAATAGAGCTCCTCATGCCTTGTTAGGGCCTTTTTGGATCTTCACCAATCTTCGCATCCTGCTTCAATAAGTTATGCCTTGGCTATGAACTCTATTCAACCCCGAGCAACTTTTAAACGATCTTGTGCTAGAAGCTAAGTAACCTTTTAAATCGTACGACCTTACTTATTGCAATTATTTTTATTCCTAATGCATTGATCTTATGGGAAGAAAAAGCCACAATTAAAAACATATGAGTTTTTGAAAGAACATTTTCATGTTCTACGTTTAGCATGATCACTTGTATAACTCTATCATCTCTCGTTCTTCACTATATAAAGACCTCTAATTAAAGAGACTCGTGAATACTTAGCCATGCAAGTTAAAATTAAGCCAAATTGGATTAGCTTTTATTAAGACTATATCAAGTCAAAGTTTTGGGTTTTCAAGCCACCTATAGGATCTTGCACTTTCTTGGACTTTTTCAAGTTTATAGAATGCATTTTATAGTTCCCTTGATAAGTGACTTTCTAGGATCATTTATAGAAACTTGCGAAAAGTTCTTGTTCTTAACCCGAATGAGCTAAGACTTTCGCGTTTTAAAGTTCCCTATATAAAAGTCTAGCAAAACTTGAATTGAGCGGGTTAAGGAATGTAAAGGGTTCCAAATGCCCATCAAGTCAACAATTAGCTCTTATTCTACCCATCGGAAATATACATTCGTGTCTTAAAAACACTTATGAAAACTAAGAAATTTTTTAAAATTTGGCCATTTTTAGCCTTATTAGCAACAAAACAAAACATTGAAAGTTGGAAAGCGTGAGGGCGTAGCAAAGCAAGTATCTATTCACCCCCCCCCCCCCCATACTAAAAGTAAACATTGTCCTTAATTTTTCGAGTCTAAAGGTGGAGCACCCCCATACTAGAGACGAAGAATCGAATGCTTAGGATCTAGCATGGAAAGGGTGATCAACAATATATCTAAAGCCGTTTATTAAGTATGCTAAAAGATAATTGTTAGAACAATAAAGGATATGTCATGGATTCGTGAAAAACTTCTTCAAGCAAACGATGGAGGCTCACGTAAACGAACACGAGAGTCTTCAATCGTAGATGATGATGATGATCTAGATAACACAATCACAAACAACCACGAGACAACGAGTTGGAAGGGCACAAATCCCCTCTAATTAGTTATTAGTAAGCATAAAAGGATAAGCATGGATCTCCCCCACGAGGCACCTCGTTTTTTATTACCGAGTCATGAGCTCGACTCGATCCCCTCAATGTGAACATTTAGGGAAAATCATGGTATGGTCAATTTTTGGTGGGGCTTACATGATAAACAAGGCCCAAAAAGCAACTGGTATTAAGGACTAGGTCCTTAAATGATGCAAAATACCGGGATCGAAGATGGCGTCTTCGTTTTCATTGGATAAACAAATCAACGCCACTTCCACACGTACCATAAACTCAAAGAGTTTGAAGAAAAGAGATGAGAAGTAGAAGAGTAGGACAATTGGTAAGACAAACTTTTGAGCTACTCGAGGTAGACTCGCACCAAGAAAATAGCTATAGTTTCCATTTATTGCATCGGTGGAAGACCAAGATTTCCCTTTATATGAAATTCCGGGATCGAATATCTCGTCCTCGGTGGACAATGATGAGGGAACATAATGGGCTTCCCCCATACTAAAACCACACAAAGCATCGTCAAAAGGAGTAGACGAGCTTGTAGCACTCAAAACACGTGGTGATGACGGAGTTAGATTTGTAGAAAAATCGATTAAATCACATTTAAAATCTTTTCCTTTTTTACCTTTTAAACTCTCCTTATGAAAACCCTTTTTGATTATGTCGAAAATATTTGGTGTTTCTAAGACGATGTTAGTCACACTAAAAATTCTCATATTTGAAAACCGTTTTGGTTTTGGTGGTGGTAAGTTCTCAAAACGTTTGTCGACAAAGAAAACCTCCCCATCGGGGTCTACATATTCGTCATCCGAAGTATTTTCCGTAGAAACCAGCGACTTATCAACATTTTTCAAGAATTAATGTTCGAGGTGAGGCGAAGGATTTTTCGATTCAAATATTGACGGTTTCTTCTTTGTAGGCTTTACACTCATAACCTCCACCGGCGGAGGAAATAGTAAATTGTTTTTGGTGACATTTCCTAAAACTCTTGGTGAAAATTCTTTGCAAACGACATTGGTTGAATCACCATGGTTTAAAGTTGCAATAGAATAGACATGAGAAAGATTGGAGTTTTGTGTTGCATTGATGACAAGTTCTTCCTCATTGAAACGAAGGGTGATTTTTCGAGCATGAACATCAATAAGTGCTCTTGATGTATCCAAAAATGAACGACCCAGAATGAGAGGAACCTTTTGATCGATAGGAATGTCCACAACGATAAAGTCAACGGGATAGTAAAACTTTCCGACTTTAACGAAAACGTCCTCGGCTACTTCACATGCTAAAATCGTAGAATGATCGGCCATCTCGATAGACATGTTCGAAGGAGTAAGAGCCGGAAGCGAAAGCGATTTGAAAATCTCAAGAGGCATTAAATTAGTACTAGCACCAAGATCGGCCAAGGCGTAGCATTTCTCCATATCTTGAATTGCACACGGAATCAAAAATTTACCGGGATCACCGACTTTTTGTGGTATGCGGCTAAGAAAAACCGATGAACAACTAGACGATTGTTGTAACTTCTCTTTGTTGTTTAGCATACTTTTGAAGTTTGCGGCGAATCGAGGCATCATGATAAGAGCGTCGGCAAAGCTTATGTTAAAATGTATGTCACGAAAATTTTTCATAAAAAGCTCAAATTGATAATTATTCCATTCTTGTGCCTTTTCCTTGTTACGTCTCGAAGGGTAAGGTAAGGGTGGTGTGGGTTGGACATTAGGCAACGGCCTTGGAATCTTGGGTTCCATGATTGGTATTGGTTCAACCGTATGTGTGGCATGAGCGGTACTTTGTGGGATTGTGATATGCTCCTTTTCGACCATCACCTCGGGCTCTTTCTCGATTTCCTTCTCCGTAGAAGTACTTGGACGAGAGATTGGTTCCTTGAAAGTTTTACCACTTCGTGTAGTAATAACCTTCATTTCTCCCTTCGGGTTTGAAATGGTATCACTAGGAAGACCACCCGACGAAGAGGGTTTACACATGATTGCTTCAAACATTTTTGCCATTCGGTCTTCAAATTTTGATTGCCTTAAATCCGCTTTTAACAATTCTTGCTTAATCTCATGTTGTCCTTGTTCCATCTTTTGTTGATTTTGTTGAAGACGTTGGACATTTCCTTCCATTTTATTAGCATGAGTTTTAAGTTCATTAGCAAGTTCGTTTTTAAGCTCGTTTTTCAACTCGGATCTTAAGCTAATCATCTCACGTTGCATGTTATCAAACTTAGCAGCATTTGCTTTAGCATAATCCAAAAATTCTCCTTGAAGATTTTTAGTGTGAGCATTTTGAAAACCTTGTGTAGTGTTTTGAAAATCATGGTTTTGGTTTTGATTAGTAACTTGTCCATTCCCACTTTGATAATTCCCTTTGTTGTAGTTACGTGGATTGCCTTGATAATTACCACCTTGATTGTTGTTTCGATAGTTATTAGCATTTTGATTTGGTGGAGCTTGATTTGGACGGGAACCTTGGCCGTTTTGGTTATAAGTTCCCGTTGCTACGTAAGCACTCGAAGTGTTACCACCGGCGGTAATGCACTCGGAAAGATCATGAGCTCCACCACAAGACAAACAACTCTTATCAACCGCTTTAACCGAAGCGGAATTCAAAGCCTCTTGTGCTTTCCAATGAGTCATAAGATTTGAAAACCTATCGAAAAACCGATTTTCCTCATTAGCTTCATCATGTAAGGCATTAATGCTACGAGACGATGACGACGATGACGAACCCATATTGGAAACACTCGGTGTGTTACGAGGGCTATAAACCTTAGATCTATTCTCGATAATTTATAAAGCTTCATCGGTCGTTTTGCACAAAAAATTACCACCCGCGGCGGCATTCAAGTAATCTCGTTCATGATCATTAAGCCCATTATAAAACGTATCAACTTGATGTAATTCCAAAAAATCATGTTGTGGACATTCATGTAACATTTCTTTAAATCGTTCCCATGCCATTGAAAAACTTTCATTATTTCGTTGTACAAATCTTGAAATCTCATTTTCCAAATGTGTTGTTTTAGATGGTGGGAAAAATTTGTTCACAAACTTAGAAACGAGATCACCCCATGTCAAAATTGAATTTGGCGGTTCTTTCTCAAGCCAAATTTTAGCGGGTCCATCTAACGAGTATGGAAACAACATCATCTTAATGGCATCGTGTGGAACATCCTTAAACTTGCTAGTTGCGGTGAGACGATTAAAATTCCTTATGTGATAATGCGGGTGGTCTTTCTCATGACCTCTAAACTTATTAGCTTGCAACATCGACATTAAACCCGTCTTAATCTCGAAATTCTCCGCAAGGATAGCGGGAATCATAATGGCCTCTCCAAAACCCTCGGTGGGTGCTTGAAGCAACTCCATCATAGTACGATTAGCCATTATGACTTCTTGTTCTACAATAGGTTCAACAATTGGAGTTTGTTCTTCAATCAACGTCTCTTGATTTGCTTGCTTTTGAAGAACTTTACGAGCTCGTTTTTCTTGATTACGAGTGATCATAAACTTCACGAAGAATGGGAGGTAAGCAAAGAAGATTCTTTTTGGGTGTTTTGTGATTTTTCAATTTTTGTGTTTTTGATTGTTTTTAATTTTTTTGGATTTTGGTGTATCTTCGTAGACAACAATCTACCAAATCTCTCCTCGAATCAAACTCTTGATTAAAGAAGCCTCAAAAGAATGAAAACGATCACGTGGAGTGAACGCCTTCGAATGACTTTAGAACTTTGGTGAAAACCAAATTGTTCAAGAGGGTTTAATCACAAAGAAAACCAAGCTAATATATTATACGTAATAATACTTTGGGCGGCAAAACCCTCGATTAGCCTTCAATCTCAAAATACTCACAAGCAAGCAGGGAAACGAAGCGGCGCGAAGCACTTAAGAGCCTTTTTCCTTAGGGTATATTTTATAATACCCGCCTTATACCCACCTTATAGTTTGTATTTTTTCAAAATCGAGCTTCACGAAAGTATTTATCTATTTTTGCCTTTTTTTCTTTTGTTTGAGATTCGAATACAATAATTAGGAGATCAAATCCCATTTAAGGTTGTGTTTTCACACTTTGAGATATTTTGTATTGATTGTGATACTTAATACAATATAGTAATAATAATTTCACAAGAAAAACCAAAAAACCGATAATACGTATTAGTAGATTTCTACTAATACAAATACTATTTATGGTTAATATTAAAAACAACAAGACAAATTAATCACGACACACCTCCCCGACAGTGGCGCCAAAATGATTGTAGTGTTTTACCACACCTTTAGGAAAAGGAGGTAAAAGCGGTAAGTATTAAGTGATGATTTAGGAAAACCAAGCACTAATGACCTAATGAAGTTCGAGTTCGTTTCCTAAGGAGGTATATGTGTGTGACTAAAATGTAGCAATATTTGAGATTAATATTGGTAAGAAGGGGATGAGAAAAGAGAATGACGAAGACGTGAAATTAATTACTACTATGACTAAACGTAAAACCGTAAAATGAGCAAAAATAAAAATTAATTCTAAAAATTACCAAAAATTCACCAAAAATCAAAATAAATAAACTAAGAGTTTAGATCAAAACTTTTTCAAACCTTTTAATTAATTAAATATTAATTTTTAAATGCTAATTAAAGCCCTAAAATTTAAATTAATTATCAAAAAGCCCAAATAAAGATTTTTCAATTGGTAAACCTCTAAAATGACCTAAAAAGATTAAAAACTATTTTTATAAATTTTTAAACTAAGAGAAACTATTTAAAATGATTTAAAAACTATTAAAACTTAAAATAATTATAAAAATTAATCTAAAGATGATAAAATTAATCTAAGAGTTGCAAAAATCCTATTTTAATGTATTTAAGCTAAGAAAAATATAAAAAGTCCAAAAATGTGAAATTTGAAAAATAATCATAAAATAATATTAAAATAATATTAAAAATCCAAAAATTATAAAAAATTCTAAAAACTTGAAAACTAGTTTATTTTAACCTAAATAATCAGAAAATGAAAGCAAAATTACCAAATTACCCCTAATGGGCTAAAATAAAAAACAGTCAAGCTTAATGGGCTTTTTAGCCCAAAAGTCAAAATAAGCCCAAATGACTTGGAAAGCCCTATCTGACTCAAAATTCAATTCTAAAACAAAACTCTGAAGGCCCAAAAGCTGGAAATGAGCTTATCACAGCTTAATGAACAAATAGCTTATTCTTATTGGGCCAATAAGCCCATTAAGCAATAAGCCAATGTCATAAGCTCTATTTTGACACATAACCTTCTTTTGGGAAACTAATGAGATCTGTAAAAAGAAATTTTGAAAAACACACTCAATAAGCCAGAAATAAGCAAAGAACAATTCTACAAAATGACAAAATAGTCGGGATAGAGTTCTAGGCTGCTTCAGAAGCTTTGGTTTGTTGCAAAAGCTCACAAATAGCTTAACTAAGAATAATCAATCAAGAAAATCACAAAAAGCCAAGTAGAATAAGCTGTAAGAACCAATAAGCTGGCTGAAAAAGCCAAATAAGCTAGTTTTCTAGCAAAAGCTTAACCAAAAGACTTGTAACCTTCCAGACTTGTTATTAAGCTGAGAAAAATGAGTTCTATTACAAAAACCAAGTTGTTGCATGTACCAATAAGCAAAACAGATTCAATAAGCTATATGACCAAGTTTGACCAAAAGTCAAACGCTGACAAGAGTAAATCAAACGCTGACAAGCACAATTTGGACGTTGACAGACTTAATGAAGTGTTAAAACTTTGTTTTCACCCTGCTGGTCAAGGCTTGAGTACAAACCTTGTGAATCAAGGTCTACCAGTTGGGTAGACTTGACTAGTATTGGCACAAATAAGCTAATAAGCCAGTAAGCTTATAAGCTATCAACAAAGCAATCCAAATAGCCAAAAATCCTCACAAGCAGCACAAAAATAGGATCTAAGCAACAAAACAACAAGCCTTACACTAGAAATACAAATGCAAGCACCTAAAGAGGTGGTCACTTTGCTGATGCAAATGACCACTTCAGCCAACTTTGATAAGCTATAGCACACTCAATAAGCTACCAAATTCAACAACCATATAACCAATAGATAGCTTATCACCCAAACTATTCCCAAACCTGATTTCAGACCTTAGATCCAACAAACAAAGCAGTTATTGGATCTGATGTGTTTGACCAATCTCAAAAACACTTTTATCAGATTATTGCAAAACTTCAAATCCTTTTCCCAATCTTTCAGAAACTTAACCAATGACTAAAACTTGTATATCATGACTTGTTTCGACTTTCAAAACCCTAAGAACCAAGGGCACAAGGCCACAAGGCCTTATGAACCAGTAAACCCAAACAATCCTTTAATAAGCACTTTTCAAACAAAATTCTTAATCCTTCAAACAACCTACTAATTTTATAGATCAAAAAGCTACACTAGGTGACAACTAACAGATTGCAACCATAAAACACAAAGCACAAACACAAAATCACCAAATCACAGACCAAATCATAAAACAGATAATATCATGTGATTTTTAGGGGAAACTTAAACAAGAGCTTATACATGTCCTCCACAACATCCTAGGAGGACCATCAATGCTCCTTGGACCTTGTTCAACAACTAGAACAAGACAAAGGTACTTCAACAAGAAAGATGGATGACTGCCTTGGTTGATGTTTCAAAGCAGAAACTCAAGGGCTTGATTTCTTCAACACAATGAACAAACAGCCCAACCAAAGGCCCTAATCCCTTCACAAGCTTGGTGTCAACAAGCTTGTAAGAGCTTATAGCTTTTAGTTAAGGATTAGTACAACAAAAATAGCAAAATTTAAAAACCTCTTTTCAATCTTTTTTCAAACTTGAAAACCTTACCAAACATAAACGTCGTTGAACCAAATGATTCAAGCACACTTATAACATCAAATGGAACTCAAAATTACCCTTAAACAACACCAACTTTCAAAAACATAAAAAGGAATTACAATTTTCTCAAAATACCAACTTTTATAAATTTCAAAAAGGAATTACAATGTTTAAAAGGTAAAACTGGAACAAGGGACTATCACAGGTTGAGGTCTCCTTATATAGGCCTAACAGATGGTTCTAGAATGCTAAAAACCCTAGCTATGAATTTCCAGGAATGCCCTTGAGTGCTTGATGCCGTTTGATGTTGGTGAGCTATCCAAATGCATCAGGGACGTTCATTTTAGCTTTGGAGTGAAGCTATGACTCTAAGCTGTTGATCTTGACACGTGTCCTTACTTGGAGAGGAGGGTGTGATGTGATAGGGTAACGGGTTGGGATGTGGGGTCCTTTGGTGAGTGGAGAAGAAGGATTTAATGTTGGGATGGGTTTCAAGTGAGGTGAATCACACGGGGGAACTCCCAATTTCATTTTACCCTTTGTTGGTAAAAAGTAAAATTTGGGTTCATACATGCTACAGTAACTTCTTTTGATCCGTTTTTAGGGGAGGGTTATTGTTTGGCGCGTGTTTAGGAGTTTAAACTTCTAACTTGGCAGCTTTGGTCCTCGTTCTTTGGCAAAAGGTGTATAAGAAGAATTTCATCCCATCAAACTTACTTTCCTTTGTTAATAAACTTTCCAAGTTTATAGTTTTGCCACAAAACTTTAGTGAAAGGGTTTCAAGGGTTGTTTTTGCCATTTTTCCATATTTGAAGGACTGAAATTTGGACTTTCTTGATCTTCAAAGGTCTACATAGGTTAATCTTGGATAAATCATGAACTAGGGCCCGGTTCTTTGTACGGCTTCGTTTCTCGTGTCCGTTTTTCCTTGTTTCTTGTGATCTTTTGTCTTTTTCACGATATCCATACCTAAAATACACATAAACACAAAAGCAAGCATATATATGGTATTTTATGATATTTTAGTGCATTTAAAGCCCGAAAAGAACGATGAGATCATGTATAAATGCCATCTCATCAGAAACTTAGGGCTTATGGGAGGCTTGTGATAGCTGATGTAGAGAAAGAGTGTGAGATATCTTCAAAAAGGAAAAGAGAAGTGAAGCAATGTTCTTATTTGTTCCTACACACAACCACAAACACACAAGAACAAGCAATATCACAACATCTACTCTCAAGCTTTTTGTCAAAAAGCTTACGAATATAAATTTTGAAATAGTAAGTCCAAACAAAGAAGTAAAAGAAAACTTTAAAATCCACTTTTTTAAAAGCAACCATGAAGCCAAATGAAACCAGTTGAAGTAAAAGCTTATACAAACTTATAAGGGTTGTTTGGGTGTCAACCATACAACCCTATAAGCCTCTATAAGCTTATGCAAAAACTACAAAGAAATAAGGTCATGTGTCCTTGAACCTTTCTCTTGTGTTGATAAAATGAAATAACTTTGCAAAAAGTTTAAATGTTACACTAAAAAAACAAATAATTGGAACTCAGCATGTAAAATTTAAAAACTAAACTTTTCATTAAGCATTAAAATTTATACAGTGGCTGGAACAAGGCAAACCACAGGTTGGTTGCTTTTTTTATGCTACTTAGAGGAATATACTAGAAGAAGAATAAAAAAACTAAACCCTAACAATAACAATTTCAAGAATGCCCTTGCAGTTGAATTCGAATCTTGGTCTTGTGAAGCCATGTGATGTCCTTGCTGTAAAAGTTTATCTTAGCCATTGAGTTTGTTGTGGAGAGCACGAAATCTTCACAACTGTTGATCCCACTGTGATGTTCGTATGTTCTTGTGTGAAGTGGGTCAGAGGATAGCTGGGTGAGGGGGCCAGGGTCACGGGGACGTTTCTTGGGAGTGGGAATGGCAATAAGAAACCCTTAATCAAAATTCTGGATAGTCTTGGATTTAATCATGGGGTAATTAGTTTATACCCAATGAGGGTTTGTGGGGTGTTTGCTGGGGGGATTTGGGAGTGATTTGTACAGTGTTGTGTTTCCCCCGTGTTTTAATAATTAAATAAACCTTTTAAAAAGTTAATTAACTTTTAAAAATGGTTAGTGATAGTATGACGTGGAGCGGGTTAGGGTTTTGGGCTAGATCGGGTACATGGGTGTTTTGTTGGGCTTTTGGTGGGTAAGTTGGACTTATACCGGGTTTGACATGGATTTGGGTTTCATTTTTCCACCTTAGGCCCCTGTTCTTCCATTCTTTTGGCATTTCTTTCAACAGATTCATATACTCAATTCCTTTTGATATTACTTTGGCCATGTTATCATATATGGCACAAATAATTCACAAACTTTTACAAAGGATCAAATGTGCAATTTTAGCATTCTCCAAGGGCTTTTCTTGTATATTCTTGATATTTTAGGGACCCAAATGTAATTTTGGAGTTTTATAAGGGTATAAAATGAAAAGTCTTCCAAAGTTGAGGGACCAATCTTGTAAAAATTCAGTGTTCGGGTTCGGTTCGTAGTGCGGCTTCATTTCCCGTGTTCGTTTTTGCTTGTTTCTTGTTATCTTTTGTTGAATTCACGATATTCGTACCTAAAATACACAATGAACAAACACAAGCATATTTTATGGTATTTTATGATATTTTTAAACATTTTAAGCCCGATTTGTACGGTGAGACTATGTATAAATGCAGTCTCATCACTCCCTTACACTAAACCATCGTCGTGTCCTCGCGCAATGCTAGAATTAAGTATCTTAGAGAGAAGGGTACCATGACTAGCAACACCCTCTTCAGTTTGGCCCCATAGCTGCCACATCAGCACAACACAACTAACAAAAATACCCCTCACCCACAACACACCAGCACTTCTTCACTTTGGTCCCACCACTATCTTTTATTTTTCTTTTTTTCATTTGCACACAAATATAAATTCATTTCATTAAAATTAAACACTACAAATACAGAAATAAAAAATACAAATACGGAATTAAATATTACATATATGGAATTTAAAAATACGATACGATACGATACAAGTTCGACGGAATTTAATCGATTTCGGGATCCGAATAAGATTCCGATGGAATATACCTCTGGATAAATTCGATAGCCTTTTCGTTCTTGATTTGCTTCTGCTAATGTTTCACGTAATGATTCTTCATCAAGAAGCAGTTGATGTTCTTGTTCCTCAGTAAGACGAAACTCAGCAGGTACCTTGTATTCTTCAATAGGGCTCTCTGCTTAATCAATAGTAGGAACTGATGGTCCACCCATCGTTTTTGGGTAAGGTTGTGGAGGGATTGTGTCTGGTACCTTTTCTGATGTCGATGGGTTGCTTCGAGTAGCTTTTAGTTTGTTTTGTTTCTTGTTTGCAGAAGTGTTTTTTTAAGACATGTTTGAGAGTATGATTTTGTGTTTGAAAAAGATGCTAAATGGAAGAAGTATTTATAGACAAAATATAGCCATTGGAAAATTTAAATTAAAACATAGCCGTTGGAAAATTCATTATTGAAATTAAAATTACAACATAGAAAATAAAATTACATTACTGAAAATAAAATTACATTACTGAAAATAAAATTACATTACTGAAAATAAAATAACTCATCAGGTACCTCATGTACTTTTACAAATAAGTTTTGCATAAGTAGAAAACAAGCAAAGCTAGGAGGAAATAGTATGAACTGTGGAATACTAAAACTATGGAAATGTATTGTGTGATTGCATGTTTATAAAGCTTAGAAACAAACCACTCTACGAAATATAATTCATGTGTATGTGTAGATGTTGTATGTGTGGCATGTATGATAAATAATGGAAAGCAAATAGGACCCCCTCCCTGTTATAGCTGACGAACAGTAAGGTAAAACCACACCTATGTAGTTTGTTTGATTCACTATAATGATAGTATGCTATGTATGTATGTAGGGTAACATTGAAAAATAAAAGGGACCACTTCCCCTTGCGATGCTACGTATGAAACAGTGAACCATTAGCAAGACTCGTCTTCTATCCTTTTATTACTGGTTCTGATATATGTATGAATGTATGATAACATGGGATAGCTAAGTAGGGACACCCTTGTGTGATTATGTAATTACATGCGCGTATATGGTGTGTGTGTGTGTGTGAGTACAAACTACCATGTGAATATGAAAGTATGAATATAGCAGTAGGCGTTGAAGCCTTATGGTTGTGGTGCGTGTTTGTGTGTTATTGCGACGTATGGACCTAGCCTAGTAATAGTATGTGAGTGTATGCGATGTATATAAGATACCTAGTAATAAATGGTTTTTTGCTTAGCATTTGTGTACTCGATATCATTCTCGGTATCTTATCGAATTGATCACGGTTAATGGTGGAATAGTTGGTGTTGGTCACTAAAAGGGGGAGCGTTATATTATCTATTTCTATAAAGATGAAAAATTAACGAATCTAAAAAGACTTACACAAACTAGCAAGGAATTGGGGTATTTAAAAACTAATTTAAAAGAAGTTATAAAAATAAAATAAAGTAATAATAAACTAAGACGAAATTTGTTTAAAAATAACACTAAGTGAAAATTCGGGAAAAGTTAAATTCAAAACTGAAATAAGAAATAAAAACGAAAATCGAGAACAAATCGCAGTCAATGCGATCGTGGTCTTTGATCGTATCCTGGATCGCAATCATGCGATCGTAACTGGTGATCGCACTCCACCACAATCGTGACTTAAGATCGTACTCCAGATCGCACTCAGTGCGATCGTAACCTAAGGATCGTAGCCTACGATCGTAGCAATCGATCGCAGCCTAGTGATCGTAGTAGAGGTGATTGCACTCAATGCGATCGTAACAAGTGATCGCACCCAAGGCAATCGTAGACACAGATCGCACTCAATGATCGTACCCACGATCGCAACAAGTGATCGTGGTGTGGATTAATGAGTGTGATCGTAGTGAACAATCGTACTACGGATCGCAGTAATGGATCGCAAGTAGAACCCCTAGGGGTTTATGTGATCACACTTACTCGATCGGACTGGGTAAAACCTCAAAGCTGTTACGATGGAATTCAAAAGCAGAAGGCAAAAATGAATAAGCAAAAATAAGCAAAGACGAATAAGCACTTATTCAAATCTTAACCAAATAAAAACAAGCATAAATTTTATAAACTTTTAAGACATGAAATAAGCAAACTTTATGAATCAAACTTTAAAAAGACTAAACTTTTAAGAAAACTTAAAAGTAAATAAGCTAGATACAAAATAAGCCAATAAGCATGATAAGCTCAAAGCTCAAATCGTATAAAAACTTGGATATGAATAAAAAATTAAACTTTTTAATCCATCAAACATCAAGATTAAACAAGATGCTTTAAAATTTCGGATCAAAAACAAATAAAAATCAAGAAAGGTAGAAGAAGATTAAAGATGAAAAGCTTAAACTTGAACTTGTAGATTAATGATTCCAAAATACAAGATTAAACTAAAGCTTAAACATGAAAGAAAGAAAAGATGAAATTCTAGTGAGAGAAAGTTAGCACTTTCTCTCTCTAAAAATTAAAACTACAAAAGAAAAATGAACTAGCTAACACCCTCCTAATGACACATTAGGAGGGTATATATAGGAGGTGGGGAGGTATGTTGCTTCCTTCTTTCTTTCTCTTTCTCGTCTTTTAATTTCTCGTCTTTCTCGACTTTGTCTCGGGATTAGTCAATATAAATTGAACTTGTCTTATAATTTTCTTCTTCTATTAGACTTGAGTTCTTCGACTTTATTAAACTTCCGTCTTTAGACTTTTTCTTTGATAAATCTTCAGAATAGGCCTTGGACTTCCGTTCTTCTTGCACTTTTGATCTTTTGACTTCGTCTCTTGTCTTTTTCTTAGATAAAATCCCATGATAGCCCGTGTTTTCTTCCTTTTCATATTTTTATCCTGAAACATAATAAAAACACAAACCACGCACAATTCCGACTTTTACGACATAAAATACACGTTTTGGTCTTGTTATTATTGGAAATAAGTGGTAAAAGGATAATGTTGATCCCAAAGTCAGATCTTAAACCTTAATAGCTTGTTTAAGGGTTGTGATAGAAAGAAAGAATTCAATCTAACACTAGAGAAACTTTGCAAAGCAAAGTAACTAAACAAGATGCGGAATATAATGTTTAGCACAAGAACAATATGATTGAAACGTTGAACTTTAATATATCAATGATATACGAATACCCTAAAATGGTATTAGGGTTTACAAAACCTTAAAGTATGACAATGAAAGACAAATGAGAAAGACACACATTGCATGCTAACCTAGTGAGTCCTTTTATAGCCACAAGGACTCACGTACAAGATCACTACTAACAAACTTGGAAAGTATTAAGGAATAATAACTGAAACGCGTAAAAATCTATTCCATGTTTATCTCTGACAGCAGGGTCTTTGACTTCAGCAGGGGAACTAATCCCCCTGCCTTTGTTATTTAGCAGGGGGAACTTACTCTAGCAGGGGTACGGATAAGCAACTAGCAGGGGTAACAAGTAAGCATAGATTTATTCCCAACAATCCTCCCCTAAACTTGTGCTTTCCCCTAAAGACAAGTTTCTGAATAAATACTAGTTGATGAGGGTGCTTACAATCTTTCTGGCCAAATCTGACTATGAACCATTCTTACCAGATCATAAGCAACAGGCGTTTTAGCATCTACAATTAAGTTAGCCTGTGCTAGTTTCTTCAAGGTCTCCTGAGAGAAGGGATAATACCTATGATTGATCAAGTACACACTTACTCCTTCCATCACTACCTCATAGACCCCAGAATTGGTAAACAGCTTCCAATACAACAAATCTCCTTTATTCACTGCATCAAATATAGGATCAAATAACTCATGCTCATACATCCTATGAATGCACTCCCAGATTACCCAATCCTTCTCCACACCATCCATGGTAGGAGGTTTTGCAGCAAACGTTTTCTTCAATATTTTCCACAGATCTTCTAAGTCTTCACTATCCAAAATTTGAAACATGACATCTAGACTTAGAAATGTATGTGCTGTATTGTCAGCTCTTGTAAGCTTCCACCAAGTCCTCCCTTTGTGTTCATAAACAGCATATTCTATGATAGCAAACTTCTTTCCCAGTTGACTAGGTGAGATATCATCATTTTCCTGCAGAATTAGCTGTTTATCAATTTCATCATTTGAAGGCCATTGAGACTCCTTAGTAACTGTGCCAACTTTCTCCATTCTCTTGAGTCTTTTGGCTGCTCTTTGTACATTAAGTACAGACTTCTCAATTTCTGTAAAACTTCCACCTGCTTGATGTAATGCCCCTGCTTGTGATGATGCACCTGCTTGGGATGATGCACCTGCTTGTGTAGTTTCCAAAGTTGTTCCTCCAGCTTTTCTTTTCTTAGAATCCCTAGCTTTCTGCAGCATTTCACTTTGTCTCCTAAGATACTCAGCTTCCTCAGGAGAGTTGATAGTCATCCAATCCTCCACATCATACAATCTTAGCACTGGTCTGACTGCTCTTTTTATGGCTTCAAAACTCATATCTTTGAAGTCACCATCCTTCCACTTCTTGTGTCTCTTAAGCAAAACTTTGTAGTGTTCAAGTTGCCCTTTCTCTGAAGTTAAATACTTCTCTCTCTGAATTTGATTTGCCCTTCTTTCCAGATACTCAGTTTGATATTTATAAATGAGGCAAGTCAACTCATGCCTGTCTTCCAAAGGAGCATTTATTAACTCCTTCTCCCATTGATCAAGAAATTCTCCAACATGAGGTACCCTGTCATCCAGTTCTCTATGCATAATCTCAACCTGCTTGAGCATATCTTTGGGCCTCATCTGTTGCATTCTTTGGTCCTGCATATCCATCTCCTCTTGTTGTAGCCTGAGAGCTACTTGTGCATCATGTGCTTCTTGTGCCCTTTGCTGTTCAGGAGTTAGATGCTTGTATTTTCTCTTGGGCTGTTCCACCATGATTCCTTTTCCTTTGTCTTTTGGATCCACTGCTGGTGCTGGTTTCACTTTAGATGCAGGTTCTTTGATTGTAATCCCCTTCTGAGCTGGTTGCTTTATGTTCTTTCTAACAAAAGTTTGAGTAATATTCTTAGCAGTGGAACAACTTACAGCAGTAGGATCAGCAAGGGCAGGGGAAACTTTTGAAGCAGGGGCTTCTTCTTGATTGCCCATGGTAAGCAATGTTTGAGCAATTTCTTTGGTTGCACTCCCCTTGTCACTTTCCTTATCAGCACTTCCTTTCTCCATCCCTTTCTTAGCACTTGCTATCTTTCCATGTACACCACCAGGATATGAATAGTACTGAGTAGACTCTTCTAAATTTGGAACTTCCTCCCCTTTGGAAGCATCCTCATCTGTTGATATAATCAGTCTGGGCTTTCTCCTCCCCTCAAGAGTAGCAAGTCTGGTTTCCAAGTTATTGATAACCAGGCCTTGCTTTTTGACATCTTGTACCAGTTGTGCATTCTGCCTTTTCAGACTCATACACATTTTCGTCAATTCCAAATTAGTCAAAGGTTTCATGCTGCTCTCAATCCTAGAAGGGGATTTCTCCCCTTTTTGGATATCATGGAGTGAGGGAGAGGACTTACTGATGGTGTCACTATCCTGCTCACCCCTTGAGAATGAGACAGTAGTGGCAGCCAAACCCTCAGGTTGCTCCAAACCCTTGGAGACTCACCTCTCTGCTGCTTGTGAAGATTCACCAGGAAAGGGAGACCTGGCAAACCTGGATTTAGATCGCCTTTCATGTTGTGGATCAGCAGGGGTAAAGGACTAGCAGGGTGTAGGTTCTTAGCAGGGGAATCAGAAGGTTGGTGTTTAGCTGTTTGATTCTTGGCTTCTTCCCGTCTGATTTGGCTCATCATAATTGAAGTGAGTGGAATGGACCTGCCAGAAAACTGGGGTGATGGTGCAAGAAGTGTGGTGAATAGTTTGGTGGTATGTTTGGTTGCTGAAAAATAGTTTTTGTGTTTAATTGGACCATGATCACTCATATTCAGCAGAAGTTCTATAAACCTTGGGTACATACAAAACTTTGAGTTGCTTGAAACATTTTTAACCATTCCTTTAAAAATCATTTGAGAAAAATAATACTTCCTCCCTGTTGCAAAGCAGATCAGGGCAGAAGCCATCTCACTACCAAACTCATTAAAAGCAGTGGTTTTTGGTGACAAACATTGCAAAATTGTATGAATCAAATACTTCTAATGAGGAGCAAACTAACCTTTAGCAAACTTACATTTTTGGTTTTTAGAAAGTTTGTACCCCAATTTAACAAGACCTGCAAAGATTTCAGTCAGAGAAGTTGGTTATCCCATCCTCATCATCAAGAAGAAGATTCTCCCTGATGGAGGCAAGTGTAATCACTTTGAGATGACCATCTACAGTGCTTTGAATTGTAACCTCTCCATTCACTGTTTTGGTCATGGATTTAGACCAGAACTGCTGAATGTGTGAGGTATAGATTCGAGGGTTGATGAGAAGGGCCACTCTAAAGTATGAGGACTTTAGAAAGGCCACAGCATCAGCAAACTCTGCTGGTTCATCATGTAACAAAGCGATTTGGTTATGATTAGCAGCAATTTTGAGAGTCATGATAAAGTTTGAAAATAGTTAGAAGGTTTATAAAGGTGAGAGGTAGGTGGGATTAAGTCGAGAGAAAGAGATGGACCTGCTGGTGAAGGGAATTAAGTTTTTATAGGCGAATTGAAGAGCTGTGATTGGACCAAAATTTTCAAATTGCAAAAATATCAAAGATAAATCTTGATAAAAAAGTAATTTATTTGAAATAATAAAGAAAAGATTACCAATCAGCGAAGAAAACGCCTTAAATATCTTTTAAAAACAATAAAATATTCCCTAACCAAAATTTATGCTAGCAGACCCAACGGCTATGAACAGGGTAACGGTATTGTCGGTCAACGGTCAAACAGGGGAATGTTATGAAAGCAGGGGAATCAAAAGATGAAAGCAGGGGAAACTTTCCTAGGGGTATTGGACTAGTCATGGAAAGACCAATGCTAACTAGCTCTGCTCTAATGCACACACTTGTATACACAAGATAGATACATAGAGACTCAAGAGTCCTCTATTCAGCAAAGGTCCCAATACAAAAAGTCAACACATAAGTCACCCTGCACCAGGTTAACCCAAGAAAACATGCATTCCCTAGTCACCATCCCTAACTTATGGTCAGTTAGTCTTGGCAATGTGTGCCACACATATGTACTTGAACAGCAAGCTGTTTTAATAGAGAAATGTAAACACCCATTATAGTGCCTCAAGGTTTCAGAGTTCTGACAAGTTTTGCAGCAAGTCCTCATCACCCTGAACCCTCACTCACCAATGGATATGATCTAAGATCATATATGAGTATCCTAAGGATACCCTGAGTCCTAAAGGTGTGACCTAACCTCCCCTGAAACATAGAGTATATACCTGATTCACCAATGAGAATAGTATGCACCACATGAAACTCTGCATTGTTAGTCTAAAACCACATATAACCACTTTGTAAAAAAAACAAACCCAGCTTTAAAGAGAAAAATTCTCTTAGCAGGGGAATGAACCCCCAGCAGGGAAATCTGTGTTAAAAAGCAGTGGAATAAAAAGTGATGGAAAAATGGACTAACAGTTATACAACAACAGCAGTAAAGCACCCTGAATATACATGACATAATAGACATCAATTTTTAGGGAGTAACCATTCCAATACCTGCAACCAGGTACTGAAACCACCCTACTTCAAAAGCTTTTGTTAAAAGATCAGAAACATTAAGTTCTGTATCAATTTTCTCAGGGACAATCAGTCCTTTCTCAAAACAATCTCGGATAAAGTGATGAATTTCAATGTGTTTAGTTTTGCTATGAAAAACAGGGTTCTTAATAATGCAAATTGTGTTGTTGTTGTCAATGAATATCTTGGTTTTAAGAAAGTTATACCCATAATCAAGCAGTTGATTTTGCACCCAAAGTACTTGACCACAACATGCAGCAGCTGCTACATACTCAGCTTCAGTTGTGGATGTGGCCATAATAGTCTGCTTCTTACATTGCCAAGATATAAGTCTGCTTCCCAAAAATTGGCATCCCCCTGTTGTAGACTTCCTATCATTGTTGTCACCAGCATAATCACTATCTGAGTAGGCTATCAACTCAAATGGTGACTCCTTTGGATACCAAAGTCCTAAGGTGGGATGACACTTTAGATACCTAAAAATTCTTTTTACAGCAAATAAGTGACACTCTGTTGGTGACACCTGGTATCTTGCACATAAGCAGACTGCAAACATGATGTCAGGTCTTGAAGTTGTGAGATACATAAGAGACCCAATCATAGACCTGTAGTTCCTAACATCTATAAGCTTTTCGGGACCATCTTTACCCCATTGATGATCCTTGTCCATTGGAGTGGACACCTTCTTTCCATCAGACATGCCAAACTTCTTCACAATCTCAGCCACATATTTGTCTTGTGAGATAAATATCCCATCTTTCCGCTGCTGAACTTGTAACCCCAAAAAGAAGTTTAGTTCTCCCATGGCACTCATTTGGAATTTATCATGCATCAGTTTGGCAAACTCTTTGCTAAGCATAGAGTTAGTGGATCCAAAAATGATGTCATCAACATAGACTTGTACTAGCAGAAGGTCACCCTTTTGTTTCTTGGTAAATAGGGTCTGATCAATCTTCCCCCTGCTGAATCCATTGTCTAAGAGATATTTAGAGAGAGTACCATACCAGGCTCTGGGAGCTTGGTGAAGTCCATACATAGCCTTTTTCACCTTGTATACTTTGTCTGGATGTTCTGGGTCTTCAAACCCTGGAGGTTGCATAACATATACTTCTTCATCAATGGTTCCATATAGAAAGGCACTTTTCACATCCATTTGGAAAACAGTGAAGTCCATGAATGAAGCATAAGCAAGGAATAATCTAATGGCTTCAATCCTGGCTATTGGAGCAAATACCTCTTCATAATCAATTCCTTCTTCCTGAGTATATACCCTTGTGCCACTAGTCTTGCTTTGTTCCTGACAACTATTCCCCTTTCATCCTTTTTGTTCCTGAGTACCCACTTTGTCCCAATAGGCCTTGCCCATTTGGGACAATCTACCAGAATCCAAACCTCTTGTATGTCAAACTGTAAGAGCTCCTCTTGCATGGCTTCAACCCAGCGTGGGTCATTTAAAGCCTGAAAAATCTTCTTTGGCTCTTCTTGTGACAAAAATGCAGTAAACAAACAACATTGCATGTTGTCATGATTGAACTTCATAGTGATGTTAGCAATGAAGTTATGCTCCTTTGCTGTATACCTTGTATGTCTAGGGGCTTCAGGATTACCAATAATTTGAGAGATAGGGTGATCCTTATTGATTCTGTAGGTAGGTTGCATGATTACTTCTGTTTCATCTTCTTCCAAATCAGAATTGATGGGGCTATTTTGATTAGGAAAGAAGTCCTCAAAGGAACTTCCAAATGATACAGCATGACCTAGAGATGGGTGCTGGTGAGCAGAATGAAGCTCTGAATAACTTGGGCCTCCACTCTTGATTATTCTGCTTCCACTACTGGATATAATAGGACCATCAGCTATGGGTGTAGATGATGAAATGAGTGGGGATTCTCTTTCTGTATCATTAGTATTATTAGCAACAGGATCCTTTGTGGAAGGGGAATCAATTGGTCTAGCAGGGGAATCCTGGATTCCACTGCCTTCAGCCATTCCGCTGCTTTCAGGAGGTGACATAGCAGGGGATGAGATTGGCTGTTCTTTTCCTAGAGAAGAATTATCTTCTTGATCATCAGCTTCAATACGAAATAATGAGGGTACATTCATGTACCTCAGGGGTGACTTCTCTGCACCAGTTGGTTCTTGAGTACCTGAAATGTTAGTGTTCTGCAAAGCAACAGGTACATAATTCATAGACTTTGAAAGTACTTCTATATCAAAGAACCAGTCAGGACCTGTTTGAACATCTTCAGGTTTGTCTTCAAGAAAGTTCACATGAAGATTTTCTGTGATTTTGCTTGTCTTTTTGTTGAAGACCCTATATCCCTTGCTGTTTAATGAATAACCCACAAAGTATCCATCATCACCCTTTTCACTAAACTTACCCAGATTGTCAATAGTGTTCAAGATGGTCACATGACATCCAAAAGGTCTGAAGAAGTCAATTAAAGGAGGTCTTTCATTGAACAGCTGATAAGGGGTCTTGTTGTGTGCCTTAACCACCAAGGCCCTATTTTGTACATAACAAGCAGTGGATATAGCTTCAGCCCAAAAGATAACTGGAAGTTTGGAATCAGACAGCATAGTTCTTGCAGCTTCAATGAGTGTCCTATTCCTTCTTTCTGCCACTCCATTCTGTTGAGGTGTTCTTGTAATGCTGAATTCCCTCTTGATTCCTTTGTTTATGCAGAAAGAGTCCAGTTTCTGATTTCTGAACTCACCACCATTGTCTGATCTCATGGTGACTACCTTCATGCTTTTTGATAGTTCAATCTGATTGATGAACCCAATGAGTACATCAGCTGTGTCACTCTTCTGAAATAGAAAGAATGTCCATGTGAACCTTGAAAAATCATCAGTAATCACTAGGCAGTACCATTTCTTCATGATGCTTGCCACAGAAGTAGGACCAAAGAGATCCATATGCAGTAGTTCCAATGGCTTGGTGGTGGACATACTTGTTTTTGATTTGCAAGCTGCTCTGTGTTGCTTCCCTTTCAGACAGGCAACACAAGTATGTTCATTGACAAAAGACTTGGAAGGAAGACCATGAACCAGATTATATTTTACTAGTTTGTTCATGTTCTTGAAATTAAGATGACCAAGTCTTCTATGCCATTTCTTACACTCATCTACTGAGGCTTTGGCAATGAAACATGTTTCATTGTCTTGGAGAGATATGTCCTTGAGATCAATTGTGTACATATTCTTCTGTCTTGGTGTTCTGAGTACAATAGGAGTGTCTGGTGGTAATACAAACTCCTTTCCTAACACCAAGCATTCAGTGTCAGTAAACAAGACAAAATTCTTGTTATCAGTCATCTGTGACACACTGAAGAGATTGTACTTGAGTTCTTTCACCAAGTAGACATTGTCAAAGGTCATCCCATTGGTGACAATAGTTCCTTTTCCTGTTATAGTTCCATGCCCATCTCCAAAAGAAACACCATCATTGTCATGCAGGGGCACAAAGTTAGACAGGTAAGATTTTTGTCCAGTCATACTTCTTGAGCATCCACTATCCCATATGCTCTATCATCCCTTGTCTTCTTTGTCACCTGCAAAAAGAAAAACAAATTAGTTTTTCTTGGGGACCCAAGCCATTACAGACTTGGATCTACCTCGTGTATCAATGTAGGATAGCTTATCAAAAACTAGAGATACACCATTAGATTGAGTACCCCTTTTGGGTACCCAAACCCAACGAGCTGAGGCTTTCACAGCTTTTCCCCATCTTCCCATGCTCCTAGAAGGCAAAACTTTGTTAGCAGGGGATACCCCAGTTTTAGCAGGGGAATCCCTATGCTTAGCAGAGGGAACCCATCTTTTGTTTTGGCCTCTATTCATGTGTTGGTAAGGTCTAGAGCCAGATCTATATGCATTATAAGGTGTTGGGATGGTCACAGAAGTGCTGGGCTTTGTGTGAACATCATTCTCCTTTCTAAGTGCCGGAACAACATATTTATCAGTCACCCTGTTTCTCAAGGCAGGGGCAACATACTTGGCAGAGGAAAAGGATTTTGCCCCTGCATTTAGAAGAATGGTTTTAGGTTGAATATCCTTTAAGGGATTTGCAGCCACCATCTCCATTGGTGCCTTACACTCTTGATAAGTGTGCTCAAAACTGCCACATGTGAAGCAGGGCTTGGTGTTAATCACGAAGTCTTCTCCTAATTGGTGAGACTTTTGGTCATTCCAATTTCTTTGATTACCTATTACAGTCCTGTACATACCAGCATATTTAATGATGGACTTAGGGGACTGTGATCTGGTCTTAGATTTGGGAGAGCTACTCTTAGAACTAGAATCACTACCAAAAATTCCTTCTCTTGAAAAGAGAACAGGGTTATCAATTTTCCATTGTTTTAAAGCAATCTGTTCCTTTTCAAAATCTCTAATAACACTAGTTTTTACTAGAGACTCTTCAGTATCAAGATTATTAGGTATATAAGCACTCAGTTCAAACTCAATGTCATCCTATTTTTGAAAACAAGGGAGACTAGTCCAGGACATGTCTTTTCTGGGAAAAGGTGCATGGATGTTGGCAGGGGGTGGTGGTATGATAGCATGCTCATTTTTAATCCCAAACCCTGTTTTGTCCCTAGGAGATTGACCAATTTCAACTGCTTTGGTTAAGTCTTTTGAAGCTTTTCCAAATTTTTCAATAGTTTCCTCATCTATCTTTTTGTTAGTTTTAAAAATTTCAAGTTCAGCAGTCAATTCCTTTATAGATTGGTTATTCTCCTTGTCATCTCTTTCTAGAATCACAATGTGATCCCTATAATCACTTTCTCTTTGCTTAAACTCTCTTATTGTGGACTTTAACTGTTCTAAAGCACGTCTATAATTATCAAGATCATTATCACAATTGATATAGTCAGCTTTTACCTTTCTGATTTGATCATTCAAAGACTCAGTATTTTTCCTACAAGCTTTAGTACAATATGAATCATCATATACCTCATTGTCAGAGCTGGAACTTGACATGGCCATAAGTGCAAAGTCTTCTTCTTTTTCCTCAGCAATCAAAGCTTGATTTCTTTCCACATTCTCTGTCATAGCACTCCAGTCCCATCCACTTGCTCCATCTATCCCCTGCATGGCTACCATGGCTTTAGCACCAGAATCATCATCTCTTGTTTCCTTTCTGTAGCTGTTTCCAGTCTTAGGTCCTCTGCATTCCCTGGCAAAATGACCCTTCTTGCCACAGTTGTAGCATTTAACTTTTGTTTTATCAAACCCAGCCACATCAGAGGGATTGATTGAGATCTTCTTCCCATACTTCTTGTAGAACCTATTGGCTCTCATGCTGAGCAGAGCCATATTCCACTTGATATCCATCTCTTCTAGCCCTTGCTTACTGATTTGAATTAGATCTTCATGTAACACAGTAGATCCTTGTGGCCCTTGAGATGCTATAAAAGCACAAGCAGTATCAAGGCTGAATGTAGCTGGTCTTTCTTCATCATAAGATGATCCAGACCTGGTAGCAGGGGAATAAGCAGCAGGGGCTACTTCAATCCCACTGTTTTTAGAGATTCCACTGCTTTGTGATATGAATGCCATGTTAGCAGGGGAATCAGTGGATCCACTTGAGTTGGTGGGAATCGTTCCTTTTGACTTCATCTCATTGACAACAGGTTCAAAAACTTTTAAGTTATTGTATATGTCATCAATGTTCTTGTTGTCCAAGTCATCCTTATTCTATCAAATTGCCTTATAGACAAACCATTCTTTCTGGAGGCTGTTAAGAAACCTGGTATTCACCTGCTCTTTTGACACCTCGATATCAAAGAATTCCAACTGGGCCACCATATCTTGAAGCCTATTGTAAATATCTCCAATTGATTCATCACCAATTGCTTTGAAAGAAGCAAAATCATCCAGCATTTGATTCTTCTTCTTCTTATTTGTGGCTTCATTTCCTCCAAAGGTTGTGCCTATGGCTTCCCATAGTTCCTTAGATGTTTTATATTTTCTGAATCTGAGTTGATGTCTATCAGGTAGAGCCAACAGCAATGAGTTGTGAGCCCTGACATCATGCCTTCTAGCCAGTATTTCCTTATCACACAGAGCAGCAGATTTCTTCTTGTCCTTACCTTTGGAACTTTCACCTTTTTCTTCTTCCTTGCCCTCTTCAACTGCTAACATTTTGTTGAATTGATCACCAAATTCTATGATCTCCCAGAGAACATAGTGTTCCATTTTCAGGTATTGTTGGATTCTGAATTCCCATAATTCAAAGTTTTCAGGATCCAACATAGGTAACTTGAGGTTATTGTGGTTGTTGTTGTTTGAGGACGAGTCTGAAGACATGTTTGCTATGAGGGTTTTGTTCTTGATTTAGACAAAGTTTCTCAACAAGCTCTGATACCACTTGTTGATCCCAAAGTCAGATCTTAAACCTTAATAGCTTGTTTAAGGGTTGTGATAGAAAGAAAGAATTCAATCTAACACTAGAGAAACTTTGCAAAGCAAAGTAACTAAACAAGATGCGGAATATAATGTTTAGCACAAGAACAATATGATTGAAACGTTGAACTTTAATATATTAATGATATACGAATACCCTAAAATGGTATTAGGGTTTACAAAACCTTAAAGTATGACAATGAAAGACAAATGAGAAAGACACACATTGCATGCTAACCTAGTGAGTCCTTTTATAGCCACAAGGACTCACGTACAAGATCACTACTAACAAACTTGGAAAGTATTAAGGAATAATAACTAAAACGCGTAAAAATCTATTCCATGTTTATCTCTGACAGCAGGGTCTTTGACTTCAGCAGGGGAACTAATCCCCCTGCCTTTGTTATTTAGCAGGGGGAACTTACTCTAGCAGGGGTACGGATAATCAACTAGCAGGGGTAACAAGTAAGCATAGATTTATTCCCAACAGATAATTGTTTTCACACTTATTAAATCCCCTACACTTGACCATTGCAATGCCCTCATGCAATGCATTAATTTCAAAGCACGGTTTACATTTTCCATCATAATTAACCTACCTTGGCCTTTATTAAAAACTAAACATTAATGAAACTTAAAAGAAAACAAGTAAAGAAATCAAAGACTTACATTGGGGTTTTTGTTGTCATGAATGATTATCATCCTCAAGTTTCATGTTCCCCATACCAAGCTTAAAAACGAGATCATTGTTATTATAAGTTAGCAAACTAACACAAACTCATGTGGCCTAATTATTCACTTAGACTCCCTTATTCCTAGGTGTATCTCGTATATTTTAATACTGTCTTGAATGATCACGAGGATGCATTGTTTGACTTATTTCGATAGTTTATTTAGGCCGAAAATAAAGTAGGACGATTTAATCAATAGTTAGCTAAAGGAAAAAATGTCTTAAAACTGATTCTCGGGACCTCTTAAAGTTCATATCTTTGCATAACTCGCTTCACGATTTGAGACCTTTTTCGGACCGATACTTGGCAACGACTTCATACTTTGAATCTTGAGAGACGTTCTTGAAATTATGGTCTTCTCTTCATAATAGGAATTTCTTCACTTGAATTTTTTGAGAGATTCTTCAACTTTGGGCCACGACTTCTTCATTTTTCTCCAATCTTTATTTTGGACTTTGAGATACGACGATCCGCCTCCTTTTAGGACTTGGATCTATTTATCCTCATACCTTGCTAGGGTCTTTTCGGATAGACTTCTCCATGATCTTTAGGGGAGTTTTTGCTTTTTGTCGTGTGTCTCGATCCTTCATATTGACTTTTGATAAATGATTCTTCACATCACTTGGGATCTTTAGCAACAAAATGTAGCCCTCATGTCTTGTTAGGACCTTTTCGGACTCGCCAATCTTCGCATCCCGCTTCAATAAGTTATGCCTTGGCTATGTACTCTAATTAATACCGAGCAACTTTTAAACGATCTTGTGCTAGAAGCTAAGTAAATTTTCAAATCATACAACCTTACTTATTGCAATTAAATTTATTAACAAGCGATGGGAGAAAAAGCTTATAATCAACTAACATAAATTCATGAAAGAATACCAAACTTATAATTGACTCTATCATCTCTCGTTCTCCACAATTTAAAATCTCAAGGAATGAGACTCGTGGATGCTTAGCCAATTAAATCAAAGTTTTGGGTTTTCAAGTCATCTATAGGATCTTGCAACTTCTTAGACTTTTTCAAGTTTAGAATTCACATTTTAAAGTTCCCTTGATAAACGACTTTCTAGGATCAATTATAGGAACTTGCGAAAAGTTCTTGTTCTTAACCCGTAAGAGTTAAGACTTTCGCGTTTTAAAGTTCCCTATATAAAAGCCTAGCAAAACTTGACTTAAACACGTTAAGGATACTAGATAGAGTAAACTTGGATAAGTAAATTCGGGTTGAGTCAAAAGATTCATGACGTTGAAAATTTAAAACCACTTTATTAAAAATTTATTCTAACACAGAAAGTAAATAATGATAACAAAGGAAAATACTACTAGACTAATAGGTCAAAATAGATTAAAAATTTTGAAAAATGTCGAAAATATAAATTTTCCGGTTAAAATGAGGACAAATTAATGGAAAAGCCCACTTACTTCGATAGAAGTCCCCCCTACACTTGATATAAACATTGTCCTCAATGTTTAAGCATGTGGGAGTAAACTCCCCTACACTTAGGACATTGTGCACTTTGTTTAAATCTTGCTTAGGAAAGGAAGACTATAGTGATTCCAATATGAACATAAGAGATATGAAATATTGAATCACGAGAGTTTAGGATAGAACCGGGAAGACGGGTATACGGGATCACGGGTCATCAAATGTCATCAAAAGTGCTCTTTGAAGCTTTAATCCCTGCACATCATAAGAAAGAAAACAACAAACCCTATGTAGCTCCCCTACACTTATTATGAAAACGGGTAAAGGATAGATCAACGGGTTGCCTCCCGAGAAGCGCTTGTTTTTGTTAACCGAGTCACGAGCCTGACTCGACCCAGAACTAATTCAAGGGAAACATGGTGAAGGATGGAATCATCTCATGAGAGATGTCCTCACCAAAGTAAAACTTCACACGCTGGCCATTCACTTTAAAATTAGGCCCATTTGGTTGAGAAAGTTCAATGGTGCCGTAAGGGAAAACTTTGGCGACGGTGAATGGACCAGACCAATGGCTCTTAAGCTTGCCTAAAAAGATCTTCAACCGAGAGTTAAAGAGTAAAACTTGATCACCAACGTGAAACTATCGGTTCTTAATCCTAGAATCATGAATGAGCTTGGTTTTCTCTTTGTAGATCAATGAATTTTCATAAGCTTCATTCCTTAGTTCATTTAGCTCGTTGAGTTGAATCTTCTGAAGATCACCAGCTTTGTTGATATCAAAATTGGCCCACTTCAAGGCCCAATACGCCTTATGTTCCAGCTCAATAGGGAGTTGGCATGCCTTCCCATACACAAGACGATATGGAGTGCAACCAATAGGTGTCTTATATGCGGTACGGAAAGCCCACAAAGCATCATCTAACTTATCGGCCCACGAGGCACGATGCTCTCCCACAGTACGCTCTAAAATTCTCTTCAGTCCACGGTTAGAAATCTCGGCTTGACCATTTGTTTAGGGATGATAAGCGGTGGAAAGACGGTGATTGACACCATACTTAGCCATGACTCGAGCAAATTGATCATTGCAAAAATGAGTCCCGCGGTCACTGATGATAGCACGAGGAACACCGAATCGAGCAAAAAGCTGCTTCAAAAAGTTCACAACCACCCTCGCATCGTTAGTAGGGAGAGCCTTTGCTTCAACCCATTTTGATACGTACTCAACGATGAGGATGTACTTGTTCCCTTTAGATGATGGAAATGGCCCCATAAAGTCGATTGCCCATACGTCAAAGATTTCACATTCTTGGATGAAATTTTGAGGCATCTCATCTTTATGTGTGATCTTGCCTTGTCTTTGGCAAGCATCACAATGTTTAACCATTTCGTGTGCATCACGATAAATGGTGGGCCAATAAAATCCAGAGTCGAAAACTTTCTTCGCGGTGTAATTAGGACCAAAGTGGCCACCGGTGGGTCCTTTATGGCAAGCTTCAAGGATTAATAAAGCTGCCGGCCCATCAACACACCGACGAATGACAAGATCCGCACATTGTTTGAAAAGGTAAGGGTCGTCCCAGAAATAGTGCTTAATGTCTTTAAAGAACTTTTTCTTTTGCTGGGACGTTAACCCTT
Organism: Glebionis coronaria; assembly: GCA_025667525.1. NCBI lineage: Eukaryota > Viridiplantae > Streptophyta > Magnoliopsida > Asterales > Asteraceae > Glebionis > Glebionis coronaria. Next base: position 18,060,554 of record CM046878.1, on the reverse strand, counting down.
CCATGAGAATTCCACCCGCCAAATAGTTTGCAATGTCCGAAAACCATGGGGTTTCATCAAAATTGGAGTTAATAGACATCAAGGCCTCAAGGGGAAAAGAGTCATTAATCTCTTGATTTGGGAGCTCCCCTTGATAAGGATCCTCGAGTCTACTAAGATGATCCGCGGCTAGGTTTTCCGCTCCCTTTTTATCACGAATTTCGATTTTAAATTCTTGTAGGAGCAAAACCCAACAAAGAAGTCTTGGCTTGGAATCTTGTTTAGTTAACAAGTACTTCAATGCGGAATGATCGGTATAGACAATGGTAGTGGAAAGAACAAGATAGGGGCGGAACTTCTCAAAAGCATACACTACAGCTAAAAGCTCTTTTTCGGTAGTGGTATAATGCAATTGAGCCACCGTCATTGTCTTGCTAGCATAATGGATTGGTTGGAAGTGTTTGTTTACTCTTTGTCCCAAAACCGCTCCAATAGCAAAATCGCTAGCATCACACATCAATTCAAAAGGTAACTCCCAATTAGGAGTGACCAAGATCGGTGCCTTAGTTAATTTATCCTTAAGAAGATTGAAAGATTCGAGACACTCTTTAGAAAAGATAAAAGGAGTATCTTTTTCCAAGAGGTGGGTCATCGGGCGAGCGATTTTAGAAAAATCTTGAATGAATCGACGATAGAAGCCCGCATGACCAAGGAAACTTCTCACACCCTTCACGGTTGAAGGCGGAGGTAATTTAGAAATCACTTCGACTTTAGCACGGTCGACTTCAAGACCGGCTTTGGAGATTTTATGACCAACAAAAATGCCTTCTTTTACCATGAAATGGCATTTTCCCAATTAAGAACGAGACGAGTGTCTTCACACCGTTTAAGCATACGTTCTAAATTGACAAGGCAAGTAGAGAAAGAATCACCATAGACTGAGAAATCATCCATGAAGACTTACATAGTTTCTTCAACCATGTCATGGAAGATAGCCATCATACACCTTTGGAAAGTCCCAGGAGCATTGCATAAGCCGAAAGGCATTCTTTTGTAAGCAAATGTTCCATAAGGACAAGTGAATGTGGTTTTCTCTTGGTCTTTAGGATCGATGGGAATTTGAAAATACCCGGAGAAACCGTCTAAGAAGCAATAATAATCATTACCCGCTAAACGCTCAAGCATTTGATCCATGAAAGGAAGAGGAAAATGATCCTTACGAGTGGCATCATTGAGTTTGCGATAGTCTATGCAAACTCGCCAACCCGTGACAAGTCGAGTAGGAATCAACTCGTTGTTTTCATTCGGAACAACGGTTATTCCGCCTTTCTTAGGCACATAATGGACGGGACTAACCCATGGCGAATCCGAAATAGGGTAATTCATTCCGGCATCTAGAAGTTTGATAACCTCTTTCATGATGACGTCATGAATTTTAGGATTAACCCTTCTTTGGCTTTGGATTGCTGGTTTAAAGTCATCTTCCATGAGAATTTTATGAGTACAAAAGTTCGGATCAATTCCGCGGAAGTCAGAAATTTTCCAAGCAATTGCTTTCTTATGATTCTTCAGCACGTTGATAAGTCGAGATTTTTCTTCTTCTTTCAAGTCCTTAGCGATGATGACGGGTAACTTCTTATTGTCTTCAAGGAAAACGTATTCGAGATGAGACGGTAAATCCTTAAGCTCTAAATCCGGAGGATTTTCGATGGAAGGCTTAGTCAAATTCGGATCATCGATTGAGATTTCCTTAGGAGACGGTGGAGAAATATGGTCCTCATTGAGAAGTTTCTCAATGGTATGAATGTCTTCATCCCAATCGGAGGGAGAATCGTCATATTGTAAATCCACATCCCCCAAAGTTGCTTCAAATTCTTTCAAAAGGAAATCACTTTCTCCAAATGGAGTCAATGATGGAGCAATAGAGGCAACGGTGTCAACAATGGGTAGAGAAGAAGAACCACTTTTACAAGCGTCTTTGAAATGATCTTCACAAGCCTCATCAAGAACGTCAATGAAATTAACGCTCTCGTTTTCATAAGGTTGCTTAGAAAGTTTACCCATGTTGAAGACGATTTTATCGTCACCAACTGTCATGATTAATTCGCCCGTGGCTGCATCAATGAGAGTGCGACCGGTCCTCAAGAATGGACGTCCAACGATTAATAGAACACGGGGATCCATCTCGTAGTCAACGACAACAAAATCCGCCGGAAAGGTGAATTTGTCGACACCGACGAAGACATCTTCGGCTATCCCCACTGGATAAGCAACCGTACGGTTAGCTAATTCCAATGTCATTCGTTTGGGGACTAGCTCGGGTAGAGATAATTGTTTCCAAACGCTTAAAGGCATTAAGTTGATACTAGCACCTAGATCGTCTAGGGCCATACAATTCTCTACCCCGGGGAAGTTGCAAGGAATGAGAAAACGACCCGGATCACCAAGTTTGGTTGGTAATTTCCTTAAAAGAACCGCGGAGCAATTCTCATTAAGTTGGGTCTGAGCGATATCAAGGAGTTTCTCCTTATCACTGAGAAGATCTTTAAACATTTTAGCATATTTCGGCATGTGAGCGAGAGCCTCGGCAAAGGAGATGTTGAAATTCAGTTGTTTAAACATTTTCAGAAAGTTAGAAACCTGAATATCATCCTTGTTCTTCAACTTCTCTTTCCTCAACCTTGAGGGATAAGGTATATTGGGTTGAGATGAAGGCTTTGGAATGGAATTCTCACTCACATCCTTTGGTGGTGGAGGAATTGGAGAAGGGGACTCATTTTCCTTTGTCACAATCACCGGTGTAGGTGTAGGAATCTCGGGTTCCTTTAAACCTTTGCCACTTCGGGTGGTGATTGCTTTCATCTCCCCTCTTGGATTAGCAACGGTATTACTCGGAAGAGAACCCGGAGTAGAGGGTTGATTTCTTTGGAAAAACAAAGCCATCATATCTCTTAAGTCGTTCGTTTGATTGCTCAAAGAAGTTCGCATGTCGTTCCTTAGCTCGGCTCGATTGTCGTTCCCTTGTTTCGCCATGTCACCCTTCAAGTTAATAAGTTGGCTTTGAAGGTTCGTCACCATCTCTCTATTGGTCCTAATGTAAGTTTCGAGGTCTTGGTTTGATGTTGTTGGTTGATTGAGAGGTGGTGCTTGGTAAGCTTGAGTATTTCCTTGAGGTGGATATGGGTTTCTTTGGGATTGATATTGATTGATAGCACGATGTTGGTTTTGATTATTTCTATTGAAGGGTTGTTGGTTTTGGTTTGGAGGAGGAAAACCGGGTGGTGAAAGAAAGTTGTTAGAACGATAACTTAGCAAATTGAATTCTCCTTGAGGACGAGCTTGATAGCCTCCAGTGGAATAGTTACCGTATGCCGCGTTAACATTTTCACAAAGATTGTCTTGGGTAGAAGGGAAATCATTGTAAGAATGAGGACCACCGTTGTGACACCCTAGGCAAATCCCACACCGGCTGTGGCCAGGAGAGATCTATGGTTCATAAGATAACAGTAGCCTTCTCATGACACAACGCGTTTTGTGGTCTACTACAAGTAAGGTTCTTAGGAACTGGCAGTTAAGTGTGCTCATGTCAGAGTAGTACTGGCTTGGGTGACCTGCCGGGAAGTCTTCACAAGAGGGCCACAAAGCAAAGCCGTGAATATAACATCTCTATGCCTATAGCGCGGTTCAAACGTTGTTATGAACATTATTTTCACTTGTAACATCCCGCCTACTCATACCACAATATTGTAACCTGAGTAGGCGGGATGTTACAGGTGGTATCAGAGCCACTCCTAAGCCGTTCGGGATGGTGGGGCAAACCTCATCGAGGACGATGAGTCCTGAAAGGGGGTGATTGTGACACCCTAGGCATGGCCCCTGCGCAAGGATGACACGCACAAATCGAGAAATGGTCCAAACTTTTGGTGATTGTGACACCCTAGGCAAATCCCACATCGGCTGTGGCCAGGAGAGATCCATGGTTCATAAGATAACAGTCGCCTTCTCATGACACAACGTGTTTTGTGGTCTACTGCACGTGGGGTTCTTAGGAACTGGTAGTTAAGCGTGCTCATGTCAGAGTAGTACTAGCTTGGGTGACCTGGCGGGAAGTACTCACACAAGGGCCACAAAGCAAAGCCGTGAGCCTGCGGGCAAAGCAGACAATATTGTAACCTGAGTAGGCGGGATGTTACAAGTGGTATCAGAGCCACTCCTGAGTCGTTCGGGATGGTGGGGCAAACCTCATCGAGGACGATGAGTCCCAAAGGAGGGGTGATTGTGACACCCTAGGCAAATCCCACATCGGCTGTGGCCAGGAGAGATCTATGGTTCATAAGATAACAGTCGCCTTCTCATGACACAACGCGTTTTGTGGTCTACTGCACGTGGGGTTCTTAGGAACTGGCAGTTAAGCGTGCTCATGTCAGAGTAGTACTAGCTTGGGTGACCTGGCGGGAAGTACTCACACAAGGGCCACAAAGCAAAGCCGTGAGCCTGCGGGCAAAGCGTGTTGATCCCAAACTTAGATCGATTTAGCTTTATGTATACGAGATTAGATCAAGTAATACACGTAGAGAAACCTTTGTATATGTATATGATAATCTAAGTGTTATGCGGAATTAACACTTAAACAAGAACACACAAGATGTAAACAAACTTTCACTTGATTAATGATAACAAACTTGCTTACAATGAAAGTGTTTAACGTATGAAAACTTATATTGAACAATAACCTAAAGGTCTTCTTTTATAGACATAAGAAGCCTTGTACAAGAGTCTACGTATCAACTATTCTAGGTAAAGATAATTATAGAAAATAGATTGTTGAACTAATCCTTACTTGAAACAAACTAGAAACAATATACGCGTACACTAAATCTTTCCATCAGTGCTTGTCTTCAATGTATCAACGCTTGACTTCTTCTTGTCAACGCTTGATCTGTCAGCCTTTGTTTTCTTCCTATCAACGCTTGTTTTACTCTTGTCAGCGCTCAAGTAGACTGGCTATATTTTATTCCCAACAATCCTCCCCTAAACTTGATATCTACTCTAATAATCAAGTTTCTGAATAAACATTAAGAACTAGGAGGAATCTTAAAAACTTTCTCATATTAGTAATAAATATGTCTGATCAAATCTTTGGCCACATCACTTGAATAATCAATTTCCAGCTATGTTGTCTTCATCTTTTCCAAGACTTCCTTGGACATGGAATACTGAGTATCTACAAGAAGATACTCAGCAAACTTTGTAGAACTCAAGTAATATACACCAACAACTGAATACAAATGCCATTGAAGACCACTGAGGTCATCTTCAAGATCCTTCCAAATAGCAGGATCTTCATCTCTTGGTCCACACATTCTCTTGAATGTTGACCACAGTTTTATTGCATTGACTGAAGTAGGATCTTCAGTCTCATACTTGGCCTCTAACAACCTCCACAGGTCTACCAAGTCTTCTCTATCAAAACTTGCAAACAAAGATATAAGAGTGGTAAAAGTGTGAACCTCTTTTCCATACCTGCCAATATTCCAAAACCCACATTCATCTTCTTCATAGCTTATAATAGGGTTTCTGGAATCAAGAGGTAACACTTGTACCATATATGAAGCTTCCAATGGTGAGAGCTTGAGGCTCCTTCTTATAACAGCTTCACTTGGATTCAACCTATCCATATCTTTGGGAAACTCAAGAGAGACTCCCTTCTTAGAGTGTTTTCTTCCTGCACTCTTGCCCAAATAGGAAAAGCTTTGAACTCCAACTCTTCAAATGTCAACCCAATCAATTTCTTAAAAGTCCATCCTGTTCCATGACATCTGAGTAGCATGTAGTACAACTCTCTTCTATCCCTTTTCAACATTGAGAGAATATTGCTAGCCCTGTGTTTCAGAATTACCTTGCAATCCTTTTGTACTCTTAGAATAATCTCCAAACCCCATATCTGGTCTGAAATAGTCAAATTTGGATTCTCCATACGCCTATCTTCCCAAGCATGATACATCTGAACAACTTCTGGCATATCAAAATCAACTTGCAATTTCAACTCATTCAACTTCTCTCTAGCCAACTCATCACCATACTCAAGTCTTTCTGGTTGTTCTATGATCATTACACTTGAGTCTGAACTGGCTTTATCACTTCCTTCTTGTTCTTCTGAAGTGACAACAAAAGGTGATTCACCCACCTTCTTTCTTTCTTGTTCCACAATTTGTGCAGCCAACCTTCTATCAAACTCAATTTGTGCTGCATTCTTTGGAACATCTACTTCTACCATAATACCCTTACCCTTATCTAATGGATCCAAGGTGGGTAAGGAAGATGGTAATACCTGTGAAGAAACTTCTTTGATGATGGATGATGACTGGAATACATCAACCTCATCTGCAGGTCTATCAACGCTCAAATTTGCTCTGTCAGCGCCCAAGGTACTCATGTTAGCGTTCAAATCTTGCTCGTCAACGCCCAAATTACCTGTCTCAGCGCCTCTTGTAATTTCCTCCAACATAGCTGTAAAAGACACATTTAAGTTTGTAGGAGTGACTAGAGACGTATCAAAACCTGGTTGTTTCTTCAAACTTGTTAGGGCCTCAGCAACACCCAAAGATTCACCATCATGTGAGCCCTTATCACTCACATTTATCTGTTCATCCTCCCCTTTGGAAGATTCCTCCATCCCACGCCTGGTGCTAGCAGTCTCCAAAATAACAATCCTCTCCCTCAATTGCTTGAGTTCAAGGCCTTGTGTATTGACAACTTGTACCAAGTCTGCATTTTGCTTTTGCAAGCTAATGCAGACTACCGTCAATTCCATTAAAGTCATTGGTTCTAATCTGCCCTCCTCTAAAATGGGTATTTGACCTCCCAAGGAAGATTCATTGGGCATGGATGAGGTCTTAAAGATGTTAGGACTGTCTTGGCCAGCTTCTAAGCCAGAACCAATAGTCCCAGCCTCATCCATAGCACCAACCACACTTGTGGTGGTGGTTCTCTCTACTACATGGCTAGGACCACTAGAGGAGAACACTCCAGTAGTCCTTTGGCGTTTTTGCAACCTATATTGTGTTGGGGAAGAAGATGATGTGGATTGGGTGGATGTGGGTTGGTTAAGGGGTGTTTGGGTCTGTGAAGGATTGGTGTCAATGTTTGGAATAGGCATGTCAACGCCAACATTTAATGTGCCAGTGTCGAAGGGTTCTTGATCAATTTGCATGTGTTGTGGTGAAGGTAAAGGTTCAGGTATTGGGTCAAGTTGGGTTTGTGGGTCTGGTTGAGGTTGTGCTGCTTCAATGACAGCAATCATAGCTGGGGTGAGAGGTAAGTCACGGTGTGGGGGTGAGTTCACCTTTGTAAAAATTGCTTTCTTTTGCACAGGGATCTCATAAAAATCATCATGATCCCTTGTGCAGTAACTTTGGACATCAAAAACCATTTGTAAAAATCTGGGATAAGCTAAAGTCATTTTATTCCCTTTATTTTTACACATACCCTCAAAAATCATTTTGGAATAATTAAACTTTTGCCCAGTAGCAATGCACACAATAGCACTAGTAATAGATCTATTGATCTCATTGTGTGCAGTACACTTGGGACTCAAACATTGTAAGAGGACATGTATTAGGTACTTCCAGGCTGGGGGAAACTCCTGTTTATGATATTTGTTTAAAGTTCCCTCATCAGGGAAAGGATAACCCAAAGCCCTTAGTCCTTGTTCTATTTCATGAATGGGGAGGGTGGTTATACCATCTGCATCATCAAGATGTAAAGCTTGGCGAACCAAAGCTTCAGTAACCACCCATGTGCGCCCATGAACAATAGATGATAATGTAGTCACTCTATTAACTGTTGAGGAACTAACATTGTTCCAAAACTGTTTAATATGTGTGACAGGAATGAGTGGAGCATGAGAAAGAGCATACCTAATGGGGGATGCATTCAAATACGCCACCATTTGTGTGTACTGGGGAAACAGAGTGTCATCAGCGTCCAAATATGCTACCATGTTGTGTTGACTCCTGAATCCCAATTCCAAATCACTTGGTTTAAATTTTGGTGCCATTGTTGAAAGCTGTTTGAATGATTGATGACGATGAAGTATAGGAGAAAATATTGTTAGACAAGAATGATAGGTACCCTGTTTTAAAAGAGAAGCCAAATATATAGGAGAGAAATATGCATGTGATTGGTAAAAAATTAGGCAACTATTTTCAAAATACAATCATGAAAATATTGAAAAGAAATAAATTTATCTCATGCATTAAATGAAAGTTATCTGCTCCCAAAATTACGGCCCAAAAATATGTCAAAAAGTAACAACTGGGTAGGTCCCATTGAGTGTCAACGGTCAAAAATAACCCATCAACGCCCAACGGCTATATTCTTGTCAACGTTTGCCAAAGCCATGTCAGCGTCTAAATTGGTCACAACAACGCTTGGAAAAATACTTGTTAGCGTCCAAAAATAAACATATTTAAAAATGAAAAATGACCTTAACAAAGTAATTTATCCTAGAGAAGATAACCTATAAGTTGATAATTATTATAGGGCGGCAAGCACTGTCCAGTTATGCACACTTGCTTATGCAAGATAGACATAACAGTCCTCTAGTGTCCCTTGCTAACCAAAACTCTTAACAACTAAGTTACCTCATAAAATTCCTTGTTACTCCCAAGTAAAACCCATGATAAAATCATTCCCAAGTCTCCCAACAGACCACAACCAATTCTAGGCCAAAAATGTCTTGGCAGCATGCATAGTATATCAACTTTGCATGCTACAGTGCCTCATGATTTAGTAAAACTAACTCATACTCACCTTGTGACACAATCTAGAATTGTGATAAGAGTATCATAAGGATACCCAAAAGTTCTAAAGGTTCCTAAAACCTCCCCTTAAATTGTTTTACATATGTTGCCAAAAATATGCATGAACATAAAAAATTTATATCAAGATAGGAATAGAAAATTCCAACCATCATCCATAAATAAAAACATGCTCAAATGATTCTCCAAGGATCCATGAGCAACTCTGTATCCAATGGTATAATGCTAACACCACCTGCACATTTAGATTGAAAACCACAAAACTAACATTGTTGCTGACAACGCCCCGATAACACTTGTCAGCGTTAAGAAAAGCTTTGTCAGCGTTAGACAAATATATTGCTGACAACGTCACAATAACACTTATCAGCGTTAAAGTAACCTTTGTCAGTGTTACAAAAAATATAGTGGAAAATCTAAATCCTCAAAAAGACCAATAACAATGCATTATCCTGTATATACTTTTACAAAAAGACCCCAAAACACATATTATGTGAGATTGATCATTCCAATACTTGTTACCAAGTATTGAAACCTCCCAGCATCAAAAGGTTTAGTTAGTAAATCTGACACATTTTCTTCTGTGTCAACCCTATCTGGTTGTATTAAACCCTTTTCAAAACAATCCCTTATAAAATGGTGTCTAATTTCTATGTGTTTTGTTTTAGAATGATGTACAGGATTCTTAATAATGCATAATGTGCTGTTATTGTCAACAAATATCTTGGTATGCATGAAATTATACCCATAATCCAACAGCTGGTTCTGAATCCATAAAACTTGTCCACAACAAGCAGCTGTAGCAACGTACTCTGCTTCAGTTGTAGAATTAGCCACCACTGTTTGTTTCTTGCATTGCCAAGATATCAACCTGCTCCCAAGAAACTGACATCCACCAGTTGTGGATTTTCTATCAAACTTATCACCTCCATAGTCACTGTCTGAATATGCAATAAGCTCCAAAGGTGAATCTTTTGGGTACCACAAGCCAAGACTGGGATAACATCTTAGGTACCTAAAGATTCTCTTGACAGCATAAAGGTGACATTCTTTGGAGTCACTTGATGGCGTGCACATGCACACACAGCAAACATGATGTCAGGTCTAGAGGCTGTGAGATACATCAATGAACCAATCATTGATCTATAGTACCTGACATCCACATCCTTTCCATCTCCATTCTTTCCCCAATGGTGTTCTCTATCCATAGGAGTAGTAGCCCTCTTTTCATGTGGAGAAAAGCCAAACTTCTTCAAGATCTCTGCCACATACTTATCCTGGGAGATGAAGATACCATCTTCTTTCTGCTGAACTTGTAACCCAAGAAAGAAGTTCATCTCCCCCATTGCACTCATCTTGAATTTGTCTGTCATAAGCTTGGAGAAATCCTCACTCATCTTTAGATTAGTGGATCCAAAAATGATATCATCAACATAAACCTGAACAAGCAAGACATCCTTACCAGCCTTCTTGGTAAATAATGTCTGGTCTATGGTGCCCCTCTTGAATCCATTTTCCACCAAATAAGTGGACAATGTACCATACCATGCTCTTGGGGCTTAATGAAGTCCATACATAGCCTTTTTGACTCTATACACCTTGTCTGGATTCTCTGGATCTTCAAAACCAGGAGGTTGCATCACATACACCTCCTCAACAATTGTTCCATAGAGGAAGGCACTCTTCACATCCATTTGATAGACAGTGAAGCCCATGCAGGAAGCATAGGCTAGAAATATTCTTATAGCTTCAATCCTTGCAACTGGTGCAAAGACCTCCTCATAGTCTATCCCTTCCTCTTGTGTATATCCCTGAGCCACCAAACGTGCCTTGTTTCTGACCACAATGCCTCTTTCATCTCTCTTGTTTCTTAGAACCCATCTTGTCCTTATTGTTCTGACATATCTGGGACAATCAACCAGCTCCCAAACATCTTGAATTGCAAATTGGTGAAGCTCATCATGCATTGCTTCCACCCAACTTGGTTCTTTGAGAGCATCAAAGATCTTCTTGGGTTCCTGTTGTGACAGAAAACAGGCAAACAAACATGCTTGCACAAGAGGGGTATCAACCTTCTTGTGAATATTGGCAATAAATCCACCAAGACTTTGATGAGATCTTCTAGTCTGAACATGAGTCATAATATCACTAATGATTTGAGAAGTAGGGTGATTCTTCATAGTGGAAGTAAGAACTCCTCCTTCAAACAGTCTGGTGTCTTCAATCTCATTATCCATGTTGTCAATATCTTCATCAGACTCTCTTTCATCAATATGAACCTCTTCATGTAAATTGGAAGGTTCACCTTGTTCAAAATTAGAAGGGAAAAGATGCTCAAAAGTGTTGTCAACGCCTGAACCTTGGTTGTCAGCGTTTGGGCTAACAACGTTTGAAATGTTGTTGTCAACGTTTGAGCCATCAACGTCTGAATTTGTCCTGTCAGCGCTAGATTTGCCTTTGTCAGCGCCTGAAGGACCATGCATGTTGTTAACTGGTGGTACTTGGGGACCACCATTATCCTTTCCAGCAGCAGTAGTAGCAGCAAAAGCATCTGTTAATATGGGAATTATGACATACTCTTGTATAGGAGAAGACTTTTCTGCTTGTGATCCAACCTCTTCATTAACCTGTGTACCTGAAACATCAACAACTTGTTCTTCCACAACATTTGAAGTTACCTTCACAATGTCTGGATTAGTAACAGGCATATAATTTAAAGTTCTAGATAGAGGTTCCAAGTCAAACAACCAATTTGGACCACTTTCAGGATCACTAGATTTACTCTCTAAAAACCTAACATGTACTCTTTTAAGTATACATTTTTCCTTTTTAAGATAAACCCTATATCCCTTGCTCTGCACTGAATGCCCCATGAAATAGCCTTCATCACCTTTTACACTAAATTTACCTAAGGCATCACTAGTATCAAGAAAAACTACATGACAGCCAAAAGGTTTAAGAAAACCAATATTAGGTTTCCTTCCCCAAAGTAATTCATAAGGTGTTTTGTTCTGTATCTTGTTGACCAATGCTCTATTTTGAACATAGCATGCTGTATTCACAGCCTCAGCCCAAAAAGCTATGGGGAAATGAGCATCAGCCAACATAGTTCTGGCTGCTTCAATTAGGGTTTTATTCTTTCTCTCAGCAACCCTATTTTGCTGTGGGGTTCTGGCAACACTAAACTGCCTAGTAATCCCTTTCCTGGCACAAAAATCATCTAAAATTTTATTCCTAAACTCACCACCATTGTCACTTCTAAGCATTTTAACTTCATTACCAGTTTTCTTCTCAATATGAGTAATAAAATCAATTAAAGTGTCAGCAGTATCACTCTTCATAGCTAAAAAGAAAGTCCAAGTAAACCTAGAAAAGTCATCTGTGATGACAAAGCAGTATGATTTACCATTCAAACTCTATATATTAGTTAGACCAAATAGGTCCATATGCAACAAGTGAAGTGGTCTAGTACTAGAGTGCACCTGTTTAGACTTGAATGAGACCTTGTGCTGCTTGCCTTTAAGACATGCAACACAAGAGTGGTCATTGTGGAAAGCCTTTTCAGGCAAGCCATCAACCAAGCCAAGTCTCACAAGCCTGTTTATATTCTTAAACTTTATGTGCCCTAGTCTCCTGTGCCATAGATTACTCTCATCTACTGAAGCCTTAGCATAAAAAATGACATATTGTTATTCATCCTAATCCCATTCAGATTCACATTATAGAGGTCTTTATGTCTAGGTGTTCTATAGTCAATATATTTCTCATCTGGGATCTTATAATCCTTGCTTAACACCAAGCATTAAGTATCAGTAAACAGAACTTTATTTTTGTTATCACAAACTTGTGATACACTGAAAAGATTGTAATCAAGTTCCTTTACCAGAAATACGTTCTCAAAACGCAAGTTCTTGGTGAGAAGTGTTCCTTTGCCTGTGATAGTTCCATATCCGCCTCCAAAGTAAACCTTATCACCATCCTTAATGGGAGTGAAGTTAGTTAAGTAATCTTCCTTCCATGTCATGTGCCTTGAGCATCTACTGTCCCAATATCCATAATCATTGACCTATTTTTAAATGCCCTGCACATAAAGAAAACAAGTTAGTTTTCTTTGGGAACCCAAGCCTTAGCAGACTTGGATTCATCTGGTTGTTCAACAAGAACAGACTTAGTTCTCATAACAACCCCTTGTTCATCCCTCTTTGGATGAAATACCCAGTTAACCCCAATAGGTTTTGTAATGACCTTTGAAATGTAATTAAATCTGTTTCAGGTCATAGAAATCCCATTATCATTAGGGTTTTGATCTTTCTTAGGTCTCCATGTCAAGCTTGAAGAAGCATTAGGCCCCTTACCCTGTGGTTGCAAATATTTAGGTCTGGTCACGTTTATGTCAACGTTGGATTTGGTCTTGTCAACGCTGAAATTACCCTTGTCAGCGTTGAACCTAGGGTTTGCTACAGAAACCCATTGCCTATTAGACCAAGTATTTGTCTTTTGAAAGGGTCTTTGTCCATAAGTGTTAGACCCTATAGTGAAGAATGGGGCAGGTCTAACAACTTGTAGACTTTGCTCCACAAAGGTTTTGGGTCTAACAATGTTTGACTTTTTAACAGTGTTGACCTTGGAAGTGTTGACACACTTATATGCTAAATGTGAAAAGCTACCACAAGTGTAACAGGCTTTTCTAGACACAACCCTAGGTCTAGAAGAGAAGAAGCCTGTTCCATCATTACTAACTTGGCTTTTGGGTGACCTAGTATTCCTATACATCTCTGCATACTTAATGCTAGGTTTTCTAACAGTGTTTGAGCCAAGGTCAACAGCCTTACCAGTGATTGGGTTTGTTACCTTAATAGGGGTTGACTCATTTGGACTTTCACATAATAAGCCACCCTTAACAAATAAGGTAGGATTGGCTTTCTTCCAATCATTCAAGTCAGTCAACTTCTGTTGATACTCTTAAACTGGGGTAATGACTCTTGGTGGAGGAATGAATTCCTCCTCTTGGAGTTCTGGTAAACCAGTCCAAGATAGGTCCTTTTTTTGGACACCATAGAAGTCACCAGCTGGTGGTGGAACCACAGTATAGTCTTTCATCCCAATCCCAGTCATGTCCTTAGGATCCCTTTGTTTATTAACACATTCTCCTAGGGTTTGTGTGGCCTTATCAAATCTCTGAATTTTAAGGCCAACATTATCCTTATTCTTAATGGCCTAATCTAACTTAGCATGTAACTCACCATTAACCCTTTCCATGATGCTTCTAACATCATTACTAGCATTTAACTCATGTTTTAAAATATTTATTTTGTCTTTTAAGTCAAATTCCATTTTCTTGTACTCAGAAACTGTCTTCTCAGTTTGAGTGAGAGCAAGTTGATAATTAGACAGTTTGCATCTTCAATACTCACATCATCTAATAATCTTAACACCTCTTTGTTAAGTTTCTCAGTATTTAACCTACAACCCTTACTACAAAAAGCATCATCGTATACCTCATTATCTGATGAAGAGGAAGAGTGTGCCATGAGAGCATATTGAACATGCTCTTCTTCTTATTCTATCTCAGCAACCAAAGCTTTATCCTCTTCCCCATCCTTAGCCAAATAGCTCCAATCCCATCCCATACCATCAATTTCTTGCACTGCAACCATGGCCTTAGGATCCTGAGCCTTAATAATCTGGCTTGAGGGTTTGCCAACATCAGATCTCCTTGGAGATCTGCATTCCCTCATGAAGTGCCCCATACGATGACAGTTGTAGCACTCAACTTTGGATTTATCAAATCCAGCAGTGTCCTTTGCATTAAAGGTCATCTTCTTCTTAAACCTTCTATTCCACATGTTTGCTCTTATACTAGCAATAGCCATGTTCCACTTAATATCCATCTCTTCCAAGTGCTCATCACTTATTTGCTCAAGGTCCTCATATGTAATCACTGAACAATTGGACAAAGAAGCAATATAAGCACATACAGTATCCAGATCCAAACCAGCAGGTTTAACTCTTGGTGAGTCACTTTTGTATGTGTCAGCGTCTGAATATGAGGCATTGACAGGACATGTTCTAGCGTTGACACATGTTGATCCAGTAACTGGATGCATGTAAGAGTCCTTCTGATTAAATTGACCTTCACTATGTGAGAAGAAGGCCATTTTACTGTTGGTAGACTTACTTCCATGCTCCAAAAGAGTTTCATTCTCCAACAGCCTCAGCTTGTTGTAGATATCATCAAAAGTAGAACTTTTGTGAGTGTTATTGGCAAGTATAGATATTGCCTCAATCTTCCATGCTTCACCAAGGCTTTTAAGAAAAGTGGCAATGGTGTCAACGTCACCAACTTGTGTCCCCATGAAGGACAACTTGCTCGTAATATCAAGCAGTCTGCTTCTAACACTGCTAAGCTTCTCATTAGGTTGAGCCTTGAAAACAGCATACTCATGCATGAGTTGCTTCTTTTTCTCTTCCTTAGTATCATCATTGCCACCATATGCAACATCAAGGGCTGCCCAGAGGTCCTTTGCAGATTTATAACCTCTGTATTTATGCTGGTTCTCTTGCCCTAAAGAGAGTTTCAGAATATTTAGGGTTTTCATATCAACCCTTTTCTTTGCTATGTCTTCAGCAGACACAGCTCTACCATCATCAGGTTTTTCTTTCTTATCTGCTTCTGAACATCCAACAACAGCTGCTCTTGCAGCAATGGCATCATCAATCTTTTGAGCTTTATTGAATGTGTTTCCATATTCAATAATCTCCCAGAGAATGTAGTCATAGATCCCCAAATATTGCTCAAAGTTGAATTTCCACAACTCAAAATTGGTTGCATAAAGCATGGGAATCT
Organism: Glebionis coronaria; assembly: GCA_025667525.1. Classification (NCBI taxonomy): domain Eukaryota; kingdom Viridiplantae; phylum Streptophyta; class Magnoliopsida; order Asterales; family Asteraceae; genus Glebionis; species Glebionis coronaria. Next base: position 18,044,906 of record CM046878.1, on the reverse strand, counting down.
TGATGTTTGGTAAAGGTGAGGAGGAGGAGGTTACTTCTGGATTTGACATGATGTTTTTAGGGTTTTGAGAAAATTAGGGTTTTGGTGATTTTAGGGTTCTTGTGTTCTTTAAGATCAAAAGTTTCTCAACAAGCTCTGATACCACTTGTTGATCCCAAACTTAGATTGATTTAGCTTTATGTATACGAGATTAGATCAAGTAATACACGTAGAGAAACCTTTGTATATGTATATGACAATCTAAGTGTTATGCGGAATTAACACTTAAACAAGAACACACAAGATGTAAACAAACTTTCACTTGATTAATGATAACAAACTTGCTTACAATGAAAGTGTTTAACGTATGAAAACTTATATTGAACAATATCCTAAAGGTCTTCTTTTATAGACATAAGAAGCCTTGTACAAGAGTCTACGTATCAACTATTATAGGTAAAGATAATTATAGAAAATACATTGTTGAACTTATCCTTACTAGAAACAAACTAGAAACAATATACGCGTAGACTAAATCTTTCCATCAGTGCTTGTCTTCAATGTATCAACGCTTGACTTCTTCTTGTCAACGCTTGATCTGTCAGCGTTTGTTTTCTTCCTATCAACGCTTGTTTTACTCTTGTCAGCGCTCAAGTAGACTGGCTATATTTTATTCCCAACAAAGCCGACAATATTGTAACCTGAGTAGGCGGGATGTTACAATCGCACGTTTCACAAGAAATAGCAATAGCTTTAGCTTGTTGATTTTGGTTAGTAGCCAAATGTTGCAAATTTTTGCTCATTTCGACCATTGCGCGGGTCAATCTGGTCATATCAGGGTTGGAAGAAATAGAAGAAACATTGACTCTCGGGTTTGATCTTGAGGATGCAGATGAATCCCAATTCTTGTGGTGAGTAGTCATGTTTTCAATTAACTCTCTACACTCCTCAGGTCTTCTCTTCATGAATGTACAACCGGCGGCAGCATTAATTGTATCACGATCACGAAAAGTTAAACCATTGTAGAAAGTATCAATTAAAGTAACGGGGAGCATGTTATGGTTCGGACATCGATCGATCAATACATTGTAACGTTCCCAAGCATCAAAAAGCGACTCATCAGGTTCTTGAGTGAATCCAATAATTTGGTTGTGAAGACTAGTGACCATGGATGGTGGAAAGTAGCGCGGCAAAATTTTTTGAGTCATGTCATTCCATGTATGAATTGAGTTTTTTGAAAGACGATCAAACCATTTTTCGGCATGGTGGGATAAAGTGTGTGGAAAAAGGTGAAGTCGAAGAAATTCCATGGAAACACCGGGCATTTTCATGCTTTGAGTGACGGTTATGAACTTGTCGAGATGTTTGTTGGCATCATCATCCGGTAATCCGCGAAAAGGACAAGCGTTTTGACCTTGTTGGATCATGTGATGCTTCAACGAAAACTCAGGAGCTGTGATTTGCATCGGCGCAATCGGTCCTCTGCGTCCGTTCATGGTTGGTTGACAAAGCTCCTCCATCGTTCGAAGGTCGGGTGGGGGAACATTGTTGTTGTTGTTGTTATTATTGGGTTGAGGTGGGTTATTATTATTGTTATGCACACCGGCCATATATAAGTCTCTAAGAGTCTCGGGCTCAGAATAAGACGTATATCGAGTACGCATACACTAAAAGGAAATAAAATATTTTTGGTTTTTATCTTTTTTATTGTTTTTGGATTTTTGAAAATTTTATATTTTTTTAGAATCTTTTGAAAATTTTTGTGCTTGAAAATAACGTTCCTAAAAGAACGGATCCCAAAATCCAATTTTTCTCACTAAAAACCGTTAATCTTCACGAAAGAGCCGGCAGCGACGCCATTTAATAAATGGTTTTTTGCTTAGCATTTGTGTACTCGATATCGTTCTCGGTATCTTATCGAATTGATCACGGTTAATGGTGGAATAGTCGGTGTTGGTCACTAAAAGGGGAAGCGTTATATTATCTATTTCTATAAAGATGACAAATTAACAAATCTAAAAAGACTTACATAAACTAGCAAGGAATTGGGGTATTTAAAAACTAATTTAAAAGAAGTTATAAAAATAAAATAAAGTAATAATAAACTAAGACGAATTTTTTTAAAAAATAACACTAAGTGAAAATTCGGGAAAAGTTAAATTCGAAACTAAAATAAGAAATAAAAACGAAAATTAATACAAAGTTTTAACAAAGTATAAAAGAGTTATCGTCCGATCTTTTCGAATTGATTACTAGTTAAGAGTGCGACTCAGTCGTTTTTAGTGGAATAAAACGGGGAAAAGTTGATTATCTATTTTAAACTAAGGTAAAATAAAAACTTGTCGTTGAGTAAAAAAAATAAAAGCTTTTAGAAATTAAACTAAAAATTATAATTAATTAAATGAAAAAAATTAAATGCTTGATGAAAAGTAAATTTGACAAAGTAATAAAAATGTAAACTTAAAAACAAAACAAAGCAAAATATAATTCAAAATCCAAAACCATCGGCATGTCAGATCGGAATGCTGTCACCATACCCATCGGAATCCAGATCGCAATAGGTATCGGAATGAGTCTATCGGAATGAGTAAAATGCAATCTATCGGAATGTAAAGAAAACAAGAGCTATCGGAATGTTTGAAAAGTAAAAGTATCGGAATGAATAAAAACTAAAGCAGTCGGAATATCACTTTGATCGGAATGTTGCTGAGGAAATTTGGGCAGCACTTCGTCTCAATGGAACCTTTAGAGTCGTCGGAATATGCGATCGCAATCCCAATCGGAATAAGGGGAAGTTTACCAGATCGGAATGTTCGATCGCAATGAGCTGTCGGAATCCAAAACCCTCTTTCCGATATTGTCACTATCGGAATGTGAGCAAGCTTTCGCAATGTGAGAAACCTCCCTTTCTGATGGAAGAACAATTCGCAATAAGCACAAACTGAATAAGCTATGACTAATAAGCTAAAACCGAAACTAGATAAACAAGAATAAGATTAACAAAACAAGCACGAATTTAAAACTTACGAAACTATAAATAATCAACTTTTTTAATCAAACTTTAAAAGGACAAAACTTTTAAGAAAACTTAAAAACAAATAAGCTAGATACAAAATAAGCAAATAAGATTGTCAAACTTATAGCTTAATTCGTATGAAACTTAGATGGAAACCAAAAGATAACTTTTTAATAAATCAAACGTAAAGATTAAACAACAAGTATAAACTTTTCGGATTAAAAATAAGTAAAAAGCTAAGAAAGGTAGAATAAGACGAAGATTAAATCAAGAATTAAGCTATTAAAAGTAAAGATTTTATTAAAACTAGAAAGGAAGATGAAAGATTAAATTCCTAGTGAGAGAAACTGTCACTTTCTCTCTCTAAAATTACCTACAAAAATGAAAATAATGAACTAGCTAACACTAACTAACCAACCCTCCTAAATGTGTTTAGGAGGGTATTTATAGGAAATGGGGAGGTGCATGTGTTGCCTCCTCTTTCTTTCTTTCTTCACGTCTTTTCGTCTTTTAAGTTCTTCGACTTTATCGACTTTGTATCGGGATTAATTAAACTCGTCTTATAATTTCTTTTTATTAGACTTGAGTTCTTCGGCTTTATTAAACTTTCGTCTTTAGACTTGTTCTTCGATAAATCTTCAGAAAAGGCCTTGGACTTCCGTTCTTTTTGCACTCTTGATCTCTTGACTTTGTCTTTTGTCGTTTTCTTTGATAAAAGCCCGTGAAAGCCCGTGTTTTTCTTCCTTTTCACATCTTGGTCCTAAATCACAACAAAAACACAAACCACGCATAATTCCGACATTTATGACATAAAATACACGTTTGGGTTTGGTTATTATTGTAGTTAAGTGGTAAAAGGATGGGTGTTTTCACACCTATCAAATCCCCTACACTTGACCATTGTAATGTCCTCATGCAATGCATTAGTTACAAAGCAAGTTTATATTTTCTATCATAATCAATCCACAGTGGCTTTTATTAAAAAGATAGAAAATTCTAAAACATTCAAAGAAAGAAAATAAGTAAAGAAATCAAAGACATACCTTAGGGTTTTGGAAATGTCATGAATGATTATCATCCTCAAGTTTTCACATTCCCCAAACCAAGCTTAAAAACGAGATCATTGTTATTATAAGTTAGCAAACTATCAGAAACTCATGTGGGCCAATTATTTACTTAGACTCCCTTATTCCTAGGTGTATCTCTTATATTTTATTGTTGTCTTGAATGATCACGAGGATGCATTTTTTACTTATTTCGCTAAATATTTATGCTGAAAATAAAGTAGGACGATTTAATCAATAGTTAGCAAAGGAAAAAATCTTTTAAAACTGCTTCTCGGGACCTCATAAAGTTCATATCTTGGCATAACTTGCTTCACGATTTGAGACCTTTCTCGGACCGATATTTGGCAGTGACTTCATACTTAAAATCTTGAGAGACGTTCATGAAATAATGGTCTTCTCTTCATAATAGGAATTTCTTCACTTGAAGTTTTGAGAGATTCTTCATTCTTGGACCACGACTTCTTCATTTTTTCTCCAATCTTTATTTGGGATTTTGATATACAACGATCCGCCTCATTTTTGGACTTGGATCTATTTATCCTCATACCTTGTTAGGGCCTTTTTGGATAGACTTTTCCATGATCTTTACGGGAGTATTTGCTTTTCGTCGTGTGTCTCGATCCTTCATTTTGATTTTTCATGAATGATTCTTCACATCACTTTTGGATCTTTAGCAACAAAATGTAGCCCTCTTGCCTTGTTAGGGCCTTTTCGGACTCGCTAATCTTCGCATCCCGCTTCAATAAGTTATGACTTGGCTATGAACTCTAATTAATACCGAGAAACTTTTAAACGATCTTGGGCTAGAAGCTAAGTAACTTTTCAAATCGTACAACCTTATTTATTGCAGATATATTTATTAACAAGCGTTGGGAGAATGGGCTTATAATCAACTCACATAAATTCACGAAAGAATACCAAACTTATAATTGACTCTATCATCTCTCGTTCTCCATAATTTAAAATCTCAAGGAATGAGACTCGTGGATGCTTAGCCAATTAAATCCAAGTCTTGGGTTTTCAAGTCATCTATAGGATCTTGCAAACTCTTAGACTTTTTCAAGTTTAGAATTCGCATTTTAAAGTTCCCTTGATAAACGACTCTCTAGGATCAATTATAGGAACTTGCGAAAAGTTCTTGTTCTTAACCTGTGAGAGTTAAGACTTTCGCGTTTTAAAGCTCTCTATATAAAAGCCTAGAAAAACTTGACTTAAACACGTTAAGGATACTAGCTAGAGTAAACTTAGATAAGTAAACTCGGGTTGAGTCAAAATATTCACGACTTTGAAAAATTAAAACCACTTTATTAAAAATTTTATTCTAGCAAAGAAAGTAAATAACAATAACAAAGGAAAAACTACTAGGCCAAAATAGATCAAAAATTTTGAAAAATGTCGAAAAATCAAATTTTCTGATTAAAATGAGGACAAATACAAGGAAAAGCCCACTTAACTTCGATAGAAGTCCCCCCTACACTTAATATAAACGTTGTCCTCAATGTTTAAGCATGTGGAAGTAAACTCCCCTACACTTAGGACATTGTGCACGTTGTTTAAATCTTGCTAAGGAAGAGACAACTAAAGTGAATCCTATTTTAATATTAAAGAATATAAAATAGAGAATCAAAAGAGTTTAAGATAGAACCGGGAAGACGGGTACACGGAATCACGGGTCGTCAAAAGTCATCAAGAATGGATCTTTGAAAGCTCGAATCCCTGCACATGATAAGAAAGAAGGCAACAAACACATACAAGGGTCTCCCCCTACACTTATTATGAAAACAGAATAAAAAGGATAGATATTGCGGGTTGCCTCCCGAGAAGCGCTTGTTTTTTATAACCGAGTCGTGAGCCTGACTCGACCTTGATTAGCATAGGAAGAAACTTGAAACACATCCACCGGGATCAAAGACATGGTTTTCATCCATCAAAAAGCACAAGCTTAAGGCGAACAAGGCTAGCCAAAGAAGAGTAGGCAAGGTTCCCTTAAGCAGCGATTGAGCACGGTGGTAGCAAGGGTGAAGTGCAAGCACATCTCCATAAGTTCCAAAGATTTTTCCTTTTATTTCATCAGATGGATACTGAGATGGCTTAAAAAGTGCAATGTCGGGGTCGAACACCTTTTCCTTTAGGGGAAAATAACACTCAGACTCAGTAGATCTTGAAGAAGATCTGATCATAAATCTTGCAATCTCATCCTCAGACGGAGGGTAAAAAGGAGTTAAGACATAAGTGCTGCTGATATCGGTGTCGGCCGACTTCTTCTCCTTTGAAGCAGGTTTCTTAATATCCAAATTAGGATAAAGACCATAATCATCAAAGTCCAAAGGAGGAGCATCACTCTCATTTGGGAAGTAAGTGTTGAGAAAAGCAGCAAAGTCTTCCTCAAATGAGTAGTCGTCCAAAGTAGGATTAAGCATGGTTGGCGGAGGATCTTCATCAAATGTAGGTGCAATGTCATCATGTGAAGAATCACTCAAAAGAGTATCAGCCTCATCAAAATCATCATAAGTGGGCATGTCTGGATACTTTGAAACGAAAGCAGCATAATCATCCCCATCGGAACTAAAATCATCATCATAAGCATCATAAATCGGTGGAGATTCATATATTGGTGGAGGATCATAATTGGAGGGAGAATCATCCACATCATCATGGAACAGTGGATTTAGCAAGAACCGAACAGAGGATTGTTGTAGACGACAAAATCATCGATCACATTAATCATATTCGTTGATTCTCTTCCATTTGATTTTTTGTGATCTTCCCTATTTTGAACACTTGTGCATCATTCCCGACCCTTAAAATGAGCTCACCTTCAGCAACATCGACTAATGCTTTTCCAGTTCTCAAGAATGGCCGACCAAGTATTAACGGAATACGAGGGTCCATTTCATAATCAACAACCTTAAAGTCGACTGGAAAAGTGAAGGTGCCTACTTTTACAAATACATCTTCGGCAATACCAACGGGGTAAGCGAGAGTGCGATTGGCTAGCTCGAGAGTCATCTTTGTTGGTGTAAGGTCGGGTAATAATAGTGTTTTCCAAACACTTAAAGGCATCAAGTTTATACTTGCCCCGAGATCGGCTAAGGCAGTAAATTCTTCGGTTTGGTTGAAAATGCAAGGTAACACAAAACGACCGGGATCTCCAAGTTTCTCCGGAAGTTCTTTAAGAAGGACGGCAAAACAATTTTCATTTAATTGAGTATTAACAAACTCGGCCATCTTTTCCTTCTTGCTAAGCAATTCCTTAAACATCTTGACAAATTTAGGCATTTGTGCAAGAGCTTCAACAAGGCTAAAGGTGATGTTTATGCCGGCAATTTTGTTCAAAAAATTGGAAACTTGAACGTCATCCTTAGTAAGAATTCTACCTTTGTCCAGCCGGGAAGGGTAAGGAATGTTGGGTTTAGGTGGTGTAGGTGTAGCAGGTACAGGTTGAGATTTTGAGGGTTGATAAGTAGAAGGTTTAGAGGTGGTGGGTGGGGTTGGTGGAAGGTTTTGCTTGGGTACTTCTTCATTAAGAGGTGGAGACGGTAATGGAGTACTAGTACTAGGTGTGGAAGTATGAGGGATAAATGGAGGTGGAGCAGGTGTAGATGGAGTAACGGGAGGAGGGGTAGAAGGTCCTACTAGAGTTGCTCCACTTCGGGTGGTAATAGCACTCACATTTTCTCTAGGGTTTGTTTCGGTGTTAGAAGGAAGAGCACCTTGTGGACTAAGGGTTTGTAACATTTGAACGAATTTCCTATCCGTGGACTCTTGAATTTGTCTTGTAGATTCTTGAATTGCTAGCATGATTTTCTCATGTTCATTCAACTTTTGCAAAACCAAGTCCATTGGCGGATGAGGTAAATTGAACCCTTGTTGTTGAAAACCTTGATTTGGGTATTGGTTATAAGGTGGAAAACCTTGAGGATTGAAACCTTGGTGTTGAAAGCCTTGGCTTTGCATCGGATAATTACCTTGGTTTCCATTTGATCCCCTCACATTGGCATTACCTTGAAAATTAGTTCTTGGCGGCCCTTGGTTGTTTTGGTTAGGTTGTGGTGGTCTTTGTTGAAAACCGGGTGGAGCCAAATAATTTGTCGAATTGTAAGACAAGTGATTAACATCGACATTAGGATTGAAATGAACTCTCTCGATGTTGTTGTAAGCATACACTTCCGCGTGAGATTGATCATAAGCTTTATTACAGTTAGCATAAGAGTGTGGCCCACCACAAGTTTCACAAGTTATATTAAGAGCATGGGCATGTTGAGTGGGAGGGTTATCTCGTAGAACAAGATGTTTTACTATAGAAGTAAGCTCCCTGATTTGAGTAGTGACTTCACTCTCACTGGCACTAGCCATAGTAGCCCTAACACTCTTGGTTTGGACTTTGGCTTTGTTATCAATGATATCCCATGCGGCATTAGAAGACTTAACCAAAATGTTACCCCCCGAGGCACTATTTAGTGAATCTTGGTCATTCATGCTTAAACCATTGTAAAAAGTGTTAAGTTGATGCACTTTTGTGAAACCATGTTATGGACACTTTCTTAAAAGTTCCTTAAAACGGTCCCAAGATTCACTAAATGTCTCACCGTACTTTTGTTCAAAATTAATGATTTCATTCCGCAAAGCGGTAGTACGTGAGGGTGGGAAAAAGTAGTTGATGAATTTGGTCTCTAAATCCGACCACGTAAGAATACTTTGTGGCGGTTCCTTATCAAGCCAATGTTGGGCTTGTCCCTCTAAGGAGAAAGGAAAAAGTTGCAAGCGAACGACCTCTTGTGAAACCCCATTAAACTAGACCGTATTAGTGAGTTGAAGAAACCGTTTGATATGGTCGTGAGGATCATCAAGTGTACACCCCAAGAATGGTTGAGCAGAGACCATTTGAATGAAACCGGATTTGAGCTCAAAATTGTTGGCTCCAATCTCGGGTATGACAATAGCATCGGTGTTTCCCTCTACGTATGATTGCAAAAGCTCGATCATTGGTCGATTGTCCATTGTGACAATAGGTTGAGTTTCGACTTCGGATTGAGTTGCTTTCCTCTTACGAGCACGGGTACGCATACACACCTACAAAAAGAAAAGAAAGATAGACAAGAAATATTTTTGGTTTTTATGTTTTTCTATTTTTTTTGGATTTTTGAAAATTTTATATTTTTTTAGGATTTTAGAAAATTTTGAAAATTGGACGAGAAAAATAACGTTCAAGAGTGAACGGATCCCAAAATCCAACGCGTCTCTCACAATAAACCGTTAATCTTCACGAAAAGAGCCGGCAGCGGCGCCATTTAATACAAAGTTTTAACCAAGTATAAAAGAGTTATCGTCCGATCTTTTCGAATTGATTACTAGTTAAGAGTGCGACTCAGTCGCTTTTGGTGCAATAAAACGGGGAAAAGTTGATTATCTATTTTAAACTAAGGTAAAATAAAAACTTGTCGTTGAGTAAAAAAATAAAAGCTTTTAAAAATTAAACTAAAAAGTATAATTAATTAAATGACAAAATTTAAATGCTTGATGAAAAGTAAATTTGACAAAGTAATAAAAATGTAAACTTAAAAACAAAACAAAGCAAAATATAATTCAAAAGCCAAAACCATCAGAATGTCAGATCGGAATGCTGTCACCATACCCATCGGAATCCAGATCGCAATAGGTATCGGAATGAGTCTATCGGAATGAGTAAAATGCAATCTATCGGAATGTAAAGAAAACAAGAGCTATCAGAATGTTTGAAAAGTAAAAGTATCGGAATGAATAAAAACTAAAGCAGTCGGAATGTCACTTTGATCGGAATGTTGTTGAGGAAATTTGGGCAGCACTTCGTCTCAATGTAACCTTAAGAGCCGTCGGAATATGCGATCGCAATGTGCAATCGCAATCCCAATCGGAATAAGGGGAAGTTTACCAGATCGGAATGTTCGATCGCAATGAGCTGTCGGAATCCAAAACCCTCTTTCCGATACTGTCACTATCGGAATGTGAGCAAGCTGTCGCAATGTGAGAAACCTCCCTTTCCGATGGAAGAACAATTCGCAATAAGCACAAACTGAATAAGCTATGACTAATAAGCTAAAACCGAAACTAGATAAACAAGAATAAGATTAACAAAACAAGCACGAATTTAAAACTTATGAAACTATAAATAAGCAACTTTTTTAAATCAAACTTTAAAAGGACAAAACTTTTAAGAAAACTTAAAAACAAATAAGCTAGATACAAAATAAGCAAATAAGATTGTCAAACTTGTAGCTTAATTCATATAAAACTTAGATGGAAACCAAAAGATAACTTTTTAATAAATCAAACGTAAAGATTAAACAACAAGTATAAAATTTCCGGATTAAAAATAAGTAAAAAGCTAAGAAAGGTAGAATAAGACGAAGATTGAATCAAGAATTAAGCTATTAAAAGTCAAGATTTGATTAAAACTTGAAAGGAAGATGAAAGATTAAATTCCTAGTGAGAGAAACTGTCACTTTCTCTCTCTAAAATTACCTACAAAAATGAAAATAATGAACTAGCTAACACTAACTAACCAACCCTCCTAAATGTGTTTAGGAGGGTATTTATAGGAAATGGGGAGGTGCATGTGTTGCCTCCTCTTTCTTTCTTTCTTCACGTCTTTTCGTCTTTTAAGTTCTTCGACTTTATCGACTTTGTCTCGGGATTAATTAAAATCGTCTTATAATTTCTTCATTTATTAGACTTGAGTTCTTCGGCTTTATTAAACTTTCGTCTTTAGACTTGTTCTTCGATAAATCTTCAGAAAAGGCCTTGGACTTCCGTTCTTTTTGCACTCTTGATCTCTTGACTTTGTCTTTTGTCGTTTTCTTTGATAAAAGCCCGTGAAAGCCCGTGTTTTCCTTCCTTTTCACATCTTGGTCCTAAATCACAACAAAAACACAAACCACACATAATTCCGACATTTACGACATAAAATACACGTTTGGGCTTGGTTATTATTGTAGTTAAGTGGTAAAAGGATGGGTGTTTTCACACCTATCAAATCGAGAACGGATCGCAGTCAATGCGATCGTGGTCTTTGATCGTATCCTGGATCGCAATCAATGCGATCGTAACTGGTGATCGCACTCCACCACAATCGTGACTTAAGATCGTACTCCAGATCGCACTCAGTGCGATCGTAACCAAAGGATCGTAGCCTACGATCGTAGCAATCGATCGCAGCCTAGTGATCGTAGTAGAGGTGATTGCACTCAATGCGATCGTAACAAGTGATCGCACCCAAGGCAATCGTAGCCACATATAGCACTTAATGATCGTACCCACGTTCGCAACAAGTGATCGTGGTGTGGATTAATGAGTGTGATCGTAATGAACGATCGTACTACAGATCGCAGTAATGGATCGCAAGTAGAAACCCTAGGGGTTTATGCGATCACACTTACTCGATCGGACTGGGTAAAACCTCAAAGCTGTTACGATGGAATTCAAAAGCAGAAGGCAAAAATGAATAAGCATAAATAAGCAAAGACGAATAAGCACTTATTCAAATCTCAACCAAATGAAAACAAACATAAATTTAAAAACTTTTAAGACACGAAATAAGCAAACTTTATGAATCAAACTTTAAAAAGACTAAACTTTTAAGAAAACTTAAAAGTAAATAAGCTAAATAGAAAATAAGCCAATAAGCATGATAAGCTCAAAGCTCAAATCGTATAAAAACTTGGATGTGGATAAAAAGTTTAACTTTTTAATCAATCAAACATCAAGATTAAACAAGATGCTTTAAAATTTCGGATAAAAAACAAATAAAAATCAAGAAAGGTAGAAGAAGATTAAAGATGAAAAGCTTAAACTTGAGCTTGTAGATTAATGATTCCAAAATACAAGATTAAACTAAAGCTTAAACATGAAAGAAAGAAAAGATGAAATTCTAGTGAGAGAAAGTTAGCACTTTCTCTCTCTAAAAATTAAAACTACAAAGGAAAAATGAACTAGCTAACACCCTCCTAATGACACATTAGGAGGGTATATATGGGAGGTGGGGAGGTATGTTGCTTTCTTCTTTCTTTCTCTTTCTCGTCTTTTAATTTCTTGTCTTTCTCGACTTTGTCTCGGGATTAGTCGATATAAACTGAACTTGTCTTATAATTTTCTTCTTCTATTAGACTTGAGTTCTTAGACTTCATTAAACTTTCATCTTTAGACTTTTTCTTCGATAAATCTTCAGAATAGGCCTTGGACTTCCGTTCTTCTTGTACTTTTGATCTTTTGACTTCGTCTCTTGTCTTTTTCTTCGATAAAAGCCCGTGATAGCCCGTGTTTTCTTCCTTTTTTATATTTTTATCCTGAAACACAATAAAACACAAACCACACATAATTCCAACTTTTACGACATAAAATACACGTTTTGGTCTTGTTATTATTGGAAATAAGTGGTAAAAGGATAAGTGTTTTCACACTTATTACCTAGCTAGAAAATGTGTATGATTTCCTGCTTAAAAAGTAATAACAGAATAATAGTAAGACATAATAAAAGAAAAGAGTGTGTCATGTGTGCTTATGTGTGTATGTCACTTTTCTTGAATTAGTATGGTTACTATGACATGGATGTATGTAGAGATGCTAGCCAAGTAGGGTCATGTTGGTATGCATTTCGTGTAAACTTACTGTCAAAAGCGAAGAAGGGAAGTAAAGCTAGTATTATTCTTACCCAAGTGTGTCATACATGGAAGTACATGAATAAAAGGACAAGACTAATTTATAAATGCATTGTAGCAAAGTGGGTGTGTGTTAGAGCGTAGAACAGAAAAACTAGAGCTAAAAGTTTGCACTACTTACCCAACTTAAAAACAAATGCAAGTAATATATGTAAGATTGGCCCGATCGCCCCACTTCGCGACTATTTTTAACTAATCAAATGTCTATGCCCCATTGATTTAAAAGTACATCGCTAAACTCGACACGGCCTAGTTTATAACGTGACTTCCCATTTGTCTTGAAGTTAAGTAACGAACTCAAAATTAAATTCCAAAGTTGCTTGTTTGACACTACTATGAGATTGAACCTTACTTGTTTATTTTTGTTTGCGAGTGAACCACTTTGTCTAATTATTTACTGCACTTAGAGACTACATTAAAATGCAATATTTATCATCTATAGAAGACCTCGCGGCCTAGTTTTTATAACGAGAACCCGTTTATTTTTTGGACTATTATTTAACGAGATATCAAGACCCAAAGTTGACCCCGTGACTAAAATGGACGAACATGAAAAATGTATAAAAACATTTTATAAATCGATAGCAAGTATAAACTATCAACCAAGTGCATTGTACGTGATTATTTATTTTATTTAGCCTAAGTACGGATATTCTACTTAGGTTACGAGTAGATCGTTTGCGCATCGCTTTACGTGCCTTGATTTACGTGCTATCTTTGTTGATCATATTTACCTACTTCATCGAGCTGAGTTTCATAGCCCCACTTTTAATTGTTTTAACTACTTTCAGGTGAGAACGTTGCTTGTTTTTAGTGGATGAACATAAGTGCCTTAAAACTCCTACGCTTGCCTACTTGATGTTTAAGTCCCGTTATCCCATGTTGCTCTTTTCAGCCCACTATCATGAACCGTTAATTACTTAGTGTAAGTGTGAATGTTATGGATAGATCTATCGGGATTAACCTCCCTATCTAATTTGGTTGTGTGGCCAAAGTTAGATACAATTACATTTGATCCTTTACAAATGCTTCGGGATAGGCATTTGCTCGGCCTCTTATTATATCTTGTCGGTTTGGTTAACGCTTCATGAGCTTAGACGTAGGTTATTAAAACGTATACTTTTGATTATAATCTTGTATTTGTTATAATATTATATGTCGGTTGCCTTGAAAATCTTATGGTTCATCACACTATTTAAACTTAAACATATGAACTCACCAACCTTTGTGTTGACGCTTTAGCAATGTTTTTCTCAGGTATCAAGACGGAGGAGTGACGTGGTTATGCATGGGAGATTTTTAATAAAAATGGTCGTGACTAGTATTTGGATGTTTGGATCAATGTTAAAGTCTTTTGAAACAATGTTTTGTTATGATCTTGTGTAATTCGGTTCCGAACAAGTTTTATGCTTTTAATTAACTTAAAACGACTTTTAAATAGTCATTCTTTGTATCTATATCTTATGATAGTCATGACCGTCGCTAGGGGTGTTCACGGGGCGGTTCAGATCGGTTCGGTTTGAGATTTTAACTATCCATAGCGGGGCGGGTAATTAGTTTTACTATCCGAAACCGAACCGTGCTAAGCGGGTAACCGGATATGCGGGTACCCGAAATAAACGGTTACCCTCGGTTCGGGTCACGGTTAACCATTGTAAAAAGTTAATTAAATCGATTCGGACTAAAAATAACAAAAACCATCCATTATCCATTAGAACTTATTCAATAAAAAGATAGTGTTTCACATTCTGCACAGCAGAACACAACACCAACAGACTATTAGTCTTTGGTTCAAAGTGCAAACATAAACAAAGAAAAAAACATAAAAATGCAATCTTGAATCCTAGTTGATCAAACTTCATCCACGAGCCATGAACCTATAACCATCCAGTTAGTGTCCAAGCTTGTACCTGTTCAAATTAATAACGGAAGTATGAGTAAAACTTAGAAAAAAATCAACCAACAAGCATCTATATTAGAAATTTATAACCATTAAAGAAAAAATTATATACTTGTGATGTAGGGAAATGACTCGTTGGAGGTGTTATTCTCATCATACTCTCAATCATCTACCGTAAGGGCCGACATGGCATGTGGCAAATCTTTCATGTCTGAGATAATATGAAATCATAAAAATACATAAAAGCATTGATAAGAAAGGATTAATTATATCATCTTGTACAAAGTATATACATATCAGCTTCAAACCTTTCAAGATCATCAAGCTTTTCCTCGATATCAAATGGAACAGATTTGGACCTTAGCCAATTTTGAGAGCAGATCAGTGCCTCAACCAATGTCGGAGTTAGTGAGCTTCGAAAGGCATCAAGAACTCGCCCTCCAGTACTAAAAGCTGATTCAGAAGCTACAGTCGAGGCAGGAATTGCCAAGATATCCCTCGCCATTGCTCCAATTACAGGAAACCTTGCTTCATTCTTTCTCCACCAACCCAATATATCAAAGTTCCTATTGAGAGGCTCACATTGCTCACTTAGATATTTTTGCATCTCAGTTTGTACGCCTGTGGAACTTGACGCCTCATCTAATTTTATTTTGTATTGACTATTCAAATATGCAGACGGATCGTTGTCGACATCCATGGCATAATCAACTTCATAAACTTGGGTATTAGCCCCATTCCTGTCATTCACGACACCAACTACAGCCGCATAATGCTCAAACAAGTCATCTAATAACTTATCTATCTTCCCACAAAGATCTTTGAGCCTTATCTTCCTCAAAGCTCTGTCCAACAATGAAGAACACGTATCCTTTTTTGTGCCTTGGATCAAGGATGGGTGCAATAAACAAAAACATGTTCATGGTGGAAATATTGCTCCAATATTTATCAAACTTTTTCATCATTTTGCTACCCATAAAGACTTTCATCATCCACGAGCAGTTTCTTTTTAATCATTGCTCTAATACCAAAAACTTCATCGAAGTATGAGTTGCTGGTGACATATAAAGAACTAGAGATGCGCAACGTAACATTATAAAACCCTCTCAGAAAAGGCAACAAACACCTAGCATACTCCCAATATTCTTCTGTAGGCATGCCTTTTGAGGATAAAAGTTTGGTTCTATACTTACTATCTTGTTCCTCCAACATATCAAAAGCGGCTTGAAACTTGATAGCACTTTCAAGCATTAGGTACGTTGAGTTCCACCTTGTTTCGACATCAAGGCAAACAAGACTCTTGCTATCAATTTTCATTGTCTCAACACATGCCTTGAAACGTAAAAGCCTAGCGAGAGAAGACCTCATATACTTCACGGCTGACCTGATTCTAATGACAGAATCATCCACATCTTTTAGACCTTCTTTGACGAAAAGACTTAAGATGTGGGCACAACATCTCATGTGCAAATTTTGACCTTCCAACACACTTTTCTTCCAAGTATTAAGCCTCCTCTTCAAGTACCTTAGACAAGTATCATTTGAACTAGCATTATCAACGGTTATTGTAAGAACCTTGTCGATTCCCCAATCAAGCAAGCTCTTCTCAAGGTATTTTCCAATTATTTCTCCAGAATGACTAGAAACTGGACAAAAGTTTAAAATCCTTTTGTGCATAACCCACTCACGATCAATGAAATGCGCGGTCAAACACATGTAACTGAGGTTCTGTCTTGATGACCACAAATCTGTAGTTAGAGAAACTCTTTGCTTCGTCTTAGCAAAGTACTTCTTCAAACTTTCAAACTCAGCCACATACAAATCCATGCAATCTCTGGTGATTGTTGCTCTAGACGGTATTTGAAACTGAGGTTGCAACATGTTCACAAAATCACGAAACCCTTCATGCTCCATAGTCTTGAAAGGCAACTCATCCAGAATAATCATCCTAGCACAAAACTTTCTTGAAGTCTCCTGATTAAAACTCCAAGTAACAAATGTCGAGCTACTATCACCGGTATCTTGGACAGAAGCCTGATTTTGGAAAATCAATAGCTTTTGTTTCTTATCATGGTTGTAAGGGTATTTCTTACAACGATTTAGATGATTATGTAAAGAACTCGTTCCATTCTTACTCGGATACTTGATTGGTCGAGTACAATAGTTGCAATTAGCATACTCAGCATTAGGAGCATCCCTAGTGAAATGATCCCATACCGGAGATTTTAGATTCACTAGTTCCTTTCCCTTTCTCTTTTCACCTCTCTCTTTTTCATCGTTATTTTTGTTTTCTTGCTCTTGAACTTGTTGCTTTGTTGGGATGTCATCAACAAAATCATCCCCATTTTCACTCAAAGGTAAAGTAGGTGGAGTGTCGATGGTAGGATCAGGAGCATACTGCATCTTGCTGTATATAAAACCATATTACAAAATCAACATCTAATAAATGGTCATAGAGAGGTAGATACTAGACAATTACACTTTATATAAACTCGGTTCACATAATCGTGTATTTTATACCAATTGCAGGCTATTCTAAGGCAATAGCGGGCTGGTCTAAGGAAAATGAAGGCTGGTCTAAGGAACTAGCACGGGCTGGTCTAAGGCAATTGCGGGGCTGAGGCAATCGTAGGGCTGGTCTAAGGCACTCACAGGGACTGGTCTAAGGCACTTGTAGGGGCTGGTCTAAGGCACTCGCATGGGCTGGTCTAAGGCAATTGTGGGGCTGGTCTAAGGCAATTGCGGGGCTGGTATAAGGCAATCGCAGGGGCTCGTCTAAGGCAATCACAAGGCTCGTCTAAGGAAATAGTAGGGTTGGTCTAAGGCACTTTTAGGGCTGGTCTAAGACACTCGCTTACTTTCTTAGTTCTTACACAATATAGGGATATAGTACATATAACTGATTGTTTCGCCTAATGCCTGTACTTATTACTTAACACTTTACTGTTGTTTAACTACCTTGACTTGCTTTGATTTAATTACATAGTGAAGCAATAACTACTAATCAGTAATCATCATACAACATTAAATGGTCAATTTAAGTGTACTACAACTATATTAGGCTATTAGCAGCTAAACAGTAAACATCACCATCACTAAACATTCCATAGAGAAATACATATAAAAGAACATAAAACATAACAAAATCATGAAATAAATATCTATAAGTATAATACAAGTGATATATCATTTTCAAGTGAATCATTACTGGTAACACACATAATGCATACAAATTCAATAAAAAATATCATTTAATTTAAATATTACTCACATTCATTAACAACATATATCAAAAACTCAAACATATAAAAAGTAGATAATTGAACAAAGACACATTAGTATTAGCTAAATGGATATTGTTATTACCTAACCATATTTGAATCTGGCTTAAAGAAGAATCAAGTCTCCTTGTATATAGTCGGCTAGAGGTTGTGATGAATTGATGATTAGTGTAGAAAAATGAACATCATAAGCCATTGTTATATAGTTGGATGATTAGCCTAATTTTAGGGATTGTCTTTAAAGTGAGAGTAATTGAATTGTCAATTTACTCAAAATACTTGAAGAGGAATGAATGCAATATATCATCTATAAATAAATAGTTAAAACTTATACATATCCGGTTCGGGTCGGTTACCCGCGGTTACCAGAAAACATAAACCGAACCCGCCCCGTAGTAACTCGGGTTTTTCGGTTTCGGGTTTTTTCGGTTTCGGTTTACTCGGTTATCGGTTTTCTTCGGTTCCGGATCAAGCGGTTCGGCTCGGTTTGTCGGTTTCTCGGATTTTTTGAACACCCTTAACCGTCGCACTCTATTGTGTTTCCTTACTCTGATAAATTGGGGGTGTGACATAAACACCCTAAGTAGAGATTTGGATTGAGAAGTCGGTTGATATATAAAAGTATTTGTATTAGTTTTACAACATTAGATGTTACTATATTGTTGCAACTGTTTGATCAGGAATTACGCTAAATATGTTTTGTACGTTAAATCCAACGTTGCTCAGGTATAATGAAACATTACCCTGTATAGATTTTGGAGTGAAAAGTCAACTGATATATAAAAGTAAATGGATTGAAAATTAATACTTAAAAGTTGGAGTTCCGGTAATGTTGTTGCAAAATATAGATCAAGCAAATGTTTTGTGTAATGGGACAAGACTCCAAGTTCTACATTTAACAAGAACTTTGATTAGTGCACAAATCATTAACGAAACAAACTTTGGAAAAAAAGCTATCATACCCAGGTTGAGAATTACTCCTTCTCATAAACGTTTGCCGGTAAAGATTGTAAGAAAGCATCTTCCTTTGTCACTTTCTATCGCAATGACGATTAACAAAAGTCTCGCTATCCAAAGTTGGTTTATATCTTCCACGTCCTGTTTTCACACATGGACAACTATACGCTGTTGTTTCACGAGTGAAAATCAAAAAGGGTTTGAAAGTTTTCGTTTGTGATGAAGATGGTAATATTCCAAGACTATTACAAACGTGGTGTACAAAGAGGTTCTTCAAGGTATATGAGCAATGTTCAAACGGTATGTTGTTTTTATATTTGTACATTTTTTTTACATATTATATCTATGAATCATTTTTCTACCACATGTTTAACTAACGTGTACTTGCATTTTATGTCTACAAATAGGTATTCACGGATTGGAGTTTAGCTACTAACTTCAAAGTTATGGCAAACATCATCTCATACTCAAGATCATCAAGTTTGGAATTGAAAAATGCATAAATGTTTTATTATTATAATTGTTGCAAAATCATAACATCACTGTGTAATTGACATTCTATTTCATTATGTTTTCATATATTAATGATACATGTTTACTTTCGGTGTTTGTTTATTTCATATATTAATGCTTCATGCTTACATTATCCATTATGTATTTCTCTTACTTTACTTACATTATCCATTATGTATTTCTCTTACTTTACTTACTCATAATACTGATTGCAAATCAATTTTTCTAAAATATCATTTGATTCCACATGTCTTTAAGCTAGTGGGAATATATAATACAGAGTAATAGTATTTTTAAGTAATTAGATGTATTAATTATTTTTTAAAATGTGTATGAATTAGTATGTAGTAATTAGATTTAATATTATATATTAATTAATTTTAATAATGAGTAGTAAATTATGTATGAATTAAATTTTAATTATGTATATATACTTGTATATTATTTATCTACTGTTGTAAGTTGATTTTTTATATTTTTAAAAATAAAAATTGTTTTCTTTTAATATATAGTACTCCCTCTGTCTTAAAATAAGTGTTTATGTTTGACTTTTGTAATATTTTTTCTTCAACTTTGACTATAAAGTGTTATATATTACTTGATGAAATTTATATGAATGGATTAGTTTTTAAATTTAGTTTCATTAATATAATTTTATCAAGTACTACCCCCGTCCTAATATTATTGTCCACTATTTTATTTTGGGTTGTCCCAAAATTATTGTCCACTTCCAAAACTTCTAAAATTAGATAGAGAATTTTGTTTGAGTTTACCATATTACCCTCACTTGAGGTTATTATTACAAATAATAAAGAAGTAGTATAAAAATAATTGGTTAAGGGTAAAACTATCATTATGCAAAAAGTAAGAGAGAAAGCTGAAAAAGTTATGTTTCCTAAAATTATGTGCTTTTTGTCTGTGGACAATAATTTTGTGACGAAAGTATTATTACACACAAAAAAAACTTATTTAAAGTTAAAGTTAAATAAAAAAGCTTTTATAATCAAATGTGGACATTTATTTATATAACGATAAGATAAAAATTGGTTGTTTTGGATAAAGGTGACAAATTTAACAATTTTCATGTATAGAAGTGTGTCAAAGTGTGTCCGATACGTGATATCACATGCTAATGAAGTTTAGCCACGAGACGTATTTTTTCTTTTTTTAATTGTATGCATATTTAAATTTTTTGAATTATTTTGGTTTTCGATTCGGTCTGATTATAGCTGGTTTGGATCCGATGCTCAGCCTATTTAGCCTTATTTCCTACTCTCTCTAACTCATTATTGTTTATGTTTATTTTTACGATGTTCTAGTTTACTTTTGTTTAAGACTATTATTATAAAATTTGGATAACTATTTAATTAATTAGTTATAAGTAAAATTAGTATTCCCTCTGTCTCATAATAATAATTACCCGACAAAAAACACGCAGTTTAATAAAAATATCACTTTTTTCAGCTTTTTTATCTTACTTTTTACCCAATAACAATTTTACTTTTAACCAATTAATTTACAACTTCTTTATTATTTGTAATAATACATTCAAGTGAGGGTGATATGATAAACTTAATCTACATTTGTTATCTATTTTTGGACTGGACTTTTAATTTGAGACGTCCAAAAACAATAACCTAGACTATTAATATGAGATGAAAGAAGTATTTTATAAAAAAGTAAAAAGAAAAGCAATAATAAATAAATATTTTTAAACTGTTTGATTTTTGTCGATAACATTAATTTAACCAATGTTATACGTGACAATTTTTGACACGACACGATAAACGACACGAACTCGACACGAAGCTAAACATGCATTGGTTAAGGATAAACGAGTTTGGGTCAAAAAAACAGGTCAACTCGTATAACCCGTTTAATAATCGGGTCGTGTTTTAGTTGATTAAGTATTAAACAGGTCGACACGTGAACCCGTTTAAGGATATATAAGCCTCAAAAATAAAACATATTTTATGTTAGATTTGAAATAAATATATTTTATTATGTAGTTAATATGAGTGAATTTTCATTTTAATTCATATATCATTAAAATTGTTGTATAACTATTTGTATGTTGTATTTATAACTTTTTATATTTTTATATTATTGTTTTGCAAATAAATTAGTCAGGTTAAAAAAGTATCAACCTCATTAACTGTTTGACATATTTACTTAAATAGGTTAAATGAGTCAAAAACAAGTAACACGTGTTATGCAGATGTGAGTTAGGCTTCTATGTCCCGAGCCATGACCCACGAGGTTGACGCATTGGTTAGGTTTGGTATATATAAAGCAGGCAGGCAGCTTCTTCCATGGTGGAACATTTCGGTTAGACTTGCTTCTCATCACACCTGCCAACTTTGACTTTTCTAATGTCAAAGAAATTAAAAGTTAATTGATCGAGTGAGTGATTAATTTTGCATCCACGAAGCCATTTTTTATATTCTTCTTCAACCACTTTTTAATAATTCCATTTTTTTTGGTTATATAAATTATAAAACAAACAACCTTGTTCATACAACCAACCAACCAACCAACCCTCCTAAGTTGTGTTTTTTTTTATTAAGATTAAGAAACACATGATGGATCATGCAGTAACAAGTTTTAATAGAAGTATATCTGGTTTTAATTTATCAAAACCTTATAAACATAATCCTTCTCTGTAAGTTTCTCTTGTACTAGTTTTTTTTTTTTTTTAATAGTATTAGGTTGTTTTATTATTATTCATTACATGTTGTTTAAGGATTTTAATTCTATTAGGAATTTTATATTTTAGAGGAATACCTCGCTCTGGCGGGATTGCGTATTATCCCGCCAGGGCGTGATACCGAGGAGGTAGAATCTAGATGCCCAATGTGTTATATGTAAAACAAATAATTATTTCATTTGTTAAATATAACTTATTATTTATTAATATAATAATATATTTCATTACTTAGTGTAAAAGGCAAGTGAGCAACAAGCTGCCGCAAACCCTTTTTTAATTGCGAAGCTAATTCTATGAAAAATCACATATGTGGATTTAGGTGCTATTTGTTAAATAGATAGAAAATAGCATAATCATGCTCAGTTTATATAACGGGGTGTTTGTTTCGGCTTATATAGCTGCCTTATATGTCTTATTTAGTTTGAGGCCTAAGATCACTTTTTGTGGTTTATTTTTTAAATTTTTCGCTTTATAATAAGCTTATTATAACATATAACACTTAGGGGGTGTTTGGTTTGGCTTGGCTTATATAATGTAAGCCCCATTTCGGCTTATATAACATAAGCCCCAATTTTGTGGCTTATTTGGAGACTTATTGGCTTATATAAATTTATTATATCATCATAAACTTATATAAGCCTCAAAATCGGGGCTTACGTTATATAAGCCGAAAATGAGCCATATTTCGGCTTATATTTCATCAACCCTAATCTTTTAAGCTTATTGATGACTTATGGGCTTATATAAGTTTATTATATCATAACAAATTTAGATAAGCTAATAGATCTCCAAATAGGGCACAAAATTGGGGCTTATGTTATATAAGCCGGAATAGGCTTCGTTAGTATAAGCTAAAACAAACAGCCCCTTATATAAGCCGAAAAGTTTCAAAATATGCCACAAAAAGCGAGCGTATGAAACATAAGTTCAATATCAAATAAGCCATAAGCCGGCTATATAATGTTTTGTTTTGGCTTGGGATGTGTTTCTATCTGTCCGCAAGTATCATTGGTTTTAACTTTTAGCTATCCGCAAGTATCTAAAAATAGGGCTAAATTTGGGTGTGTGTTTGTTTTAGCTTATTTGACGAGCTTTTTGAAAGTTGATAAGCACATAAGCTAGTTTCTAATGGCTTTTCAACTTGATATTACTGTAACTTAAATAGGCTCATGGCTTATTGAATTTTCAACAAAAATGAGCTTTTTGGCTTATCAGATTTCAAATAAGCTCGTCATAAACTAAAACAAACACTCTTAGTAGCTAAGCTAAGTGTTTTTCTGTTGGAGTAGATTAAATTATTGCCATTGTAGCTAATCTGCTGTCTACGTACATAGTTGACAACTGGTTGACACCCGTGATAGCTGTTTCCAACTCTTTATCGCATTAGTATTTAGAATTGAATTTAGGGGGTGTTTGTTTTAGCTTATTAAAAGTTCGGTAAGCCCATACGCATACGCTTGTTTCTAGTGGCTTGTGAGCTTGTCATTATATCGTAGCTTAGAAAGCTCAAGTTGATCAGCTCATTGCTTTTCAGTTAAGCTAAAGCAAACCCTTATCCCTTAGTACTATAGTAGTTAGTAGCTAAGCAAGCGTTATTTCCTTTGGAAAGATAAAATTATTGTCTTTTCTACTATTTTACTGCTTCCGTACATTAGTGCTTACCAGAGTAACTATTTGAGACATGTGAAAGTTGATAGCGTGCTTTTATCCAAATTTTCGTTCTTAGATTTGAACTTTAAGTTCCTGTTTGCAGCCATGCACGCCAAATACCCTGTCGATCATCTTGGAACTGTAATAAAACTGGAAGTGCTATAACAAATTTGCAACTGCGTAACCCCATTGAGAGTAAAAATTTAGCTGGAAAAACGCTTTGCTCTGCAGGAGTGTGGACGCATCCTATAAGTGGTACTGAATCTCATGCACATGTCGAGGAGGAGAAAGTTGGAGTGCTTCTATTGAATCTTGGAGGCCCAGAGACACTTAATGATGTTCAGCCCTTTTTATACAATCTATTTGCTGATCCGGTATGTTTGTTTCTATAAGCAATTCCCTATCTGTAACGTGATGATGTTATCATGTGCTGTACTTAAAATGATGATGTATTGTGGCAGGATATCATTCGTCTTCCAAGGTTGTTTCGGTTCCTACAACGACCTTTAGCTAAACTTATTTCAACTCTTAGGGCACCCAAGAGTAAAGAAGGGTATGCTTCCATTGGAGGTGGTTCACCTCTGCGAAAGATAACAGATGAGCAGGTACGATATGTATAACGTGTTGTAAATTTTTGTTATAGTTATGTTCGTGTATGTCATGGACTCATGTCGTCATCGAAAAATGAGCTCCCAGTCACAAAGCTTCAAGTGGCTGTAAAGCAGCTTAAAAACTACTAGCAATTAAGCACATATCTCTCATATTGATCGACATACACTAGGCTTGCTAAATAGTCATCACTTCGCCATCACCATTTATTCTGATGTTACGGCTTTAGTTGTGTTGTGTCCCACCCTTGGTTTCTGTCGAGATTTGGATAACTAACATACAATTTTATGTGTTTCGATGGTGCATTTCATAACATCACCCCTGATCATTGCTGCAGGCTGATGCTTTAAAAATGGCACTTGAAGCAAAGGAAGTACCAGCTAATGTCTATGTTGCAATGCGTTACTGGTTCCCGTTCACCGAGGAAGCTGTTCAGCAGGTAACTATTTACTCATGTCTGAAACCTTTAGATCTGCAGAAAATCTTTAATAAGTTTGGGCCATAGTGATTGGATTGGATAGCACTCAATCTGTCTTCTAGGTTTATATGTGAATGGAATTCTAGTTTTCTTGTTCTGCTTTAGAATGACGCGCCCTTGTTCGCTAAAAACTAGGCCACAGTATGACAGATGCTACTGCAAGTTCTGTTTGCTGATCTTTTATTCTTGACATGTTGTAGTAGACAAAACTGTACATCTGGATGCATTAAGTGGAACCTAAAATAGAATTTTCTTAACACGCTTTTACTCTACCACACTTGATATTCAAGTCTATATTGCTCATCTATGTTAGCCTCTTTAGCGTCCTTGGTTTTTGGAATTATGTAGTTATGCATTTGATATGCAACTTGGGTATCGAACCAGTTCTAGCCGATTACCCGTTGCATCTCATCGATTGAATTTGTTTCTCCTTAACCGATCTGCTTGTCAATTACATTGTTAACAAAATCTCGTATTCTTTTGACAGATTAAGAAGGACAAGATTACAAAGCTTGTTGTGCTTCCTCTCTATCCTCAATATTCAATTTCTACAACTGGTTCAAGCGTTCGTGTTCTCCAAAGCCTCTTTAGGTAAATATATATGACCTTATTTTGTAAATCCAACACTGTAGTCATTTTATTTTAGCAAAACTTATAAGTAATTATAATCTGATATTCCCACAGTGAGGACAAGATGCTGTCAAGACTTCCTGTTGCTATTATCCAGTCTTGGTATCAACGAGAAGGTTATGTCAAGTCCATGGCTGACTTAATTCAGAAGGAATTGAAAAGTTTCGGGTCACCGGAGGAGGTAAGCTCTTTTTCGGATTGCTAACGATCTTTTGATGATCATTGAAAATTTGAAACCATGATAACATCTGACAGATCTGTCATTACAATATCATTTGCAGGTCATGATATTTTTTAGTGCCCATGGAGTGCCGGAAACGTATGTTAGAGATGCTGGTGATCCGTATAAAGATCAGATGGAGGAATGCATTTACTTAATTATGCAAGAGCTCAAAGCAAGAGGAGTCGCCAACGACCACAAACTGGCTTATCAGGTGATCCATTTAATAATAAGTGTTCAACCTTGCAATCTGGCAGATACTAAATCAATCAGACACGTATGATAGTTTCTTTATCACTTACTTTGGTTATGTTTTCTATATCAGAGTCGAGTTGGGCCCGTTCAGTGGTTGAAGCCTTACACTGATGAAGTACTTGTTGAGCTTGGTAAAGGTGGTGTAAAGAGTCTCCTAGCAGTGCCCGTTAGGTAATATTTCTGCAAGTCATGTGTTATTGATCTTTCTCTATATCTGATTTTGATATAAGTATGAATACCTGTTGTACGACTCGAGGTTCAGTAATTGTTGGTTTTAATTGTGTGTTTACATCTTTTCGGGTCTACCCAACCTGTACAAAAGAACACAGACAGTTTTGTCACTATTGAACTCTCATGTATTGTCCATCCTTTAATGTTAAGTTGGTGTTTGTGAATCTGCAGCTTTGTGAGTGAGCACATAGAAACTCTTGAAGAGATAGACATGGAATATAAGGAGCTGGCCCTTGAATCTGGCGTTGAAAACTGGGGCCGTGTCCCTGCTCTCGGGTGCACCTCTACTTTCATCACCGACTTGGCGGACGCAGTTATCGAAGCCTTGCCTTCTGCTAAAGCAATGACACCATCAACAAGTGAGAGTGACCGTAGTAGTTTTTCTCAGGATCCGTTTAAGTTTGCTATCAAGATGCTTCTAGGTTCGTTCTTAGCTTTTATATTGCTACTCCCATCACTCAATAATCTAAGCGCCTAGAAGAGTTTAGAGGTTTGAAACTAACCTTACATATGAAGGAAGAAGGTAAAATAAAGGAAAAATAGTTTACAATACATAGAAGTCAGGAATTTTGTTGCATTTTACGGATTGGATTTGAGTTGTCTTTTTGTCAACAACGGAAACCTGGTGAAGAACATGTCTCACCTTGGTACGCCTTATTGTTAACGAGGGTCCACGTTTCTGGATTTTAGATAATATGTGATCAATCAAAGTTTCCTTTTGTGTTAATTTGGGGTAGTTGATAGTGGAAAAATATTGCTCAAGCATTAGTTTAGCTCTGCTGCATTTGTCGAGAATTTCAAGATGCATATCTCTTTCTGAAAGCATTTTCGCTATCAAGTACTATCCGCTTGAACGCGTATACGGTTCCAGTTATGATCATCGGTCTAGACTTTTGGACTTGACTGACCCGGACTTGGATCGAACCAATATGATCATCGGTCTAGACTTTTGGACCAAATCGATTTTTACAATTAAACGGTAAACAGACTTACCCAAATACACATAACATCGACGTCATACCAAATACGTGTGGCTTCCCAACTACCATAACTATGCATCCATCCATTTCATTTCACTTTCAAACCTAACCAGCGTTTAGGGCTGTTTGTTTTAGGGTTTAGAATGGCTTGCCAAGTATTCCATGACGATTTCTAAAGCAAATAAATGTTACACTTTTACTCTTTTAATTTATATTCAAATTAAAGTCAAAGTGATAAAAAAATGAATTAACATAGAAAAAAAATGAAAATTACTAAAAATTAATAAGAATATAAAAATGAGATATTTTCATAAAACGGTGATTTATTTGACGTTATTTGATTTTATGAAAATGATATTTTAGGTTCCAGAATATGTCATCATTCAAATGTTAAATTTTATTACTCACTCAGTCCCATTTTATTTGTCCTCCAACAAATTTTTTGTGATTTATGATAGATACATTGAATGTAGACATTTTATGCTAAGAAAGACAAATTTATCTTTTGAATACATTAATAGTTTCCTTTTAAGAAATTAATAGGACGAGTAAAACTGGAAAATTAATTAATCTTGACTTCGTATTTAAGAAACTGGACAATATTTTGGGACAAGCTAAAATAGTAATGAGGACAATAAAAATGTGACGGAGGAAATACAAGTTTAAATGGTTAATCGTAGCTCGAATGGAAGTAACCACATTTTCGATTTCCCGTCTAGTACGACTTAGTTTTGGCAGTAAAATGAATCATATGCCGCGATGAGAATATAAAATCTTCTGACTAATCAAACCGAACTTTTCCGTAAATATCCAGCTAGAACGACATTGATAACCACTTTTTTGTAACAAGTATACAACAAGTTAAGGATAGAAAAAATAAAAGGAAAAAACAAGAACACTGATTAGTTTGCAGTCTATACTATTTACGCTTTCATATATATGTATATTAAACGTGTATTCGTGCATAATTATGGAAATTGTTTAGTGGTCTATATTTAATGATAAGTTAATTACTCGATCGGTTGATTTGGTGGTCGAATCAATGAACCGGTGACTCGATCGAGTTGACCTAATGATCAAATCCGCGATATGATAGCTTGATCGGATGGATTCGAATTAGTGAACCAGTGGCTCATTGGATTGACCTGATAATTGAACCCGTGGCCCGATAACTCGTCCGAATTAACTCGATAATGAATTTGTGACCCGATTAATCTGATTATCGAACGCATAACCCGACTAAATTACGTGTTCTCTTTGAGTTTAAACCGACTCGCCCAAATACTTCCCACGATACACATCTAAACACGAACATCCCTCCATTTTCATTTCACCAGACCCACCTCAAACCCGGTCCAACCAAAACAAACCCGGTTCAACCACCCCTAAAACACCAAAACACACACTAAAAACACCCAAAATAACTCCCCAAAAACACACACAGTCACAAACCCTCACGATCCAAATTAAAAAAAATGGCCCTCCTTCTCCGCAACCAATCCAACCGCCTCTCACTCCTCGCGTCCCACTCACGCGCCGCCTTATCATCAATCCGCACCACCACACCCACCCTAGCAGAGTCCTTCTCCTCCCCATCCACCTACTCCAAACCTCCACCGCCTTCAACACCCGGATCAGACCTCGGTTTATCCAAATCAGCCGAGTTCGTCATCTCTAAAGTAGACGACCTGATGAACTGGGCCAGGAGGGGCTCCATCTGGCCCATGACTTTCGGACTGGCTTGTTGCGCTGTTGAGATGATGCATACTGGAGCTGCGAGATATGATCTCGATCGGTTTGGGATTATTTTTAGGCCCAGTCCGAGGCAGAGTGATTGTATGATTGTGGCTGGGACTCTTACTAATAAGATGGCCCCTGCGTTAAGAAAGTGAGTTTAGCCGTTTCTGATTATTTTTTTCTACATTTTACACCTTATAATTACTTAGACCAAGTTTGTTAGTTAGTTATAGATTTTACAAAGCGCTTATATAAAACTAACTAACTAACAACTAGTCTTTTACAAAAACACACACAAATTGTAACTACTCTTACTAATAAGATGGCCCTGCCCTTAGAAAGTGAGTGTTATATATAGAGATACGACTATGTTACCAGATGCTTTTATAATAGTTTAGAAGCAGTTTATTTATTTCATTGTAGTTACTAAGACGTATTTAGTATCTAGCTTTTAAGTCATTTTTACACATAATTACATATATTCTTAGTTAGTTAGAGATTTTACAAAGTGCTTTTATAAAACTAACTAGCCTTCTACAAAAAAACACACAAACTGTAACGACTCAACTAGGCTTCTACACTTTCTTCCCCATCCCCTTACTCTAAACCACCCCCACCTTCAACGAATGCTCATAACCTATCGGAAAATAGTTACTAGGACGTGTTTAGTATCTAGCTTTTACGTCATTTTACATTTTATAATTACATTTACTTAGTTACAGATGTTACCAAACGCTTTTATAAAGCTAACTAACAACTAGACTTCTACATTTTCTTCCCCATCCCCTTACTCACCCCCACCTACAACAGATGTTCACAACCTCTCAAAAACAGCTGAGTTTGTGATCTCTTACTATAACTAGTGTTTATTTTCTAGCTTTTACGTCGTTTTACACTTTATAATTACATATACTTTTAGTTAGTTAGTTAGTTAGAGATTTTACAAAGAGCTTTTATAAAACTAACTAACAACTAGCCTTCTACAAAAAAAAAACACAAACTATACCACCTTAACTAGGCTTCTACACTTTCTTCCCCATCTCTAAGAAAGCGAGTTTATTATTTTATTGTTACTTAGCAGTTTATTTCTTTTATAATAGTTCCTCGAACGTGTTTAGTTTCTAGCTTTTATGTCATTTTACACTTTATAATTACGCATAGTTAGTTAGAGATGTTACGAAACGCTTTTATAAAACTAACTAACAACTAGCCTCCTACAAAAACAACACAAACTGTAACCACTCTTACTAATAAGATGGCCCCTGCCCTAAGAAAGTGAGTTTAGTAGTAGTAGTTTATTTCTTCCCCATCCCCTTACTCAACGTTCCCCACCTTCAACGGATGCGCATAACCTATCAAAAAATAGTTTCTCGGACGTGTTTGGTTTCTAGCTTTTACGTCATTTTACATTTTATAGTTGCATTTACTTAGTTAGTTAGAGATGTTACCAAACGCTTTTATAAAACTAACTAGCTAACAACTAGCCTTCTACATTTTCTTCCCATCCGCTTCAACCTTCAACAGATGTTCACAACCTATAGAAAACAGCTGAGTCTGTGATCTGTTGTGCTGTGGAAATGATGCATACTGGCGCTGCCAGATACGATCTCGATCTGTTCGGCATTATTTTCCGACCCAGTCCGAGGCAGAGTGATTGTATGATTGTTGCGGGGACTCTTTCTGATAAGATGGCCCCCGCGTTAAGAAAGTAAGCAGTAGCCGTTAGCAGTAACTTTATAAATAGAGAATCAGCTACTACATTACCAAACACTTCTAAAAAACTTGATATAGTTACGTGTTTGGCGAAACTAGCGGTTAGTCAAAATTAGTTTGTTTTGTAAAAGTGTTTGGTAATCTTTAATCATAAAATGTAAAATGACACTAATTACAAGCGTAAACGATCCTATTTGGAAGTTAATAGAAGAATGTGTTTCGCGTTAGTGTTATCTTATACTTTGTAATTACAAATGTGGCTATCTTACCAAATGCTTTTATAAAACAAACCACTGCTAACTGCCAAACATATTAAACTGAAATGTTTATTGTGACGTGAAACAGTTGGATTGTATAAATTAGGCCTATGTTCTGTGATGAGCTTTTGCAGTGCATAGAATACAATGCTTATTTTGCAACAGGAGTTTAGCTTTTTGTTTTTGTTTATTTGCTCCTCTTTGAAATGTTGATGAAGGAAGTGGTTAGCATCTAGCTTTTACATCAATGTAGACTTTATAATTACAGGTTTGATAAGAACTTATTTGGTCAAAGGCCATTGGTAGCGAGTTTGATAAATATGATTGATGCAAATAATTAGCTTCTAACAAAATGCTTAAGCCTATAAAGTTGACAATTATTACAAGCTTATAGTCAGCTGTGAAAAAAGCGATGCAGGTGATAGTGTTTGAATCTGCTAATGCTGTATAAACGGTAAGCAGTGAATAGTTAATTGTTTTTTTTCTTGGAAAACCCAAAAGTGCTTATTTGGCTTCTAAGAAAGTGACCGAACAAGTAGATAATTAAGCTATATAAGCAATCCCAAACACCCCCTAAAGCATCAGTATGTTTTTTTCTCAATCAGTCTCATTAAGGTTTCATGGCTATGGAATATTATCTTGGGGTTTCATTATCAGTTTATTAAAGAGGCTTGATTTGATAGGACCAAAGGCTATTGGTAGCTAGACGCATTGCTGGTTTTTTGTGTGCTTATTATATGCTTGATATTCGATTTATCTGGAAGGGCTGATTAGTGCTTTTCTGTGATCAACAATGCTACACGACTTTTGACCACATGGCATATTTGGGTGGTCAATATTTTTGGAATTTTGGGTCATAAGATGGTAATAGCAAAGTTGCTACCTTCTTATTTCTTTCGTTTCTGCTATTAGTTTCAAAGAGAGCTTTCAAGAGACAGAACGATGATGAATTGTTATAGTGAAATTTCAATGCTTTGTTATACCTTTTAAGCAAACACACAGAAAGGTCGAGAAAAAAGTCGAGCGTGAGTTGCAGTATTTTGGAGTTTCTTGCTTAAGCATATGTAGCAAAATACAATGTTGATAGCGGGTTCTTACAATGGTGAACAGCGGAGTATTTGCTTTCTCGCACTTGAGCTATTGGCTCATTGTGCTTTTCTATATGCTTGAAGTTCTCTGGAGACTTTCGAGCTCGTGGTTATATTCTTTTAAACTACTTTATCTTTTGGTGAACTCAAAAAGTAGGATTCTTAATTAAATTGGGAGGATTCTGCAACGTGTTATTTCTTTTCTAAAAGATATATCCGAAAAGTAAATTGCTTTATTGTGTCGCTTTGAATGTTCATAGAAACACAATTAGCTTTTAATTATGTGTTGCAGACAACAGTTTCTTCGTACTAATGCTGATAAATAATCTAAGAATGATATAGTACCAAAATTTGTACAAACAGAATGACATCGTCTTAGAAGTTTTACAAACAGAAAATGAAAGCTAGTTTGGTTATGGTTATTGCTGTGTTGATAGAATCGAACTTACTTTGTTCTGGTTTAGTTCAAGTTGTTCTCTGAACCTCTAACTCTGTAAGCTATTGCAATATGATGGTATATGTATGTCGAAAGTTGATAAGTAAATAGTGTATGTCAGTTTGCAGATACACTTGGCTGCCATTCGTAGTGTTTATAATGGTAGGCAAGTCGTTACTTCATAGGCTATGTAAGCTATTGCAATATGATGGTATGTGTGTCGATAGTTGATAAGTACAATATGTATGTAGTTTGGAGCATACACTTGGCTGCTATTTTAGTTCACTTGTTCTTCGTATCTCTAGTGTTTATAATTGTAGGTTACGTGTTTATCCTGGGTTTAATCTGACATGTGATAGCCGTCTTTAATGGGGTTGACTTCTTTTTAAGTTTTCAATAGATAGTTAATGAGTAACATATGTCTACAGAAACAAAAAGATAATAAGTAAGAATCTGGATTCTAATGCTTAAAAGATACATCTTGGGCCACTTTTGGACCGTTTGACCCGTTCTTATTTGCTAATCTTTTACGTCGATGCATAAGGTCGAAAAATGACCCATATTAGTTTATTCATAAGTAATCAGTTCTGATTGTGTGCATCTTGTTTCCTATATGCCTTTTTAACTTTCATGACATGCTAAACTCATTTATTTCTTATTGCAGGGTGTACGATCAGATGCCTGAGCCAAGGTGGGTGATTTCAATGGGAAGTTGTGCAAACGGAGGTGGTTACTATCACTACTCATACTCTGTTGTTAGGGGCTGTGATAGGATTGTCCCAGTCGACATCTATGTTCCTGGTTGCCCACCAACAGCCGAAGCTCTCTTATACGGTCTGCTTCAGCTACAAAAGAAGATCAACAGGCGTAAGGACTTTCTTCACTGGTGGACCAAGTGAGACGCATTCTGCTTATGGGAATCAAATAAGTTCTGTATTTGCTGTTCCGCTTATGTTGGGAGAGTTGTTGTAAGACTTGCATATTTTCAGCTGAATGGTTTTTGTACGTTTACGCTATGTGCTGTAATGGCTGATTGTTGTTTTTGTTAAAAGATGGGATTGAATAAAATGCCCGAAAATGCTTTATGTGTAGAGATTGGAATTAAATCTCTTTAAAAGCTGTTGTTGATACTCTAATTTGTGTTATCTAGTGCTTAATTGTCTCTATAGTGTTAATAGGGGTGCTTTCCCAGTTATATTTGTAGAGGTGTGTAAACTAGTTTTTTTAACCGGATCAGTTTTTAATCCGGTACGATTTGAATCAAACGATCAACAAACACACTTGATTTACACCAGATCAATTTGTAATCGATTTTTGGTTAGATTTTAACTGGTTTTCAATCGAATTGGTTTGGTTTTAACTTGTTCATTGGTTTTTAAACCGAGCCTTGGCCATTTTATTAAACGGGTTACAAACCGCACATTGGTTTGAGAAAAATGGTTTCAAAAATTGGTTTTTTTAAAAGCGGTTTCTGTTTTCTGGTTCGGCTTATATCTATTTATCTCTTATTTGGTAGTTATACTATGAATAGTGTAATTTTAAAAATAACATCTATTGAATTTGTAACGGGTTTAAATATTAAGTGGGGTAGTCGAATTTTCAAAGTGTCAAGTTCGGGATATAATTTTGCATTTTTAGAAGTCTAAGTACTAAATATTCCACTTAACCAACTAAAATTATGGCCTTTAACAAGATATTAATATCAGAATAAATTACATTGATGGTTCTTATATTTTGTCAAAATTACAACTTCAGTCTTTTAATTTTAAAAGTTGTATGGATAGTCTTTAATTTTGCAAAAAATAACACACTAGGCCCTTCCACTTAACTAGTGTTAAATGGAATTCGTCGTTATTATTTACATGTTAATCTTTTTTGTTAACGGTTGTTGTATCGTCCATCCTTTATTCTAATGAACGTTTATAACTTAACTTCATTTTCAACAAATCTTAAAAACTTCTAGTTTATTTTCGAAAAAGATTTTAAAAAACTATATTTTGGAAAAAAGTAATTTAAGAAACACAATTTCGAAAAAAAGTTCTTCTATTTGGAAAAGAAAATAATTTTGAAAATAATTATTTAGAAAAAAATAAATGCAAAAAGGATTTTAAAAAATAATCTGAAAAAAAATTATTTTCACTTCGAAAAAGATTTATTTCAATTAACGAAAAAAATAATTTCGAAAAATAATTTTCCAAAAAAAGTAATTTCGAAAAAATAAATAATTTTGAAAAAAATAAATTTTAAAAAGTTTAACTTATTCTCGAAAAAGAATATATTCAAAAAAATTAATTTCGTAAAAAGTTAACTTAAAAAAAATCTGTAATTTGAAAACTTTAAAATTCCAAAACTTTTAAAACTTAAAATTTTCGAATTTTTTAAAATTATTTTTTTCGAAAAAAATCTAATTTTTTAGTTTTAAAAGTTTATAAAAAATGTAATTTTTATGAAAAAATTCAAAAACATTCTACCTTTTTAAGTTTTAAAGGTTTTTTGAAATTTTAAATTTTTTAAATTTCTGATTTTTTTTTTAAATTAATTTTTTCAAAATTAATTCTCTTTTGATATATTTTTTTCGAAGTGAAAATTATTTCTTTTTAAATCTTTTTGGATTTATTTTTTTTCTAAACAAATTTTTTCGAACTTTGTTTTTGAATTTTTTTTTTTTGTAAATTGAAATAAATATTTTTCGAAGTGAAAATAACTTTTTCCGAAATTATGTTTTAAAATCCTTTTTGCAATTATTTTTTCTAAATAGTTATTTTCGGGTTTTTTTAAAAATTTCTTTTTTTTGAAATAAACTTTTTTTAAATCTTTTTTCAAAAATATACTAAACGTTTTTAAGATTTGTTGAAAATAAAGTTAAATTATAAACGTCCATTAGAATAAAGGATAGATGATGCAACTACCGTTAACAAAAATGATTAACATGTAAATATAATAATAAAGTCCACTTAACACTAGTTAAATGGAGGGACCTACCGTTTTATTCTTTGTGAAGTTATGGACTATCCATGCTACTTTTAAAGTCGAGGAACTGAAGTTGCAATTTTGACCAAATCACAGGGACCATCCATGTAATTTATTTTTAATATTAATTTAAAGTCTTAGATTATCATTAGGGTTTTACACGACAACGATGGCCGAGGAACCACAATACCCCAACTTGCATGTGAAACCTTTGTACGACATCTTATCAAAACTGCCATCGAGAACTTTGTTTAGTTTTTGGTATGTATCAAAACTGTGGTGTGAGGGGTGGCAACTCGTATCGGGTTCGGGTTAGCGGGTTCGGGTTGTCAGGTTGGCGGGTCAGAAATTCTTGACCCAAACCTAACCCATATAAATAATCGGGTCAGCTATGTCAACCCTAACCTGTTTACACATAACCCGAACCTAACCCATTTAACCCATATATATATATATATATATATATATATATATATATATATATATATATATATATATATATATATATATATATATATATATATATATATATATATATATATATATATATATATATATATATATATATATATATATATATATATATATATATATATATACACTATATATAAAGGAAAAACCCCCAAACCTTTAATGTTGAAAAATGACTTAATTATGAAATTGTTGAAAAATTAAATGCATACAATTGGATATAATAGGAAATGTTGAAAAATTAAACCATAAACAATTGCATAAGTTACCGGGTCAGGGGTTTGACTACCGGATTAATTCGGTCGAGTAACTTGGTCACGGGTTCGACCAACGGGTCAACCCGGTCGAGTCATCGGGTCACGGATCGACCATCGGACCAACCCGATTGAGTCACCGGGCAACGGGTTCCACCATCGGGTCAATCTTTTCGAGTCACGGGTTCGACCATCTGGTTAACCTGACCGAGTCACCGGGTCACGGGTTCGACAACCGGGTCAATCCTGTCGAGTTCGACCACCGGGTCAATACTGTCGAGTCACCAGATCACAGGTTCAACCACCAAGACACGGGTTCGACCACTGAGAACGGGCTCGCCTACCGGTTCAACCTGGACGAGTCACTATCTATCGCTAGGCAACTATTGGGTCACGAGTTCGACCACCGAATCAATTAGCATATCATTAATTATATGTCGTTAGATAATTCCGCTGCTATGCGCGGGTAATCGTCTACTATCCTATAAAACTTTTATCCCAATTGTTGAAAAGTTAAAATTTTTCAATATTTCATCTAAACAAGAAAAATATTACAACTTCAATGTAAATCTTAAAGCTTTCACCGTACGACTTATTCTGAAAATTAAAAGAGGTCCAGTTTCAAAATTATCCTAAAGCCAGATTCATGAATCGATCTACATGTTAAGAAATCATGAAATGTTATGAACGTCTCCATTTTTATTTAAAAAAATTCACTTTGAATTTCAAGAAACATTTACTACAAAATGAGTCATTACGTCAATTATCTGCCGCTAGACATTCCGCCGCTATGCGCGGGTATTCGTCTAGTATATATATATATATATAAATTTGGGTTGGCGTTAAATAGGTTATATAGGTTTAATAGGTTAAACGGGTTTCGGGTTGACCAATTTAACAAGTTTTATATACAAAAATAGGCACATTATGCGTGTTAACATGTTAAATGGGTTTAGGTTCGACCCGTTTAACCTAGTTAACACGTATGATAAAATATTAATCATTTTTAATATAAGGAAAAATCTTAAACGGGTTATCAGGTCGACCCGCTTAATTTAATTCCAACCCAAACCTAACCTGTTTAATAAACGGGTCAGATAGGTCAACCCAAACCTGACCCAAAATTTATTATACTCAACCCGAACCTGTTAATTTTCGTGTCGGTTTCAGGTCGAGTTTCATGTCGGGTAAGAAATTGCCACCCCTAGTGTGAGTACATCGGCGATAGTTACTTTGTAATTTGTATGTGTTCATGACAAACAAGTTATCCAGGATCTCACCCCAATAATATTTTATTGTAAGGATTTAGAAACCTTTTGTTTCCACACGATTGAATCTGATACTATAACTAATCATGTTTTGAAGGTGAAAAATAAGGTCCCGCTTTTTGAGTTTGTGGTATATGAACTACTCTATGTCTCTTCTATAACCCCTGATTCATGCAACGGGCTTGTCTTAATCGAGACTTATGATACTCAAGACTCCACATTAACTGTGATGCATCTTATAAACAAACACGCTAACAAAATTACCATTAGGTTTTGAAGACTTATGGAATAGAGAGTCATGTGGTCTTACTTTTAAGATGGTGTGCGTGTATGTGTTGGTCCCGTTTAATTCGTTACTATTTATCAACCTTAAGTAGTAACTCGTTAACAAGATTTAAGTGTGTTGTTTTTATCAGTTAATAAGAACTTTAAACAAATAAAGCAATAATACCAATTACTTTTCAACGTATAGACTTTTATTAAAACTAAATAAAAAATCTATAACCTACTTTGTTTGCGGAATAACAAAGTGGTTGAATGACAATGTTGGGGTGATCTCCTCTACTTAAACTTTTAACCAAAGTCAAGAGGTTAAGTCTCAACCAAAACGTTCATATGCCTTTAACTATATGGTTTGGTTGATGTTGGGAGAGAATGGCTATTAGAAGATTTCAATCTTTCTAGTCCAAAGGGTTAGCCGATTCTCTCCCATACGCATCCTTTTTATAGGAGAAACATATTAGGGTTTACATGTCACATGTTCCCATGCATGTATTGTTTATCCAGTGGGTGGTTGAATGCCCTGCTGGATAAACAGTACATAGTACAATTTAAACTAATCTAAGAAAAGATAAATGTTGTACTTATAGTTAACATTACAAGCAACCTTTTCCTACTTCGACTTAAAGTAAATCTTTTCCGCCTAATGTAAACCTTCAGAATACTGAAGTATCTTCAGCATCCTAGAGGAGATCAACATCATTGGATGGCAAAAGCATCCGAAACCGATGGGTAAAATCAAAACCCGGACCGATTGGGTCGGATTCATTTTCGGGGTAGCGGGTACGGGTTGGGATTCTCTATTTTTCACGGGTTCGGGTTCGGGTTCTAGTAATATCCGCCCTATTTACCCGTATACGTACCCGTTTACCAAAATCCGTACCTACTTTTATGGATATTTTATATAAGTTTTAGTCTTGTGCGAGATAGTAGACAAAGATTGTTAAACGAACGAAATGCTCATAATAGTTACATTTTGTATGCATTAAAATGTTTTCGATCTTTGTAATTTTAAAATAAAAACAATGATTTATTTGATTCATTAAATAACATGATATGATATTGAATTAGTATTCTTTAACTTCTAAAACTTAAATATTTTTTTAGGGTATTTTGATCGTTTTTCATTGATTTTTCTTAACTCTATAAGCACAATTATGTCCAGCGAAATTTATTTGTGGATACCCGATACCCGTGGGTAAAATCCGAAAACCCGATGGGTAATACTAATCGGGTATCCATCGGGTATTGGGGCGGATGCGGGTTTGGATAATATAAACGGGTGCGGGTACGAGTTCTCTAAAACCTGACCCGTTGCCATCCCCACATCATTCAGTTTGGTATTATCAAACCAAACTGAACTAAAAGCTTTTCTTCAGGACTTGTTCTTCAGCAACTAAACCGCCTGGTCACTGAAGCAAAGACTCCTTTGTCTTCTAAGTTCTTTGGAAGAGGAAAGTTGAACATACTTCAGCAAGTCTTTCTTCAGTAGGAATCTTGTTCCTCTGGTCATGCTTCAACAGATTCACCTTGCTGCTGAACATGAAATACTTAAGGGATTTTATATTCAAATCCTAGAGTTGCTTCAATGTCAGTAAATACTGACCCAACAATCTCCCCCTATTTGGATATACAAATAGCCTAAGTTAAAGTCAGTAGTAAGTGAGCATAACAACTTTTTCTTACTTGCACTGAACAATAAAATTACTTATAAACATCTGATAATCATTCATTCATCAAAGTTACAAAATAAAAAATAAAATTACAAATTATTATACTATTTCTTTTCAGGCCTAAGTTCTTCAATGATTGGATTTTGCATCGGTGGATTCATGTTCCTTATATCCAAAAATCCTAGCAAGCACATGCTGA
The DNA here is from genome assembly GCA_025667525.1 of Glebionis coronaria. Taxonomy (NCBI): domain Eukaryota; kingdom Viridiplantae; phylum Streptophyta; class Magnoliopsida; order Asterales; family Asteraceae; genus Glebionis; species Glebionis coronaria. The sequence continues at coordinate 18,005,395 of CM046878.1, read as the reverse complement.
AGGTCTTTGAAGCTTCAGTCAATCCTGGACCCCAATGGTGAATGTAAAAGGTTCTTTGAACATTCCATAGAAGTTCGTTGTTCACGTCGTTCAGGTCACTAATGCCAACAAAGTCTTGTCTTTATGGATAATTGAACAAGATCATCCCCAGTTATGGTTCTTCAAGTACATGCCCAAGACGATGATTCTGAAACTAGCCAAACCCTTTGTATTTAATTATAGTGACAAAACTGTCACCAACAACAGGTCTGACTTGATTTGCTAGTTTGTTCAGCTCTAGAATAAGATCTTGTTCCTCTAGCGAAATATCAACATTAATGATGAGGAACTCACCCATCTTGTCATGGTTTCTTTTGGAATGAGAAATTCTAGTAAGCACCTTATCCCATCTTTTGGTCTTTTTCTTGGCCAGTTTTTGCTCCATTTCCAGCCACTCAGTAAGAGAAAGTTCCTTCGCTTGGAAGTTATTCAGAATTTCATCAGTATCATCAGCTATGTAGAACTTGAGATCAATACTGCCTCTGGTTGAAAGCATATTAATATTAGTGATTGCTGAAGAACTTCTTCTGTTCTATTTGGTCATACAGAAATTCTCATATAACATTTTCTTCTTGAAAATGTTTTCAACAAATGGTTCTCATATCTCATGATACAAGGCTTGCTTTAGATTTCTGATTTTGTCTGTTTCATTTATTTTGAGCACCTTGTTGATTTCTTCTTGGATGACCACACCAGAATTGATCAGTCTTTGGTGGAGAGTGCGATCACCTTTATCTTTGGGTTGGATGATGGGAGAACCTTCGTCAATCAAATCATCACTGGTGGTTAGACCATCAATATGACTGTCTTTTACTGAAGACTCTCCTTTAGACTTAGCAGGGCTAGTTTCAGCAAAAGGTGATATTGGTATCTTTTGAGCCTTCTGCCTTGCATGCTTTTAAAATAATCCTTGAATGGTGGTGTTTTTCTTCCCCTCAGCATAAGAATGCGTAGCAACTTCTGCTGACACGCCATAAGGGAGAGAGGCAACAAGGATGTTTAGTGTAGAGGACATTGTGGCCAACAAGGCTGGCACACCATCAAGTGAATTTATCTTTTGCTGAAGTTCATCAGAGACTGTCAGCTTCTATTATTCCAGCATGGCCACCCTATCTTTGATTTTGGAGACATAATCACAAGTTCATTCACTTGGTCAAGTACTTGAACAAATTCTGAAGGAAACTCCATAGAGGCACTATTAATGGAGTCCGTGAGTGAGGACATCTCTTGCTTCAGATTAGTGGTAGTTACCACATATTTTACCATTGGCTTTAGAGCAGCAAGCAAGACATCCGTAATTTCTTCAACAGTTGGAGGAGTTGGTCTAGCCTTTAGTGTAGCAATTTCAGCTTCAGCAGCAACTTTATCTTCTTGTAATTTGGCTACCTGTTTCTGAAGAATCAACAATTGATTGGTTAAATCCTTTACCTGTTGAGATATGGGAGATGGTGGCTTTGGCATTTGATCATCAGTATTGTCTTCACGGTCACTTTCATCAAGATTAACTAGTGCCCTTTCATATAACCCAAACTCCTTGGCCAGATCCATGAAAGACATATTAAACACAAATGGAGGAAAGTATCCCACCTTGGCTCTAGTGGTAGAAGGCACTTCCTCAGATGTCTTGGTGGCTTCAGTATCAGCTACTTCTTTGTGAGGATCAGTTTCAAATTCTTCACCACCATGCTTGGTTTGACCCGATGGATCCTGAGAAAAAGTCCCTGATGAGTTAAGATTAATGAGCATGTTGTTGGTTCCTTCAGTAGGACCCTGTTTTTAGGTACTACATCATTAGGAACAGATTATCCAAGGTTAGCGTCAGTTGTTATATTTGCTGACGCTTCATGCCCTGATGTTGACTCAGAGTGACAAATGAAAGAGTCTGGTAATGAATTTAAATTTAAAGTGCTTACCGATGCTAACTCCATTCTAATGAGCTGAGGGTGAGCTCTTTCTTCTCCTTATGTTGATCACAGGTTAGGGTTGCAGAATATGAAACCGAAGAAAATTTGAAGAGAAAAACAAAGCAACAAGCAACGAGGTTTGCCTTTTGGGATCGAAACCCTAGTTGCGAAACGTAAGTATTGATAATCGGTAATAATACACGTCGTCTCAAGGATAGAACCTTAGATTCGACGAGGGTAAGAAAAAAAACGATTATAGGGTTTTGGTTAGCATCAGTGATTTAGGCTCGATACCAAGTAGGATTTTATGAATCATGTGTTCTCTCATTAAACAACCAAATATAAATATGTTACAAAGGAAGATTCTAGACAATGGGCTAAAACCCATGACAAAACTACCTACTAACATATAAGAGGGAGATGACTTCTACTTTGAGGGAAGGGATAGATGAAGTCATAAGGAAGTTTCTCTTTTCTATAACTTTGTACACTCTTTATGAAGTGTTTAGTATTAGTTTTCTTGTTTCTTGCCAAGTATGCCTGATTTGCAAGGCACTAGAATGGGATCTATGCTTTTGATACCTGCATCATAAGGTTTTATCTTTTCATATTAAGTCCTTTACATCAAGATAGTCATGTACCTTGATCCTATTCTTTCAAGTTGGTTTTGTGAAAGGTTAGGTTATGGGGATTGACCTTGTAAGGGATCCTTATTTTCCTCTTTGTCATGGTCTCTATTTAAATAATAAGGTCATAAGAATTGTTTCCTTAATGGGAAGGGTAAATAGTCTTGGAGTGACACTACAAGATGGAAGGAATAGAGAGAAGTGCAAGAAGATGTTTCTTAGTCTTTCTATTGCACGTAAAGGTGTGTGTTCCCAGACAGATGATGCCTAGTCTGTTATGCTTGGTTCTTCCATTGTGACGTATGAGCCTATGATATGGTGAATGGTGAACATTGGATAAGAAGGACGTTTTGCTTAATCCTTATTTGTTTAAGATATTAGGATGTTTATGATAAATGTAACTCTTTGTCAAGAATCTTTTTGTATTTGTACTTCTGGTATATAACTGATACTCCCTCCGTCCCAAAATTATTATCACCAGACAAAAATTACATATTTTAAGAAAAGTACATTTATTACAACTTTCTCTCTATTACTTTTTAGCATACTGACAAGTTTACCCTTAGCTAATTAATTAGTTCTTCTATAAAGTTTGTAATAATAATTTTAATCAAGGATAATATAGTAAATTTATCAAACTTTTCTATCTATTTTTAATATTGAGCAATAATTTTAGAACAACCCAAAATAGAAAGATGGACAATAATTTTAGGACGGAGGGAGTACTAAATATGTGAAATATGTGGTTAGTTCTTTCAATAAAGAGTCTTGGGCATGCCTAATATTGTTAATTTGTTTTCATCTTTGTAAGATTGTGAAATTGTAATCTCAAAGACATGTTTAATGTCATATTTTTAAGTCGTAATTTATCATTGTTTATAATAAAAACTTAATAAAGCTTTGTAATTGATTAACCATAAGTTCTTAATTCTTCCAAGTGATTTTATAAATGCAAAAATAATAATAAATGTGAAATGATGTTACTTTGGTCGAGAACTGTGTCCAAGGAGAAAAACCCCAATAAAATCTTGAATAATACATGGCACGTCTGGGGGATCAATGCGTCCCATCGGGCTGCCCCGTTTAGATCCTTAGTGGGAACCTGGACGGGTTTGAAGATGCTTTTGGTAATTGAGTTTGGGGACTGGGTTGATCATATTTTCCAGAACCTTGCCATGTTGCCATCCTTATTTTTAAGGTCCAAAAACTAGATCGGGCCAACCGAATTTAGACCGGATCAAAAACCGATCAATCTCCAACCACTAGACTAGGATCGTACCAAATGCTCGATCAATGTCTAGGTCGGTAATGTTTGTTTCTCCCTTAGTTCAATCGAACAATGCATAATATCGAGTTGTGAGTGATACCCAATAAGACCTAACTTGACTCAGGACCAAAAATAATTAAAATAATTTATCGAAAACTGAACTATAGTAAAACTTGGATCAAATTGCTAACACCCTTATGAAGACACTTGTCAATGATTTTTTTATCCTTGCTCTTTGTAAGGCCAGTGGTCAAACCCAATGTTCTAAAAACCGTATTTTTAGTTGACCCCGAATTTTTCGTTTAGCCGATGTTCGATAACCTGATCGGTTTATGATTCAACTAGTTCAACCAATCGAGTCAACCTGAGTCTAGATCCCTCTAGTATAAAGAGTTAATTTATTATTAACACATGTGAAAAAAAGAAACATACTAAAAACAATATTAGGAAAGAGATAACAAAACACTATTTAACCCCAAACATAGACAGTAAAAAAAACACAAAACCTTAAATTCACAAACATCGAAAACTAGGGTTTTAAGGTTTTCACAACAACAACAACAACAATGGCGGACGAACCACAACAGTACACCACCACCAACAAACGAAAACACGACGACCCACCACCACCACGGCAGCGCGTGTCGGGGTTTTCCGACGCGCCGTCGTACAACAACGTCCCACCGCCCCCAATGGATGAGATCCAGATTGCTAAACAAAAAGCTCAAGAGATCGCTGCTCGGTTGCTGTTGAATAGTAGTGTTGAACCTAAAAGAACTAAGTTTGATGATGATGGTGGTTTTAATGATAGTCGTAATGATTATAAAAACAATGGTACTATTTGTTTTTTTATTTATAAAAGTGTTTCGTAACGTAGCTGTATGTGTAGTTATAAGGTGTCGAATAGATGTTTGTTTTTATAGCGTTTGGTAATGTTTGACTTAGAGCGCGTAAAAAAGTGTGTGGAGTTGCTAGTATGTTAGCACATTAGGCATAAATAAGTGTCCGTGTGTTAGTTAGTTAGTTAAAACATCTCACTATGTTTGGTAAAACTCGTTAGTGTTAGTTTATTTTATTAAAGTGTTCGGTAATGTAGCGTTAGTTGTTTTATTAAAGTGTTTGGTACCGTAGCTGTATCCGTAATTATAAAGACACTAATACTAAACCCTTGTTTTAGTATTGACGTTCCTATTTGAAACAATACGGAAAAAATCGTTTATCAAACACTTTAGTAAAACATAGTGACTTGTTTTATCTAACACACATGGACACTTGTTTATGTTTTAGAAGTTAAGGGGTGTCGGCTTATGGTTTATTTGCTTTTCGGCTAATGTTGAATAAGCTAAACTTTTTTGTGGCTTATTTTTAAACTTTGTAGAAGCTCATTATGTTATAATGAGCTTATATAAGGCAAAAAAGTTTCAAAATAAGCCACAAAAAGTGAGCTTATCCAACATAAGCCGAAAACCAAATAAAACATAAGCCGGATATATAAGCCGAAACAAACACCCCCCTTAACTTTTAAAAAATAAACAAGTGTCCGATGTGTGTGTTAGTTAAAACATCTCACTATGTTTGGCGAAACTAGTTAGCATTAGTTGTTTGTTTATTAAAATGTTTGAATTGTAACGCGTAAATAAGTGTGTACCATTAGGCATAAATAAGTGTCCGTGTCTTGGTTAGTTAAAACATCCCACTATGTTTGGTGAAAATAGTTAGCATTAGTTGTTTGTTTATTAAAGTGTTTGAATTGTAGCGCGTAAATAAGTGTGTAGGTAATCACATTAGGCATAAATAAGTGTCCGTGTCTTAGTTAGCCGAAAACCAAATAAGCCATAAGCCGGCTATATAAGGCAAAACAAACACCCCCTTGGTCTTAACTTCTAAAACATAAATAAGTGTCCATGTGTGTGTTAGTTAAAACATCTCACTATGTTTGGTGAAACTAGTTAGCATTAGTTGTTTGTTTTATTAAAGTGTTTGGTAACGTAGTTGTATCTGTAATTATAAAGACGCTAACACTAATCGGTTGGTGTTAAACGATTTAGTGTAATTAGTGTTACAAATAGGAGCGTAAACGCTCCTATTTGGAACAATACTAAAACAAGTGTTTAGATGTAGCGTTGGCGTTCTTATAATTACAGATACAACTATGTTACTAAACGCTTTAATAAAACAACAACTACCGCTATCTAGTTTCGCCAAACATAGTGAGTTGTTTTAACTAACACATGGACACTTTGTTTATGTTTTAGAAGTTAGTGGGGGTTTTTGTTTAGCCTTACATAGCTGGCTTATGGTTTATTTGGTTTTCGGCTTATGTTTTAATAAGCTAAACTTTTTGTGGCTTATTTTTAAACTTTGTAGAAGTTCATTGTGTCATAATGAGCTTAGAAAAGTTTCGAAATAAGTTACAAAAAGTTTAGCTTATTCTACATAAGACCAAAACCAAATAAGCCATAAGCCGAAACAAACACCCCTTAACTTCTAAAACATAAACAAGTGTCCATGTGTGTGTTAGTTAAAACATCTCAGTATGTTGGGCAAAACTAGTCAGCGGCAGTTGATTGTTTTAAAGCGTTTGGTAATATAGCTGTATCTTTAATTATAATGACGCTAAATTGTTAATGATAAAACGATTTTTCTAGTATTGAATCAAATAGGAGCGTAAACACTCCTATTTGAAACAATACTAAAACAATTGTTTAGCTTTAGCGGTAGCGTTTTTATAATTATGGATACAACTGTGTTACTAAACGCCTTAATAAAATAAACTACCACTAACGAGTTTTAGCAAACATAGTGACTTGTTTTAATAAAACATCTCACTATATTTGACAAAACTTCGTAGTTTGTTTTTATTAAAGTGTTAAGTTATTTTTGTTGGCTTATAGACTTGTTTGAATTTGGAAAAGCTCATAAGCTCACTTTTTCAGCTTATTAACTTGATTTTATGTCTTGTATAAGACTAAGTTCATAAGCTCAACTTAATAAGTCTAGGGGGTGTCTGCCCAAGTTTATTCTTAGGCAAATCAGCTTATATGGTTTCGGCTTATACTTAATATGCTCGTCTTTTCAGCTAATTTTGTAACTCATTAGGCTTATATAAGTTTATTGCTGTCATAATAAGCGTATATAAGCCATAAGTTTCAATTTAAGCCAGAAAAAATGGCTTATAAACAATAAGCCGAAACCACATTAGATCGTACGCCCAAAAACAAGCATTTACAAACACCCGCTTATAAGGCAGAAAATATGGACTTACATGCTTTTCCAAATTCAATAAGCCCAGGAAATAACCCAACCCAAGCACCCCCTTTCTATACATGGATAATGGTATTAGCTGGCTTTTGTTAATATTTGCTCTTGTATGCATATACTCGTCATCTTGCATAATTGTTCGTAAGACTTAAGACCATACTCATAGTTTGAGTAGATAAGATGTGTTGTTACTAATGGACATGGGGTGTTTGGATTAGCCTATTTACGCGGTTTTTGGGCGTATTTGATCCAGAAAAGTCAATAAGCTCACTTTTTAGAGTGGCCTTGTGAGCTTAGCTTGTTATGTTGCTTAGGTACATTTTAGACCGTAGTATAGTAATGTCTTTATATGTTAAATGGAAGAGTTTTTTATGTCAATTCTCGAGTGTTTACGAACTACATAATTGTTCTGTTATTTCAGCTCTTCAAAACTTCTAAGTGCTTAGGTCAGATTGTATCTCCAGGATCTTATTTAATATATGCAAAATGTTGACTTCTTTTCAGCTGTCTTTTTTTTTTATGTAATGCCGAAATGATGTGTTTTTTAGATGTTTTAGTATATTGTGTATATGAATGCAGACATACGACATACTGCTCCTCCTTCAATACCTTCATCTTATGGTTATGGAAACCCAAGCAAAAAGATCGAGATTCCAAATGGCAGGGTTGGTGTAATTATTGGTAAAGCCGGGGAAACTATCAGGTATCTTCAGTCTGAATCGGGTGCAAAGATTCAAGTTACCAGGGACATGGATTCAGACCCTTCTTCACTTACTAGAGGAGTTGAGCTGTCGGGTTCTGCTGAATCTATAGCAAAAGCCGAGCAGTTGATTAAGGACGTTCTCGCTGAGGTATATATATAGCTTTTGACCATATTTTGTCTTTTGTATTTCGTAATCTGTTCTAAGGCTAGTTTTATGCATCCGTTGCTAGTAGAGTTTTATTGATACCCATACTTATGTGCTATGTGAAACAGGCTGAATCAGGAGGTTCAGGCGCGGTTGGTCGTAGAGTGGGTGGTCCAGTGGGTGGTCCGGCAGGTGGGACACAGTTTTCGATGCAAATTCCAACCAGGAAAGTTGGTCTTGTTATTGGTAAAGGGGGTGAGACGATAAAAAACATGCAAGCGAGTACAGGAGCTCGTATTCAGGTCTTTCTCAACTTCTGTTAACGTGGTCTAACATAGCTTTTTCTCTCTCGATTTGGGACACAATGTTTATGGATTATAATCTTTTGAACATGTTGTCATTGTATTAGGTGATACCACTACACCCGCCCCCTGGTGATACTTCGACAGAAAGGACCGTACAGATAGATGGAACAAATGAGCAAATCGAGGCTGCTAAGCAAATGGTGAATGAAGTGATCAGTGAGGTATGTATATCTGCGTCATGTTTGATTTTGGCTGAGAAACAATCGGGTGGATTTTGTACTTATGTTTCAGCTATAAGCTACATGATATTGATTTAGTTAAACTTGTATTGTCTTTCGTTTGTGAGACGTACTGTTTGTCTTTGCATTAATTTGAGATGATTCTCGTGCAGAATCGTCAGAGAAATACAATGGGCAGTGGATACTCTCAGCAAGGTTATCAAGCTCAACCGGCCGCAAGTTGGGCCCCTCCAGGTCAACAAATGCAACAGTCGGGTTATGGCTACCCTCAAGCTGGTGCATACCCTCCTCAGTATACCCAACAGTCTTATGCTGGTTATCCACAACAAAATCCTGGTGGATATGCCACAAGCTGGGACCAGTCATCGGCTCAGCAAACAAGCCAGGGATATGATTACTATGGTCAGCAACAGAGTCAAGCACCTGCTGTATCAGGTCCTGCAGATGCATCGTCAGCTTATAATTATAATCAACAAACTCAAGGTTATGGAACTCAAGGGTATGGTCAGGATGGTTATGCCGGGTATGCATCTGCTCCTCAATCAGGATATGATCAACAAAGTTACGGTAATCCTACTTCCGGATATAATGTTGCTAGCCAAACCACTGATGGTCAAACAGGTCAGACTGCTGCACAAGGGGGTCAGGCTGATAATTCTAATCAAGCCCCTCCAACATCTGCACCTCAATCTGGTTATGCTCAGCAGCCTGGTTTAAACCCGAGTTATCCACCTCAGTCGGGCTATGGGGTCCCACCAACTTCCCAGCCCGGGTATGGAACTCAACCTTCTGGATATGGCAGCTATGGACCTCCACCAACCCAAATGCCTCCTGGCACAGCTGCTGCACAAACTCAACCTTCTGGATATGGCAGCTATGGACCTCCACCAACCCAAACGCCTCCTGGCACCGCAGCTGCACAAACTGGCTATGCTCAACCAGCATATGGTGCACCGTCTGCTTATGGTGCTGCTGGATATGCCCAGCCACCATATGGTGCACAGCAACCACCAGCGTATGCAGGCTCTTATGGCGGTGGTTACCAACCTCCTGCATATTCTTCTGATGCAACTACAGCTGCTCCACCATCCCAATCTCAGGCTGCTCAACCTATTCCCAAAGCCTCGCCTAAGCAGAACCGAGAACTCGCCTAAGAAAGGTAGTGATTTTTAACGTAGTTGTGTCCTAGAGTTGGCACCGATATCTCTTGTTATATATTGGTTGATGATTTAGTTAATGGGTGGCTCATTACACCTAAACTTTTTTGACATGTTTCGCATTTCCAAATCATTAGAAGATTATTTTTCGCTCCTTGATCATGATGATTACTAGCATTGCTATTCTGTACTTAAATGATGAATCTTTGTTGCAAATTAACGGAACCACGAAAATTACTAGCCTTGATTTACAAGATGCTCTCTTAATGTATGCTGATTGATGGTACGATTGTTGATAGTTTTTAATAGTAGGCATATAAAGGTTAAGACGTTTGAAGTGGCGATTTTCACATCATCACATGTCTCTTGTGGTCGTGCTCACAAGTTTCTTCTTTTCGTTTAAACATGGGAACCAGAACTTGTGTCGTCTCTTTTCATGAATGTGTGTAAAAAAACATGTTTCGTCAAGTGTATCACTACTGTTTGTAAGCTCAGGTTGTTAGACACGATTATATCGTATTCTAAATGAGAAAGATCATGTTATCACAGTCACAGCCGACCGAGCAGAAACATCGCACTATGCACAAAGGCAACGCTGGAACCCGACAAACTCTGGATTCACAATTAAGAGAGTGGTCGTCTGGTCGATACGTAGAATAGGAGAAAAGCCGTGGCTTTCTTTCACATTAGTCCCTACGAAACATGGAAAATCAACCACAAAACTGCTTGAAGCATATGTTGAAGACGAAACGTAAAAACCTTTAGTTTCAAGAGAAACTTATGATACAAACAACTAAGCAAAGTACAAATTACAAATCTTGATTTACTTTATTTATTTTCGCGTTTGATGCTAATGTTACCTTCCCCGCTGGCCGAAATACCACCAAGCTTCCGCCACCTATCAAATGCAGTCATTCGTTTTCGTGCAAAGATGACATCGCAACAAGACCCAACTTCTGCAAATTCAGCTTAACAACAGTATCCGTAAACATCTTTGTATCCTCAACTGTGTTCCCGACGGGTATATCAACAATATAAGACTCCAAAACGATAGTATAAACCTTTTCATCTTTCTTAAACTCATTAACCGACGTGACAGAAAGATAGTTATTCAGTCTATGTTCACCACCCACAACTCTAAAGCTCAAAATATGCTTCTCGTCATCGAGTAACTCGAGCCTCTCAGTACTAGTAGATGCTGGGAGGCCTGAGATAACTGTCACCTCACGCATACTACCGACACCGCCATCACCAAACATGTTGCAGCCTTTGATAAAATGCTTGTATCTTTGCGGGTTGTCAAAACTGCGTACTATTGGCCATACAATGTGCGTTGGTGCATCAATTCGTTGAGTTACGAGGGATGTGCATGTGTTTGGGACTTTGTCGAACATGTGATACTTGTTGATCAGGAGTTGAAGGGTGGAGTATTCGTCTTGGGTGAGACCTTGTGGGATTGAACTGCGTTCCATTTCAAGATGCAATGTGATCAATCTGAGACTTATGTTTCGTCCGGTTTTTAATAAAGAAAAAGAGGGTTGAACTTTAATGAAGATCACAAGGAAATGGTCGTGTGGGTATAAAAGGGTCTGAAATGAAGTTCTTGTGACTTATGAAAGGGACACAAGAGAAGATGTGAAAACCGACTGCGACGGAACTTTGACATTTTAAATGCAAAGTTGCAATCCCTATACTAGAGTCATAAATATGCAACAACCCTGCTATAAAGAAACTCATCAAATCTAAATCGAGTTAAGGTACATAGTTGTTCGGTATTGGATTGAGACTCCAGTCACGGCATCTTGTTCAGCTAAAGTATCCAACACTAAAAGAGAAACTATTGGGTATTTATCGGCCAGCTTAGCATAATCCAGTTTAGTCTGATCCTAAAAAAGCTGCGTTTTTAACTCGATACCAATACCCTCTAAACTACCATCTCTATTGCTTACGAGTACGACTTAGACAAATGTTTCTAGTAGCAGAATGGAAATTTATGATTAATAGGATCATCGTCAAACCGTAAAGGTCTAAGCTGTGTGAACCTATCAAAGATAGTTTACTGCTAAAATAATCACCTGGAAACAGGAAACATATTAAAACAACGAATGCTACATACACACATTTAAGAGCCGCAAATGATGCAACAATGAAATATCTATTGTAATGCTGTGCTGTTTTATATACGATGAATTACATCTAAACAACTACAATATTTACATGTTACGACAGATGACAGTGTACATTATATTTGCCAAGTAAGTAGTACCTTAGTAGTACTTGAACAAAAGTCGCCCTCAAAAGCTACTTCTTCGGTCCCATAAATATACTCATGTTTTAAGATGTTTTGGAAGTTCATTCAAGTAGACGGGGCAAGAAGCAGAATATCATTGGGGTGAAGGGAGCATCAAAACTGTATTTTTCGGGTTAGCGTACTTGCCAAGTTGCCATCGAGAGCACCATCACGTAATGTGAGTTATGCATGCATAGCGAATTTTCCAACTGTGAGCAAATAGGGGTATTATGTTGCATCTTCGACTGATGTGTGAAAAACAAAACTTGGAAATGCTGCGGTGATGTCCCTGAATTTTTATCAAAATTTTAAACACAAGATCAGTTTTTCGTGAAAAATATAATTCCCGACTCAACTACTTGGCATGTCTAGCCAGTTTTTCTTAATTTAACCTATTTTAGATCGGATTTCCTCCCACCTTTACTATTCATAAAGAAAGAAATATGAGACTTTAAACGAAGCAGAGTGACATACACAAGGTAAGGAAGAGTCATGTTCTTCAAAAGGCTTGGGTATCGTAGTGCAAACTCTTTCCATTCCGCTTTACAGATTTTACCATCTCCATCAGCGTCTGCATCAGCAAATGTCTGCAACAAGCATCATCGTCAATTGGTTACCATTGTAAAAACATGGAAAGAACATTACCAATTTCTAGAGCTCTTACTTTGTCAATTATAACCTCAAGAAGATCATCGGATAAGTTCATCTCGGATTCTGTTAATATTGCTATTAGCATCTGCTTGACCTATTTAAACCGAGGTGCAAAATGAGTCAATACATGATATCTTAATAATGTAGAAATGGGGGTGGGGGTCTGTAATATCGGTTATGAGTAATTATTTGTGTACGGGTTGAAACACGTCGGTCATATTACCCAAAAGCACTTTTTGAGTTTTTTCCATAGGTATGTATCTTTAATAAACATATTTATTTAATAGGTTGCATGCCTTAAATTTACACTCTTTCAACCCGTTTGAACCAAAACTTTTTACATTTTTTAAATAAACAATTTTCAAAAATGCAACCCAAATCGACCCATTTATAGGTAAATGGGTCAAAATTACCACAAGTACTCACATCTGTTATCTTAACTATAACACGTGTTTCAACAAAACATGGAAGAAAAGAGCTTTTCATATGAAAGTTAACTAAAACCGCTACTAATATTACAGCATACTCACTTCTTCTCGCTCTATATACCCCGTTTGTCTCAGATCATAGAGCCTAAAAGCAACTGCAGGTTCATCAATAAAATCATCAGATATTACGTTCTATCAACGAGATAAAATATAAATGTGAATGAAAAGACAGCTTTAACATATTACAGTTTATTTTATCTTCTATAGCCGCATACGGATGGAAGATACTGAGAGCATGGACAAATTCCTCGAATTCAATTACACCATTTCTCTTCTCGTCAAAAAGATCAAAAACCTGTAACCAAAGAGTAATTCAGGACATCATAATTAATGGTAAAATATATAAACTGAAACATGACAGATTAGATTCAAGTTCCAAGGGAGCATTTACCCGATCCAAAAATAAATTCTCGCCCTGAGGAGTATTGAATAGTGCTAATCGGAGCTCTTCCTACACAAAAGGATACATCAGCTTATTAGCATTCCCTTTTATAGAATGACGTAAATGCCCCTATATAATAAGCAGTTAGAAGTATACCTTGTGTATCAACCCATCGTCAATAATGGAGGAACTCAAGCTCTTAAACAGCTCGAAAAGAGCCTCCACTTCATTCACGGTAACTGCAAAAGGACATATAAAAACAGGTAACAACACTCCTATTGATTCCGTAAACATACAATTCTGATAGTATACTAATTCCCTTCGTTCAATGTAAAAGTACGCTATAAGCCAAAAACATCGAAATACGAACACACTACCATTAGAAAGTAGTCTTTGAGATCTTAATTGTTCGTTTTTGCAAAACGTTTAATAGCCACTTTAAAAATTCACTAAGAAACTTCCGTGTTTGATCCAACTCTAAAAATTCACTAAGAACTCGAAGCATTCATATCAATTTCAAAGTTTGTTCATTCAGTTTACCTTATATGCTAGTTCAAATTTGATCTTAACGTCTTAGCTTGAAAATAAAGAACACTGGAAACTAACGTTGTTCAATCAGCTAATGTGATCGTCCTAGGGCTGTTTCCAAGTGTGTATTCAAAGATCTTATTTTCACTTAAACATCTTTTGCTTTCACGCTTTTATAAAAGGACACGTTTTTACCTATTCATCGTCCTACGACTAAACGCAACCTAACTTTCACATAACCTCCTATTTATCCTTCTTTCTTTAAGCGGGGTATCCCGATCTTTAAGCTGCCTACCCCTAAGATGTGTACCTAGTGAGGCTTGAACCTAAGACCTCTTGTAAACACATCAAACTACTTAGGGAGTGTTTGTTTCGGTTTATATAGCGGGCTTATGGCTTATATGGTTTCATAAAAAGCTAGATTCTAACAAGAGTATATTATCCATGTTCTAGAGTGAAACTAAAAAATTAATGTACAGATTTTTCTAGTAGACTAAATAGTGGAATTTAGCAAGCAAATTTATTACTATGAAACATAATTCGAAAAGTTTGAAAATAAGCCAGAAACCACATAAGTCCTAACTCCGCTTTATAAGCCGAAACAAACACCCCCTTAACCACTACTAGGCCATATAGTTGATACACTCAGATATACAAAATCACAAACTATTTACTAATAAAAGCACAAACTTACAATTTGATCCAGAAGCAAGACGAGAAAGCTGATAGTGACTAAAACGAAGCTTATTAGTAAGCCTATTTGACGAGTTGAAAAAGCCAAAACAGCCCGAACACGCAAACAAGAAGATTTCAGCAAGTGCAACAACAGGAATTAATGCAGCTGCACATAACTTGTCTCCTACACTTAATGATGAACCCCATCTCTGCACAAATCCCGTAAATTAGTCAGCCAAAATATCAGAAAACCGAACCCAAAAATATTAAACAGTCACACCTCTAGCCGAGAATAAAAATATAAGAAGTACTTAAGTTTCATAACTTAATATTATAAAAAAAAGGACCAAAAAACACGTTCTAGAAAATGTTACTATCCTTAATGCACAAATCTCATAAATGAGTCAGCCAAAATATCAGAAAAACCAAACACAAAAGTAAATTTCTATAAACAGTAACACCTTTATCCGAGAGTGAAACGAATGTTAACATTATACTTAGTAAAGAACAAGACTAAAAAACATGTTTGAGAAAATGTTACTATACTTAATGATGAACTCCATCTATGCACAACTCCCGTAAATTAGTCGGCAAAAACATCAGAAAAACAAAACCCACAAAATATTAAACAGTCACGCCTCTAGCCAAGAGCAAATCTAGTACTTAGGGGGTGTTTGTTTAAGCTTATGAAACATAAGCTGAAATGGGCTTATGTTTCATAAGCCTCAATTTTGTGGCTGATTTTGAGACTTATGGGCTTATATAAGTTTATTATGATATGATAAAGGTATATAAGCTCATAAGTCTCAAAATAAGCCACGAAATAATGACTTATGAAATATAAGCCAAAAATAAGCCATATTTCGGCTTATATTTCATAAGCTTCAGTTTTATGGCATATTTCGAGACTTATGGGCTTATATACCTTTATCATATTTTATTATAATAAACTTATATAAGCCCATAAGTCTCCAAATAAGCCACCAAATTGAGGCTTATGTTATATAAGCCAAAATAAGCTCACATTATATAAGCTAAAACAAACAGCCCCTTAATAAAATAAAATAAAAACATTAGCCTAGAGTAAAATGAGTACCTAAGTTTCATAAATCTGTGGCTTATTTAGAGACTTGGGGGCTTATACACCTTTATCATATCATATCATAATAAACTTATATATAAGCCTGTAAGTCTCAAAATAATAGCTTATGTTGGACTTATGTTTCATAAGCTTAAACAAACACCCCCTAAAGGACAAAATTGGAGCTTATGAAATATAAGCCGAAAATAAGCCATATTTCAACTTACATTTCACAAGCCTCAATTTTATGGCTTATTTCGAGACTCATGGGCTTACATAAGTTTATCATATCATATCACAATAAACTTATATATAAGCCCATAAGTCTCAAAATAAGCCACAAAATTGAAGTTTATAACATAAGCTCCCATTTTGTGGCTTATTTCGAGACTCATGGGATTTATATACTTTTATCATATCATAATAAACTTATATATAAGCCCATAAGTCTCAAAATAAGCCACAAAATTGAAGTTTATATAACATAAGCTCTAATTTTGTGGCTTATTTCGAGACTCATGGGATTTATATACTTTTATCATATCATAATAAACTTATATATAAGCCCATAAGTCTCAAAATAAGCCACAAAATTAGAGCTTATGAAATATAAGCCAATTTTAGCTTATGTTTCTTTGGAGACTTGTGGGCTTATATAAGTTTATTATATCATGATAAACTTGTATAAGCCCCTAAGTCTCAAAATAAGTCATAAAATTGGGGCTTATGTTATATAAGCCGAAAATAAGCCATATTTCGGCTTATATTTCATAAACCTTTATTCAATAAGCTTATTTAGAGACTTATGGGCTTATATAAGTTTACTATAACATAATAAACTTATATAAGCCCTGAAGTCTCGAAATAAGCCACAAAAGTGAGGCTTATGTTATATAAGCCGAAACGAGCTTACCTTATATATAAGCTAAAACAAACAACCCCTTATATTTCACAAGCCTCAATTTTATGGCTTGTTTCGAGACTCATGGGCTTATATACCTTTATCATATCATAATAAAAACTTATGAAACATAAGCCAATTTCAGATTATGTTTCATAAGATTAAATAAACACCCCCTAATGCACAAAACATGTTTTGAAAAATGTTACTTCAGTAA
Organism: Glebionis coronaria; assembly: GCA_025667525.1. NCBI lineage: Eukaryota > Viridiplantae > Streptophyta > Magnoliopsida > Asterales > Asteraceae > Glebionis > Glebionis coronaria. The sequence continues at coordinate 17,988,536 of CM046878.1, read as the reverse complement.
CTTAAAAAAAAAAAAAAACAAGAACAGAAAAACATGTTTGAGAAAATATGATAATGTTATTACCGATGAAGAATCATCATTGGAAGTGTATGATGATGAGTTCATCATGATTACTACTACTAAACTAAATTAGTAGTAATGCAACAACAAGGAAGAAGATTGTTGTTTTTCTTAAAGACATTAGATTTGTGTCTCTGTTTTTGTGTGTTGTGGATGAGCTGGTATTTGATGGCTGCTACTACTAGTATTAAATTATGGGGAAACAAATTTATTCATTTTGTGTCACATTTTTTTAACGTGCTTTTTTTTTACCTACCTAACCCCTTTTTTAGGGTCATGTTATTTATACCCTTAGGCCGTTTGGTTCAAAATATTAAAATTCTAAAATTCTAAATTCTAGTATATTAATTAGAATTTAAAATTTTAGAATTTAAAATGCCTACGCCTGTTTGGTCGGCAGAAATTAATAATTTTTTAAAATCTTAATTTTGGGTTGAACCAATTAACGAATATATATATATATATATATATATATATATATATATATATATATATATATATATATATATATATATATATATATATATATATATATATATATATATATATATATATATATATATATATATATATATATATATATATATATATATATATATATATATATATATATATATATATATATATATATATATATTTTCTATGTAAAAGAGTAAAAATTAAATTTTCTCGTTTTATAGAAATTTTATAAAAAATTATACTAATTTTATAAAAAATATATAAATTTTATAAAAAATTTATTTAAATTTTATAAAAATATATATAAATATTATAAAAAAAATCATTAAATTTGATAAAAAATTTAATAAAAATTTTTATAAAAAATTTATATAATTTTTATTAAAATATTTATAAAAATCTTATAAAAAATTTATATAAGTTTTATAAAAAGATTCATTAAAATTTTATAAAATATTTATATAAGTTTTATGAAAAATTTATTAAATTTTATAAAAAAATTATTTAATTTTGTAAGAAATTTCAATAAATATTATAAAATTATATATATATATATTTTATAAAAAATTCTATATAAATGTTTATTTAAATTTATATAAATTTTATAGAAAATAATTTTATATAAATTATTTTGAATTTTTATATTTTTTATATAAACATAAAAACCCAAATAATAACGACAAGAAAAAAAGTTTATGAAAAATAATTTTCAAATAAATTAAAATTCCTCACTTTTTGGAGGAATTCTAATATCCTTCATTTTAGGAATTCGAGGAATTTTCAATTCCTTCGTTGGTTATACCAAATGCAATATTTGAGGGATATTAAAATGTAAATATTTTGAATATCCCCCAATATCCTCGAATATCCCCGAACCAAACGGCACCTTAGAGTAAATGGTGTCACGAAGGAGATTCCCCTCTTCACTTGTGCCACCTCAGCGCCATATCATCTCAACTAACAAAAAAAAAAATTAAACACCCTCTCACTCACAACTAGTCTCTCTCCTCTTCACTTGGTCCCACCACTCACTCACAAAGGGGATTCCCCTCTTCACTTGTGTCACCTCAGCGTCATATCATCTCAACTAACAAAAAAACAACTAAACACCCTCTCACTCACAACTAGTCTCTCTCCTCTCCACTTGGTCCCACCACTCACTCACAAAAAACCAACTAAAAACATGTGAGGCCCGATTTTCTTCCTTCTTCCTCTCGTTGAAATCTGGCGAATACCTCACGACGAAGGGGGGTCGGTGTCACGGCGAGCACCGGCGAGGGTGCCACCTCGGACCGGCGAGGGCCCCTCGCTGTGACACCGTTTACTCTTAAAAGCATCCACTGATTCAAATTTGGGAGGAATACTAACCAAGTACCCATCGAGATATCAAGTAAACTTTCGCGGAAGATTAGTTCACTCGTTTTAATGCCGAGGAGAACTCCTTGTCGTAGAAACAAAAAAAAACTATGATAGGTTCAAACATAAGAGGTTTATGTTTTATATTAGTTATAGTAGAGCTTCATTTTATGTTGATGTGGCATGAAGAGGTCCTTATTCTTATACCTCTTCATAATTTATCTACCTAACCTCTTTTTTTTTATCTACCTTAGCTTGTTAGGTGTGTTTTTTTCTTATATGTTTCACAAGCTTATTTAGGGCTGACCATTGGTCCGGGACCGGTGATTAAACCGAAGATCGAAATGGTCCGAAACCCTGGACCGAAATGGTTCGTTTCGGTCCGGGTTGGTACGGTCCGGTCCGGTTCGGTCCTATCAGACATAATGGACGAGTTTCTGGTAAGACCGAACCGAATCGTACCAGACTGAGGGACCAAAATTGTTCGGTCCGGTTCGAGTTGGTCTGGTCCGGTTTGGTTTTAGGTATGCCGTGCTCAGCTCTAAGCTTATTTTTATAAGCTCATTATAATACTACCTTCGTCTCAAAATTATAGTTCATCTTTATTTTTTTGTTGTCTCAAATTAATTGTCCATCTCTAAAAGTAGATAGAAAGTTTAAATCAAGATGACTATATTATCTTTACTTGAAATTATAATCACAAACTGTAATGAAGTTTTAAATTATTAAAGGTAAAACTGTTTTTATGCAAAAAGTAAAAGAGAAAGCTGTAAAGGCGGTAATTTTTTTTTTAATTGTGTGTTTTTTGTCGATGAACAATAATTTTGAGACTGAGGGAGTAGTAAGTGATCTCAAGTATTGAAGAATGGATTGATTTGTTTTTGGAAGTTTAAGATCGTGTGATAAAAAAAACTTTTTTAAAACGGTTATAACGAGAGGAACGCCGATGTAACAACCCTTAGGCTGTTTAAGGATTTTTCGAGGCCCAAAAATACATTTTATTGTCATTTATTTGCATTTTTGTGTTATTTATTTTTTCTGGTGGACTTTGTCTTTGGGCCACAGTCCAACCTATTAGTGTTTTAGGTTTTTTTTCCCTATCATTATTTAAACATTCTGCGGTAACCATAACAAGACAATTCAATTTAATAAAAGTTAAATCATTGACCGTTGTTTACCAAGTTTATAACCCTAATAATCGGTATTCATTATAATCAACGATTGTTTAAAGATTTATTTTTGGTATTCATTGAAATCAACATATTCAATTATTTATCTTGTTTTTAGTTACCAAGTTTATATAAGCCAAAAAGATTTAAAATAAGCTAATAGGTTTATGAAACATATGTTCAAACTCAGATAAGAAATAAGTCGGTTTTATATAAACTCCATATCAAGGTAACTAGGTAAGTATCTATTTTGATTTCAAAAGTCAAACTAATTAAATTTTAACCTTAAATATTTTATGTATGTTATATAATCGTTTATATAAAAGATAAGAATGGATTAAATTTAAATGTATTTTTACGTGATATAATTTTTTGTAAAATATAACAAAAAATAAATATTTAAAGTCAAAGTTGATTCAATTTAACTTTAAAAAGTCAAACTGAACAATTATTTTAAACAAAATAAATATTATCTAAAGGTGTTTATTTTAACTTGTATTTTCGGCTTATAACTTATTTGACATTGGCTTATGGCCCATAAGTATATGTTTTGTGGTTTACTTTTTAAATTTTTTTGTTTATGTTAACTTGTTATATTATAAAAAATATGTACAAACTGAAAAAATTCAAAATAAATCAAAAGTTAAATATAATCTCAAAATCAAATTAGCAATAAACAGATTATATAAGTCAAAACAAACATTTTTTTAATCATTAATATATTTCGATAATTGTTTTAGAAGCAATACTAGGATGGCATGATTTTAAAAGCATTTTCAAACGATTATTTCACATGTTAAGTTAGCTGAAATATATTCTCTTATTTTTTTAATAGGTCAATCTTGTGACACATTATTGTTGTGTGATTCTTTTTTAGAATAACTTTCACTGTCTTAATACTTTTCTAAGTATGCAAAATTTTGGTTTAATTGACTAGTCTAGATGACTATTTTAAAATCCATCAGAAACCAAAAGAAGGAGATTATACAAAGAGTCACGAAAAAGGAATGGTAACTCTAAGATGAGCATTTTAATCTGAATCTCAAAATTAAATTAGAATCGTATCAAAATATTTTGTATCGATTTTTAGCATTCGAATTCCGTTTAATACGATATCAGAACTATAAAATAAGATGAAAAAAATCGAGACGCCTGATTCGGTACCGATTTTCTGATACCGATATCCAGATCGTGTTCAATACGATATCGGTACCGATAGTTTATGCTCGGGAAAAAATCGATACCACTAATTTGATATGAAATAGATACGAGACCGGTATCGTGCTTATCCCTAACAGATACTCCCTCCATCTCATAAGAATAGTTCATCGACAAAAAATACGCAGTTTAATAAAAAAAATTCAGTTTTTTCTCTCTTACTTTTTACATAATGACAATTTTATCCTTAACCATTTATTTACAACTTCTTTATTATTTGTAATAATAATACTTTCAAGTGGGGACAATATGATAAACTTAATCTACGTTTTTTTACTTACTTTTTAAAGTGAACTATTAATTTAGGACGTCTCAAAATAGTAAATTGGACTATTTTTATTAAGAATAGTTTACCGACAAAAAATACGCAGTTTAATAAAAAAAAAATCAGTTTTTTCTCTCTTACTATTACATAATAACAATTTTATCCTTAACCAATTAATTTATAACTTCTTTATTATTTGTAATAATAATACTTTCAAGTGAGGACAATATGATAAACTTAATCTACGTTTTTTTTTACTTATTTTTTAAAGTGAACTATTAATTTAGGACGTCTCAAAATAGTAAACTGGACTATTAACATAGGACTGAGTGAGTATACATTTTAATAGGGTTTTTCTATCTTGTGTCAGGCACATGATAAAAAATTAAAATTACACTGAGTCCTAAAAAAAATATAAAAATATTTATATTTTATAGATGAGGAAATTGCATGTTTGCTCCCTGTGGTTTGCCAAAATTGCATGTTTGCTCCCCAACTTCATTAAAATGCAGGCGGCCTCCCGGAGGACGAAGGTAATTAGCAACGATGCTCCCTGGAGTTAACTCCCGTTATATGGTTGTATTTTTGTGGGGGTAAATTTGTCCATTCCCTTATTAAATAAATCAAATCCGGTTTGGGTACATGGGCTTACCCATATCACTCGGGTATACCTTTATTTTTCAAACCGCTCGACCCCAACCTTTTCATATTCTATTATCTCCATTATCAGTCTTCCATTTTCATACGCCTCCCCAAAGTTTCTTAATCATGGATGATCCTGTTCCAGACTTTTTTATCAGACCCGAAGGTGAAGAATTTGACTTTGCGATATATGGTAAGAAGTTTGATACACATTGTTTAATTTCATGATTTGTTACCGTAAATGTGTTTAATTCGCCCTAATTACCAATTATGATAATCGTTATTTTCTATGTTAACAGATGTGTATGAACAATTGTTTAGCATCAAATGTCATTACTATGGAAGGTTTAGTGATGGTCCGAATATGGAATACATTGAAGGTGAGATTTGTTTTGTTGATTTGGTGAATAAGCATGACTTTAGTGATGCTATTATGAATACCGTTATGAATAGTTTAGGTTATGAGATGGACCAGCAGTTACTTTTCTACTATAAGATTCCACTTAAGACTTTAGAAATTGGTGTAAAGCCTTTGGTTAGTGATGCTGATTACCAAAACTTTTTAAGTTACGTTCATATGCACAAGGTTATGTATGTGTATGTTGATTTAGTTGAGAAAGAAGATGAAAGTGAGAGTGGGTCTGAAATGGAAAGTGAGCCTGAGAATGACCTTATGGATGATGAACATGTAGTTGAGGATATAGAAGTTAACATGAATGAGTTCCATTTTGAAGTAGGTGACAATGATCCTATGGTACCTAAGGTTACTTTGAATGAAGATACCTTAGAGGTTTTAGATTTTGATTCAATGAAAAGTGACATAGAGGATGTCCCAGAAAATGCAAGGAGACTAGGGCTTAGAAAGATAAAGAAATTGCACTCATCAGCCAAATTTTATGTAGGAAGAGAGTTTGCTAACAGAGATGTTGCTAAACAATTGATTAGAAGCTATGTTGTTGAGAGTAGGAGAAACTTGCATTTTAAGAGGAATGATCCAGTAAGAATTAGGGTAGTTTGTAATGGTGTTGTTCCTAGCAATAACCATAAAAATGAGAAAGTACAAGGGCCAAATGAGGACAGTGGAAAATTTTCAGAAAAGGACAAAATATGCTGTCCATGGGTGTTGTACTTATCAAAAGGAGAAAAGGGCAAGTGGGTCATAAAAACATACAAGGATGATCACCACTGTTTGCAATCTAGAAAGATAAAATACTGTACATCTACTTTTCTTTCAAAACACATCACAGATCTATTGATTATGAATCCAAACATCCCTGTTAAAGCTGTTCAAGAACAAATGCAGAAAAGGTTTCATGTTTCTATTTCAAGGGATAAAGCCTTTAGGGCTAAGGCAAAAGCAGAAGTGTATTTGAGAGGTGATGTTAAGGTTCAATATTCTTTATTGAGAGACTATGTAATGGAGTTAAAGAGGTGTAATCCAGATACAACTTGTAAGATTGATGTTTATGGTGAAGAAAATCATGAAAGTCCAACTAGGATGTTTAGGAGAATCTATGTTTGTTTAGGTGCTCTGAAAAGGGGATTTAAGGAAAGTGGAAGGGAATTACTAGGTTTAGATGGTGCCTTCATGAGAGGACATTATCCAGGTCAAATGTTGACTGCTGTGGGGGTGGATGCAAATAATGGCATCTATCCTGTTGCTTATGGAATTGTTGAATCAGAAAACCAACATTCATGGACATGGTTCTTAAAGTGTCTAGCTGATGACTTGGATCTCTACACCAACTCTAATTTCACCTTCATCACAGATAGACAAAAGGTAATGGAAATTCTTGTAAATGTTTAGTTTATTTGTGAGTTTTTTTTATTTTTAACCAATCTGATGATTCTTGTAGGGATTGTTACCTGCACTTGAGAAGTTGTTTCCTAGTGCAGATACACAGATTTTACTATGTTGAAAGTTCGATTCTCGGAATCCTCTCGAATTGATCTCAGTCTTAAGTGGAATGATTGTTCTTGGTTACTAAATAAAAGGGTTTGGTTTTCTAATCTACTTAATGTTAAAATGGAAATTTAAATCAAAGACAATTACTTTAATGACAATTAATAAAAACGTGAATTAAAATTCGAATTAAGATTAAAATTAGAACTAAAATTAAAGTTGAAATATTAAATATAGATTGTGAGATAAACGTAAAGAAACAGTAAAACAGAAAAACAGTAACACTACAAGAAAATTGATTCGAAACTTTTACCCTTGATTCGGAACTTTACTCATGCGGAACTTAATGATTCATTCGGAAGATTTTGGTTCATCCGGAACTTTGCTCATTCGGAAGTTCTTGGTTGGTTCGGAAGTTACTGTTCATTCGGAAGATGAAGGTTCATTCGGAAGTTGAGCTTCATTCGGAACTTTGTGCTTCGTTCGGAAGTTGAGCTTCATTCGGAACTTTGTGCTTCGTTCGGAACTTTTGGAAAATCGGTTCGGAAGTCTAAAATTGGTTCGGAAGTAATTGGTTCGGAAGTTTTAAGAAAACTGGTTCGGAAGTTTTGGAGGTTCCGATTCGGAACTTTTTAGAAAAATTGGTTCGGAACTTTTTAAAGTTCCGATTCGGAAGAAATCGGGTCGGAAGTTTTTGAGAAAATTGGTTCGGAACTTTTTAAAGATAAACTCATTCGGAACTTTTAATTGACTCGGAACTTTTGAAAACAAAACTCATTCGGAAGTTACTGTTCACTCGTTCGGAACTTCTGGGAAACCCAGATACAGAAACAATACCGAAGAACAAGGAGAATCAGTTTTAATCCAAAAATCACCAAATTTTTCAACAAATCTTAAATAAAACTAAACACAAAGCATCTATTAACCATAAGCTACAAATCCCATCAACAAAAACACAAATCCCAACAACTTTTGAAGATCAAATCAAGAAAAATAAAAACTTAAGAACTTGAAGATAAAGATGAAGATGATCAAGATTAAATAGAAAGATTAGACAAAGAACTTGTATTAAATGATTAATGTTTTAACAAGATTAAACAAAGATGAAAACAACAAGATTGGAAAAACAAAGATTAAAATCACCAATCACCCTAATGGTGATTGTGATGAAACGAACTAAAGAGAAAAAGGTGGGGAAGAAGAAAAATTAAAGCTAGCTCCTGGATGTGTGTGAGGGGACCCTTTATATAGGCTTGTCCTTTGGTTGGTGAGTGGGCTTTCTCTCGTTCTTCTTGTCTTTTCGTCTTTTCAGAAAAGTTTCCGTTTTCGATTCTGATTCGGGATTTGTTGTCGATTAAATTCAACTCGTCTTTTAATTTCTTCGTTCAATAGACTTGAGTTTCTTCGACTTATATAAATCTTCCATCTTTGGTCCTTTTCTTCGATAAATCGTCAAATAGGCCCAGTGACTTCAAATCTTTTGCATCTCTTGGACAATAGACTTTATCTTGAGTCTTTTTCTTCAATAAAACCCGTGCAATCCCATGTTTTCTTCAATATTCATCCGGTTGGCTCTGAAAACACAATAAACACAAAAACCACGCATAATTCCAAACAAATGATATTAAATACGTGTTTTGGTCTCGTTTTAGCCCGAATTAAGTGGTAAAAGGATGGGTGTTTACACACCTATCAAATCCCCTACACTTAACCATTGCCATGCCCTCATGCAATGCTTAGCGATAAAGCAAGTTTACACTTTTCTTATAATTAATAAACCTTGGCCTTATTTAAATTCTACTAAACAAAAATTAAAGAAATAAAACTTCAAAGGTAACAAAGGGATAGAAAACCATTTTCACTCGAAAATAGCTATATGGAAATAACTTGCAAATAGATCAATGACTTACATTAGGGCTTTTGTGCTGCGAAGATTTATCATCCTCAAGTTTCACGTTCCCCAAACTAAGCTTAAAAACGAGATCATTGTTATTATAAGTTAGCAATTCAAACACTTACACACATGGCTTAATTAAATGCTTAAACTCCCTTATTCCTAGGTGTATCTCTTATATTTTATTTTTGTCTTAGAATGATCATGAAGATGCATTTTTGGACTTATTTCGATAGTTTATTTAGGCTGAAAGCAAAGTAGGACGATTTGATCAATAGTTAGCTAAAGGACAAAATTTTTAAAACTGCTTCTCGGGATATCAAAAAGTTCATATCTTGGCATAACTTGGTTCACGATTTGAGACCTTTCTCGGGCCGATATTTGGCATGTACTTCATACTTCATATTTTCGGAGACGTTCTTGAGATAATGGTCTTCTCATCATAATAGAGTTTCTTCACTTGGAGACTTTTGAGGGGTACTCCAACTTTGTTGACCACGACTTCATGACTATTTCTTCAATCTCTAATTGGGATTTTGAGATACAACGATCCGCCTCCTTTTCGGACTTGGATCTATTTATCCTCATACCTTGTTAGGGTCTTTTCGGATAGACTTCTCCATGATCTTTATGGGAGTTGATTGCTTTTCGTCGTGAGTCTTGATCCTTCATTTTGATTTTAGGAATAATGCTTTTCACATCACTTGGATCTTCAGCAATAAAATGGAATCCTCATGCCTTGTTAGGGCCTTTTCGGACTAGCCAATCTTCGCGCCCCGCTTCATAAGTTATGCCTTGGCTATGAACTCTTATCATTACCGAGCAACTTTTAAACGATCTTGGGCTAGAAGCTAAGTAACTTTTCAAATCGTACGACCTTACTTATTGCAGATAAATTATTAGCAAGTGATGGGAGAATAGGCAAATAATTACACCAAGTGAGCTTGTGCAAGAATACCGACTTATAATTGACTCTATCATTTCTCGTCCTCCACAATTTAAAATCTCAAGTAATGAGACTCGTGGATACTTAGCCTAATAAACCAATTAAGGTTTACATGGTTAAGGATACTAGCTAGAATAAACTTGGATAAGTCTATTCGGGTTGAGTCAAAATAAACGTAACGGGCCTAATATGTCAAAGACTTCTAAACTAGCTACACCACTTTATTAATATTTTTGATTTTATTACGGGATATATACATGTGAAAGCAACGATAAAAATTTAAAAAATTACGACTAAATGGCCAAAGTTAATAAAAAATTTGAAAAATGTTGAAAAATAGGATTTTCTGGTTAAATGAAGGCATTTTCATGGAAAAGTCCACTTAAAACTTCGATAGAAGTCCCCCCTACACTTAAGATAAACATTGTCCTCAATGTTTAAGCATGTGGGAAAAGTTTCCCCTATACTTATGACATTGTGCACGTTGGTTAACTCAAGTTAAGGAAGAGATGACTAAAGTGATCAATTTCAAATGTGAGTATGAAGAAAATTGGATCACGATAGTTGAGAGATAAAACCGGATTTCGGATAACACGGGAGCACGGTTCTTCAAAGATTCCAAGAGTGAACTTATCCCTGTAATCACACCACACACAGACAAACACGTATAGAAGCCCCCCCTACACTTAGGGGATTAAAACATAAGAGGATAGATACTCGGGCTGCCTCCCGAGGAGCGCTTGTTTTTGATAACCGAGTCACGAGCCTGACTCGACCCAAAATTAGTTCATGGGGAACGTGGTGAGGGATGGAATCACCTCCTGAGAGGTGTCCTCACCAAAGTACAACTTCACCCGTTGGCCATTCACCTTAAAATTTGGTCCATCAGGTTGAGCGAGCTCGAGAGTACCATATGGAAAAATTTGGGCGATGGTGAATGGGCCGGACCAACGAGATTTGAGCTTGCCCGAAAAGATTTTCAACCGAGAGTTAAAAAGTAAGACTTTGTCTCCAACATGGAACTCTCGGTTTTTGATCTTGGAGTCGTGAATGAGATTAGTTCTTTCCTTATAGATGAAAAAATTTTCATAAGCCTCATTCCGAAGTTCATTCAGCTCATTGAGTTGGATCTTGCGTAGGTCACCGACTTTATTTATATCAAAATTAGCCCACTTCAAGGCCCAATAAGCCTTGTGCTCCAACTCAATGGGGAGGTGGCACGCTTTCCCGTACACAAGACGATAAGGCGTACAGCCGATTGGGGTCTTGTAAGCAGTACGGAAAGCCCACAAAGCATCATCAAGTTTATCAGCCCATGCGGCACGATGCTCTCCCACGGTTCTTTCAAGAATTCGCTTCAGTCCTCGGTTGGATATTTCAGCCTGGCCATTAGTTTGTGGGTGGTAGGCTGTGGAAAGACGATGGTTTATACCGTACTTAGCCATGACTCTAGCAAATTGGTCGTTTCAGAAATGAGTCCCACGATCACTAATAATGGCGCGAGGCACACCGAATCTAGCGAAAAGAGCTTTCAAAAAGTTACAAACCACCCTTGCGTCATTAGTAGGTAAAGCTTTGGCTTCAACCCACTTTGAAACGTAGTCAACGGCTACAAGGATGTATTTGTTTCCTTTAGAAGAAGGGAATGGCCCCATAAAGTCGATACCCCAAACATCAAAGATTTCACACTCTTGAATGAAATTCTGAGGCATCTCATCTTTATGTGTGATCTTGCCTTGTTTTTGGCAAACATCACATCGTTTGACCATATCGTGAGCGTCACGATATATGGAGGGCCAATAAAATCCGGAATCAAACACTTTTTTGGCGGTGAAGTTGGGACCGTGACCACCGGTGGGTCCTTTGTGGCAAGCATCAAGGATTTCAGACGCTGCCGGTCCGTCAACACATCGGCGGATAATCAGGTCGGCACATTGTTTGAATAGGTAAGGGTCGTCCCAAAAATAAGTCTTGATGTCGGTGAAGAACTTTTTCTTTTGTTGGGACGTCAACCCTTCCTTGAGAATTCCACCCGCCAAGTAGTTTGCAAAGTCCGCAAACCACGGGGTTTCATTCGGCTTCGAGTTTATAGACATTAAGGTCTCCAAGGGAAAAGAATCATTGATTTCTTTTGTCGGATGATCCCCTTGGTAAGGATCCTCAAGTCTGCTAAGATGGTCCGCGGCTAGGTTTTCTGCTCCTTTTTTATCGCGAATTTCGATTTTAAATTCCTGGAGCAGCAAAACCCAGCGAAGAAGTCTTGGTTTGGAATCTTGCTTTGTCAACAAGTACTTCAGCGCGGAATGATCGGTGTACACAATGGTGGTAGAAAGGACAAGATAGGGGCGAAAATTTTCAAAGGCATAGACAACAGCTAAAAGCTCTTTTTCGGTTGTCGTATAATGCAATTGTGCCCCAGTCATTGTCTTGCTAGTGTAATGGATCGGTTGGAAGTGTTTGTTCACTCTTTGTCCAAGAACCGCTCCAATAGCAAAATCACTAGCATCGCACATCAACTCAAAGGGTAGCTCCCAATTAGGGGTAACCAAGACGGGTGCCTTAGTAAGCTTATCCTTAAGCGAGTCAAAGGCTTCAAGACACTCTTTGGAGAAGATAAAAGGAGTATCTTTTTCCAAGAGGTGGGTCATCGGGCGAGCGATTTGAGAAAAATCTTTGATGAATCGACGGTAGAAGCCCGCATGACCCAGGAAACTTCTCACACCCTTCACGGTTGAAGGTGGAGGCAACTTTGCAATAACATCGACTTTAGCACGGTCTACTTCAAGACCGGCTTTCGAGATCTTATGTCCAAGCACGACGCCTTCTTTTACCATAAAATGACATTTTTCCCAATTCAGAACTAGGCGAGTGTCTTCGCACCGCTTGAGCATACGTTCCAAATTGGCAAGGCAAGAAGAGAAAGAATCCCCGAAGACCGAGAAATCATCCATGAAGACTTCCATGGTTTGTTCAACCATGTCATGGAAGATAGCTAACATGCACCTTTGGAAAGTCCCGGGCGCATTACATAAGCCAAAAGGCATTCTTTTGTAAGCAAATGTGCCATAGGGACAAGTGAATGTAGTCTTCTCTTGATCTTGGGGATCGATGGGTATTTGGAAATAACCCGAGAAACCATCAAGAAAGCAGTAATATTCATTACCGGCTAAACGTTCAAGCATTTGGTCCATAAAAGGTAGAGGGAAATGATCCTTTCTCGTGGCATCATTGAGTTTGCGGTAGTCTATACAAACTCTCCACCCAGTATCGAGACGAGTGGGAATTAACTCGTTGTGTTCATTGGGAACAACGGTTATTCCGCCCTTCTTGGGCACACAATGGATTGGACTAACCCATGGGGAATCTGAAATAGGGTAAATCATACCCGCATCAAGAAGTTTGATAACCTCTGTTTTGATGACTTCATGTATTTTTGGATTCACCCTTCGTTGGCTTTGAATTGTGGGCTTAAAGTCGTCCTCCATGAGAATTTTGTGTGTGCAGAAGTGAGGATCAATTCCACGAATATCTGAAATCTTCCAAGCAATAGCCTTCTTATGATCTTTCAACACGGCGACAAGTCGGGCTTTCTCTTCATCCTTCAAATCCTTAGCAATGATAACTGGCGACTTCTTCTCTTCATCAAGGAATACATACTCGAGATGGGGCGGCAACTCCTTAAGTTCTAAATCCGGAGGATTTTCGACGGGAGGCGTATTCGAAGTCGGAGTATCGATAGCAATGACCGTGGGAGATGGAGGAGAAGGATTGTCTTCAGTGAGAAGATTGTCAAAGAAATTCATGTCTTCATCCCCCTCGGTGGGAGAATCAATAGTAGCTAAATTCACATCTCCCATGGTATCTTCAAGATTGTTCCAGAATAAATCACTATCTCCAAATAGAGACAACGATGAATCAATGGAGGACACGGTCTCAACATTGGGAAGAGAGGTAGGAATACTTTTGCAAGCATCATTAAAGTGTTCTTCACAAGCCTCATCAAGAACGTCAATACAATTAACGCTCTCATATGAATGAGGCTGTTTAGACAACTTTCCCATGTTGAAGACTACTTTATCGTCACCCACTCTCATGATAAGCTCACCGGCTTCAACATCAATGAGAGTGCGACCGGTCCTAAGGAATGGACGACCAACAATTAGTGGCACACGGGGGTCCATCTCGTAGTCGACGACAACAAAATCAGCAGGGAAGGTGAATTTGTCGACTCCTACAATGACGTCTTCGGCTATCCCCACTGGATAAGCAACCGTACGGTTAGCTAATTCCAAAGTCATTTTGGTGGGGACTAGCTCTGGGAGAGATAATTGCTTCCAAACACTTAGAGCCATGAGATTAATACTGGCACCTAGATCGGCTAGGGCCATGCAATTCTCTACTCCCGGGAAATTGCAAGGGATAAGGAAACGACCCGGATCACCAAGCTTGGTTGGCAATTTCCTTAAAAGTACTGCAGAGCAATTCTCATTAAGTTGGGTGTTGGCAATATCGAGGAGCTTTTCCTTGTCACTCAGAAGATCTTTAAACATTTTCGCGTATTTGGGCATGTGAGCGAGAGCCTCAGCGAAGGAGATATTGAAATTCAGTTGTTTGAACATTTTAAGGAAGTTCGAAACCTGAATATCATCCTTGCTCTTTTGCTTCTCTTTCCTCAACCTAGATGGATAAGGTATATTGGAAGAAGAGGAAGGCTTTGGGAGAATAGGATCACTCACAACCACGGGTGGAGGAGGGGTAGAAGGAAGAGGTGGAGATATTGGGGAAGGAGAAGGATGAGGAATAGGAGCAGGTGACTCGTTCTCCTTAGTCACAACCACCGGTGGAGGTATAGGAAGCTCGGGTTCCTTGGTACCTTTACCACTTCGAGTAGTGATTGCTTTCATCTCCCCTCTTGGGTTCGCAACGGTGTTACTCGGAAGAGTACCCGAAGAAGAGGGTTGATTACCTTGGAAGAAACTAGCCATCATGTTCCTCAGATCATTAGTTTGGCTATCCAACGTGTTTCTCATGTCGGCTCTCAAATCATTTCCTTGCTTGACCAAGTCTGCTTTCAAATTGCGCACTTCCTCTTGGAGATTTCCCACTATCACATCATTGGTTCTCATGTAGGTTGCAACCTCTTGGTGTAATGCAGTGGTGGTTTGGTTGGGAGGAGCATTGTATGCAGGTGGTTGGTAAGCAGGTTGTTGGTAGACTTGATTGTTACGTTGAGGTGGTTGTTGTTGCTTGTGAGGTGGGATGTATGGTTGTCGAGGTTGTTGTTGTTGAGGAGGGCGGTTAAGGTTTTGTTGTTGGTTTGGGTTGTTTGGGGGAAAACCGGGTGGTGAGAGGTAGTTGTTGGATCGATAGCTAAGCAAATTACGGTCACCTTGAGGTCTAGCTTGATAAGCAGGTTGAGGATAGGTGCCATATGCCGCATTCACATTCTCAGCAGGGTAGTCTTGGGTGGCGGTACAAGTTGTGTAAGAGTGAGGACCACCGCATATCTCACAAGGTTGGCTGACAGCGTTCACTTGAGCATTTTTGGCGTTGTTGCTGTTGTTGTTGCTGACGGTGTGGGTGACAAGCGATTCAAGAAGCACAGTGATTTTGTCCAATCGCTTGTCGCTGTCATTAGTGCTAGCACTAGCGACATTGGTCCGAACACTCTTGGTTTTCACACGAGATTTATTCTCAATGATGTCCCAAGCAGCATTGGAAGTCTTAGCCAATAGATTACCCCCCGAGGCACTGTTCAGTGAATCTTGGTCACTCATGCTTAAACCATTGTAAAAAGTATTGATTTGATGTACTTTGGTAAAACCATGTTGTGGGCATTTTCTTAAAAGATCTTTAAAGCGATCCCAAGATTCACTGAATGACTCATCGTACTTTTGCTCAAAATTTATGATCTCATTCCGCAAAGCGGTAGTACGAGAGGGTGGAAAAAAGTAATTGATAAACTTTGTTTCCAAATCCGTCCACGAGAGAATACTCTGTGGCGGTTCCTTAGCAAGCAAATGCCGGGCTTGTCCCTCTAAAGAAAAGGGAAAAAGTTGTAACCTTATAACCTCTTGTGGAACGCCATTAAACTTGACCGTGTTGGTGAGTTGCAAGAATCTCTTGATATGGTCGTGTGGATCATCAATGGTTCGTCCCAAGAATGGTTGAGCGGAGACCATCCTGATAAAGCCTGATTTTAGCTCGAAATTGTTGGCGGCAATTGGTGGTATAACAATTGGATCCGTGTTGCCATCGACATGAGCTTGCAGCAATTCAATCATCGGGCGATTATCCGGAAGGGGCTCATTGTTGTTGTTATTGTTCATGTTGTTGAAAGGTGGGTTGTTGTTGTTATTATTGTTTGGAGGTGGTACACCGGCCATGTCTAAGTGATCGAGAGGCTCGGGCTCTTGATATGACGTGGATCGAGTGCACATACACCTGCAAAAGAACGAACAAAGAAAAGCAAAGCAAAAATATTTTTGGTTTTTATGTTTTTTTAATTTTATTTTTTTTTTTGTATTTTTGAAAAATTTATATTTTTTAGTTGTTTTTGAAGATTTTCTTGAAAAAGTAACGTTCACTGGGAACGGATCCCAAAATCCAAGTTCTCACAAAAAACTTTTGATCTTAACGAGAAGAGCCGGCAGCGGCGCCATTTGATAAACAGATTTTACTATGTTGAAAGTTCGATTCTCGGAATCCTCTCGAATTGATCTCAGTCTTAAGTGGAATGATTGTTCTTGGTTACTAAATAAAAGGGTTTGGTTTTCTAATCTACTTAATGTTAAAATGGAAATTTAAATCAAAGACAATTACTTTAATGACAATTAATAAAAACGTGAATTAAAATTCGAATTAAGATTAAAATTAGAACTAAAATTAAAGTTGAAATATTAAATATAGATTGTGAGATAAACGTAAAGAAACAGTAAAACAGAAAAACAGTAACACTACAAGAAAATTGATTCGGAACTTTTACCCTTGATTCGGAACTTTACTCATGCGGAACTTAATGATTCATTCGGAAGATTTTGGTTCATCCGGAACTTTGCTCATTCGGAAGTTCTTGGTTGGTTCGGAAGTTACTGTTCATTCGGAAGATGAAGGTTCATTCGGAAGTTGAGCTTCATTCGGAACTTTGTGCTTCGTTCGGAAGTTGAGCTTCATTCAGAACTTTGTGCTTCGTTCGGAACTTTTGGAAAATCGGTTCGGAAGTCTAAAATTGGTTCGGAAGTAATTGGTTCGGAAGTTTTAAGAAAACTGGTTCAGAAGTTTTGGAGGTTCCGATTCGGAACTTTTTAGAAAAATTGGTTCGGAACTTTTTAAAGTTCCGATTCGGAAGAAATCGGTTCGGAAGTTTTTGAGAAAATTGGTTCGGAACTTTTTAAAGATAAACTCATTCGGAACTTTTAATTGACTCGGAACTTTTGAAAACAAAACTCATTCGGAAGTTACTGTTCACTCGTTCGGAACTTCTGGGAAACCCAGATACAGAAACAATACCGAAGAACAAGGAGAATCAGTTTTAATCCAAAAATCACCAAATTTTTCAACAAATCTTAAATAAAACTAAACACAAAGCATCTATTAACCATAAGCTGCAAATCTCATCAACAAAAACACAAATCCCAACAACTTTTGAAGATCAAATCAAAAAAAATAAAAACTTAAGAACTTGAAGATAAAGATGAAGATGATCAAGATTAAATGGAAATATTAAACAAAGAACTTGTATTAAATGATTAATGTTTTAACAAGATTAAACAAAGATGAAAACAACAAGATTGGAAAAACAAAGATTAAAATCACCAATCACCCTAATGGTGATTGTGATGAAACGAACTAAAGAGAAAAAGGTGGGGAAGAAGAAAAATTAAACTAGCTCCTGGATGTGTGTGAGGGGACCCTTTATATAGGCTTGTCCTTTGGTTGGTGAGTGGGCTTTCTCCCGTTCTTCTTGTCTTTTCGTCTTTTCAGAAAAGTTTCCGTTTTCGATTCTGATTCGGGATTTGTTGTCGATTAAATTCAACTCGTCTTTTAATTTCTTCGTTCAATAGACTTGAGTTTCTTCGACTTATATAAATCTTCCATCTTTGGTCCTTTTCTTCGATAAATCGTCAAATAGGCCCAGTGACTTCAAATCTTTTGCATCTCTTGGACAATAGACTTTATCTTGAGTCTTTTTCTTCAGTAAAACCTGTGCAATCCCATGTTTTCTTCAATATTCATCCGGTTGGCTCTGAAAACACAATAAACACAAAAACCACGCATAATTCCAAACAAATGATATTAAATACGTGTTTTGGTCTCGTTTTAGCCCGAATTAAGTGGTAAAAGGATGGGTGTTTACACACCTATCAGGTCTTCAATAGACAGTTGTTAGATGCCAGAGACAGCCCTATAATTACAGCCTTAGAACATGTTAGGGAATATCTTATGAAAAAGATTGTAATTGTGCAAAAATTTATTGAAAAAAGTGACGGACCATTAACCCCTGTTGTTGCTAAGGTGTTTGAAAAGATTAAGACTGCTGCTAGTGAGTGCATAGTTGATTGGAATGGGTCAGATCTTTACCAGGTTAAGGGTCACCTACAAGAACAATATGTGGTTAACTTGCCTCAAAAGACATGTTCCTGTAGGAAGTGGGAGATATCAGGAATACCCTGCAAGCATGATGTTGCTGCAATACATGATATGCTAGACAATGGTTATGATGTAGGCATACCTGAGGATTGGGTCCATGAATCATACAAATTGGCCACTTGGAAAGCTGTGTATTCACATAAGGTTAACCCTGTTAATGGTAGAGATTTATGGGCCAAATTTGACTGTCCAACCACTCTTCTGCCACGAAAATTTCATCCACAGATTGGGAGACCATCAAAAAAAAGAAATAAGAGTAAAGGAGAGATTGTGATGGTGAAAGGTAATAAACTAAGCAGGGCTGGTAAAGGGATTACATGTGGTTTGTGTAAAAGTGCAGGGCACAACAAAAGAAGCTGTGATATGAAGAATGTTGTTGTTGGTGCAAGTAATGCAAGGAAAAGGAATAATGTTGCTGTTGGTACATGTAATTCAGGGAAAAGAAAGAATGCTGATGTTGGTACAAGCTCTGGTGCTATAACAAACAACACACAGCCAACACAACTAAGCCAATCTGCTACTGTTGGTACAAGCTCTGGTGCTGGAACAAACAACACACAGCCTACACAACCAAGCCAATCTGCACAGGCAAATAATCAAGGATCACAGGCTCACACTCAACCTTCACAAACTGATATGATTAGAAGCCCCAGTGGAAGAACAAAAAGGAGTGCCTGCAGACTTAATCTTTAATAGTCATGCTAATGACTTATGTTTAATGTTTCATGTTAATGACTTATATTATTTCCTTGTTTTCATGTGAGGCCATTATCCAGGTCTAGACTTATGTTACTTCTTTTTTTTGGAAAAACTGTTGTAAGACTATTGCAGTTTGCTACAAACCTTATGGTATGCATAATATTTGATGGTTACATTGGTCTATCAATTTTCTTGACCCAATTTCCTGGTCAAATTCATGCTAAGATTTTGTATTCTTTTCACTTAGACCCATTGTAAACCGTGTCACATTGGTCTTTCATTTTTGTTGACCCATTTATATTATCTGACCAAGTAGTTGAACAGATGGAAGATGGAGTTAATTGTCACATTAACTTTTCTACTTACCACACAACATAAATACTACCCGGGTAATGCAATTGTTTCATCACTTTTTTTCTAAACACCACACACAATGTCACACCTTCCACCTTTTGGATCAAAAGAAAGACCAAGACCATGTGTAACACCAAGTGTTGCAAAAATGTTTAAGAAGGGTGAAATTGTGTATAATGCAGTTCGTTTTTCTCAGTTCTTGCTAATTGAAAGTCCAACCAATATTGGGTTTTTAACTGTTTTTGGTTGTTAATCTTTTTTGGATATTCTATTTGCTAATTCAACAAAGTCTTACAAAACTGAAAAATATTTCCTACTTATATGTAAAACATAGTGCAATTACCAAATTTTTATTCAAGTAATATTCAAAATGTAAATTTTAAAACTAAAAGGGCTGAAATTGTAAATTCTAGGAAATATAAATGCTTAAAATGAAAATTCTAACAAGTCTAGGGACTGAAAATGCAAATCAGTAAACTTCAAGGATCAAAAATGTAAAACTTGTAACAAACTAACCAATTTGTAACCAAATACCAAACTTACTAACTGATTTTAAACAAACTTTAAACTGCAAGGACTAACTTTTGAAAACCCTAAAAAGATTGAAGTTTAGCCATTTTTAGAAACTGCTTGAAACAAGAAGGACCAAAATGAAATTTTAGAAACTTTTTAAGCAAAAACGGGTATTGAAGACAAATAAGCTCGTTTGAGCTTATTATTGGACCAAATTCAATGAAACCAATTGCAAAACACTACAAATCCAAAATAAGCTACGTCTATAAAAGGAATCTGGCTGAAATTGCAAAATAAGCAAATAAGCAATCTACAATAAGCCCAAAATAAGCTCTTGAACAAACTGAATAAGCACAACTTGATTTTCTTGCCAAAACTGATTAAAGAACTCAAATGATGAACGGGAAATCAAGTTAGAACAAATTTCATCAAGTAATAAGCTGGAAATTCAAATTAAGCTGAATTTGGCTTATCGTTGACCAAGCGTTGACCAATTATTTTGTCAAAAAGCTAAAACTCTCAAATTTCATGTAACACCATATTCTAAGTGGTTTTGTGAAAGAAAATGACTTGATTAATGAATGAAATCAAAAGATCTCAAAATTCAGTTTCAAGTTACAGAAACTTGGCTTATCTCAGCCTTTCAGATTTTTGCTTATTTCTCAATGCTTAATGAAAACTGTATAAAATACTTTTGGAATCTGAAACTTTATATATTGAGCTACAAATCAGAACAAGTTTGGCGAGATTTCATCAAGAAATCAGTAATTGCTAGCTAAATGAAAATGATAACTTTTTAAGAGCAAAACTGAAGGAAATGAGACCCACACTTTTTATGGCCAATTGCCTTTTTGAACAGTTATATGACTTGAAACTTACTCAAAACACTTAGTAGTGATCTATCAACTAGGAATGAGCATTAACTTGCCAAAATTCAATTCTTGAAAATCATTAACCAACTAATGCCAAACACTCCTTTATCTGAGATTATTGAGAATTTCCAAAGACTTTTAAAGAGCTGATTTAAACTGAATGAAATCCTTTAGCTACCAAACTTGAGACTCAAAATGAGATGGTTTAAAACTACAAGCAAGCAATGAAAACAACTATTACTCAATTAAGATTCTAAGACTGATATTGACTGAATAAGGAAAATGACTAGAACATAATCCAAAGCTAAAAGCTGTAAAACAAGAATTAAGCTACAAGTAGTACACAATCAAACAATCAGCAAAACTAAACAACTTTGATCATGCAATCATCAAGTTTACACTAGGAAAATAGCATGCAATTGACATATTAAGTGGAACCAAAATCAGAAACTTCAAAACCTTTTGTAGTAACCATTGGGAAGAAGAGGAGTGCTGAACTCTCTTATCCTAGTGATAACCACCACCTTATCACTAGATCATCAATCTACTATCAACATCAGCTACAAATCAACTAGAATTCATCATTATGGCATGAAAACTTCAAAAAGGCTAAGGCTTGAACTGAAATCACAACAACAGCTACAATTCTTCTTCAAAGTCAGTTATGATCATTCAATGATCATAACAAACTCAATGCAGCAACATAATGATCAAGTAGAAGCTAGATATGAACAGTAGAATGAAGATGAGATTTGGCGGGAAATGGAGAATTCAAATTTCATTCATGGAAATTGGTTACAAAGTTGTTGAAAAGCTGCTAACTAACTAACTAACTCAAGAGTTTGTCAGACTCTTGAGTAGTTAGGCTAAAAAGGAAGAAAGATGAAAGGAAATTGAAAAGTGTGTGTTTTTACAATTTTTAACTACTTCTTACAAATGAGGACCTAACAGCTATTTATAGGCTTGAAGAAGGAGTTTGTTGGGGATGATGACGTGTTGAGACCAATCCCAGGTCTCCACGTGGCATGATTCTGCAAACTTGATCTTCAAAGTATGAACATGAATTGGGGTTTTCTTCTTGAGTGGATTTCATGTTAATTCAACATTACCAATGGATTCGTCTTTCAAAAATAAGCAACTTTGGTGTTAACAACTTTTCATGAAATCGCCTCTAGCTAAAAAACGATCCTGGGAAAAATTTATTTGCTTGAAGAAGACATGTGGCACGCTCTGACTGGTTGAAATGAGGTCACACGGATCAAACTGTTTAGATTTTGTCATTAATTGTGACGGCTGAGTGGGAATTTAATTCTTGTGAGTTGGCAATCCGTGTGCCCCTTTCTCTCTCTTCTTATTGGCTGAAATTGTGACACGTAGATTAAGCTAGTAGAACTTTCCAATTTTGGCAGATTTAACCCTTGAACTTTGGCAGATTGTACTTAAAGGCTTGTAACTTCATTTCTTTGGCATTTTTAGTCCTCCCAACTTCATCTTTGAGCAGAATTGGTCCTTTGACTTTGTTGACTTGATAGTTGACCAATTTTGACTTTGATCTTGACTTTGTTCAATATTTGCACTTTAGTCCTTCAACTTTGGCAGTTTGTCAAGATAGGTCCTTGTACTTCAAAGTATTGTCACTTTTGATCCTTCTTTGTCTTTTTCATCAATTTAAGCTTGATAATTCCTTGTTTGCTTGAAAATGTATCCTTTTACCTACACAAGTGTACACAAACACAAACATACCACATAACACTGTTTTTGCAAGATAAATTGGTATTATGCTTCATGTTTTAGGGTTATTTGTTGATAAAAGGATATGAGTTTAAGCTCATATCAAAGGGGGATGTCACAGATGAGTTGATAGAATGGTATGGCTATGTGGATTTCTATGAGTATCTTGATGATGATTACTGGCATAAGTTTAAATATAACAGTAAGTCTGCTGTTATAACCATAGATGACACAAGTACTGAAACCTTGGATGACACAAGTTATGAAAGCTTAGATGAAACAAGTGATGAAGGCCAATCATCAAAGCCTAACATACCTGCTGCTAGCAAATCCAGTGATGTAAGCTTATCTGGTAAGTACATTCCTCTTTGCAAATGGACCTCATCAAAGACAATCATCAAAAGCCCTAAAGCCATCACTGGGGTCGTGCTAGGACTACCCTGTCAAAGGACTTGGTCTTCCATTGAAGAAAAACTTAGGAAGAGGCCTTTGAACAACAAGGATGGAAAGGACAAGGGAAAAGGCAAAATCTAATGTGCTTTGTTGCTTGTGTTATTTCACTTTTATTTGTATGCTTATCTACCTTTAAGTTCATGTTTTGTATGCTGATGTTTTCTGTTTTGGGACTACATTGTAATGGCTTTTATGGAATGAATGAATGCATTAGCTTATTATCAAGAACATAACATTAGATTATAAACAACAACATAACGAAAGTCATGACATATCATAATATGAACTTCATTAAGGAAAATTATTGACCAGTACAATAGCTGGGCAATTAGTTCAATACAACATAACATTATTCAACCATTGACAAATTACATGAAGTAGCAGAAACAAAAAACCAACCAACTGCAAAACAAACAAATCTTCAACCTTCGATTACCAGCCTCCATTGCATTCAATGATTCTTCAAGTGCATTTCTTAATCTTAACAACCCTGGAATAATGGCTACAGCTCGAGCACACATTGGGGGATCAACCCACGAAAAAAATGGACAAGTGTTAGAAAGACAACAACGAAATCTTCTTCCAGGATTAGTGTTTGTCCATGATGTACGAACAATGGATTGGTTCCCACAAAAGCAGTTCATGTTTAGGGTTTGTGTGTTTTTATGAAAATGGGGATTTGATCTATGCGTTTGTTGCCAGATGTGTTAAGGTAAGTTATTTAATTGCAAACCACAGGGAGTAGCAATGCAATAAAATTAAACTAGGTTAAGCATAAATTATGAAAGGACATCAATACCCTTGAACAATGAAAAGTTAACTAGCAAAAAGTAACGGGAGTTAACTCCAGGGAGCATCGTTTCTAATTACCTTCGTCCTCCGGGAGGCCGCCTGCATTTTAATGAAGTTGGGGAGCAAACATGCAATTTTGGCAAACCACAGGGAGCAAACATGCAATTTCCTCTTTATAGATTAGTATGTACTTTTTATGTACTTTTGGATTTTTTATCATCTTTTATATAATAAAAGAATTAGATTCTTTGAGAGTTTTTAGTGAAAAGTGGAGGTTGTAGAAAAAACAATTGGACCAATCAAATGACTTGATTTTGACACATAAGCAAAATCAAGTAATGTGATTGGTCCAAAAAAGTCAAAATTGAATTAGTTTAGTCAAAACAAAAAATTTTGGTAGAGGAATTTGATGAAAATACATAAAAATATATGTGTCAAATTTATGAAAATAAAAAACTTAAAAAAAGAGGAGGAAATTAATAAAACTTTAATGATTGAATTCTAAATAAATTAGATGGACTTAAGTTTAAACTTATATTTTCCATATTTTTTAGTAACTTTGGAAAATAAACATAATACCCCCTTAAACTTTATAAACTATATACTTTATAAACAATATACTTTATAATTTAAAATACAACATATATGTAATATTAAAAAAACAATAGATCTCATAATTATATATATTCAAATGAAAACATAAATTATTATCTATTTTTATTTTGGCACTTAACAAAATTAAGCAATGAAATCTACGTAAATTTTTATTAATATGAATATAAATATTAAAATGAATGCATGACCTCAAACATTGGTGTGAGATGAAAATAAATAAACGATGTTCTACATATTACAACAATATATATATTTTTTCAATGTCCTTATTTGTTACTATACACACAATGTCTAGAAAATAATAGCTAAAATTTCAGTTAAACAAAATCAAATCATTTATGCAATAAATATTTATACAAAATATCAATTAATATTATCACATAATGAAAAATCATATAAAAACTCGTGAATCAATGAGCATTATACTATTTAAATATTAAAGTTTAATATTGTTATATAGAATAATATCGAACATAACAAAATCATATTTATAAATCGTGTACGTGTAATGTTGATGTAAATAATTTATTGATTAATAATTAAGATATAACTATTTAGAGTAAAATATCGAAAGTCAAAAGAATATGAAATTTGAAAAATAAAAATTAAGGTAAATTTATATTAATTTACACGGTACACAATAAAACAAATAAGATAATAAAACATATAAACATTAGATGCTACTATATCTGACAATTTTGTTGCTCTATATGGAACATGACTTCCCACTAATTCCAAGGTTTTATTTGTAGTTGTGTACGCTCCTCAGCAAGGTGCTAGTAAAATGGCTTTGTGGGATTATCTTTCTACTATTTTAGATCGGTGGGTGGGAGATACGATTATAATGGGAGATTTTAATGAAGTTCGATCCCTTGATGATAGGCGTGGGTCCATTTTCAATCCTTATAGTGCTCGACGTTTTGATAATTTCATTTTGTCTTCCGGTCTTGTCGATGTTAAATTGGAAGGTTACTCATTTACTTGGTCTCACCCTTCGGCATCCAAGATGAGTAAACTTGACCGGTTTTTGGTTTCTCAAGGTATTCTGTTGTTTTTTCCCTCCATTACTGCCGTTTGTCTCGATAGGCACCTCTCGGACCACCGTCCAATTTTGCTTAAAGAAGTTCATTTAGACTTTGGCCCAACTCCATTTCGGTTCTATCATTCTTGGATGGATATGGTTGGTTTTGACGATATGATAAAATGTACGTGGAAGTCTTTTTCTCATGGAGATGAAAACAGGTTGACCCGCTTCAAGAAAAAACTCCAAGATTTAAAGGTAAATATTCGACATTGAATTAATGAAAAAAGACGTGCCTCCTCTTGCTTGAAAGCAGACCTAACTTCTGAGTTGGGAAAGATTGATAAAGAATTGGATCGTGGAAATATTTCTAATGATCAGATGCTTCGCCGTGTTGAATTAAAACGTAAGCTGATTGATGTTAATATGATGGAATCGAAAGACAATCTCCAAATATCCAAGCTTAAATGGGAAGCGTAAGGTGATGAGAATTCAAGGTTTTTCCATGGGATTATTAACAAAAGGAGATCTCAGTTAGCGATTCGGGGTGTCTTTGTTGAAGGTATCTGGCGTACTGATCCTTTATTCATTAAGGATGCTTTTCTTAAACACTTTGGGGCCCAATTTCAAGAACCTGCTCCACATAGGTTCAAATTAAATTTTATTTTTCCTAAGAAGGTGATGCAGGACCAGCTTGTTGAGCTAGAGAGACATGTCTGGCGTGACGAAATTCAATCGGTGGTATGGAATTGTGGTAACAATAAATCTAGGGTCTGGACGGCTACACTTTCGAATTCTTTAAGACTTATTGGGATGTGATTGGGACAGATTTTTGTGAGGCGGTTGAATCCTTTTTTACGAATGGCTCGTTCCATCCAGGTTGTAATTCGTCTTTCATTGCTCTAATCCCTAAGGTTGTGGATGCTAAATTTGTTAAGGACTTCCGCCCTATTAGCTTGATTGGATGTGTTTATAAAGTTGTTACGAAGATTCTTGCTAACCGTCTAGCTTTGGTCATTTCGGATCTGGTTTCTGATACTCAATCCGCATTCATTTCTGGGAGACAAATCTTGGATGGGCCCTTCATCCTTGATGAAATTTTAAATTGGTGTAAAAGGAAGAAATCTATAGCTTTATTGTTCAAAGTCGATTTCGCAAAATCTTACGATTCAGTTAGATGGGATTACTTAATTGATGTTCTTGAGGCCTTTGGTTTTGGATCTACTTGGTGTAACTGGATTCGTGGGACCTTATGCCATGCTAAAGCCTCTATTCTTGTGAATGGGAGTCCTACTAAAGAGTTCTCTTTTCAATGTGGTCTCAAACAAGGAGACCCTTTAGCTCCATACTTATTTATTTTGGTGATGGAATCGTTACATCTTTCTTTTCTCCGTGTGGTTGATGAGGGGCTGTTCACAGGTGTAAAACTGTCGGATTCGATCTCTATTTCACACCTCTTTTATGCAGATGACGCAATGTTTATTGGAGAGTGGTCAGAAGGTAATTTAGCGACAATTATTAAAACTTTGAAATGCTTTCATTTAGCTTCTGGATTGCAAATCAACATTCACAAAAGTCAGATTCTCGGAGTTGGGGTTCCTCGCCTTGCTGTTGATCAGGCGGCTCTCTGCATTGGATGTTCAGTTATGAACAATCAGTTCAAGTATCTTGGAGTGCAGGTGGGAGAGCACATGTCTCGTCATAAAGCTTGGATTGATACTATTAATAAATTAAATTATCGGCTTTCAAAATGGAAAGCGAAGACGTTATCAATTGGAGGCCGAGTAACCCTTTTAAAATCGGTTCTCGGCGCTACTCCTATATATTCCATGTCTATATTTAAGGTTCCTAAGGGTGTGTTGAAGGTTATGGAGACTCTTCGTAATCGATTTTTTATAGGAGCTGATGTTTCAGACAAGAAAATGACATGGACGACGTCAGATAAGGTTTTAGCCTCCAAGAAAAATGGAGGCTTAGGTGTCTCGAGTTTTTTCGCGTTAAATCGAGCTCTTCTTCTTAAATGGATTTGGGGCTTTATATCTCGTGATGGTTCTCTTTGGCATCGGGTTATTTGTGCTCTTTATGGCGACTTTATTAACTCTCATTCGAGTCATGTTTCATCTAACTGGAGTTCCATCCTGCGTGAACTACATGTTTTAAGAGATAAAGGCTTTGATTTCTTGTCCCATTGTAAAAGACGCATAGGGGATGGTGCTGATATGCGGTTCTGGGTCGATTGTTGGTTTGGTGACACCCCGCCAAATATCCTTTTTCCTTGTCTGTTTGCTTTGGAGCAGGATAAAAACATTTCAGTGGCTAGTAAATTAAATGTCCCTTTGGAGTCTTCTTTCCGTAGAGGTGTTCGTGATGGCGCTGAATTGCAGCAAATGACAGATCTAAAAGCTAAGCTGGAGTTGGTTTCCCTCTCTAACGTTCGAGATCGTTGGCGATGTGATTTGACGGGTGATGGGGAGTTCCGGGTTAAAGAGGTTCGTAATTTTCTTGATGATTTGTTCCTTCATTCATTTGAGGCTACGAGATGGGTAAAGTGTGTTCCTATTAAGAACAATATTTCTGTTTGGAGGGATCGTCGTGACTGTTTACCTACCAGGTTTAATTTGATTCGTAGAAGGGTTTATACCGATCATAGTTCTTGTCCGATTTGCCATAGCTGTGATGAAACCATTGATCATATCTTATTCCAATGTGATTTGGCCCAATCCGTGTTGCAGCGAATTTGTAGATGGTGGGAGTTAACCCCGAATTTCTGGACGTCCTTCATAGAGTGGCAAGGTTGGTTTACTTCGGTTCGGTTGTCCTCTAAGGTCAAGATTTTGTTAGAAGATGTTTTCTACGTTGATTGGTGGGCTATTTGGTCTTTTAGAAATCAGCTCATCTTTCATGACACACATCCTAGGCGATCGGTTATTTTTGACGATATTGTCCTTCTTGCTTTTAATTGGTGTTCTAGCCGTTGTAATAGGAGGTTTACTTGGGAGAATTGGTTAAAAAATCCCCATTTAATTTCTTTGTAATCTCCTTCTAAGATCTTGTTAGTTTTAATAAAATTTCACCGTTCAAAAAAAAACATATATAATATACATAAAATTAGAATAACAAAAGTATTACTTAATGAATCATTTATTTTAAATCTCGTGCGTGCACGAGTATTAAAACTAGTTTACCTTTAAGAAATAAGATAGAAAAGTCCATTTTAATATAACAAGAACCATATACATTTATTTGTTAAATTATGAAACCTTTGTCCCACTCGCTACTTTATCCACTTCCATCTCGAAACCCAATAAAAAAAGTACAATATTTTGTTCACATACTCCTTGGGAAAAAGACCAATTTGGTCAAAATCACCTATCCAAAGTAAAACCATGGTCAAGTTTTTTGATGGGGACAAATTTAGTCATACACAAGTGCACAACTGCACAACTCCATTCAATTACCGCCACGTGTCCACTGACACCATATTATCAAAATAGTAAATTACTAAAATACCCTTTCTCTTTCTCTTTCTTCTTTCTTCCTTCTTCTTTCTTCTTTCTTCTTTCTTCTGGTTTTGAATACCAGATCATAACATCAAAATCCTACACCAACAAACACCAATTGATAATCAATCGGGTTTAATGCAAAGTCGTTGCGGTGGAGTTGGTAGGCGGTGTAGCTACGATTCCGACGGGGTCAAGAAATCAATCGGGTCTTAGGTAATCATTACATTCGATTTGTGAAATTTATTTTCTATTACATTTTAATGAATTTAAATGATATTGGGTAATAATTTTAGGGTTTTCAATATGATTTAGGCATTTCTTGTTTTTTTTTTTTGATATGGGTTTTTAAAATTATGAATTGGGCAAAATTCACCATTGACCTGCTTGGCATTTTCTAATGATTCTTCTCTTCTTATATCTGGTTTTGAAGATGGAATGATTCTTCTCTTCTTATCTCTTCTTATATCTGATTATGTTTTGTATCAATTAAAAAAACACATCCTTAAATGTAATATAAAAAGTGGAACCCCTCACCTCTCTCTGCTTATGGCGTTTGCTACGAGGGTTTTGTAATCAAGGAACAACAAATTAAAGGCAAAGTGGAAGCATAGGAAATGGGAAAGACATGGGAAGATGCTGATGCTAGTGCTGTAACAATGGAAGATAAGTCAAAGAATACCAAGAGCGAAATCAGTGATCTGCAGGGCGTTGGCGGCAGTGATGGTAACAGTTATTCAGAAACAGATTGCAATCTTCCAAAGGAGAAAAAAGGTAGTAAGCGTAGTGAGAAAAAGAAGAAGACGAAACTACGATCAAATGAAGATGAAGATCGACATTATAAGGGTAATTTGGTAAATGATGGTGACATTAGTAACAAGGATAAGAAAAAGAAGAGGAAAAGAGATTCTTCCGAGAAGACACAAACAGAAGAAAATGATAATAAACAAAATGATGCAGCTGAACTATCCATGGAGGATAGTGATTCGGAGAAAATTGATAACAAAAAGCAGAAATTAGATGCTCAAAATTCAGATAATGTACTGAATGAGATTATGACTCAGGAATCAACTCCAGAAACACAAGATGATACTGATGACAGTAAAAGTACTAAACAGAAAAAGAAGACCAATGTCAAAGGCACCGACTCGGCTGAAAGCAGTAAGGGGAAAGATAAAGCTAAAGGAAAAGGAAAATCCAAGAAAGTTAGCTTTGCGAGTCATGTTGAGGTCTTCCCATCATCAGACGGAGAACCAAAGAACCAATCAACAAAAGGAGGCGGTCTAATCCGAGGTAAAAGATTTACAGTAGCGGTTCATAATTTTAAAGAAGCGGTTCTTAATTTTATGAGAACCCGTGAATTGGGTGACGATGGTTTAAAGATGGTATTGAACTGTCGTTCTCACCCAGGAATGAAAAAGTGTTGGAAAGAAATTGCCAGTTGCATACCATATCGACCGACTGTCGTTCTGACCTTGGTTGCGTGCCTGAAGAGAAACTGAGGTCTCTGTCTCCCTTAACCTTATGCTGTTTATCAGTGCGCTCTATGTTATTTGTTTAAATTGATTAAGGGTGCATGTAGATACTCCCGTCGTGTAAGTTACAGTTTTGTGGATGTAGAGTAATTTGACTGATAAGCATTTTCCTTAAGATGAGTGTGATGCCCATTTTCTGAGTGAATTGCCATATAACTAGAGTGATATGCTGTAAGCATGATGCATCATTAAGTTTGATTGTAATATCTGATACCATCAAAATAAATATCCTAGTGTTGCATAATGTGTATGTATAGCACATTACAAGAGTTAACCGGAATATCGATCATAAAGATATAGCACATTGCGATTCCGCAACAAGTTTAATTTCATTTACAAGCTAGGTGGGATTATGATGATCAAGCATGATAACTACTCTTTTAGCTTATCTACTATATTACCTTAGGGAGGCAGTGTCACAACTTGCTTTAAAACAATCTCATCCCTCCGTTTCTTCCTTTGTTTAGGCCATATTGATCTTACATCAGCTAATGTAAAATCTGTAGCTGTTCAAGTTGTTTGTTTTACAACCTTCATATTGCAGTTGCATCATTTTCTCGTTTAGGCAAAGAAATTTACAGGTACATGTAACACATGGGTTTAAAATCTTGGTTTGCACTACTGTTATAAAAAAGATTTACGTTTTTTCATCGCTAAAAAACACTTGCTGTCAAGATATGGAACATCATGCACAATAGTTCTTATACTAATTTTCACTTGCCACATTTTGTCATCTATATATTGCATGTAGTTGCATCAGAGATAAAAACTAATGTTCAAGTCATCAGTATATTCATGGTCTGAATTATTGAACTATGATTGATGGAATTAATTGTTGAAGCGGTTTTTACTTTTGTTAACAGGTTTGACAACAACTTGCAAGATATGAGAGGGAAAATCTTTCCTTCTAAAAGGCAAAGGGTAAAGGCCCCTAAACTCACGCCTTCAGTTACATTACCATTTAAAAGGAAAGAGAGACCCTTTGTGGTACAGGTTTGACAACAACTTTGTGGTACAGTAAAGCAGACCCTTACCGAGCACAAGAAAAAATCTTCTAAGGGTATTAAAGGCACATGGATGGATGACGACTATGCCCGAGCATTCGAATACGGAATGGGTCGATAGTGTAAAGGTGCGTACTTTTTTTAAAGTTTATGTCGTTAGTGTCTGACTGTTTGTTATCTACCTTAGGACCGTGCACGAGGGTGCGAGACTTCCATTTAATTTTAGTGTCTGCTATCTCTATTATGACTGTAATTTTCACTAAACCACATGCCTAACGAGTCTTCATTTCTTATTATAAGAGCATAGAATTGGACAAACTGGACAACATTAACATGTGTTCACTATATAATTCTATGTACGGGGTAAAAAGTTCAAAGATAAATTCTATGGGTACGGGAGTGTAGCTCATATGGTAGAGCGCTCGCTTTGCATGCGAGAGGCACGGGGTTCGATTCCCCGCACTTCCATTATTTGGAACCACGACTTTTAATATTATTTGTAGTAATCAATAGATGGAAGGGTTTTAATAGCTAAATTTAGGGTCTCGGATATAGGATGGAAAAGTTGAGCATGGCGGTGGAGCAGTTGAGCAGTGACGGTGGCGGTGGAGCAGTTGAGCAATAGTGGTGGAGCAGTTGAGCAGTAGCAGTTACGTAGTTGAGCATCTCCTGGTTTTATTATGTTGAGCATCTCATGCAACTCATTTTGAGACCACGGTGGCACGAATGTTGCTTGGAAATAAATGTGACTTGGAGAATATCGGGGCTGTATCCGTAGAAGATGGCAAGAACCGTCATTTCTCACCCATTTAATTCGTTAGAGGAATTGCTCAACCGCTCAAGTGCTCAACCGCTCAAGTGCTCAACCGCCGCTGCTTACCCATTTAACTCGTTAGAGTAATTTGTTGCTTTTCGCCCTGTTGCAGATTCATTCCCCCTGTTTGGGTTTGTCTCGATAATCTAAAATTGGATCGTATACTCAAACATTCTGATCTGCTCAATCATACATTACAACTGGACAAAATGAGTTACAATGGAAGCTTACATCTCAAAAATATAGAGTTAAAACCTGTACACTATTGGGATGATCATAAACTAGAGTTCAAATTATGCACGCAGATATAACAACGCCGTGAACCTTAGAATACAAAACAAACAACGCGTCGACGAATTCTAGAAGGATAAAAGTACTCATTGGAGGTAAATCTTGTGAACCAAGGCCGATTCCCAAAGCTGCTCCAATCAGTGTGTCCCTACTCTTCCACATATCATCGCTTGAAGCTTCTCTACTCCTCTGATTCCAATCAATGCGTTCCAATCAAAGGTGGCAGAAAATGATAGGCTCGGGTTGAACAACGGGTCAAACCAGTTATATTGACAAGTCGGTTTTTCAATTTTCTTTTAAATTCCATCATAACCAAAATACTAGATATAGCTTTCAAATTACAGTAACGAGATATAAAAGTGCAGCTAAACAGAATATTCAATCTGCGAAAATCAGCAACAAATAGTGTTCTTAAATCACGATTCTACACAAACTTTTAGCAACCAAAAAAGCTTTGAAATTCACCAACTATACTATTCTGCACAAAATTAAGCAACTAACAACCCTTTCAAGCCGACATCTACACACTATTTCAGCTTATAAAACAAATTTTGCATAATTTCCATCTTTTCAAAAAGAAGTTGGGCTCTTTTCAAAATATGGAAGTGCGGGGAATCGAACCCCGTGCCTCTCGCATGCAAAGCGAGCGCTCTACCATATGAGCTACACTCCCAGTTTACGTAGTGAAAAAAGAGAGCCCAAATTGCAAACGTAGCTATAGGTGTAATCATAATGTGTAAAAAAACTCCTAAATGCTCAACGCTCCAAAATCCTACTTCATAGAGCGTTGAAAAAAGAGCATTCCGGAAAAAATAGATAAGCTACTTGCTGATTGCCAAACAAGCATTAAAAATCACAGCGATTAGCGCTCACCGCTCCTAAATTTTCTGCGCCAAACACACCTTTAACCTGCACATAATCTAGTTATTTCCTGCTCTAAATCATCGTTCAAATAGTAACTAAAATACCTACCAATTCCATAACTCCCAAACGAATCGCATAACCTCCAATTCCTGCTCTAAATCATCGTTCAAATAGTAACTAAAATTCCTGCTCTAAATCATCGTTCAAATAGTAACTAAAATACCTACCAATTCCATAACCTCCTAACCCATTATGTATAGAATTTTAGGTTATTGTTGTAATTCTAACTGATTTATAGCTTGGAGGTTAACTCAACAAGCCAACCCGCTCACCCCTCCTAACCCATTATGTATAGAATGTAATATATTGTAATGTTTTTACGAGTCTTACCATCACGTAATTGAGCTTGTTGTTCCATAGCTTGTAAACGGAGCTTAAGTTCTGTGTTTTCAGAAGACAGGCCAGTTGTATCCCTCTGTATTAGGTAAACATCAGCTTAAAAGTTAGAATTACAATTGAGTATCAACACGCATGCTTATGAAGTTATGAACATAGATAGCTAGATGCAGTTAAACTCCATTTCCATAGTCCATGCAATGTTTTCTCCCATGTTAGAAACGCTTTTTCGTTTCTTAAGTTTTTTCATTAGAGCACTTTTTAAAAAGATCTCGACAACAAGCATCCAGAAAACGAAGTTATCCATTTACGAGTTTCCTAAGGCCTATAACTCAGCGGCCACCAACATTGCATTAAATGACCAAAACTAAACAGATCAACATAAAACGACATCAACCTTAAAACACAGAGATTTACTACCTTTTAGCTCGTTTGGGATCAAGGGTCCACAATTCAGCAAGCTTCTCAAGAGCCATAGCTTTCTTAGCTTCAATACTCTCACTCATGAGCAAAGAACCACCATCAACAGAGTTACTATGCCTATGACCCCTAGGCCTAGCAGCTTCATTTCCATTTCCATCATTAAGACCTTCATTGAAAGAACCAGAACCAGTACCACCAGATCCTTGAAGCTTTTCAATGTCCATGTAAGTAGAAAACAGATCCTCGTCAACTTCTTCAAAGCTGTTGGAGGAAGGAGCGACGTCGTATGGATCTGAAGAGAGATCTAGATCGTCTGGGAGTCTGAAGTTCATTTCGGAATGTGCTCGTCTGTGGTGTGATGCTCTGAATGGAAATGCATTGTTTTCTGATGTGTCCCGAACTGTATTGTTGCCTATTCTACTCTTTCCCTCACTTGATGGCTTTGATTCATCTTGGGCTGTAGAATAAATTTATTACAAACACTCAAAACAGATTACATATATAGTATTTCAACTTTTCAGCACTATATAAAAATTTACTGTACCCATTTTCAGTATACATGACTAAGTAAAGAAAGGGTCAAGAACTGCTTAATACAGGCCTCAGGTTTATTGAAGATCATTATATGAAATATGCGATATTATCCAACTTTAAGGGTCACCGCATATCGACATCTTTAAATACAAGGTATTTGGGTATTACGGTGCCTCTATTCTAGCACAGATCCAGACATCCACCAGTTTGTATAATTAAAGTTCTGTTATGACAACCACTAATTAATAGTGAGAAATAATCTCTTGAGAAACATAATTAGGCACGCCTGGAAGTCATCCCAGACATATTCCATAAGAGGTCTTCAGATAAAATACATGCGAAACTAAAGACATAAAGTGGTTGAAAAGGAGCCACAAAGTTATGTCAATGAAAAACCATGGGTTGTTGGAAACCATTAGATATCTATCATTTGGCTTAGATTAGACAAATGTAAGTGATGAAACTAGTGGCACATGCAGACTCAACAGATAGAATTACCATGGACGGGGCTTGAGATAAGAACATAGACGTAAAATTAGATTTCTGTATTATAATTGATGTTCTGCTAATTTATGCCAAGATGGATGCACACACATTTTATAATAAATATGTGTAGATATTCATGAGGAGCTTGAAATACCAGTCTTCTCTCCGTTGGAAGGAAATGGAAGCATATTAACCATTCTATCGAGTATTGTTCTGCCTGCAGGTTGCACCGAATTATTGAATTTCTCTTGCAAGATCAGTATTGACTCCAGACTGTGCAAAACCTCAGCCATGGTAGAACGTTGCTTCGGACTGCTGTGCAAACATCTCTCTGTAATTCGCACAAACTCCTTCAAACATTTTGGGGATATTTGACCCCTTATATCAAAATCTACTATATTCTTGAAATTGCCATCTTTGATAGATTCCTGAGCCCAATTTGCCAAATTCAACGCTTCTCCATCAATATTAAATATTGCACGCTTCCGACAGAGCACTTCTAACAATACCACTCCAAAAGCATACACATCAGACTTCCTTGTTAGATTTCCAGTTGCGTAATAATCGGGATCAAGATACCCAAAAGTAGTGGGTGGTGATACCTCAACCTTTTGCTTTTTCCTCATTTTTTTCAATCTGTTTGTAAGCATTTTTGGCTTCTTGTTCAGCTTCTTGGGCTCGTACCTGCATATTTTGTACACTTTTCAACTCCATTTCCTTCCTCAAAATTTCTGGATGATTCTCATATTTTTCCTTCAGCATCTAAGAAAAGTAAATGAGCAGAGAGTCATCCACCGATTTACTTACAAATGGATCGATTTGGATTGTGTTCTATCTCATATAGGTTAAATAAATAAAAATATGTAATAGCTAAAGAGAAATGGGTTTAATGGCGCAAACAGGATAATATATGCCTGACGTGTATTGTTATTGCTTATGACCTTCTAAATAGCTTTATTCAAAATTATAAGAACCATGTTTTAGTGATATTAACCAACTCATTGCAGTGTATGGACAATCACGTATTCGCCGGTTCATCGAACCCCACATAAAACTTAATCCTTTTCAACATAACCGTTTGACAAATAAACAATGTTGCAAATATAATGCATACCTTATTGTTATCTGCTAGAGATATTAGTTCTTCGTTTACAAAATCCTCAGCGGACAACACACCTTCCTAAGAGGTTAACACGATTTTGCAGTTGAAGTAATCAGTTCACTCGAGCATTTCAACAAACACCTACTACACATAACAAAAAACACCCAAATTCACACACCAAACATCATAATTAACAAAAACCCCAAATGGGTCATCACTAAACACTAAATTCACACATCAATAATCATAAAAAAATTGCAAAAATACCTAACAACAGCTTCTTCTTTGCTCTGAAGCGAATTCAAATAATGAAAACACTAACTAAAAGGTAATCGGGAATAACCTCCAAACAGAATTTGGTCTGATCATCCGATCCAAAAGTTCGTTTTAGATCGATTGAGTTTGCAAGAATTCCTTTGGCGACATTTGAGTAAACGATTTGTGATTGCAACACTTCAACTAGATCTTTCTCACTGATGCAGAATTGTAGTATACATTAGCACCAATAACTCGAAAACCAGATTATCATATTTAGCAAATAGAGATACAGAAGAACAGAATGTGATTTGTTGTTTAAGATTGGACTGGATATGGACTTGGATACAAAGCAGAAGAAAGAAGAAGAAAGAAAGAGATAGAAAAAATGTAAGGGTATATTTGTAATTTCAATATTTTAATAATATAATAAATATTGTGTCAGTCAGACACATGTCAATAAAGTAGTGGAGTTGTGCAGTTGTGCAGTTTGTGAAGTGCTCAACATGACCAAATTTGTCTCTAGTTGAAAAGTTGACCATGATAAGGTTGTTTAATGCTCAAAATGACCATATATGTCTTTTTCCCTAAAAAGACCAATTTGGTCAAAATCACCTATCCAAAGTAAAACCATGGTCAAGTTTTTTGATGGGGACAAATTTAGTCATACACAAGTGCACAACTGCACAACTCCATTCAATTACCGCCACGTGTCCACTGACACCATATTATCAAAATAGTAAATTACTAAAATACCCTTTCTCTTTCTTCTTTCTTCCTTCTTCTTTCTTCTTTCTTCTTTCTTCTGGTTTTGAATACCAGATCATAACATCAAAATCCTACACCAACAAACACCAATTGATAATCAATCGGGTTTAATGCAAAGTCGCTGCGGTGGAGTTGGTAGGCGGTGTAGCTACGATTCCGACGGGGTCAAGAAATCAATCGGGTCTTAGGTAATCATTACATTCGATTTGTGAAATTTATTTTCTATTACATTTTAATGAATTTAAATGATATTGGGTAATAATTTTAGGGTTTTCAATATGATTTAGGCATTTCTTGTTTTTTTTTTTTTTGATATGGGTTTTTAAAATTATGAATTGGGCAAAATTCACCATTGACCTGCTTGGCATTTTCTAATGATTCTTCTCTTCTTATATCTGGTTTTGAAGATGGAATGATTCTTCTCTTCTTATCTCTTCTTATATCTGATTATGTTTTGTATCAATTAAAAAAACACATCCTTAAATGTAATATAAAAAGTGGAACCCCTCACCTCTCTCTGCTTATGGCGTTTGCTACGAGGGTTTTGTAATCAAGGAACAACAAATTAAAGGCAAAGTGGAAGCATAGGAAATGGGAAAGACATGGGAAGATGCTGATGCTAGTGCTGTAACAATGGAAGATAAGTCAAAGAATAC
Source organism: Glebionis coronaria (assembly GCA_025667525.1). Classification (NCBI taxonomy): domain Eukaryota; kingdom Viridiplantae; phylum Streptophyta; class Magnoliopsida; order Asterales; family Asteraceae; genus Glebionis; species Glebionis coronaria. Next base: position 17,950,297 of record CM046878.1, on the reverse strand, counting down.
CAAGAGCGAAATCAGTGATCTGCAGGGCGTTGGCGGCAGTGATGGTAACAGTTATTCAGAAACAGATTGCAATCTTCCAAAGGAGAAAAAAGGTAGTAAGCGTAGTGAGAAAAAGAAGAAGACGAAACTACGATCAAATGAAGATGAAGATCGACATTATAAGGGTAATTTGGTAAATGATGGTGACATTAGTAACAAGGATAAGAAAAAGAAGAGGAAAAGAGATTCTTCCGAGAAGACACAAACAGAAGAAAATGATAATAAACAAAATGATGCAGCTGAACTATCCATGGAGGATAGTGATTCGGAGAAAATTGATAACAAAAAGCAGAAATTAGATGCTCAAAATTCAGATAATGTACTGAATGAGATTATGACTCAGGAATCAACTCCAGAAACACAAGATGATACTGATGACAGTAAAAGTACTAAACAGAAAAAGAAGACCAATGTCAAAGGCACCGACTCGGCTGAAAGCAGTAAGGGGAAAGATAAAGCTAAAGGAAAAGGAAAATCCAAGAAAGTTAGCTTTGCGAGTCATGTTGAGGTCTTCCCATCATCAGACGGAGAACCAAAGAACCAATCAACAAAAGGAGGCGGTCTAATCCGAGGTAAAAGATTTACAGTAGCGGTTCTTAATTTTAAAGAAGCGGTTCTTAATTTTATGAGAACCCGTGAATTGGGTGACGATGGTTTAAAGATGGTATTGAACTGTCGTTCTCACCCAGGAATGAAAAAGTGTTGGAAAGAAATTGCCAGTTGCATACCATATCGACCGACTGTCGTTCTGACCTTGGTTGCGTGCCTGAAGAGAAACTGAGGTCTCTGTCTCCCTTAACCTTATGCTGTTTATCAGTGCGCTCTATGTTATTTGTTTAAATTGATTAAGGGTGCATGTAGATACTCCCGTCGTGTAAGTTACAGTTTTGTGGATGTAGAGTAATTTGACTGATAAGCATTTTCCTTAAGATGAGTGTGATGCCCATTTTCTGAGTGAATTGCCATATAACTAGAGTGATATGCTGTAAGCATGATGCATCATTAAGTTTGATTGTATCTGATACCATCAAAATAAATATCCTAGTGTTGCATAATGTGTATGTATAGCACATTACAAGAGTTAACCGGAATATCGATCATAAAGATATAGCACATTGCGATTCCGCAACAAGTTTAATTTCATTTACAAGCTAGGTGGGATTATGATGATCAAGCATGATAACTACTCTTTTAGCTTATCTACTATATTACCTTAGGGAGGCAGTGTCACAACTTGCTTTAAAACAATCTCATCCCTCCGTTTCTTCCTTTGTTTAGGCCATATTGATCTTACATCAGCTAATGTAAAATCTGTAGCTGTTCAAGTTGTTTGTTTTACAACCTTCATATTGCAGTTGCATCATTTTCTCGTTTAGGCAAAGAAATTTACAGGTACATGTAACACATGGGTTTAAAATCTTGGTTTGCACTACTGTTATAAAAAAGATTTACGTTTTTTCATCGCTAAAAAACACTTGCTGTCAAGATATGGAACATCATGCACAATAGTTCTTATACTAATTTTCACTTGCCACATTTTGTCATCTATATATTGCATGTAGTTGCATCAGAGATAAAAACTAATGTTCAAGTCATCAGTATATTCATGGTCTGAATTATTGAACTATGATTGATGGAATTAATTGTTGAAGCGGTTTTTACTTTTGTTAACAGGTTTGACAACAACTTGCAAGATATGAGAGGGAAAATCTTTCCTTCTAAAAGGCAAAGGGTAAAGGCCCCTAAACTCACGCCTTCAGTTACATTACCATTTAAAAGGAAAGAGAGACCCTTTGTGGTACAGGTTTGACAACAACTTTGTGGTACAGTAAAGCAGACCCTTACCGAGCACAAGAAAAAATCTTCTAAGGGTATTAAAGGCACATGGATGGATGACGACTATGCCCGAGCATTCGAATACGGAATGGGTCGATAGTGTAAAGGTGCGTACTTTTTTTAAAGTTTATGTCGTTAGTGTCTGACTGTTTGTTATCTACCTTAGGACCGTGCACGAGGGTGCGAGACTTCCATTTAATTTTAGTGTCTGCTATCTCTATTATGACTGTAATTTTCACTAAACCACATGCCTAACGAGTCTTCATTTCTTATTATAAGAGCATAGAATTGGACAAACTGGACAACATTAACATGTGTTCACTATATAATTCTATGTACGGGGTAAAAAGTTCAAAGATAAATTCTATGGGTACGGGAGTGTAGCTCATATGGTAGAGCGCTCGCTTTGCATGCGAGAGGCACGGGGTTCGATTCCCCGCACTTCCATTATTTGGAACCACGACTTTTAATATTATTTGTAGTAATCAATAGATGGAAGGGTTTTAATAGCTAAATTTAGGGTCTCGGATATAGGATGGAAAAGTTGAGCATGGCGGTGGAGCAGTTGAGCAGTGACGGTGGCGGTGGAGCAGTTGAGCAATAGTGGTGGAGCAGTTGAGCAGTAGCAGTTACGTAGTTGAGCATCTCCTGGTTTTATTATGTTGAGCATCTCATGCAACTCATTTTGAGACCACGGTGGCACGAATGTTGCTTGGAAATAAATGTGACTTGGAGAATATCGGGGCTGTATCCGTAGAAGATGGCAAGAACCGTCATTTTTCACCCATTTAATTCGTTAGAGGAATTGCTCAACCGCTCAAGTGCTCAACCGCTCAAGTGCTCAACCGCCGCTGCTCACCCATTTAACTCGTTAGAGTAATTTGTTGCTTTTCGCCCTGTTGCAGATTCATTCCCCCTGTTTGGGTTTGTCTCGATAATCTAAAATTGGATCGTATACTCAAACATTCTGATCTGCTCAATTATACATTACAACTGGACAAAATGAGTTACAATGGAAGCTTACATCTCAAAAATATAGAGTTAAAACCTGTACACTATTGGGATGATCATAAACTAGAGTTCAAATTATGCACGCAGATATAACAACGCCGTGAACCTTAGAATACAAAACAAACAACGCGTCGACGAATTCTAGAAGGATAAAAGTACTCATTGGAGGTAAATCTTGTGAACCAAGGCCGATTCCCAAAGCTGCTCCAATCAGTGTGTCCCTACTCTTCCACATATCATCGCTTGAAGCTTCTCTACTCCTCTGATTCCAATCAATGCGTTCCAATCAAAGGTGGCAGAAAATGATAGGCTCGGGTTGAACAACGGGTCAAACCAGTTATATTGACAAGTCGGTTTTTCAATTTTCTTTTAAATTCCATCATAACCAAAATACTAGATATAGCTTTCAAATTACAGTAACGAGATATAAAAGTGCAGCTAAACAGAATATTCAATCTGCGAAAATCAGCAACAAATAGTGTTCTTAAATCACGATTCTACACAAACTTTTAGCAACCAAAAAAGCTTTGAAATTCACCAACTATACTATTCTGCACAAAATTCAGCAACTAACAACCCTTTCAAGCCGACATCTACACACTATTTCAGCTTATAAAACAAATTTTGCATAATTTCCATCTTTTCAAAAAGAAGTTGGGCTCTTTTCAAAATATGGAAGTGCGGGGAATCAAACCCCGTGCCTCTCGCATGCAAAGCGAGCGCTCTACCATATGAGCTACACTCCCAGTTTACGTAGTGAAAAAAGAGAGCCCAAATTGCAAACGTAGCTATAGGTGTAATCATAATGTGTAAAAAAACTCCTAAATGCTCAACGCTCCAAAATCCTACTTCATAGAGCGTTGAAAAAAGAGCATTCCGGAAAAAATAGATAAGCTACTTGCTGATTGCCAAACAAGCATTAAAAATCACAGCGATTAGCGCTCACCGCTCCTAAATTTTCTGCGCCAAACACACCTTTAACCTGCACATAATCTAGTTATTTCCTGCTCTAAATCATCGTTCAAATAGTAACTAAAATACCTACCAATTCCATAACTCCCAAACGAATCGCATAACCTCCAATTCCTGCTCTAAATCATCGTTCAAATAGTAACTAAAATTCCTGCTCTAAATCATCGTTCAAATAGTAACTAAAATACCTACCAATTCCATAACCTCCTAACCCATTATGTATAGAATTTTAGGTTATTGTTGTAATTCTAACTGATTTATAGCTTGGAGGTTAACTCAACAAGCCAATCCGCTCACCCCTCCTAACCCATTATGTATAGAATGTAATATATTGTAATGTTTTTACGAGTCTTACCATCACGTAATTGAGCTTGTTGTTCCATAGCTTGTAAACGGAGCTTAAGTTCTGTGTTTTCAGAAGACAGGCCAGTTGTATCCCTCTGTATTAGGTAAACATCAGCTTAAAAGTTAGAATTACAATTGAGTATCAACACGCATGCTTATGAAGTTATGAACATAGATAGCTAGATGCAGTTAAACTCCATTTCCATAGTCCATGCAATGTTTTCTCCCATGTTAGAAACGCTTTTTCGTTTCTTAAGTTTTTTCATTAGAGCACTTTTTAAAAAGATCTCGACAACAAGCATCCAGAAAACGACGTTATCCATTTACGAGTTTCCTAAGGCCTATAACTCAGCGGCCACCAACATTGCATTAAATGACCAAAACTAAACAGATCAACATAAAACGACATCAACCTTAAAACACAGAGATTTACTACCTTTTAGCTCGTTTAGGATCAAGGGTCCACAATTCAGCAAGCTTCTCAGGAGCCATAGCTTTCTTAGCTTCAATACTCTCACTCATGAGCAAAGAACCACCATCAACAGAGTTACTATGCCTATGACCCCTATGCCTAGCAGCTTCATTTCCATTTCCATCATTAAGACCTTCATTGAAAGAACCAGAACCAGTACCACCAGATCCTTGAAGCTTTTCAATGTCCATATAAGTAGAAAACAGATCCTCGTCAACTTCTTCAAAGCTGTTGGAGGAAGGAGCGACGTCGTATGGATCTGAAGAGAGATCTAGATCGTCTGGGAGTCTGAAGTTCATTTCGGAATGTGCTCGTCTGTGGTATGATGCTCTGAATGGAAATACATTGTTTTCTGATGTGTCCCGAACTGTATTGTTGCCTATTCTACTCTTTCCCTCACTTGATGGCTTTGATTCATCTTGGGCTGTAGAATAAATTTATTACAAACACTCAAAACAGATTACATATATAGTATTTCAACTTTTCAGCACTATATAAAAATTTACTGTACCCATTTTCAGTATACATGACTAAGTAAAGAAAGGGTCAAGAACTGCTTAATACAGGCCTCAGGTTTATTGAAGATCATTATATGAAATATGCGATATTATCCAACTTTAAGGGTCACCGCATATCGACATCTTTAAATACAAGGTATTTGGGTATTACGGTGCCTCTATTCTAGCACAGATCCAGACATCCACCAGTCTGTATAATTAAAGTTCTGTTATGACAACCACTAATTAATAGTGAGAAATAATCTCTTGAGAAACATAATTAGGCACGCCTGGAAGTCATCCCAGACATATTCCATAAGAGGTCTTCAGATAAAATACATGCGAAACTAAAGACATAAAGTGGTTGAAAAGGAGCCACAAAGTTATGTCAATGAAAAACCATGGGTTGTTGGAAACCATTAGATATCTATCATTTGGCTTAGATTAGACAAATGTAAGTGATGAAACTAGTGGCACATGCAGACTCAACAGATAGAATTACCATGGACGGGGCTTGAGATAAGAACATAGACGTAAAATTAGATTTCTGTATTATAATTGATGTTCTGCTAATTTATGCCAAGATGGATGCACACACATTTTATAATAAATATGTGTAGATATTCATGAGGAGCTTGAAATACCAGTCTTCTCTCCGTTGGAAGGAAATGGAAGCATATTAACCATTCTATCGAGTATTGTTCTGCCTGCAGGTTGCACCGAATTATTGAATTTCTCTTGCAAGATCAGTATTGACTCCAGACTGTGCAAAACCTCAGCCATGGTAGAACGTTGCTTCGGACTGCTGTGCAAACATCTCTCTGTAATTCGCACAAACTCCTTCAAACATTTTGGGGATATTTGACCCCTTATATCAAAATCTACTATATTCTTGAAATTGCCATCTTTGATAGATTCCTGAGCCCAATTTGCCAAATTCAACGCTTCTCCATCAATATTAAATATTGCACGCTTCCGACAGAGCACTTCTAACAATACCACTCCAAAAGCATACACATCAGACTTCCTTGTTAGATTTCCAGTTGCGTAATAATCGGGATCAAGATACCCAAAAGTAGTGGGTGGTGATACCTCAACCTTTTGCTTTTTCCTCATTTTTTTCAATCTGTTTGTAAGCATTTTTGGCTTCTTGTTCAGCTTCTTGGGCTCGTACCTGCATATTTTGTACACTTTTCAACTCCATTTCCTTCCTTAAAATTTCTGGATGATTCTCATATTTTTCCTTCAGCATCTAAGAAAAGTAAATGAGCAGAGAGTCATCCACCGATTTACTTACAAATGGATCGATTTGGATTGTGTTCTATCTCATATAGGTTAAATAAATAAAAATATGTAATAGCTAAAGAGAAATGGGTTTAATGGCGCAAACAGGATAATATATGCCTGACGTGTATTGTTATTGCTTATGACCTTCTAAATAGCTTTATTCAAAATTATAAGAACCATGTTTTAGTGATATTAACCAACTCATTGCAGTGTATGGACAATCACGTATTCGCCGGTTCATCGAACCCCACATAAAACTTAATCCTTTTCAACATAACCGTTTGACAAATAAACAATGTTGCAAATATAATGCATACCTTATTGTTATCTGCTAGAGATATTAGTTCTTCGTTTACAAAATCCTCAGCGGACAACACACCTTCCTAAGAGGTTAACACGATTTTGCAGTTGAAGTAATCAGTTCACTCGAGCATTTCAACAAACACCTACTACACATAACAAAAAACACCCAAATTCACACACCAAACATCATAATTAACAAAAACCCCAAATGGGTCATCACTAAACACTAAATTCACACATCAATAATCATAAAAAAATTGCAAAAATACCTAACAACAGCTTCTTCTTTGCTCTGAAGCGAATTCAAATAATGAAAACACTAACTAAAAGGTAATCGGGAATAACCTCCAAACAGAATTTGGTCTGATCATCCGATCCAAAAGTTCGTTTTAGATCGATTGAGTTTGCAAGAATTCCTTTGGCGACATTTGAGTAAACGATTTGTGATTGCAACACTTCAACTAGATCTTTCTCACTGATGCAGAATTGTAGTATACATTAGCACCAATAACTCGAAAACCAGATTATCATATTTAGCAAATAGAGATACAGAAGAACAGAATGTGATTTGTTGTTTAAGATTGGACTGGATATGGACTTGGATACAAAGCAGAAGAAAGAAGAAGAAAGAAAGAGATAGAAAAAATGTAAGGGTATATTTGTAATTTCAATATTTTAATAATATAATAAATATTGTGTCAGTCAGACACATGTCAATAAAGTAGTGGAGTTGTGCAGTTGTGCAGTTTGTGAAGTGCTCAACATGACCAAATTTGTCTCTAGTTGAAAAGTTGACCATGATAAGGTTGTTTAATGCTCAAAATGACCATATATGTCTTTTTCCCCACATTTTAATAACAAAAAGTATGTTTCTATTTTTTTTTTTTTAAGAATTTTAATTTTCCTTTCGTTATTACTATTTGTAACACAAATAATTTTTTAGATTTACTTATTAGTTTATTTGTTTTTAAAAAATAATTTTATTTTCTTAATTTTTCTAATAAAATTTATAAAAAATTATTTATTCTTAACTTAAAATAATAAATAAATTAAACAAAAAGTTAAAATAATTAAAAAATATAATAAATAATAATAATAACAATAAAATAATATCTCGGTTTCCCACTAACTTCTTGTAAATTTTATTACTCTAATAAAGTGACGTTATAATAAAAAATAAAAAAATAAAAAATACAATAATAATAATAGTAATAATAATAACTATGTTGGGACAAATTATGAAAAAGAGGATTTACCGGTGTGTGTTATGTTATTAGTTATGTGTTTCTTTATTCTCTGTTTTAAGACCATGTTCAGCTTGCTCGAGGGTTTTTATAGAGAATATTTTGTGAAGATTGTACTGTATAGTGTGCTGGTATTATTGGTATTAAGCATCAACATAATGTGATGCACGATAATCTTGTTGACATATGCTTTCAGTCGGAAATTTCAGATGATAAAGAAGTTGATATTAAACTTGGTGGAGAGCGAGAAAAACCCTTACATCCTTTTTAATCCACCTAGTTGGTTGGGTGTGTTTTGCGTTTCAACTGTGGCTGAGAGCTGAGGCGGGTTATTATAACCTAAAACTTTAATTTTAATTTTTTTAAATGTATTTGTTTAATGGGATGGAGGTAGTTTATTTAGTGGCATAATTAAACGAGTTTTTGACATAAATTAAATATTTTTATGAGTAAATAAGTAATTTATGACTAACTAAAATATAATTTTTAACCTTTAACTACAGTTGGGGACTTAGAGTTTATAAACTTAAGGATGTTATGGTATTTTATGAGTGAATTTATAAAGATGTTTAATAAAAAAATTTGAGCATGTGATACGTGTACATAAATAACGATTTTTGTTTTATATTAAATGAATTTTCATATATATATGACTATCTCATTAAAAAAGGCATTCGTCAATGATTCTTAAATTTTAAATAAAATTATGTCTTTATTAATGAAAATGCTAAAACCAAATCTTAAAAACGTATGACGAAAATACACCAAACCAAAATTGTAATTATAATCTTAATATTATTGTAACTAGCAAAACTTTAGTTTAGTTTTGACAAAGAAAACCAAAACATGAGATTATATTAAGAGTCACGAAAAAAAGAATGGTGGCTTACATATATATAAAAAGTTTAAATGTAACCTTGTTTTTTTATAAGCAGAGGATAAATTCTTATCATTCATTTTGGTTTAATTTAAAAGAAAAAATTAACTTAGAATTTAAAAAAAAAACACGGAGGGAGCATTTTGCTAAAAAGTCCAAAAGTTTTAAAAATCGACCGAAGGGACTAAAATTATAAATTTTCTAAACTGATTTTTATTAATAGTGATATTTCACTAGTAAAAAAACAATGAAATATCACCGGTGATAAAATAATTTCATCACTGGTGATATTTCACTAGTGAAAAAACAATGCAATATCACCGGTGATAAAATAATTCTATCACTGGTGATATTACCGTTGATTTTTACAAGTTTTTGACATTTTAACAAAAATAACTCAACCGTATTTTTTTAATAGAATTTAACTTTATGTAATAAACGACTAGGATTAGTTTTCTTCCTTGCAAATAAAAACAAAAATACAAAATAACTCAACTAATATATTAATAAGTTTGCATTATTGTGACAGTGAAATGAATATTTGGAACCACATATATTTATTTGTTCAATTTTTGAAACCACTAGGTTCTTTGCCCGCGCTCCGCCGCGGCGAGAGCTGGGCGTCAAAAATTACTGACGTACCTTGCAAACAAAATTAGTATGATACATATGTAAACTCAATAATGTATGTCTTGTTTCCGTCATTGAAATCAACATGTATCGGTAACTTGGTTTGTTTAGTAGCAGCGAACGTAGAACGACAACCAAAGTTCTGATTGAACAGCAAATCGTCCATTAAAAAGTTCGAATTTGGAGCGAGGTATTAGAGTTCAACTTAAAAATTTGTAGATCCGTTTGCGCTTGATCTTCAAAAAATCCTTCAAACTGCAAGGGAAAATAACCATATTCAACATATATTGGTAGTGCAAAGCAATATTAAACACATATAAAAAGGACAAACATACCCGTTTGTACGATCTCACGGGTCTTTTAAAATTTCATTCCTTACGCTTGAAAAGCATCCTTTGTTGGAACTCTCCCTGCATAAGTAAACAAAATGTTATCAGATCACCCCTACTACGGCAATGGATTTTTGGCTGCTATTAAAAGAGGAACCAAACACCCCTTCTAAATTGATGAAAGAGTTGAGGCATCAAATGAGATATCTACAAAAAGGCTGCCCGGTTTTCCATTGCTTAAAATAGCGTGATAAAGCCGTGACACTATTTACCTTGCAATAGTATTAACTAAGAAGGGCTTAGAGTCCGAATACGTTCGCAATGGGCTTAAGAGTTTATTAAAAAAGGATGGTGACATACCTCTTCTAAATAAACAAAATTGCATAGTTGTCTTGTCCCCTTAACTGTTCATCCTATAATATCTCCAACTGTTGTATATTTTTCTAAAATGGATCATAGAAAATTGTATGTCAATTGTTGGAACATTAGATTTGCTACTGCACTAACATGTTAGTGTTCCAACTAAGTTAAGTTAAGGTACAGGCAGCCCTTTGTTGTTGTTTTTTGTCTATTCGCCTTGAGTTCCTATTGTATCAGTCCCTTTTTTATCTTTTATATGTGCTATAAAATTGCAGACATATAAATGGTTTGGCCACCAGATTACTCTTATTTTAACTAACACTGAGTCATCAAAAGACTTAAGACACCGACACATTATAATGAAAAACCATAACCATGTATCCACCATTTATGTGCTCAGAAATATAAAGCATTCTATATTCCAAAGAGGTCCTTCCAAAGCCTAAGACCAATCATAAGGTTGACATATTGATACTAATAAACGGTTACAGACTCCATCTATATATACAATAATGATATTATTAAGATAACTAAGTCACGTTAGATTTTGAAAACTTTAGTTAAAAGCATAATATTTAAACTTTAAGCACCCTAATATAACCTTATCCATATTATAATCAATCATTTAAGAAGCATGGTATACAATATTTCCAATCAGGGTACCTGTTGGCCATTTGGAGATTTGAATGCCAATTCGAATCCTTGAATAAGGTGCCTTGTTTGTCGTAACCGGGGTAACCTTCGCCCTTCACCATATCCCTTCATGTTAGACCGCTCATAACAATGATGGAGATTTTCGTTGCTACACTCTCTTGTAAATGGATAATCTGCGTAAAGATGCGACAACTCTCAAAACTAAGCAGCACATCACAATATTCAATAAATAAACAAATCCCATACAACTATCATTTAAGAACTAAGCAACACATCACAAAATTTAACGAATAAATAGAAAATAACATACTTTATTTAGTCACTCAACGGTTCAAAAGATCGGCTCAACTCTTAATCTGACTAACGAAAGGTAGCCCTTTTCACTCGCATATTTTTTAATGCCCATTCTGGTTTTCAGTTCACAATAGTATTTTGTGAAGGAGGAACTACGGTTTGCTCGCTCTTTTTAACTCAGAAACTACTACATTCAAAGTGTATACTCCCGTAAAAAAAACTATGTAAAAAACTACGCCATTATACTTTGGATAAATAGTCTAGTGTGCAAACTAACCTCAAACCCATTACACTCTCTGAAACATTGACTAATTGTTATTACTGGTTAGGACCGAAGACTAAAAGTAGAAAGGTTAATTTCAGGATGTTTCTAAGTGAACATCATCATTCAATGCGACACTAACCTTCTTTTCATTTTTCTTTTCTAGCCACTGATGTTCCTTTATGCAACCATCAGCTCATTACGGATTGATCCCCCGACAATATTGTCCCCTACATCCAAACTCTGTACCTGGCCATCCTGAGGATCTCTTGAACATTGTTGCCTGTGGGCTGTGTGCAATTGTTTTACACGTCAATTCCAGAAGGGTCTTGATTGTAGCTCATTCGGATGCCTTCTTGTTGCATTTCATACAAACACATAAGAAAAAAGCAACTTTAAGTACCCCTTTCCTGCGGCAAGAGGGATGTTTGGCTCCTGTTTTCACAGCAGCGAAACACCCCTTTGCAGCAGAAAGGGTGTTTACCAGTTGTTTTAACAACATCCAAACACCCCTTTGCTTGCTCTTGAAAGTAGTTGCTAATTAGCGAAAAAATGAATCACAAAGCAATAATTTAGCAGTTCACGGTCGTATCGGCATTGGCACAGACCCGTGACTATCATCGCACGGCATAAATAGCGACAACGAAAAAGACGGGTGTATCGAAACCCGCTGACCAACATGCAGCAACAATAATATATCAACCCGCTATTTCATTATTGGCTCAGATATGGCACTGTTAAAAAAAATCGGATAGGCACGCCATGGCTGCAACCTCGACAGGTTGCCCCGCCAAGATGCGTGTAATCTCAGACTTAACCGTGTTGTTAAAACTCATCATAGCCCAAGTAAACTCATATTCACAGGATACATGCTCATATTGTAGCACATAGTATGTCACACGAATGTAAATATATTGTTCGCCTCACAGACACAAAATCAGTAGTGTGAAAGGTAAATAGTATATTAATGGCAATATTTAGTGGCGCGAGTTCTCATATGCAAAAAAAAATGGCAACATCTTTAGTAATTTTTTATATTCAGTCTCCTCAGACACACTAACTCAATCGGCTCAGATTAATTGATGTCGTGGCTGGGTTTGTGGAGGTTGCTGAATCGAGCGACGCTCGCATTCGGCCATCCTTCCACTTTCCCCGCAAGACACCGTACTAAAGAATCACTTTTCCAAATAAAATGATCCAAAACAGCTCACTGAGCTTACTGAGACATGTATAGCTTATTTATTTAAAAAGAGTAAATAATTTTCAAATAACCTGATCCACAACAGCTCATTAGATACAACTAATGCATGGATTGGCTTATCAGCTAAACGAATCTAAACAACTTAAAACGATCACATTCCTCATCAGTTAAAAACCCTTCATACACAAAGCCCTGCAAAAAAACAAAACTTTAACATTAAAACCCACAAACTGAACCAAGATTCAACCAAAAAAACTCAAAATCGATACAAATAAGCTTATATGTGGCTTATGAGCTTATTTGTTTTTCGGATTATATTTCATAACCCCAAATTTCCCGCTTATTTTGAGACTTGTGGGCTTATATATGTACATTATGATTATGATATGATAAGCTCATATAAGCCCATAAGTCACATGATAAGCCGAAAATTTGGGACTTACGAAATATAAGCCGAAATCAAATAAAATCATAAACCCACATATAAGCTTAAAAAAACAGCCCCTTAAAAATCGAAACTTTAACATTAAAAAACACGAACTAAGCTTATTTGTGGCTTATGATCTGCTTAATAAAGATCAAAACTTTAACATTAAAAAACACAAAAACAGCTCAAAATTCATAAAGATCAAATCTTTAACATTAAAAACACTAACTAAGCCAAAATTAACACAAAAAAACAGCTAAAAATCCATAAAACTCATATCCTTAACATTAAAAAACACAAATTAAACCAAAATCAACACAAAAAAGCTCAAAGTTAATTAAAAAAAATTAACACGAAAAAACACAAAAGAAAGCAAGATTGAACCTGGGTTTTCAAGAAACTTGTTTGACTTTAGATGGGTTGATAATTGATGAAGATGAACATCTTTGTAAATGTCCCCTCTCAGCCGCTTTGTCAATAAATAGCTTTAAACCAATATCAAAACCAACCAAAGTATATAGATCCATACGATATTATGGATTTCAACCAACATCAAAGGCGATCAAAAAGTATATAGATCCAGATTCGTGTTTTTTATTAGATCTACAGTGGAGGAAGATTGAGTTAGTGTGTGTGGCTGTGAGAGAGTGGGTGTGTGTGAGGAGACTAAATATAAAAAATTGGGTGTGAGTAAATAACAAAGGTGTGTGAGAAGGGGGAATTTTTTATTGCATACTATGTGAGGGGGGAACTGTTCATTGGGAACCGAGATTCCCCCCTCTTATTAAGGATATAATTTGTCTCACTCGCTATTATTTTATCCACTTCCATCTCGAAACCCGACAAAAAATATCAGTATTTTGTTCTCACATAGTCGAGTAAAACATATCACCGAGTGGTTGCAAACTCACTAGTACGTTAATATATACTAGCATGGTACTCATGTAATACAGTAACGGGTAATAAGTGACGATCTTTTAGCAATCGATTAAAAAAAAAAAATCACTAAAAATTAAAAAAAAATAAAGAATTTGTAAATATATCCAAATGTATGTTGAATTAAAGAGAATAAAATTTTTAAAAAATGGTAAAATTAGATTATAAAAAAATAAATAAGTTAAAAGATATTTAAATTTAAAAATAAAAATGGTTTTTAATAGGTTGTTAAGAAGTTGTTACAAAAGTTTGTTACAAAAGAAATGGATGGTTAAGATTTGAAGTTAGATTTGGATTAAAAATGATTTAATGGTTAAGTTATTAATATGTTTATCTTAATTCTTGGTTTGGAGTTAGGTTTGGAGTTAGGATGTGTATATACACCCTTTATAGATAGTATATATATATATGATATAGATATTACATAGAATAAATTAGTTTATGCTTCTTTTCCTAATATCACAAAGATTAAATAATACAATAAAAACAACATAATGTATATCATTTTAATACATCAACTCAAATATAATTTAAGTAATACAAGTTTAAAAACAAAATATACAACTATATTAAAAATTAATTAATATGTTAAACATCCTAATTAATACTCTCTCTATGTCTTATTATTATTGTCCTCCAACAATTTTTTTTTATTTATGATAGATTTATTGAATTTAGATATTTCATGTTAAGAAAGACAAATTTATCTTTTAACTACGTTAATAGTTTCCTTATAAGAAATTAATGGCATGGATAAAATTGGAAACTTAATTAATTCTTACTTTTTATTTAAGAAACTTGATAATATTTTGGAACAAACTAAAATAGTAATGACAACAATAAAAATGGGACGGGGGAAGTAATATCTTAAAAATACCCTTGAATTGAATAATACATCTTATTATACATATTGTACAACTATTAAAACAAATAAAAAAATTTTATATAGCTTATAAGTTAGTGGTACATATAGTTTTACAATTGGAATAGGTCAACGGTTTAGACAAAAACTAAAAAAAAAACGATCAAAACCTATGCAAATAAGCGAAAAACACCTAATCGAAATCGTTTTTTACCTTTCTATGATAAATCACAAAATAGCACCGCCGCATCACGCGAGTACCCTACTAATATCAACTATCTATAATCTATATATTTATAATGTATAATCTATCATTTATAATATAAATCTAATAATAATAAAAAAATTGAACTATTAAAAATGTTAAATAATTTTATAAAAAAGAAAATATATATATAGTAGTTAATGATACTTTAATATCAAATCACATGTTAGAATTTCGATCATCGGGTCCGCTCTATCAAGTCATTAGATCAAGAGTTTAATCATTGGTTCAATCTGATTGAGTCATCGAGTCAAGTGTTCGATTAGCGGTCAACCCGGTTGAGTCATTGAGTCAAGTGTTTGATCATCGAGTCAACTCGATCGAGTCACCGGGTCACGAGTTCAACTACTAAAGCAACACAGTCGAATTACCAGGTTACGATCCCCCATCAAGACAATTAACATTGTTAACTATTTGCCTTTAAGCAATCACCGTTACTATGCACAAGTATATGTCTAGTCTTTACTTATCTATATTTATATCTAAATCTATACTAATATATAAAGAGCTCGTATTAAAAGTTGAAAAGGTTAAAAATTCAACATTTCCATATATAAACATAATACTTAAATAGGAAAACATGTATTAGCCACTACATCATGGGTTCAACTATCGGGTGACGGGTTCGACCACCATGTCGACCAGGTCGAGTCACCGTGTTACGATTCGACCACCTAGACAATCCGGCCAAGTCACCGTTTTGCGGGTTCGCTCACCGAGTCAACCCGATCGAGTCATTGGGTCAACCCGATCGAGTCACCAAGTTATCGATTCGACCACCAGATCAATCAGGATATCGTAAACTCTCCGTCGTTATGCGCGGATACACGTCTAGTAAAATATACTCCCTCCGTCCCTAAATAAGTGTAAATTTTGATTTTTTCGGTCTTTTTTGTTCAACTTTGACTGTAAATATTTATATGTGTGTTATATTATACTTGATGAAAATTATACCAACGAAATTTTCATTTAAAACTCAATTCACTGATATAATTTGTATCAAATATTATATAACACAAATATAAATATTTACAGTTAAACTTGTAAACAAAGACCGAAAAAAGTTAAAATGGACACTTATTTAGGAACGGAAGGTGTAAATGATATATCTTATTTGTTGAAAACGTTAAATTTTCAATATTTTTTATTATATATATTGAAATGGTGCCCTTTTTACATAATCTTATTAGTAAACAAAATATTTGTAAACTATTGAAGGATGTTTAAGGGGGTGTTTGGTTAAGCTTATAAGTTTGGCTTAGACTTATATTATGTAAGCTAATTTTGGCTTATATATTATAAGCTTATAAGCTCATATTTAGTCTTTTATTTAGCTTATCAAATTAATAAAGTAAAATGATAAAAAAAAGTACATGAATTTAACTATATAAATAATATAATAGAAAATAGTTCTATTATTTATTGGGTCACGAATTTAACTATCGGTCAATCTAGTCAAGTCGTCGAATCACAATTCGACCACTAGATCAATTCTATCGAGTTTTTAGGTCATGGCTTCAATCATCGAAACAATTAACATATCGTTAATTATCTGCTGCTAGACAATTCTGCCAATATACGGAAATACACGTATCGTATACCATATATAAAACCCGCATACTTTTACCATGAACAGTACACTTAGTAAACGTATGTACAAACAAAAACTTTCCTTTTATAGCACGAACACGTGTCTCGAATATTAATTACAGAATTATGTACGTTAACTACATGATAAGTATTAAGTACGTGATATTACACGATAATTATTAACCATAATAATTATAGTCACGAACATGAAATTATGAACGTTTAAATCACAAACATGTAATTACGTACGTATTTATTATAATACGATTAATATCGTTATGTACAAGTATGTAATAATAACACGAACAATTAATTAAGTTATAACACGAAAACGCTAACGAGGGAACACGTAAAATATAAGACATGGAAAATGTTCGGGTTTCCCTTCGTGGGGCCTCATAGTCGCGGACACCAAAGAAAAGGGAGAGCCCAAGCCCATTTTTGGTTTTAACTAAATTAAACAAAAAGGGTTACACCCTTTTCATTTTACAGAAGATTGATAAAAAAAATAAACCCTAGCCTCCCTTTTGTTCTCTCTTGCCGCCGGCCTAAAGGAACACCACAAAGGGTGGTTATTTGATCTTGATTATTAAAAAACAAGTGTTAGTGTTCGTGTTATTGTCCTCGTTTGATTCACGCATTCGGTAAATCCGTTATTCCTTTTCTCTTATTCTTTTTATTTAATTTAAAAACACATGAACATGGGGATAATATAAACAAGTAATTAAACATGTTAGAATCATGCGATAAATAAACAGAATGGAATTAGTTCGGGTTTTGGTTTGGCCGACGCAAGAACCGAGAGCCGAAGCTCTCGGTGGTCTTTGTATCACCACCAACCGAGACCATAAGGTCTCGGTGTGGGTTGTGGTGTCTCGGCAGCAAGGACCAAGGACCCTGACGTAAGTCGGGTGGCCTTGTGGTCTCCTTGGTCTCAGCGCAGCAGCAAGAAACATCACCGGCTTAAGCCGGTGGCTGTTTTGATCAAGCAGGGGGAACACACGGCTCGGCAGGGGGAACCACCGGCTAACCGCCGGTGGGAACCTTGTGTGGGCAGTGGCTAGCTGAGGCAGGCCATGGGCAACCACCGGCTAACAGCCGATGCGTTTTTGCACCAACAGTGGCAACCGACTGAGCCGGTTCGCCACCGTTAAGGGGGTGTTTGTTTGGTATGATTCATGGGGAGTTCGGTCTGGTTCACGATAGGTCTAAATTAAAATCACGGGTCCGGTTCACGACTAATTTTTACAAGTTAGTATTTTTACAAGTTATATTATTTTAGCAAGAAAATTAAATTAATTAAAACATGACTAATAATTAATTTAATTAAACATGGACTTAGGTTATTATTATTTATGAAATAATACATGTTTTAACCTAAGTATTTTATTTATTTAATTTAGACAATAGTATTTGTTAATTAATTAAAACATTAAATATAATGAATTAATAAACACGACTTAGGTTATAATTAATAAAATATTAATACATGTTTAACCTAAGTATGTTATACACCTTAATTTATTAAATTACGCTTATATTTAATTAAATCGTATAACCTATAATTTATTTAATTAACATGATATTATTAATTACTATACAAATGACTACATGACTTATGATATTTAACTAGTAAACTTAAGCTTATATTAATAGCTTATTAATCCAGCTTATTTCTAAATATGAAAACTTTCTATTTCAGGAAACTTACTATTTTGTGAAACATTCTATTTTTAGAAACTGATCTATTTTTAGAAACTGATCTATTTTTGGAAACTTTCTATTTTTGGAAACTTTCTATTTTAGGAAACCTGTTATTTTTTTAGAAAGTTACTTATTATAACACAACAAGTATAATAATACAAGAATACAAGTAATACTTAACCAAAGTACTTAGAATACATGATAAACACAACATAACATTAAAATGAGTAAAACAAGACAAGAACATATAAAACAAGCTAAGACATGATATAATCAGTTACGTACTCAGTAAACAGAATACTTATGTATGTCCCCTATTTATGTAGCATTAGTAAGATCGGAGTAGGACTTGCATTCTTTCGTCTTCTTCGTTCACTGGACAAAAGGTACGGATTTCCCGTCCAATCAGTATGGACATTCTTTCCTTATTAGGATTCCCCGTTTGCAGCCAACTGTTTTCCCAATATTGATTTATATGTTTGATTACTTATGTTAGTTTAAGAGCCTAAGCCATATACATGCATGACTAGTGTCACCTAGTTATGGAGGTACCATAACCATAACACTGGAGGCACTAGTGTTATGACTTCCACACGGCGAAGTGATTGCTCGTGGCGTCCCTTTTCAGTTTTGGCCATTGTTATTATATTATCATGTGGGGCGTATGGGTGCATCCTTACATGTTTTACCAGTATTACCAGAGTGAATGCGATGTGTGCCTTGCATCCTTCACTAGGAGTTGATCCCTCCTACCCATACTATTCAATTAGAGGCAACCCCTCTAATTGCATGACGAGGTCCCCCTCCAAGTATTCATGCACGGTGGAACCTCATGACCTATATGGGCTATTTAGGTAATTAGTACAGATTTTACATAAAAACATAAATCTTTTCAAACTATAAAACCAGTTTTATGAACACGTTCTAGGTTATCTAGGACATATACATTTCTGCTGCTATTAGTCTTTTACGCTTATGTCATTTCATGCTATACTTGTATATCCGTTCACTGAGCGTTATGCTCAGCCGTTTTCCTTTCATGTTCCCAAACGGCAGGTACTCAAGGGCGCTCATAGACTTTAAGAGTAGGTGCATATGGATTGGAAGCTATCTAGTCTTCTCTACTTTATTCATTTCATCATACTTTTTACTACTTATTTCTTTGGACATTGTTTAGTCCTTTTCCTTTACAGTACTTATGTTTGTGTGGGATGAGCTTATACTTGGACTACCGATGTTTGTTTCCGGTATTTTCATTCATGGTCATTTAATATTTTTAAGACATTTATCTTGTATGCGTTGATGACACGTCATAATAACACGTGACATTCCATTTATCAAAATGGGATGTTACACCATAAATGTATACTACTCCCTCCGTCCCAAAATTATTGTCCATTACTAAAAATAGATATGAAGGTTTATGAAGTTTACCATATCATTTTGCTTGAAATTGTTATTACAAACTTTAAAGAAAATTTAATTAGTTAACTAAAAGTAAAATTGTTAGTGTGCTAAAAAATAAAAAAAAAACTTTAATAAATTTATTTTTCTTAAATTATGTAATTTTTGTAAAAAAAAAACAATAATTTTGCTTTCTTGGGTATACAAATGTGGTAATTTAACTACATTTCATTGTTCTTAACGTTTTTATGTGATCAATACATTTTATCAGGGTAACTTTAAAAAAAACAACAATAATTTTAAGACAAATGAAATACAATTTTTGAGATTAATATTTTATTTCTCTTGGCCACTTGCAAATTGGCTATGTGATTAACGATTAAACTATAGAC
The DNA here is from genome assembly GCA_025667525.1 of Glebionis coronaria. Lineage (NCBI taxonomy): Eukaryota > Viridiplantae > Streptophyta > Magnoliopsida > Asterales > Asteraceae > Glebionis > Glebionis coronaria. Next base: position 17,930,104 of record CM046878.1, on the reverse strand, counting down.
ATAATGATTAATGGCCATGGAATATTTTATATTTACGTAATAAATTCTATAAAATAATGCATTAGTTTATTTTTGTACGTAACGTCTCATTCATCACGTCCCAAACGTAATTTGTTGCATTTTCCTAATTCATGGGAGATACAAGTCTTGATTTAGAACGATAATAAAAATAAGGATTATTTATGTAAGTTTATGAAACATATCTCTTGTTTCAAAATAAATGTTTTTTACGTTTGATTTTTTCCTTTTTTTTAAATTTAGACCATAAATATGTATTTGTGTTATATAATACTTAATAAAAATTATATTAATAAAAATATATATTTAAAGCTTAATCTATTTATATATTTTACATCAAGTATTACATAACACAACAAAAAAATAATTAGGGTTAAAATTGAAAGAAAAAAATTGAAAATCAATTATAGACACTTATTTTGAGATGGAGATAATGATCTAAGCCGATTTAATTGACTCTCTTAATTGTTAATATGCTGATAGAAGCCATGCTAGGATGACATAATTTTAAAAACATTTTCAAACAATTACTTCAAATGTTAAGTTAGCTAAAATTCATTCTCTCTCATTTTTTTTTTCAATTTGTTAATAAGTCACTAGTACACGTTATTGTTGTGTGAATTTTTTATAAGACGTAGAATTTTCATTGTTTTAATACAATTTTTGAAGTAGCAAACTTTTGGTTTACTTTTGACTATTCTTCAATAAATGACTATTTATCACCTACTTTTTGAAAGTGAATTATTGAAAATTAAAAGTATCTTAACAAACTATCCAATGACTAAAATATTTATCTTAAATCCAATAGCTTTTTTCATGGGCTTTAAGAATCCACTCAATACTCGGTTTTCAATCACCGAGTTACCGATTCGACCACTATCCATCGAATCAATCTAGCTGAGTCATCGAGTTACAATTTACTTCAAGCTTAACGGATCTAATCATGTTTCAAAAATATAAAACTCACTCTTATTTGACCCAGTTTCGAAAATTTGTGTTTAATATCAAATCTTTAAAGTGTTATTATTTTTTGTTTATAATCCATACGTTTTTGTATCACTACAAATAATGCCCTAATAAACAGTGTTGCTCAGGAACGGAGCCAGAGAGATCTCACAAGTGTTCGAAACGCTTATAAATTTTTTATGCACTTTAGTTTCTGAAAAAAAAACCTTAAATTTTTCTTAAATGCACTTTAATGCACCTGATCTTCGAAATGTGTTTCTAATTTTTGTTCTAATCCACCACTTTTTACCTTTGTTACATCACAGTTCAAAAAATTGTACATTCGATCATATTTCGTTCTAACTTTGTTCATACCTTTTTTACTAGGTATGGTGTTGAGTTTTCGTGTTGAGCCGTGGAAAAATACGATATTTTTCAAGGGGTATGATGTGTGGTGACTAAATAATCCAACAACACCAAAACCTCCACAACACCAAAATTGTGGCTCTTTTTTTTTGCTTGAGCCGTGGGGTTTATGTGGGACTCATTACTTATAAAAAAAATTAAAATTAAAAAACATTTCATTAAAATTAAAAAAAATACATAAACGAAATACATAAATTAAAAAAAAAGAAATAAATAGAAATAAAAAAAACATAAATTAAACTTAATTTTTTTTCCCGAAATATAATTCTCGGGTCTTCCTCTTCAATCTTCAATGGCCTCCGCGTCTTCCGGGGATATTCCCCTAGTATCGAAAGTAAGGATTTTTAAATCCTCATTGCGTTTAGCAATATCGCAAACCGCGAGTTTTGCGGCTAACTTACAATCCATTGATTCTTTTTTCGCCTCTCGGTCAATCAAGATTTGTTCTTGCATCATTTCGGTAACCCTGGTTTTGGACGAAGAGGATGTGGCGGACGAGCTATTCGAAGATCGTTGGCTTTTTGTTTTTCGTGAAGCCCCCGAAGGGCGCGGGATTGCGTCGTCCCCAAACATTTCCGGCTCTTCGTCGACATCGGTTACACGACCGCGGGTTCGACGAGCTTGTGTTGACTCGGGGTTTTGCCACTTGTATTTGTCTCGCAAAAAATTCACGCCTCACGATGCCTAAACTCAGTCTTGTATGTTTCCTTAAACATTTTGCAAACCCGCGAGTACAAAAGCTCGTCATTCTCACCACTTGCCAATGTGGTAGCATCGTAAAGCGCATTAAACTTGCCAACAAGTCCGTTCATCGGCGTCCACTTACCCGTTAACATGTTTTTGTTAGGCTTCTTGTAATCCTTTTCCGATGCACGCTTGTTATACTCGGCCATAATCTTGTACCAAAAAGTATCCTTCGATTGATCGCACCCGTTTCTCGGATCCTCGGAAATTAGGATAAAACACTCGGCCAAAAGTTGTTCCTCATCTTGAGTCCAATATGTTCGGTCGATTTTTGGCTCACGTGGTTTTTTTCCACTTGCTTGTTTTTTGGCCATGGATTTTTTTAGTTTATTTTGGGTGGTTCGTCCTCCTCGTCTCCCACGATATCGTTATCTTCGTCACGAAGCTCGGTTTGTGGTTCATTTGGTTGAGATGAATGTGTTGGGTAAGTTGAAGGTACTTGGGATTATGAGGGATTACATATACCTTGTGTTTGCATCCACATTTGAAATTGCTCCGGAGAACAATTAACAAACGGGTTAATCATCAAGGGTGGGATTTGGATGTTGGGGCGTGAAAGTGTAGGAGAAGAAGAGTTAACGAAAGATGGTGTTGTAGGGTCAGACGAAGATCCGGCGTTGGTGTTGTTGAAGTACTCGTAGACCCAATTGTTCACATTGTTCGGATCCATTACTAGTATGTTTGTGTTTTTGTAATGTATATTTTTAGTTTTATAAAAATTGGGATGATTTGGGAGGTTTTATAGTGAAAAATAGGGTTTTTTGAAAAATTTGGGCCTCCCCCGCTCCTCTAACGGTCAATTATTTAAATGCAACTGTCAAAAAAGTTTTTAAAAATTAAAAAATAAATAAAAAAAAAAGTTAATGCACGAAAACGCGAGAGCCGGGGACGATTCTCGCGTTTTCGTGTCGCGTTTTCGTGTGAAAACGCGCGCCGTGCCCTAGGCGCGAGACACAAAAACGCCTAAAGGGGTGTGGTCTCTCGCGTTTTTAGGTGGCGCTGTGGAAAAACGTAAGGAGATATACCCCGTACCCTGTGCTCTTAAGAGAAATGCTAGGATGACGTAATCTTAATAACATTTTTAAACAAGCTAAAATTTATTCTCATTTTTTTCAATTGGTTGATAAGTCACTATGACACGTGATTATTGTGTGTATCTTTAATAAACATTTTTCATTGTCCTGATATTTTTCTTAGGGTTTTGCTAACCACTACCTGGTTTTTTACCTTTCTGTAATTAAAATTATTTCCAAAGTTAAACTCATCATTTCTCTTAATACATAATTTCAGCATATACAATTAAAGTAAGTTAGTTTTAATAAGGTATGCATTAATATCAAGTAAGTTTATATTTAGAAATGTTTTTAATTACGAAAAGATAAAAAACCACCATATAGGTGGTGGTTATCAAAACCCTTTTTCTTAATAGCAAAATTGTGGTTTACTTTTGACTGTCCTTCAATAAATGACTATTTTAAAATCCAATTACAAAACATATAGAGGAGATTATATCGAGTCACAAAAGTATCTATCTAACGATAAAAAACACATAGTTTAAAAAGATTTATTATTTTAATTTTTTTAAAATTTTTGCAAAATAGTTTTACTTTAAATAAAAAATAATTAGAAATTTATTCAAAAGTTATAATTATTACCTCAAGCGAAGGTAATAAAGTCTACTTAATCTAAATTCTTTATATATATTTAAAATTAAACAATTAATCTAAAATAACCTAAAATAGAAACATGAATTATAATTATAAAACGGAATAAAATATTTATCAAGTATTTATCACCAATTCTTGAAAAATGAATTATTAAAAACTAAAACTATTAAAAGAATATTCAATGGCTAAAAGTTGCTTCAAAAAATTCATTCAATACTCTCATTTTAATCATCAGGCCATCAAAATACCGGATCAAGTTAGTCGAATCACTAGATTATCGATTCGACCATTGAGTTAACCTGTTACCGGATTCACTTCAAACCCAACAGATTTTAACTGCATTTCGAAAATATAAAGCCCATTTTAATTTGACATAGTTTAAAACCGGAACCAGTTGAACCCGGTTTTAAAAAATTGTGTTCAACGCCAAATCTTCAATATTTTATTCTTTTTATAATTCACTAAGTTTTTTTTTATCAATACGTCTATTTGTCGCTATAAAACTTTATTGCTATCTATGAGTATTTCTCTTGTATACTATTTTTTTTAACGGCGAGTTAGTAATTTGTAATTTGAGCTTAGAGTGACATTCAATTAGGGGTGTATTTGTTGAAATGAGCAGTAACTGTGAACAGGAGCAGTGAGCAGTAGTTGTGAGCAGTATCTGTCATAGCTCACCGCTCATTTGTCATCGCTCCTTAAAGGAAGCATTGAAAAACTAGCATTCTTAAAAAGTAGCACCGCTTATCGCTTCTTTAGCAAACGACTAAAAAAATCACAACGCTCACTGCTCATTTTGCCAAACAAGCATTAAAATTAAAATTTTATTCTTCATCGCTCACCACTCTAAAAAACTTTACCACCACTCCATACCAAACACAGTGTAAACGGTATGAAAACTTCAAAAATTCTCTTTTAAAAGATAAACCACACTCCTACTCTTATTTATTTCATACCTCTAAAGACTTATAGTAAAACTCGAACATTAAATCTTTTCAAAAATACCTCCTTAAGATGCGTTTGATTTGAAGTCGGATTTTGCTTAAATTGTGAGTTTATAAATTAGAGAGTTTAGGTTCAGGTAAAGTTTAAATTTAATATAACTACTTAAAAATATGTGAGTTTTAAAAATAATATATTATCAATCATTTTAAAATTTTATTTAATCATAAAATTAATTATTATATATTAAAAAATAGAAATGGGACCAAAAATGAGCATAACCAACCATTTGGTAAAAAAACAAAACAACGTTAGAAAACCTTCTAATATGTCAGAAACCTTACCATTACACTCCTTTTCTAAAATAGATAAACCAGGAGTTCATTTCACTGTATCAAATATTAATAGAGAAAATTTTGGTTTTAGGCATGTCCCTATGGTTGTAGAACTTTTATATGTTTTTTCGGTTTTAGTCATGTTCTATTAGAAAAATGTTTTACTTATTTTAGCGACTGACACGTGACATGCTCTATCCAACTTTTTCAGACTCTACATATTCCAGTGATTGACACGTGACATGAGTAGAGCACTTTTGGGTAGAGTAGAGCATCTTTGAATACAACATTACTATAACAAAAAACCTTTTGTTATCTGGTTAAGTAAAAAATTTACAGCATGGAAGATATGACCCAAAACAAAAATTTTCTCATACTAATATTGCAATCAAATAATTCTTTTTTATTTTGATCCCTAGAGCCCACTTGCAAACCTAAAAACCAAACACACCCTTAGTATCACTTTTGATTATTTAGTATACTATTAGAGTTGATATTTGTGAAAACGTAATTTTCAATATATTTTATTGAATAATCATCCACTTTGAGTTGCTATGTGAAAAGCTTAGATGCAATTAGGGGTGTCATATAGGTTGACCCGAAACCGATAGTATCTTATAGAGTCGGGTTAATTCGGGTCAAAAAACCTTATCGAGTTTAGCAGGTCAACCCGATAAACCCAATAACTTTATAAGGACGGGTTAGGGTTGTAAATATTTTGTTATCGGGTTATCAGGTTAACCCGATAAACCTTATAAGACTTATGAAAATATTTGTTTAAATGTTAAATCAAAAGTTTAGGTATCTCAATTTAGTGATTATACATATTAGAACAATAAATGACCAACTTAATAAACCCAATAACTTTACTCATATTTTATCATTCATATTACTGTATAATACAATACATGTAGGATATTCAAATAGATTTAAAGTTTTACGTGATGTTTGGAGAGGGATCCAAGTTTATATTTCAGGACTCTTTTTTAGCACCATAATTTGTAGAATATGGTTTTAACTTTTAATAGCCACATATAGCGATTCACTATAAAAACACTTCACAGACAACTGATTAGTTATGCTCACTGATGATCAGTACATGTTATCTATTTGTTTGTTAAATTGTGATTATGTTAAACCCGATAACCTGATAAGCCCGACCCGATAAATTCGATAACCCGATTGACCCTAACACGATAACCTGATTCTTTATAGGGTCAGGTTGCGAGTAAGTTTCTATTTGTTGAAAACCTGATAAAACTCAATCCGATAAGACTCAAATCCGACCCATTAACCCGAATGACACCCTAGATGCAATCATGGAAATTTGCAAATGCAATGATGTATTGTGAAAAAAGAACAGCCGCTATAAATTTTATGTACTTTTTTTATTTTTAAATTACAAAAAACAAAAGCATGTTGCATTTCTCTTTTAAGAAATATTGAGATGATGATGTTTACACTTATTAAAGTTTAAGTCATTGAGATACTTAGAGGGAACGGTGTGGCAGCGAGGGGGGCTCGCCGTGCCTAGGTGGCAGGCTCGCCGCCGCTCGCCGCCCTTCGCCGCTACACCGACCCCCCCTCTCGCCGGTATTCAAATGTCATTTTGTGACATTGCTCGTTGGAAAAGAAGGTGGGGCCATTTTTTTATTACCGTTTGAAAACGGCTAATTTCATTAAAAAAAAAAAAAAAAAAAATTAAAACTTTTTATTCTTATAAATACCACCCAAACTTCTTTAAAAACCACACACAACAAAAACATTCAATTAAACTTTCACAAAAAACTTCAATATGAGCACCTCGTCGGATTCGTATCAGTCAGATATCGAAGAAATGGAAGAAGTAGAAATGGTGTGGAAGATTAACGAAGAGGAAGAAGATGAAGTTCATTCACATCGCAAATACATTTGGCGTGAACGTGACGTCGCCGAACAACGTTTAATGGAAGATTATTTTGGTCCACATCCAAAATACCCGGCAGAAAAATTCAGATTACGATATCGGATGAGACGGGAGCTGTTTCTGGAAATTGTTGAAGGTATTGAAACTTATTGTGCAACAAATAATCCTTTACCCAAGCATTTTCATTTTTTTACAATTCGATATGATGCTACGGGTATGAAAAGTATGAGTGTCATCATGAAATGCACATCCGCTCTTCGCCAATTGGCAAACGCCACGGTGGCGGATGGGGTAGATGAATACTTGCAAATGGGTGAACATTGTGCCCGTGATTGTCTAGACTATTTTTGTATGTGCGTTATAGATTTGTATAAGCCCGAATTTTTAAGAAAGCCTACACCAAATGACGTTCAAAACATATATAACGCACATAATACGATTCACGGGTTACCGGGTATGCTAGGTAGCCTTGATTGTATGCATTGGGAATGGATTAATTGTCCTAAAGCGTGGCACGGGCAATTTGGGAGAGGTGATAAACAACACCCAACCCTCATTCTAGAAGCCGTTGCATCATACGATTTGTGGATTTGGCATGCATTTTTCGGGGTTGCAGGTTCGAATAATGATATTATTGTGCTGCATCATTCACCATTGTTCGACGACCTTTTGGCTGACAACGAACCAGTGGCACCATATCTTGTAAACGGGCAGCTATTCGAAAGAGGGTACTACCTTACAGATGGTATTTACCCTCGATGGTCATGTTTTGTTAAGTCGTTCAGCCAAGCACGTGATGACAAAATCGCTGCGTTTAAACGGCGTCAGGAAAGTGCCCGGAAAGATATTGAAAGGGCATTTGGTGTCCTACAAGGACGATGGCGTATAATTGCTCAACCGGCGCGTGCTTGGACTGTGAACAAGCTACGCAGGGTCATGTACACGTGCATCATTTTGCATAATATGATTTTGAAGAATCAAGGGTATGCGATTTCCGAAGCAGTTGAAATGTACATCCCTCCTGGGAACCATTTGTTAAGGTCATGGGTCGAGCGATGTGAAATACGTCGCAGGAGACAAAGAGAACTCCGAGATAGAGACGTACATTCAAGGCTTCAACGGAACCTCATTTAGCATGTTTGGGCACAAGATCAACCATGAATAATCGACCGTATTGTATTTTTTTTTCAAGTAGTTGTATTTTTATTTGAAGTATTTTGTAATTTTTTATTTTATGAAATGAATTTTATTTTGTGTGAAAATTGAAAAAGTAAATAAAATGGTGAGTGGTGGGACCCAAGTGAAGAGGAGAGAGACTAGTTGTGATAAAGGGGGTGTTTTTGGAGAAGATGAGAGAGATTAGTTGGTATGACGTGGCGCTGATGTGGCGCAGTGAAGAGGTAAACACCTCTTTGTGATACCTGATGCTCTTATTTTTAGTAGGTCTTTTTTTATACGGTAATGTATAACTTCATTGGTTAAAACTTACAAGTCATTCCTTTAAACAATTGAGGCATAATAGTTGTCAGATCTCGATGCTTAGATTAAAAGGTGTCACGATAAGGTTTTACCTCTTTACTTGTGTCACCTCAGCGTCACATTATCTCAACTAATCAAAACGAAAAATCAACTAAACACCCCCTCACTCACAACTAATCTCTCTCCTATTCACTTGGTCCAATCACTCACCATTTTATTTCTTTTTTCATTTTTCACATAAAATAAAAATTCATTTCATAAAATTAAAAATTACAAATACTTCAAATAAAAATACAAATACTTAAAAAAATCCGGAAAAAAAAACATCCTAATCATCGAGTGCATATTTCGCCGCGATTTTTGTCTGTTTTCTTTCGATAATCGACTTGTTCGGTTCAGACAAATTGTCGGTTCTGATCGAGAGAAACTCCATCTCTTTGAACTCCAATTCAGCACCGGCTTTAGCTTTCTCGGCATCGGCTCTAACTCTCCTCGAGTGGTACATGTCTTTACCGACATTTATTTTGTGGAGTAAAGCCTCGTTTATTTCTCCCTTCGAAGTGGTCGAACCACTACCCGTGCTGCTGCCAGTTGTTTCTGATCGGGACCTCTTGGCGGGTCTCTATTTGCCGGCTGGTCGAGCTCGAGGATCTGGACCGAATACGGAGGTATGATCATTTTCGTCAAAACTCTCGGGTGCGTCCCATTTTGAGTAGTTTTTAAGCACCATCCACACATGGTCAAGCGTAAATTTTCTCCCCTTATTACAAGCCGCAAATTCAAGTTTTGCAGCATGAATCACGTCATCTTCGTTTTGACCGTTTTTCTTGTTAAGACTTTTGAAGATAGCGTGAAACTTTTGAACATCGGGATGCATCCTTGTCTATTTCCCGGTCAACATATTCTTGGTACGACGATTTGTGTTACGACCATTGAAATCGTCATAAATCGTGTTCCAAAAATACTCTTCAGTTTGATCAGTCCCGCGATCTTTGTCTTCTGAAACGCCGACCCAACACTCGGCCAGTATGACCTCCTCAGCAGGTGACCACCGTTGGGGTGTCGACTCCACCACAACATCGGCTTCATCATCGATGTCGTCTTCGTCTGCGGATAAATCAACCGCGATAGATTTTTTTTACCCTCGTTTTCCTTTACGAACTACTACTTTTTTTGTGGTGGAGGTTGCGGTGCTGGTATTTTGAATTGTGTTTCAGGGACTTGTTGACTTTGAGATGGATTAGGATTAAACTGAGATGGATTAATTTGAGATTGTTGCAAAGCTATTAGTTAATTATAGTAGATTTGTTGGGGTGACAAGTTTGGAAAGTATTGATGTGAAAATGGTGGGAGGGCTGCGAATTGACCGGAGTCTTGGCCGGACTGCGTCGTCGGAGAAGAGGACGACGATTGATTCGGATCCGTGCTTTGGTTAAGAAGTTGCGAGTAGGAGAGGTGAGGATAATCATTTGAGAAGTTTGACATTTTTTTTTGTGATTGTAGGTGTAAATTTGTGAATGTATTGTGTGTATATTGTAAATATAGTGTGTGTATATATAGGAAAATAAATAAATTAATTTTTTTTTAAATGTTACCGTTTGGCAACGGTTTAAAAATAGGTGGGGCCCAAAATTTTCTCTTTTCCTCTCGTTGAAGATTGACGAATGGGGAACGACGAGGGGTGGGTGTCACGGCGAGCACCGGCGAGGGTGCCACGTCAGACCGACGAGGGCCCTCCGCCGTGACACCGTTTACTCTTATTAATGTCTTTGCTTAACCCATGATTGAAGTTATCATTATTCAATAGCCATGCGTATTATATTATGAGTGATAATTTGCACACTCCAGTTATTTATTTGTATACTCAAATTGTATGTGTTTTGGTATTTATGCCCTTACATATTTTAGTGGTATGTGCATATATTAATGGTATAATAATAATGACACACATATTTTAAAATGTACTAATCAACTTTTTGGAGTGTATAAATCACCACCCATTATCTATGGCTACCCATTATCCAACATACTAGTTAATATCAACATTATTTACTAATATTTTCTGAAATAGTCAAAGAAGTTTATAGAACATGACATGTTCTATATAAGTAATTCTAAAAGAATGTTGATTTGCACATTTTTTATACTCATTGACACACTTAAAATAATTAGCGTGTCTTGACACATATGATAACAAGTAAACTAAGGACATATATTTTAAAAAAATTAATTTTAAATGTGTCAATTAATTTGAAAAATATACAAATCACCACCCAATTCCAAGACGCTACACTACGAGGGACACAAACTAAAGAAGTACAAAACTAGCATGGATAGATATACGTTGCATGGAGGTGGAACATAAAGACAAGCACAAATTATCAAAGTCGCGACAAACCGAAAGCTGCGACATGATACTTATAGATTTACTTTTTCCAATCTCAAAATTATAGTCCGAGTTATTATTTTAAAACATGTTAAATTAATAGTTCATATTTAAAAATAAATAAAAAAGGTAGGTTAAGTTATAATATCATCATTATTTAAAAGCACTATTATAAATAACTAGTTTTAATACTCGTGCATGTACGTGATTTAAAATAAATGATTCATTAAGTTATACTTTTATTATTCCAATTTTTTGTATATTATATATGTTTTTTAAGAACATCTAATGTTTATCTTTTATATAATAAAAGAATTAGATTTTTTAAGAATTTTAATGGAAAGTGGAGGTTGTAAAAAAACTAATTGAACCAATCAAATGACTTGATTTTAACACATAAGCAAAATAAAGCGATATATTGGTGGAGAAAAGTTAAAATTGAATTCAAATTGGTCAAAATTAAAGATTTTGATGGAAGATTTTGATGTAAAGACACAAAGATATATGTGTCAAATTTGTGAAAATAAAAACTTAAAAAAGGAGGAGTGGATTAATAAAACTTTAGTGGTTGAATTTTAAATATAATTAGATTAACTTAAATATAAACTTATAATTTTCAATGTTTTTTATTAATTTTATAAAATAAACAAAATACCCCCCTTAAACTTTATACCCCTAAATTTATATTTTAAAAATACAACATATATGTTATATTAAAAAAAATCAATAAATCACATGATTATAAAAATTCAAATAAAAACATAAGTTATTGTTTATATGTATTTTGACACTTAACAAAGTCAAACAATGCAATTTACGTAAATTATTATTAACATAAATATAAATACAATAATGAATGCATGACCTCAGACATCGGTGTAAGATGAAAATGAATAGACGGGATTCTACATATTACAACAATATATATTTTTCCAAGGTCGTTATGTGTTACTAAACACACAATGTTTAGAAAAAGATAGCTAACATTTTAGTTAAACAAAGTTAAATCCTTTGTGCAACAAATATTTATTCAAAATATTAATTAATAAGATCACATAATGAAAAATCAAGTAAAACTTGTAGGTCTATAAGGATCGTATATATTTGAGTATTAAAATTTTAATACTATTTTATAAAATAATATTAATATTACAAAATCATGATTTTATAAATAGTGTACGTGTAAGGTTATGTAAATGGTTTGTTGATTAATAAATAAGATACAACTATTTAGAATATATAAATATATATAAAATCGAAATGCCGAAATTATTACTTAATTTATCTTTTATTTTTAAGTCTCGTGCATGCACGGCCATTAAAACTAGTATACTTTATTATCTTATTTGTTTTACTGTGTACCGTGTAAATTAATATAAACTTGGCTTAATTTTTATTTTTTAAATTTCATATTCTTTTGACTTTTTATATTTTACTCTAAATAGTTATATCTTAATTATTAATTAATAAATCATTTAAATCAACATTACACGTACATGATTTATAAATTCATGATTTCGTTATGTTTTATATTATTCTATATAACAATATTAAATTTTAATATTTAAATAGTATAATGCTCATTGATTCACAAGTTTTTACATGAATTTTCATTATGTGATAATATTAATTGATATTTTGTATAAATATTTGTTGCATAAACAATTTGATTTTGTTTAATTCAAATTTTAGCTATCATTTCTCGACATTGTGTGTTTAGTAACAAATAACAACTTTAAAAAATATATGTTGTTTTAATATGTAGAATATCGTCTATTTATTCTCATCTCACACCGATGTTTGAGCTCATGCATTCATTTTAATATTTATATTCATGTTAATAATAATTTGTATAGATTTTATTGCTTGACTTTGTTAAGTGCTAAAATAAAAATAGATAATAATTTGTGTTTTTATTAGAATATATATAATTATGAGATCTATTATTTTTTTAATATTACATATATGTTGTATTTTTAAATTTATAAAAATATACAGTTTATAAAGTTTAAGGGGGTATTATGTTTATTTTTTAAATTTACTGAAAAATATGGAAAAATATATGTTTAAACCTAAGTCCATCTAATTTATTTAGAATTTAATCATTAGAGTTTTATTAATTTCCTCATCTTTTTCTAAGTTTTTATTTTTATAAATTTGATACATATATTTTTATGTATTTTCATCAAATTCCTCCACCAAAATTCTTAATTTTGACTAAACTAATTCAATTTTGATTTTTTTGTACCAATCACATTGCTTGATTTTGCTCATATTTCAAAATCAAGCCATTTGATTGGTCAAATTGTTTTTTTACAACATCCACTTTTTACTAAAACTCTAAAAACTCTAATTCTTTTATTATATAAAGATAATGATGTTGTCAATTAATTGATTAAAAGTAAAATTATTATTATATAAAAATAAGAGAAAATACAAAATAAAAAGTAATTTTTTATTAAACCGCGTGTTTTTTATTGGTAAACTATAATTATAAGACGAAATTAGTAATAGAGATTATCCCTGTTCACATTTTCTGAGAAATAAAAATAAATATTAATAAACAATTAATATTTTTATTAAAATACCTTGTTATTTAAAAATTATACACAATATTTACAATTAATTAATGCACAAACATACATTTAGTGACTAACGAATTTTTTTATGTTATTTATATAACACATTTTAATCTATTAAACACACTAATTATATTATTAGTACATGTTATTATACACATTATAAAAATTAACAAACACACCAAACTTCCCACAAGTTATATGTTAATTCATATAACTTTTAAAAACTGTATTGGACCAACGAGTTTAACCGAAAATATAAGTGGCTAAAACCTATAAAATAAACGAATTGGAGTGATTGAGATAATTTTCTTTTTGTTTTTTCTTTGATTAATCACAAAGTACCATACAAGTTGACTGATTTATGTGTATACTATCTTTTAGGGTGTGCTTGGTATGTTATTCGATATCACTTTTAATTTGATCTTGATTGAAGTTGTGTATAAGATTGGAGATATCAATTTCATCATTGTTGTTTGGTATAATATACGTAGTATTCAATATTGGTACATTTAATAAGTCTGTTTAAATGCTTAAATTTTATTATTTTTATGATGATAATAATATAATACATGAACCTCACAAGAATGGTCAACAAAAGTCATTTTTTTGTTTTTTTTAATATATGTCCTCAAATACATATTAAACCATATTTATTAAATACTAACTTTCTTTTTATATCTAAAAATAAATCTAACTCGCATTATAGATACTTAAAATTTACTATAAACAAATAACAAATTGAGTTTAATAATCTCAAACTTTACTTTTATATAAAAACTCTAATATGTGCACTCAGAGCACATGTTGAATATTCTCCTTTTCTTATTGGTATAGATCTATCATTCTTGATATTATAATTTGATAATAAATCTTCAATCAAATAAACTGGTTTATTTATTGTCTGTTTTATCTATACTCCTTATAAATCAAATTGGTATATCTCTCTTTAATAAATACAAAAACTTTAAGTAGTACAACGAATAAAGCATAATGTACATCTTATTAATGCAAATAACAAACTAAGAATTGAGTAATACAACCTATTAATGCATATCTACAACCATAACAAGTATAAGAACTTTTATAATACATTACATTTAAAACTATTATTAAAATTTAATTAATATTATAATTAAAACACTTCATTACCATAATTTACAAATAAAATACCATATTGTACAAAATAACAAATATCACTACATCTTATTTTTTTCAAAATCAATTAATAACAATAAACATATAATTAATACACCCCATTACTCAAATATGCAATTTTATATTCACCTTATAAAACAATTTAAATCATATATATTTACAATTTTCAATATCAAACGGATTAACTGTTTCAACCGAGAACTAGAGCCACAATCGATTCGGATAGACAATTAGATAAAGTTACATAAACCTTAATTTTTCGCTTTTTCAAATGTTGTTGTTAAAACAAACGTAAAACTAAAATATTGTTCATCGAAATTATATTACAAGTACTCTCAGCCGTATCGCACGGGTATCCGCTAGTCATCAATAATAATTATAGAATCCATTTAAAGATTTACTCATACTTGATTGGCCCATGACATTTTATATACCACTAATATTTTTTTATTCTTTTTTATGATTAGAAAATTATTTTTTGTATGTAACGTCTCATTCATCACGTCCCAAACGTAACTTGTCGCATTCTTAATTCATGGTTGGATGACAAGTGATTTACTAATAAAAATCAGGATTTAATTATCATGATTCATCACGTTACTTTCCATAAAGAGACGTATTTGCTATTTTATTAAATTTTTTTTTAATCAAAATACGTAGTTAATAAATTAAAATAAAGTAAATTGCAAAAATCATCTATACAGTGTGTTCAGATTGCAATCAGTCTTTTATCTTTTTAAAATACAAGTTTCGTCTTGGTGAAAAAATTTAAGGGCATGTTTGAATTTTGATAGAGGAAAATGAGATAAGACAAACGGAAATGAGCCAAATTCTCTTATTTAGTAGGTTAGAGAAATGAAAAGACGGACAATTGGAGAGAATTGGTGAGAATTTGGTAGAGTTGGTAGTATAAATTTAAAAGTTTGATTTCTTCATTTTTTATTGAGAATTCAGAGAAATGAGAATAATTTTTGTAATCTTTTCCATAAATATATATTTTTCGTTTTTCAACTCACATTTACTTTTTAGTTACTATTCGAATTCATTTATCACCCGTGACCCAAATATGAAAAAAACACTTTGTTTGGGTCAATCGGATCGACTCAAAACCGAGTCATTCAAACATTTTCAACTCAATATTCGAGTCTATTTAATATTTAGGTGACTAAGGTTGACCCAATAACACGAACAAAATATTGACTCCAGTAATTCGACCCGAATAAACTTAATCGGGTTTTATTTGAGTCGGATTTTTTGACATCCTTAGTCAAAATATTGATAAAAAAAAGTCAAAACAAATATATGTACAAATTTACGCATTTCCAGATTTAATTCTTTGTTGGTACCAAACAGTAAGAGCATTCACTATGGTGGTTTAAACATAGGTTCATAATATTATGAAAAGGTCCATACTTTTGAAAACCATAGTGGAAACTTATTTCATGCTTACATGACATGAAGAGGTCTAATATCTTGGAGCTTTTCACAATTTAATGCATTTGAGATATATATGTGATGTTTATAAAGTTTAAGGAATTTATCTATAGTGGATATAGGTTTATACAACCAAAAAGTTTAAAAATTAATGACTTTAATGAATTATAAACCTATATAAAGGTCTAACATAGTGGATGCCCTAAGTTAAATATAATTCTCTAGTGATTTCAATTCTCTGAATTTTAATTCTCTGCCTTATTTCTAGTCTCTGAAATTCTCTCTACCAAACGTACCATAAAGGAAAAAGACATATCTGATTAAAATCTTTCTTCTCAATTCACTTATTGATCAAACTAAATGAAAATATCAAATTTAGTCATAAATAATTGCACAACTGCTCAACTTAATTACATGCTTGTCATGTGCCATTTGAATATACAATTTTGTATTATTTTCGGTCCTACACATGTCCCCATAACAATTCAATATTTGTGTTATTACCTTGCCAAATGATCAACTGACGACGATCAACCACTAAGTGATCAACTGTGTCAGTACTTTTTATTCTCTTTCAATTTTCAAGAAAAATTACGCTGACAAGTTGATCATTTGATAGTTGAACACTGTCGGTTGATCATTTAAAAAACATCTTATGAAGGACACTTGTCAAAACTTTAAGCCATAACCAAAGATTGATTATTGAATGCTAAGAATGATCATATCAGTCTTTTTCCCAAACTTTAACCCACAAATAATCTTGTCATATAGTAAAATGACTATAATGCCTTTACCTTCGGTGAAACTATCGTTATTTACTTTGAATCATTTACTCATTGCACTTCGATAGATAGATCATTTTCGCATAAGAATTGATTGACACACTCAAATTTTTGATTGAGACACTCTAATATACAACTTGTTAAAATTACTGTACAACTAATCAATGCACAATTTGAAATGTCTCAATAAATTTAAAGAGTGTACGAATCATTAACCTTTTCGCATAAAATATTTTTTCACCAAAATAATCTCTGAATTTTTGAAAGATACTAAGAACGACACTTTACCATAGAAATGATTTTTGCAGTTTAGCAATCAACTAAACTAGTCCCACAAAATATAGACATTAGAATATAGATAAACACGGTATCGGTACTGTATCGATTCCGTATCAAATTAAAAGTTCAATTTTTTTCGAGCATAAATTAATGGTATTGGTATTGTACTGAACGAGATCCGGATATCGGTACCGGTACCGGGAAATCGAAAATTTCTTGTTTTTTTAGAGAATTTCCTGATTTGGTACTAGTCTCGTACCGAAATTAACGGTACTAAATTTTTTTTCATTTTTTTTCATAGTACCGGTATCATACCGAACGAGATTTAAGTATCGAAAATCTGTACGATTCTACTATAGTTTCAATTTAATTTCGAAATTCGGGACGAAATGATCATCCCTATATCAAAATGATTAATATGAAAGAAAAAAAAAATCATTGGGTATCATGTGGCAACTTTGGTTGGTCACGACTTTAATACTACAGATGTGTCTCGTAACGTGCTCCACTAGTTTGTCTCGTGATTCAGGTTTGAAATGTATCCATCAATAATTTGGAAATCGGTTTAACTCGACTCGTTCAATCGATTTAATCAGTTGAATTAATTTCGGTAAAAAACGAGTTAAATTAAATTCGATTTATATTTTTAAAATTTGATTAAACTCGTTGAGTTTGAAGTGACTCAAGTTGATTTGGTTTTCGAGATTTAAGCGGTTTTTTTTTCCTTCTATTTTATACATATAAAGCATGTTGATTATATATATTTGAGACGTAATTTTATTTTTACATTTTATATTTGTAATAGTCTTTTATAGGTATGTTTTATGATTTTTATATATATGTAATTTTTTTAATCACCGTAAATAAATTATATTTTTTTCTTAAAAAATCAAGCTGACCTCACAGTTAAACCTGTAACTCAACGACTCGATCATATTGATTAAAGATATAATTTTAAAACCATTGCTATCCGTGCTAGTTTCATACTCATGTATTGAGGAGGGTAAAAAAATCGGTTTATGATCCAATTTGGGGAAAAAATCGAAATCGGTTTTAAAAAACCAGATTTTCTGGTTTCTCTTATTCTGATCCGGTTGGTCGTAACCGGTTTAATAAAATTACGAGGATTAGAATTAAAAACCGGTGAAAATCGAGTTTAAACCGAACCGATCCGGTTAAAAACCGATTAAAATCTAATAAAAAATCGGTTTTAAACTAATCCGGTTTAAGTCGAACCGGTTTGTTAACCAATTAACTAAAATCAAAATGAATTAAAAACTAATATGATTTTTTTAATAAATTTGGTTTGCCCATCTCTACCTTGTAGTTATTCTCCTTTGTCTTAAGTTCATGTTCAATTAACTTCTTTGACTACTTCATAAATTTTTTTATATAATAAAAGAGTTAAATTTTTTGAGAATTTTAGTGAAAAGTAGAGGTTGTAGAAAAAACAATTGAACCAATCAAATGGCTTAATTTTGACACATAAGCAAAATAGAGTGATGTGATTGGTGGAAGAAAGTTAAAGTTAAAAATTTTGGTGAAAGAATTTGATGATAACACGCAAAGATATATGAGTCAAATTTGTGAAAATAAAAACTTAAATAAAGAGGAGGAATTGATAAAACTTTACTAGTTAAATTTTAAATAAATTAGATAAATTTAAGTGTAAACTTATAATTTTTCATATTTTTAATAACTTGACAAAATATACAAAATACCCCTTAAAGTTTATATCATCTACACTTTATATTTTAAAAATACACATGTTATATTAAAAGATTAACAAAGCACATGATTATAAATATTCAAACAAAAACACAAATTATTATTCACTTTTATTTTGACACTTAACAAAGTCAAGAAATACAATCTACGTAAATTATTATTAATATAAATGTAAATATCAAAATGAATGCAAGATCTCAGACATTGATGTGAGATGATAATAAATAGATAAGATCAACATATATTTTTTCAAGTTCGTTATGTGTTACTAAACACACCATGTCCAAAAAAAGATAGCTAACATTTTAATTAAATAAAGTCAAATCTTTTGTGCAACAAATATTTGTACAAAATATCAATTAATATTATCACATAATAAAAAATCATGTAAAACTTGTGAGTCTACGAGTATCGTAACTATTTAAGTACTAAAAATTAAATAATGTCTTGTAGAATAATATTAAACATTACAAAATCATTAATTAATAAATCGTGTACGGGTAAGGTTGTGTAAGGTTAATGTAAATGGTTTGTTGATTAATTATTAACATATAACTATTTCGAATAAAAATAACGAAAGTAAAAAGAGCATGAAATTCGAACAATAAAAATTGAGATAAATTTATATTAATTTACCTGATACATAGTAAAACAACAAAATAATTAAACATATAAACGTTAAATGTTTTTAAAAATATATATAATATACATAAAATCGAAATAACAAAATTATTACTTAATTCATTCTTTATATTTAAGCTCCGTACATATACGGGCATTAAAAATAAGTATTACTAAACGATGTTAACTAGTAGTAATACACTAATACACATTGTTATTTTTCTTTTTAATCATTACATATTGTTATTGAATAATGATAACTTTAATTATGGGTTAAGCAGAGACATTAAATAAGCAGATGTGACAACTATTATGCCTCAACTTACATATAAAAAGACCATACTGATTTAGGGGATGTTTGTTTTAGCTTATATAATGGATTTATAAGCTTATTAGCTTATATAAGCTTATAAGCTCAAACTAAGTGTTTGGCTAATTTTATATAAGTGGGCATATAAACTTATATATGGGTGTTTTGATAAGTCACAAAAATATGGCTTTTTTATAAAAGTTTGGGCTTATAAACATATTTACTATTTACGCTCATATTAACTTAAGCTTATATAAGCCATGGGCTTATAAGCTTATTAAGCATAATCTTATATAAGCCATAAATGGCTTATATAAGCCCATTATATAAGCTAAAACAAACACCCCCTTACTTGAACAAATAGATATATTAGTCACTTATATTCTAACTAGTATGGTATTCGCGTAATGCAGCGATGAATATCACTATTTTTTTTACAATCCAATTAATGTTAAAGTGTATAAAAATTATATAAAAATAAATCAAACTCATTAAAAATTAAATTAAAAACAAAAAATTATAAAATATATCAAAATTAATGTTGAATTAAAGAGCTCAAAATTTTAGAAAATATTGGAAAAATTAGATATTAAAAAAATAAAAATTTAAGAGATATTTTAATTTAAAAATAAATGTGATTTTTAAATAGTTTGTTAAAAAGTTTATTGCAAAAAGTTGTTTGAAAAGAGGTGGGATGGTCAAGATTACACATCCTTATCTTAATTAAAAATAATCAATAGTTGATATTTACCTTGTTTATCTTAATTTTTGGTTTGAAGTCTCACTTTTTTGGTTTGAAGTTCGGTTTAGAGTTAGGATCAACATATACACCTTTTATAAGCAAAGTTTTCAAAATCAGATCTTAGGGGAGTTTGTGTTAACTTATATAGTGGGCTTATAAACTTATTAGCTTGTATAAACTTATAAGCCGAAATTAAGTGTTTGGTTGAGCTTATATAAGTAGGTTTAGAATCTTATATAAAGGAGTTTTGGTAAACAAAAAATTTGTGGCTTATGTAAGGATAAGTGACTTATATAAGAATATTATACGAAAAGATATTTATATCTTTATTTAATAATTATACATTTTTTATTTTTTTTTGTCATTTTATTTTATTAACTATATAAGTTAAATCAAACATTTAAGTAATACTTATAAGCTTATTATATATAAGCCATAAATGGCTTATATAGCATTATATAAGCCTAATACATAAGGTTAACCAAACACTCTCTTAGTGAGGATTTTTTTGCTTTTATAAAATCGAGATTGTAAATTTATATGAAAATCTTAAGATTTTATTATTATACATTTGAGAAACTACATATAGGAGTGGTTCTATGACGAAGTTGTCAAAAGGAACGTGTTGGTGCAAGGAAGAGGAGGCACCGATTTTACTATGGAGTCAAAGCTTTGAGCGGTTCAATTCACACCAAGGTTTTTAAAAATCAGTTTTGATTAGCTAGGACCGAGCTACCAAATCACTGTTCAACTGGTTTAATCAACGCTTCAGTCGAATTTTCCGCCCTCTAAAATCAAGACCTGATCACTTAACTCACAATTCAATCAGTTCAACTGATCATTAACCCGAAATTTAAAACACTAATTCAAAGATCCAATGTAAAATTAGCTAACTAAATTACAAGAAAAGAATATAATGTTAATTATAGTAATCACTACAGTATTAAAAAGCAATTATTAACTTAAAATAAAAAGGGTTTTTCTAACATGTGCCCTCAAGCACATGTTAAGTTATATTTATTTAACACTAACTTTCCTTTTATATTAAAAAATACATTTAATTCATATTAAATACACTTAAAATTCACCATAAATAAATAGCAATTTGTATTTAATAAACTCAAACTTTACTTTTATATAAACATAAACATGTGCATTGAGGGCACATGTTAGAAATTCCCAAATAAAAATAGCATAAAGCCATCCAGCTGATATTTATTTTTGTATGTGCATTAAGGGCCCGTTTGGTTTGTAAAGGGGTTAGAATCAAATTTTGATTTAGGAATGGTTTGATAGAAAAGGTGGAGAGAGAAAATAAAAAATTATTTATTTTATATAATTATTTATGTGTAAATATAAATTATAAAAACTATTTTAAAAATATTAAAATAAAGAGTAAAATAAAAAAACCAATAAATATGTGGCTGATAAAAATAGTACTATGAAAAGCAAAATCCTTATTGGCTAAGTCTAATGAAAGATACCAATATGATATGATATGAAATTTATCATTTAAATGACATTGTCAGAAAAATTAATATGCACCAAACAATTCATTTGGGCTTTCTTTGATTCGACACCCTCTTAAACCATCAAACCATATATACCCTAAATATAAAAACATACTTTATCCACTCCGCCTCGATTTTTTTGTCGCTTGTTATGATTTTTGTCTCGATTTTTTTAGTTTCATTGCACGTGAGATAATAATGTTATTTATCAGAATACAACGTGTTATAAACAGTAATATTTTAACACTTAAATTTATAAACGTTATATTTAATACACTTGGTTTTATAATTATCTTAATTAATTATAAAGGTTTTATGTTATTTGTTGAAAATTGAATTTTTCCTATGTTCCTTCCTTTGTAAGCTTTACCTTATCTCTGGTTGCTTCTCCGCAGTTTCAAACAAGAAAATATTGTATTTTTGGAATTATTGATTGGACAATGAATAAATCACGCAGGTAAGGAAAGAATTAAATATACATAGCTGGCAAAGTTATTTTAAATGTAACGCACACATAACTCACAAGCACAGACTACAAACAAATCGTGAATCATTCTCTCTCTATAAGAAACAAAATCATCATTCTCTTTTTTTCTAAAAAGCAAATATCATCTCACGGGATATCCTTCGATGCTGTAGACCTCTTCGTTGCCGCCCTACATGGTGTGTGGTGTTGGTGTCGGCTGGTGATGTTGGGTAGCTTTTGTGGGTGGTTTGTGTTATGAGATCTCTTGATTTGTTGGGATGAGGCATAAAATGTAAGACCCCCAGAATCAGACACGGGACAGGTAGGCAACTTGGGGGTCCCACTTTATGATATCCCAAAACATGCTATAATGAATGACATGAAAATGAAGTAAAATGACATCATAAGACTATAATTACTTCAAAAGCTGCGGAATTTAGATAAAATTATTCTTTTTACATAGGGTCCCAGACACGGATATTACACATCATAAGTTTTATAAGATGTACCAAACATTTTTTTTTATTGTCTTAGTGCAACCAAATCTGAAGGGGGTAGATACTAAAATGGACAGCTTTTTACAATATTAACAAAATATTAGACCAACAAGACATGAAATCTTCAAGGTGTCGCTATCCTGCGGGCTCCCATCCTTAGCAAAATTAAGCATTAGCATTACCTGAGAAATAACATGTAAAAAGGTCAACATAAAGATGAGTGAAATTCATAGGTTTAATAAGTAGTAATGTGAAATACAAACATTAATTTTTATAAATTAGTAACATGATATGATTTAGTACCGTCGTACAAAATCATTTATATTTATTTATTGCAATAGCTCACGACACCGAAGCTTTAACATAAATGTTTTACCCCTAGTAAGTATCTAGTCAAAATACTTAGATAATTAAATGTACGTGCGTCAAGGTAATCGGGACGGGGATTGTTAATCCCGATGGATCCATCCACAACATTCGCGCTTGCAAAATGTGAATTAACGGTTCATGATGTAGGGGCTTTTTGACTAAGGTACTAATGCAATAAGTAAATGTATAATCTGGAGAAGCATACAGTTCTCGGATAGCATACTAAAAGTTTTAAATGATTGTATTCCACGCATGTTATTCTCACCCCGCAATTTGTAACAAAGTATATAAGAAAAGGGGCTATGAACTCACCTTAAAAGGAAAAATGAGACGAGATAAGATCCGGCTGAAGAAAGAAAATAGTAATACTTTGAGAATTATCCGCGACCTACAAGTGTGATCACGACCTTAGATATTTGTTTTATAAAAGTATAAAACGTTTGAATCAAAATATTTCGTAAAATTGAGATATATAAGTAACTTGCACAAGTAACCGAGTCTAAGAGTAAACATGACCTATAAAGCTCACAATCTGTAAGAAATACTTAAAATGAAAGCTAAATGTCTTAGACTAAGATTCTCAAACAATTTGGAACCTAAAGACGCCAATTATACGTTAACCGCGATCTAATACGTAAAAAGTCAACAAAAGTCAAAGTAGACCCGAGTATGACTCAATAATGAAAAGTTGTAATAATAAATGTAAGTTACTGGAATACAATAAAATATGGTCATACAAACTTGTTTCATCAAGTTATATAGCTTAGAACTCGTTTTTATAAGTTTTGACTAAACGTATAGAAAATAGTCAACTTTTGGCCTTTTCCGACTTGGGGCGGATAACAAATCATTAAACCTCAATTTCACTTCAATTATGATTTTATAAATCCCAAGTATCAGTATTGATCATTTCAAATCCATTCCATAAGGTTTAGGCTTGCCTAAGGGGCGTTCGGGTAATGAACTAGTCATCTACCCACTTAGTAAAAAAATGTAGAAAACTCCTTTTCGCGAAGCCTAAAAATCCTATCTAGACTCTTGGAAAAAATTCAAAAAAATTCAGAGAAGTCATATACATCATGAAGTTAATATCCTGTGAATTTCAAGAAAAGTTTTGAAGTCTAGATGCCTTTTTAAAAATAAAACCAAAATGCATTCTGCACGAAAAAGTCAAACATCACAGTCTGTATTTTGCATTTTTGAGGGTCAAATGCCCACTTTAAAGCTTCCGTTCCCGCGATGGTGACTAAAAACACCATTCCGGACAACTTTGTAGTTTTATCCTAAGGCTGAAAACACCTTTTCGATACACTTAAACCTAGGACAGCAGCTATATCAGCAAACTTTATAAATTTTCTAGTTAGTCAACTATACCCACTTATGTGTCAAAAACTTAGATGTAACTAACGGACACTAAACCTTTGCATCAAAAGTCATCTTTATAAGTTTCTCAAATGATTCAAGTGAGAAATCATGGCTAAACACTCGATACCCATATCAAACGCGCTAAACCAAACGCTAGTTTAGGTCGGTTGCTACTTATTATACTAGTTTCTAAAAATGCCCGCCATTTCTTCGTTATAAAGAGATAGACGATGAACCTTATACAGCCGGAAAGGTATTTTCGTACCCGACGTTCCTAGACATATGAATTTATCTCAGTTTTCTAAATGGGAAAAAAATCCATCTTAGAGAAAGGTTAAAATTTTAGAAAATCGGTTATAAAATTGGCGATCATCGTTTTAGTCATAAAATTCAATTGGTGATGGCTATTAACGCAAGGTCAGCGGCCAAATTTAAGTTATAAGTCCTAATAAGTCCTTACAACCTGCAATTTCAAGTTTAGGGGACCTAAGGTGCTGTAAAACACTAAACAAGTCTACACTTTTAGATTTGAGCTAAAATCTTATTTTGGCCATAACTTTTTCATTAGGATGAGTTGATCGTCCATCCAACTTGCTACTAACATGTAAAAGGGTTAATGAATCCATCTAAGCTATAAAAACACAGCCTACATTGGGAAAATGTGTGAGTTTTGGGCTCACAAACCTGCTGTCCGAATTTAGAGTATAAAATTACTATGCCAAACAAACTCTAATTCAATCCAAAACATCAAAATACTCATGACTAACATAAATCTTAATCAAGGAACTAAATTTCTATAATATGAATGGTCAAAATCAAAATTCATCCAAGAAGAATGATCAACATAATAAACCTAATCACCATAAACTAGCTAATCACACTAATTATTATAGCAATACTATTAATCCCTTGATCAAACATACAAAAACTTTAACTTATAAAATTTATGATTTCATAAAACTCAAGTGCATGTGAAAAATAATTATGAGGGATTGATAGGGGTTTACCAAGATTGAATTTGGTGTGTTTTAACTAGTCAATAACCAAGAAATTGAAGATGATGATAGTAGTGTTTTGGTGAAACTCGTCCCACAGAGGGAGAAGAAGAGGGAAGAATTTTATTTTTTTCTTGTCTGTGTTTTGTTTTGGTTATATCCAGCAAGAGAAAATATTTGGGGCTTTTTGGCCCAATAACCTAATCTTGAATAAAACTTAGCCCAATTGTAATATAACTAGTTCTAGCCCGACTAAATTCTTAAAAACTCTACTCGATCCGACTCGGTGCAAGTTAAATTCTAAAAACGAAATATTTATTGAAAATAATATTTTTGCCTTCTTCAAGTCGAAGTATAAAAGTTGCCGGTTCTCATTCCGTCGGTTCGAGAAATTTATAAAATACACGAGAATGTATTTAAATCAAAAATTTGGATTTAAGTTAAACATGGAAAAGAAATAAAATTTTATAAAATTCCCATAAATTATATTAAATCATTAGAGAAATAATTAATATAAAATAAATTAAAATTTCTCGAAATTTCCGGGATTTACGTAAGCAAGGTATGTAATAAGTGAATAGCATGTAAAATAAGATAAAGTTAAAATTACGAATAAAGAAATGGTTTTTAATTACCAGGAAAATACGGGTTCTCACAGTCGACCCCCTAAAGGAACTCTGGTCCCTCAGAGTTCAACTGGAGATGGAAGATGACGGAAAAAGATGGGGATACTTGTCTTTGAACTGGTCTTCGCTCTCCCAAGTAAACTCAGCACCTCTACGAGAATTCCAACGAACTTTGACGATTGGAATCCAACTACGCTTCAACTTCTTGACTTGTCGATCCACAATTTCGATAGGTTCTTCTACGAAATACAGTTTCTCATCTACTTTGATCTCTTCCAATGGAATTTGAATATCCGATTCGGCTAAACATTTCTTAAGATTAGAAACGTGATGCAACTTAACTCTTGTGGCAGCTTCAAACGATAAGCTACTGGACCAATACGTTCAATGATTTCAAATGGTCCTACAAAACGAGGGGCCAACTTTCCTCTCTTTCCGAATCTTACTAATCGCTTCCAGGGGGATACCCTTAGCAGTACATGGTCACCGACTTGAAATTCAAGTGGTTTGCGCCTTTTGTCCGCGTAACTTTTCTGTCGACTTCTAGCGGTTTTCAGTCTCTCTCTCTTATTTGCACAATCTTCTCCGTAGTTTCTTGGACTAATTCCGGTCCAATTAGCTGACTTTCACCCACCTCATTCCATATCACGGGTGATCTACATTTACGTCCGTATAATGCCTCGAATGGTGAGCACTTGACACTCTTGTGATAACTGTTGTTGTATGAAAATTCAACTAGTGGTAGATGAGTGTCCCAACTTCCTCCAAAATCCATAACACATGCTCGCAGCATGTCTTCTAAAGTTTGAATGGTGCGCTCACTCTGCCCGTCCGTTTCTGGATGATAAGCCGTACTTA
Source organism: Glebionis coronaria (assembly GCA_025667525.1). Taxonomy (NCBI): domain Eukaryota; kingdom Viridiplantae; phylum Streptophyta; class Magnoliopsida; order Asterales; family Asteraceae; genus Glebionis; species Glebionis coronaria. Next base: position 17,902,936 of record CM046878.1, on the reverse strand, counting down.
TTAATACATGTGTTCCCAACGCCTTTTGAAGAGCCCGCCAGAAGTTAGATGCGAAACGACTATCTCTATCAGAGATAATCGACACTGGTACTCCATGTTTTGCAACAATTTCGTTTATGTAAATTCGTGCCAACCTTTCAGTCTTGTAGTCCTCACAGATCGGAATGAAATGAGCATATTTTATCAACCTATCCACGATAACCCAAATAGCATTGTAACCACCACTGCTTCTAGGTAACTTGGTAACTAGATCCATTGTAATCTTCTCCCATTTCCATTCAGGGACTTCCGGTTGCTGCAGGAGGCCAGAAGGTTTCTGATGTATTGCTTTAACTTTTAAACAAGTTAAGCATTGGTTGACATATTCGGCTATGTCAGTCTTCATCCCAGGCCACCAGTATACATCTCTCAAATCGTAGTACATTTTATCTGCACCAGGGTGGATTGAGTATCTTGATGCATGAGCTTCATCCAATATTACCTTCCTGATTCCACCAACAAATGGAATCCATATTCTACCAACAAAGTAAAGAGTTCCATCCTCTTTTTGTTCCAGTTGGGCTTCTAATCCTCGCAGTCGTTCGACTGGAGTCTTAAAATCTTTGGCAGCTTCTTTCCGTGCTTCTAAAATCCTAGCCTTGAGGCCAGATTGGATAGTCATGCTCATAGCACGTACTTTTCTGGGTTTAAGCCTTTCCTTTCTGCTTAAAGCATCTGCCACAACATTTGCTTTGCCTGGATGGTATTTAATCTCACATTCGTAATCGCTAAGTAGTTCTAACCATCGTCTTTGTCGCATATTCAGGTCTTTTTGATTAAAGATGTATTGAAGACTCTTGTGGTCAGTGTATATTATACTTTTTGTCCCATAGAGATAGTGTCTCCATATTTTTAGTGCAAATACCACTGCACCCAATTCCAAATCATGAGTGGTATAATTCTTTTCATGGGTTTTAAGTTGTCTCGAGGCATAAGCAATCACTTTACCTCTCTGCATGAGGACACATCCGAAACCTTGGTGAGATGCATCACAATACACTACGAAATCATTCGGTCCATCTGGAAGTGTTAATACTGGTGCATTACACAACTTTTCCTTCAGTAAGCGAAAGGCTTGCTCTTGATCATCACCTCAAATGTATTCCTTATTCTTTTGGGTTAGTAAAGTTAGAGGTTTGGCAATCTTAGAGAAATTTTCAATGAATCTACGGTAATATCCCGCTAACCCAAGAAATGAACGGACCTATGTAGGTGATTCAGGAGTTTTCCAATTCTTTACTGCTTCCACTTTAAAAGGATCCACATGTATACCATCCTGATTAACCACGTGACCTAAGAATTGGACCTCTTTTAACCAAAATTCACACTTAGAGAATTTGGCATATAACTTTTCCTTCTCCAGGAGACTCAAAATTGTCCTCAGATGATGTTCATGGTCTTCTTCAGACTTTGAGTAAATGAGGATATCGTCAATAAAGACTATGACGAACTTATCAAGATAGGGCTTACAAACACGGTTCATTAAATCCATAAAGACGGCAGGAGCATTCGTAAGACCAAAAGGCATAACTGTAAATTCGAAGTGACCATAACGGGTTCTGAATGCGGTTTTAGGAATGTCACTTTCATGTACTCTTAACTGGTGGTAACCTGATCGAAGATCTATTTTTGAAAAACAGCAAGCACCTTGTAATTGATCAAATAAGTCATCTATTCGAGGGAGAGGATATCGATTTTTGATTGTCAGCTTATTTAATTCCCTATAATCAATGCACATTCTCATTGCACCATCTTTTTTCTTAGAAAAGAGAACAGGAGCACCCCAAGGTGAGTGACTTGGTCTAATGAAACCTTTCTCCTGAAGCTCTTTAAGTTGATTCGACAATTCATTCATTTCAGACGGGGCTAAACGATAAGGGGACTTAGCAACAGGTAGGGCGCCTGGAATAAGTTCGATACGAAATTCAACTTCACGCACGGGAGGTAATCCAGACAAATCATCTGGGAACACTCCAGGAAATTCACAAACGATACGAATGTCATCAAGCTTTTTCTCCCCAGCCTTGATACTTAAAAGAGAATTCAGATTTTCGTCCGGCTTCTCACCACGGATTTCTAAGATTTTACCAGATGGGAGGGGAATACGCACGATTCGTTCAAAACAAACAATGACGGCACGATGGGATGCTAACCAGTCCATACCCACAATAACATCAAAACTGCCTAGACGCGTCGATAAAAGGTCGATTTTAAACAAGTGACCAAGCAAGTCGAGAGTACAACCACGTATGACGGTGTTGGTACTAACAATATTACCATAAGCTAATTCTATTTCAAAACTAACATCTAAAGCAGAAGGGGCAATATCAATAAAATGAGTAATGGTAGAAGACACGAAACTTTTCTCAGCACCCGAATCGAATAAAATGCTAACATAGTGACCGTTAAGAAGAAATTTACCCGTGACCACCCTTGGATTCTGCTGAGGGTTCTCGAAAACTTGATACACCTTTCCTCGAGTTCCATCATTTTGCTGGTTTTTGGCCTTGGGACACCGATTCTTGAAATGACCTTTTTCACCACAGCCAAAACATACTACAATACAATTTCCTTCATCATGACCAATTCTTTTACATATAGCACACTTAGGAGGGCAGGGTCCAGCAGGATGATGCCAGTTGCATCGATCACATTTTGGTAAGTTTCCAACATAACCTTGTCTGGCAGTAGGGGCTACAGGAGCAGCAGCAACATGAGCAGGAGCAGCAGGAGCATGAATAGGAGCAGCAGGAGCAACTGCATACACTGCTACCGCTTCTTGCCTCTTGTTGGACTGACGATTATTGTTCTTATTGTTGTTTCTATTATTGCCCTTGTTATTTTTACGGTTGTTACCTTGGTTGCCTCCTTGATTAAACCCCTGGGTGTCCTCCCATTTCCTTTTATGATCCTTATCAGACTTGGCAGCCTTACCTTCTACAGCTTGCTTAACAAGTTCACGTGCTATACTCACAGCATCATGTAGAGTGGAAGGCTTAGAGGAAGTGATGTTCCCTTTAATCCTTTCTGGAAAACCCTTAACATACTTCTTTATTTTCTTTCTCTCAGTGGGTACCAATTCAGGGCACATTAAAACCAATTCATGAAATCGGTTAGTGTATAAGTCAATATCATAGTTCTTCATCTGCAGGGTCCACAACTCCTGTTCCATTTTCTCGATTTTGGTATCAGGACAATACTCAGTAGTCATCATTACCTTAAATTGATCCCAAGGGATTTTATTTGCATTTTACAAACCCAAGGTTTTTATGTTCCCATTCCACCATGTTAGTGCGCGTCCTTCTAAGGTACTGGCAGCGAAAACGACTTTATCCTCTTCTGCACATTTGCAAGTACCAAACACTTGCTCCATTTTCTCGAACCAACGAGTTAAGCCTACCACACCTTCAGTTCCATTGAAAGTATGTGGCTTTCCAGACATAAATGTTTTATGTGAACACCCTTTAGCATTAGAGGAGCTTTCAGCTTTATCCTCAGGATTTCGTTTCTTTTCATAATCAGCAATTGCCTTGTCAACCCTTCTGGCAATGATCCTTTCCATCTTAGCCTTTCGGGATCGCCTGATATCAGAGGTTCTACGTAGTGGAGGCATGTTTCTGTCAACAACACAATACTAAATTCAGTGAGAATCAGTAAAGATATGCTATTTCAAGATTCATGTAGAATGAATGATAAAAAAGGAAAGATTGTAGTAATGCATAACTGAATGTCAACACGAAATGCAACACAGAATAATTTAAATTTCAATGGTGACGCTTAAAAATAAGAATCCAAGGAATATAGTAAAGATAGATGTAACCACAAAGATACTAAAATGTTAATTCATTAGCCAAGGTTTTCCATACATACTACATCGAGAGTTTGGTTACAAGGGTGCATATACAAAAGATACAAAATTACACCCAAGATGCAATGTAGCACTAACTGTCTTAGCAGCTTAGTAGAAATACACAAAAGATACAATATAAAAGGCACCAAGTGTACAAAATATACATGATTAAGGGTGCATAAACATAAACACTAATAAGGAAACTACTGGGAGCCACTAGATGACCCCAAAGGTGACGATGCTGCACGAGTTGGCGGACTCTCTTGGTCATCCGAATCATCTGAGCTGTCTGAGATGTCATCAATCTCTATACCCAATCGTTCCTTCATGAGAAGCTGCATACTTTTCATGGCTTTCTGCAGCCTCCTGATCTTTTTGCTTTTCCGCTGGCTATAGAATTGGAGTTTTGCAAATTCCTCGCGCATTCTTACCATAAATAGAGAGTCTCCATGGGAATCACTAGCATACTGCTTCTTATGTTCCTCCAATTTCCCATCTAACTTACTTATCTCAGATTTCATTTCCTTGTTACTATTCATCAGATTATTCATCCCAAAGTTAATATCATTTATCTCACTAGCTATAGAAGGGTGAACATAATCAGAAGATGTATCTGAGGAAGCAGAGCGGACAGTAGAGGGTTCTCCTGTCCCTTGATTGTCATCCTGATTTGGCAGGTTAAGAGTATTCTCCTCTTCTGGCTCTTCCTCAGGATCTTCCTCAGGATCTTCCTCAGGATCTTCCTCAACATGCATAGGCTCTCCCTGAGAGTCGTCATCAATGAAGTCGTCTGCATCGGAAAAGTGAAGGACGGAAGTAGGCGAACGAGGTGGTGATTCCATGTACATAAGAAAAACAATACATAGATATAATAAGTGCAAAGGAATTGGAAAAGTGATAGCAAGTATCATAATGAAACCGATATAATATTTCAAAGTGAAATCAAAGAATGATATATTATAAATATAATCAAGGTAAATAAAAAGGATCAGAGAGTTACCCGCGCAGATACAGAACAACCTTGGCAAATTTCATGTTTGACACTAAGACACATAAATGTTTGAAAATTTGGGTCATAGACTAAGTTTGGAAACAACTCAGTTCCCTATAACCATATGCTCTGATACCAATCTGTAAGACCCCCAGAATCAGACACGGGACAGGTAGGCAACTTGGGGGTCCCACTTTATGATATCCCAAAACATGCTATAATGAATGACATGAAAATCAAGTAAAAATGACATCATAAGACTATAATTACTTCAAAAGCTGCGGAATTTAGATAAAATTATTCTTTTTACATAGGGTCCCAGACACGGATATTACACATCATAAGTTTTATAAGATGTACCAAACATTTTTTTTTATTTTCTTAGTGCAACCAAATTTGAAGGGGGTAGATACTAAAATGGACAGCTTTTTACAATATTAACAAAATATTAGACCAACAAGACATGAAATCTTCAAGGTGTCGCTATCCTGCGGGCTCCCTTCCTTAGCAAAATTAAGCATTAGCATTACCTGAGAAATAACATGTAAAAAGGTCAACATAAAGATGAGTGAAATTCATAGGTTTAATAAGTAGTAATGTGAAATACAAACATTAATTTTTATAAATTAGTAACATGATATGATTTAGTACCGTCGTACAAAATCATTTATATTTATTTATTGCAATAGCTCACGACACCGAAGCTTTAACATAAATGTTTTACCCCTAGTAAGTATCTAGTCAAAATACTTAGATAATTAAATGTACGTGCGTCAAGGTAATCAGGACGGGGATTGTTAATCCCGATGGATCCATCCACAACATTCGCGCTTGCAAAATGTGAATTAACGGTTCATGATGTAGGGGCTTTTTGACTAAGGTACTAATGCAATAAGTAAATGTATAATCTGGGGAAGCATACAGTTCTCGGATAGCATACTAAAAGTTTTAAATGATTGTATTCCACGCATGTTATTCTCACCCCGCAATTTGTAACAAAGTATATAAGAAAAGGGGCTATGAACTCACCTTAAAAGGAAAAATGAGACGAGATAAGATCCGACTGAAGAAAGGAAATAGTAATACTTTGAGAATTATCCGCGACCTACAAGTGTGATCACGACCTTAGATATTTGTTTTATAAAAGTATAAAACGTTTGAATCAAAATATTTCGTAAAATTGAGATATATAAGTAACTTGCACAAGTAACCGAGTCTAAGAGTAAACATGACCTATAAAGCTCACAATCTGTAAGAAATACTCAAAATGAAAGCTAAATGTCTTAGACTAAGATTCTCAAACAATTTGGAACCTAAAGACGCCAATTATACGTTAACCGCGATCTAATACGTAAAAAGTCAACAAAAGTCAAAGTAGACCCGAGTATGACTCAATAATGAAAAGTTGTAATAATATATGTAAGTTACTGGAATACAATAAAATATGGTCATACAAACTTGTTTCATCAAGTTATATAGCTTAGAACTCGTTTTTATAAGTTTTGACTAAACGTATAGAAAATAGTCAACTTTTGGCCTTTTCCGACTTGGGGCGGATAACAAATCATTAAACCTCAATTTCACTTCAATTATGATTTTATAAATCCTAAGTATCAGTATTGATCATTTCAAATCCATTCCATAAGGTTTAGGCTCGCCTAAGGGGCGTTCGGGTAATGAACTAGTCATCTACCCGCTTAGTAAAAAAATGCAGAAAACTCCTTTTCGCGAAGCCTAAAAATCCTATCTAGACTCTTGGAAAAAATTCAAAAAAATTCAGAGAAGTCATATACATCATGAAGTTAATATCCTGTGAATTTCAAGAAAAGTTTTGAAGTCTAGATGCCTTTTTAAAAATAAAACCAAAAAGCATTCTGCACGAAAAAGTCAAACATCACAGTCTGTATTTTGCATTTTTGAGGGTCAAATGCCCACTTTAAAGCTTCCGTTCCCGCGATGGTGACTAAAAACACCATTCCGGACAACTTTGTAGTTTTATCCTAAGGCTGAAAACACCTTTTCGATACACTTAAACCTAGGACAGCAGCTATATCAGCAAACTTTATAAATTTTCTAGTTAGTCAACTATACCCACTTATGTGTCAAAAACTTAGATGTAACTAACGGACACTAAACCTTTGCATCAAAAGTCATCTTTATAAGTTTCTCAAATGATTCAAGTGAGAAATCATGGCTAAACACTCGATACCCATATCAAACGCGCTAAACCAAACGCTAGTTTAGGTCGGTTGCTACTTATTAGACTAGTTTCTAAAAATGCCCGCCATTTCTTCGTTATAAAGAGATAGACGATGAACCTTATACCGACGGAAAGGTATTTTCGTACCCGACGTTCCTAGACATATGAATTTATCTCTGTTTTCTAAATGGGAAAAGAATCCATCTTAGAGAAAGGTTAAAATTTTAGAAAATCGGTTATAAAATTGGCGATCACCGTTTTAGTCATAAAATTCAATTGGTGATGGCTATTAACGCAAGGTCAGCGGCCAAATTTAAGTTATAAGTCCTAATAAGTCCTCACAACCTGCAATTTCAAGTTTAGGGGACCTAAGGTGCTGTAAAACACTAAACAAGTCTACACTTTTAGATTTGAGCTAAAATCTTATTTTGGCTATAACTTTTTCATTAGGATGAGTTGATCGCCCATCCAACTCGCTAATAACATGTAAAAGGGTCAATGAATCCATCTAAGCTATAATAACACAGCCTACATTGGGAAAATGTGTGAGTTTTGGGCTCACAAACCTGCTGTCCGAATTTAGAGTATAATATTACTATGCCAAACAAACTCTAATTCAATCCAAAACTTCAAAATACTCATGACTAACATAAATCTTAATCAAGGAACTAAATTTCTATAATATGAATGGTCAAAATCAAAATTCATCCAAGAAGAATGATCAAAATAATAAACCTAATCACGATAAACTAGCTAATCACACTAATTATTATAGCAATACTACAAGGCTTGACACTAATTAACACAATGTATGCTTAATCCCTTGATCAAACATACAAAAACTTTAACTTATAAAATTTATGATTTCATAAAACTCAAGTGCATGTGAAAAATAATTATGAGGAATTGATAGGGGTTTACCAAGATTGAATTTGGTGTGCTTTAACTAGTCAATAACCAAGAAATTGAAGATGATGATAGTAGTGTTTTGGTGAAACTCGTCCCACAGAGGGAGAAGAAGAGGGAAGAATTTTATTTTTTTCTTGTCTGTGTTTTGTTTTGGTTATATCCAGCAAGAGAAAATATTTGGGGCTTTTTGGCCCAATAACCTAATCTTGAATAAAACTTATCCCAATTGTAATATAACTAGTTCTAGCCCGACTAAATTCTTAAAAACTCTACTCGATCCGACTCGGTGCAAGTTAAATTCTAAAAACGAAATATTTATTGAAAATAATATTTTTGCCTTCTTCAAGTCGAAGTATAAAAGTTGCCGGTTCTCATTCCGTCGGTTCGAGAACTTTATAAAATACACGAGAATGTATTTAAATCAAAAATTTGGATTTAAGTTAAACATGGAAAAGAAATAAAATTTTCTAAAATTCCCATAAAATATATTAAATCATTAGAGAAATAATTAATATAAAATAAATTAAAATTTCTCGAAATTTCCGGAATTTACGTAAGCAAGGTATGTAATAAGTGAATAGCATGTAAAATTACGAATAAAGAAATGGTTTTTAATTACCAGGAAAAATACGGGTTCTCACATAAAAGTATGACGACTTTAATGGGTTTTGTTGATCCATCAAAACTGGTTTATACATTGGTTGAATTATTTGTTTTTAATTTTTTTAATTTTCGAATTAAGGTTTGTCAGAAATTGGGGGTTTTGTTAGTTTATGATGCTAGCAGTGTATTTTTATATTTGATGGCCAGAATCAGTGTGATGTTTTTGGGTAAGTTACATATGGGTTTATTAGTGAACCGGGATGAGGGAAGTTTATTCTTATGTTTGTGTCTATGTATAAAAAAATTGATTCATATTTTTACCTGATGGGTTTATTAGTACCTTATAAATAGTATTAGTCGATGTATAAAGAAGTTGATTCTTATTTTTTTTGTTTTGTTAATTTTGTTGCAGGTTGGTTTCTTGGAGGAAAAATGAAGGTGTGAAGATGTATAAAGAATATATTGTACTTGGTGGTCCTAGTAAGTTTTTGTACCATTTTTGTGTATTGGTTGTTTAAATTTATGTAGGATATAGGTGACGAAAGAAAACATCAGGTTTACTTTTGTTAAATATTCTGACATTATATAAAATCGGGTTTATGCTTTTGCAACTTGACATCGGATTATAGAACAAACGAGTAATCATGTTAGGACTATAGGAAATGAGCGCGAGATATTGATCAATTACAGAGAAAAGCCATATTTTTGGCTTTGCTAAGCTAAACTGAGCCCATAAGCAAGCTGAATAAGTGATCCAACGACCCGTTTATATATATGCCCTTGAGTTTGAAAACAACTTGGAAAAAGGGGTTTTTTTAAATTAAGTATTTATAAGCCAATATCACATATAAAACTAAGCTTCAACAATGAGATTAGATACACGATCGCGAGAGTGTTGGGGAAGTAGAAATGGTGGTCTAAATTGGAGCGTTTGGATTGGTGTATTAGAGTACATTTAGAAGCACGTATTATTGTGCGAAAGTGGTGTTCTTTTATTCCGTCAGTTATTGAAGTCTGCTTGTAGTTGATTAAAGGTTTTTCAATTGCTTGTTGTCGTTGTTGCATTTATATAGTGTGAAAAAATGCACATGGCTATGGTTTTGGAGGCGGTTCGGAAGAAGTTAGAAGATGATCCAATTGCGAATGAAACATGAATTATCAGGTGAGATTTTCCAATGCTCATTCTCTGTATTCACATTGTATTTGTTTGGGACGGGTTAATAAATTCTTTACATTTGCAGGTAGATGGTCAAATCATAGGGCCCAAAAAATCAGGAACCGCGGATTACAGCTCTGGCAATGGCTTGAATTCACAAAGTTGGATGGTATAACTATCCGTGGAACTGATGTTAGTGGTAAAGAAATATCGGGATGATGGACCACCGAGTCGGTCACTAAACCAATTGTAAGATGTAGATGACTGAAAACGATCGAGTCAAATCATCTTTTCCACCATAGGTGCATAAGGATTTATAAAGGAATGACTTGATACGTGTGCATTTCATGTGATTGCAGGGTGATTCAAAGTATATCTCGTGAGAAAAATCTATAATGGCTGCTAATCATGTACTTTTTTCTCTACGGGTAGATATTCGGCATTGTATACATTTTTCATCTTAGAGGAAGTTTGCATAAGAACATGATAAAAGGCAGCAAATTAAAATACATGTATTCTACCTCATCCGCTAATAAGATAAGTTCCGAAGACGCTATTATGCACGTGACATAACTTCTGAACATAATACTATGAACATGAAGTAAGTCCATTTTATGGGAAATTTATAAGCTCAAGTTGTTAATGAAAGAAAGAAAAGTAATTGTTTTTACTAAGATTTAAGTGTAAAAATTATTTTTGTTATAAGTGCATGTGATACTTGTTATCTTCTTAACTAATGTGGAATATTGATGTTAAATTTCATGTTGAAATATAAAAATTTGCGAGATGTCGAAATGCTTCGTTCATCATTCACTAGACAATAATGGGTCTTCGTGATTTTTTGGTTGAAATCTGGACAAACAATAGGTTTAGGTTGACTCTCAAAACACGCGATCTAGATAAAAGCTTGCGCAGTACAAGTTCTGGACTGATATTTATCTATAGGTGGATATGGTCCTCTGAATTTGGTTGATTTAGTGCTTTCGATTTTGACCCATTTATATACAAATAGGCTATTTGTTTCACGTGTTTCAATTTGAGTCGACGTTAGGTGCACAAGACATTCTTTTAAGTTGAATATAATCTTATTTTTTCCGTCGTCAATTCTTTGTCAAATATTGAGTCATATACCAGTCATGTTCCAACAAGCTTGGTTCAACCGATAACACCAAATAATGAAATGCTTGAATTTCCGGCAACTAATTTTTCGTTGGTGAGTTTTCTTACCTGTATATATAGTTTCTCCGCATTCAAAGTGGGAACATGGGTGAGGGATTTTTTTGATTGTGGGTTTGAGTTAGGAATCTTAATTTTGGATTTTTTGGGGGTTTCTTAAATATCAGTAATTTATCTCATTCGTGTTCATTTTAGCAGCCGAGAGATGCACATGAAATTTTAGGATTTTAGTTTCGATTGGTTTGTTTTGTTGAAGATGGTTTTGAGCAATTTCACAAAGAGCAACTTCGTTGTGAGGCGAGACAAAGTTTTATTAAAAATCTTCTTTTGGTTTTTCCAGTTACAGTTTTTTTTGTGTGTGTTTTAACTTTCTTATTGTGTTTTTATGATAAGCATTTCACTTTACTTACTTTGTGGTGACCTTTGAGAAATGAAAATTCTTGCGTATTGATTCGGATGGCAATCGCACTACTAAACCCGGAAACTTAAGGTACACCCCCCTTTTGTTATTAATTATAAATATTTATTTCGTAAAATGTCAGTCTGTATGGTTAAGGGTTTGTTTGGTGCATTAATCTGATGGGTTAATTATTTCTCATTTTTTGTTTACTTTGGTTTCATATAACCTAAGTGTTTCCGGTGACAACATAAGGTTTCATATAACTTGATAGGAATTTTCATATAACTCTGCAATTCACAGCTCGCCGATGGGTAAATCTGTTTTCATCGGTGGTGGTGGGTGTACGTCTACTCTGGCAGAGGTGCCCGTAATTATCGGTAACAATGAGAACAACGCTTCTGCCCCACAACATGTTCAACCAACTCCAATCTCGACATCCACAATTGTAATTGTAACAGGTGGTCTTAATATGGCATAAAGCTTAACTCGTGAACCCCCGCGAACTCAAGCCGCTCCCAGGTTGTTCTTATTCTGATCACCTTTGTTTACACTATAACATCAGAGGGGCAAACTGGGTGGATCGGATGGGTTGTGTAACAGGTTGATTATCTCCATACAGGTATGATGTTTTCATTACCTCTTGAATCGTTTTAAAACTATAGCATAAAAGGGGCAAGTGGATGGGTTAGGTAACGAATCAAAAAAAGTTAGGGTGTCACGAATAAAGGACCGTCAATTACTTCTTTCACATGTTCATTTCAATCAATTGATTGAAAGATAAAAAAATCATTGGTGCATCTAACAAAAACTATCATTAGTTAGTATAAGGGTTTAGCGCACCACACATATTTTATAGTAACAGATTAGACATGCTTGTCTTTAAGGATGTTTCATATAGGATTTTGGTAAATGTTTAGTACTTGCATCTATAAAAGCCATAATCATATAGTATATGTTTCTATGTATATAATCAATTGATCCAAATAAAAAACAGTAAAAGGTTGTTTATTTGTGTGCATGTATTGGCATGCTTATATAGCAACAATATAATTCATACATTAAGTTTTTTTTCTTTGCTTTTGTGCAAGGTGTTTGTATGTTTACCACTAGAGTGAAATCAGTGAATAACTTGATGTGTAAAGTGTTGCCTTAATTGTTATTGTTCATCTGATCAATTTGACATGTGCATCTAAGCTACCAATGATGGTCAACAACAAATATAGTAAAAAAAAAAATATGAATTTGCATATGATCTTCCTGGTGCTATACGAACAGTTGCTTGACAAATATATGAAATAGACAACATCCACAAAATCACTTTATCCTAAATCTTAGACAAGTAAAAGTAGGATAAAATATCAAAAAGTCAATTTCCATTTTGTTGATCGGTTGAGTGTTATTACCGTTTGGTTTTTGAGCTTATTGACTTGTATATCAGGATAATGGAGTTTCTTTGATAAGGATTGGGAAGAGGACGTATATGAGTTTAAAATATCTTGATATTGTGTCCATGCATTAATTGTTTTTACTTTCATATGAAATATGCAGACACACATATGACACTTTTTAAAGGATGCAACTCATGGTATGCGCAAACGATCGTCAAGGGACAACTGAAAATCAACTAATCTTTTGTAAGCGAATGATAAGTGTAAACTTTTGGCGTTTATGGAGATTTATGTGACAGTTGTGGTGTGAGATCCATCTGCAGATGTCTTTGATAGACAGCTAAAATGGAATGGCCTTAGTTGGTTGTCACCATTGATTTTTTTGGCAGATGTATATTTAGCTAGAAAAATATGGTAACAGGTCATCAATATGGTTATGTCACGGTTAGTCAATCCGATCAAAGTGGATCATTACAAATTTAGTCAATATGGGTTAAATTACTATATTTTTAACACGTATACATATATTTTTATTTTTTTGCATTTACTGGTAAAAGTCTTCATAAAATGTATTGTACATGTATACCTGCTGCTATATTTTTTTTTGCGTATATTGAGACATACTTACGATGTTCAAACGACAAAGAAAGTTTTATTATGAACACGATTTATAGCAAAATGCGCCGCAACAAAGAGCGGGTAGCAAAAGCTTGTTTTGAACATTACCCAAAACACTTATCATAATATTGCACATCATTGATTATTTGCCGCTAAAAATTTATGTAGCTAAAAACTTCCGCCGCTATGCGCGGGTAATCGGCTAGTTATAATAAAGAAACCAATTTAATTGTGGATGACAACAAATTTGTGAGTTTTATTGGTCAATTGGTAAGAGTTGGACACCTCGATGTGTGTTAACAATTTAGAGTGATACGTGTTAGATTATGTACACGTAATAATAATATGTTTGATAATTGACTTGAGCCTAAAAGTCGCACGCGTAAAACGTTAAATAATAATAATTTAGATTATATTAATATTAATTATGTGCTAAAAAATAAACAAATAAAAGGAAAGTCGAGAAAAAGAAAACAAATGTTCTTTTCTTTGTTCTATAGGCGGCCGACCTATATGGTTGGGCTTGGGTTGATTTGGCTAGTATATAAGGAGGTCCTTGATACATCATTATTACACAACAAGAAAAACAAAAACCCTTCTCTCCCTCTCCTTTTGTTTGATCGATCGAAAACCCCAAATGAGTCTTCGAATTTTGTGGCCGACGGAACAAGAAACCCTAAAAGGTTTCTTGTAGTTAATTGATTCAGGAAGCGTGATTTGTTGTTTGGTTTAACACTTACGTGCTAGCATACTTATTGTTTTATAACGTATTGTGTGCGTATAATTATAGAGATCGTCCTTTGATCTTATATTGGGTTTTTGTTTTATATTGGTTGATTGATAAAAGTGATTTAATCAATTGTTAAAAGATACGCGTTTCTATATTGTTTATGTTAATTACTTGTTTATACGTGATCGTATATTCTGTTGTGTACTCGTGTATATTAATATGGTTAATATGATTAAGGGTTTACGTAAATTCTAACAATATGTTTAGTTCAATTCCTTAAGTAATTTTTTAACGAGGAGACTAATTTCTCGCGAAAATTTACATAAATAATTTAATAAATAATAAACTAGTTTTTGGAAAAAATAAAAACACCAGATTGGTACCGGAACTTAAATGTGCACACATGGTTGTGCCCACTACCAATTTGTCATGGTACAAAATGTCATGGTCTCATAGACCCACATCCGATCGATTTGTAGATTGAACAAAATCGTTTACATATGGAATCTAACGTTCCTTCTTTTTTTTTTGAACAAATCTAACGTTCATTCATCACATCACCATTTTCACACATTCCTTACTCATTAAGGCTACCCGCGACAGCTAAAGAATATCTCGGTCGTGACCGAGTCGTGGCTTGGTCGGACCGTTGCTGTGATTCGGTCACACCTAATCGACCGAGGCAATTCGACCCCAGGCACGACATTGTTTATTACCGTTGGAAAAAATGGAACGTTTGGTTTTGTAGCCGTCGTAATAAAAAAACTTTTTTTTAAAATTTAAACTTTTAACTTAACCTATATAAATACCCTATTTAATCTACTATTTTTCACACAAATTAAACCCATAATTCTCCAAAATACAATGTCTTATGATTTATTTTTTGCCGACTCTTCCGACGACGAAGATGAAGTTACAAGTGAGATTGCGGTTTTCACACAAGCTTGTGAATTGGCTTATGAAGCATCAAACCCTAAAAAAACGAGGGTATATACATAGAGATTACCAGGGGTGCACATAATCGTCTAGTGGCGGCTTATTTTACTGACGGCCCGCAGTATGTTGCGGAGACATTTCGTGAACGGTTCCGAATGGATCGAGCTTTATTCTTACGAATTGTTGACGACTTGAAAAATAACTATTCTTATTTTCGAAACTCAACGGATTGTGCGGGTCGAGAATGTCTTTCGCCATTGTTTAAGTGCACTTCCGCTGTTTTTCAAATGGCGTACGGATCTGTGCCTGATACTCTTGACGAATATTTGCAAATGGGTGCGTCAACCGCCCGTCAGTGTCTTCGAAAGTTTTGTACCGCCATAATGGAATTATATGGTCTTCTATGCTCGTCACGAGGAAAAACATGGGTTTCCTGGGATGATAGGAAGTATCGATTGTACACATTGGCCGTGTGAGAATTGTCTCGTTGCCTACAAAGCTCAATATTGTAGACGTGATCAGGGGTCAACTCCGTTTATTTTATTTGAAGCGGTTGCATCTCAAGACTTGTGGATTTGACATGCGTTCTTTGGTGTAGCCGAGATGAATAACGACGTAAATGTTTTACGTCAATCCCTAATTTTCAATGATCTTAAATCAGGGAAAACACCTAAACTGGGATTCGTGGCTAACGAAGTGTATTATCGTCGGAGATATTATCTTACTGATGGAATATATCCGCAATGATCGGTTCTTATTAAGTGTATAAAAGATTCGCCGAAGAATGATCATAAACGAAGATTTTATATAACGAAGCACGAAGCAAAAAAAAAAGATGTTGAACGAACCTTCGGTGTATTGAAAACGAAATGGAGGCTGATTGATTACCCGGCCCAAAGAATGTCAAAACGTAGACTATCGGACGTAATGCACACCTGCATCATATTACACAATATGATAATGCGACACAGGGGCGGCCATATCACCCATATATCAGCACGAAGAAGAACATCCTGATAATGATTCGGTGAATACGCATGAAAAAAGGTTAGAAATTACTCAGCAGATAATCGACGAACAAGTTCATCTCAACCTCAAATCCGATCTAGTGGAACACATTTGAAACAATCGCAATCAATAAATTAGTTTTTTTATGTACTGTTTAATGTTTTTAATTTTAGGGCTATTTTGGAAAGAGGACTAAAAGGTCCCTGGCACTCAAAAAAAGGACCTCTCGAAACAAAATTAGCTAATTAACCTTATTCGACCTATTCGACCTTCATATTTTGTTGACACATGGCATTTGGACTAATGATTAGCTAATGATTGGTTTGTAATAGTAGGGCCCACCTAGTACATGCAAGTACAAATGTGTAAGTGTACTTGTTATTCGACCATAAGTCAAATAGAATATTCGACCCGTACTTTTTATAATAAAAAATTAATTTTTACTAAATAATACCAAATAGTTTTGTTATTCGACTTTGACCTATATCTTATTCAACCCGTACTTTTTATTAATAAAAAAATATTTTTTTTCCCAAATAGATCTTCTAGTTCTTCGACTTGTACTATTATATTATTCGACCCGTACTTTTTATTAATAAAAAATTAAAAACATTTTCTCAAATAAATCCTTTTTATTCTTTGGGTTAACACCAGACCCATTCTTTCTCCTGAAGATAATACCCCTATTATTCCTCCTCCTCTGTTCTTGCTGCTGAAGATAAGGGTAGGGTTCAGGTATATGTGATTCTTCTCGTGTATAGAGTCCTGATGCTCAGCGCCATCTGCCAAACTATTGCGTTAGTTTCTTCATCTTTTTTTTGTGAGTATAATGTTTGTAGAATTCATTTATCTATACTATCGGTAAATTTGGCGAACTAAGGTGGACTTAGAGCTGCTAAGTTAGGTGTACCTCTGTTGGATAGTTTAGTTTTATCATATTGCGGGCTAAGTGTTTGATGAAATGTTTCAGTGAAATTTATTGTTGTTTATTATGTGACTGATCACCAAATGTTTGATGAAATGTTCTAGTGAAGTTTACTGATTTTAGCTAATATGTGCGCATTTGAGTAATATACCTTAGCATATCAGTAAACATTAATATACCTTAGCATTAATCATTGATAGACGTTTCCAACAATTTTCGGTTGATGGAAAGCTGGCTAGAGATAAATTTGGAATTTGTGTTGGTTAGAACTAATTTGAAAATGTTTTTAAGTTTTTGAGTAGTGCATATTTTGGAACTTATTTTTTTAAGTTTTTTCGTATATTCATGGCAGCAAGTGATGGGATCAAGGAGAGGAAATTTGTTCATAATGTCTATGACCGTTTTCTAATAGTCATTTGCAGAATATTATGTCGTTTCAAGATGATATGTTTCTTTTTAGCGAAGTCTATTGGTTTTGTTGATAGGACAAATCTAAGTTGATTGGTCAAATGATTGTTGGTTGAAATATCGGGATCGTTGATACAGTCGAAAGGTTTGCTAACAAGTGACGTATCCTAAAAAACTGTTGGTGAAAAAGGAGATAATAAGTCAAAGAAAAAAGGTAGCCAGCAAAGAAACATTTCTAACGTTCCAGTTGTAGATTCAAGCAATGACCTGGGTGTTGATCATGGGTACTTGGAAAGCTCTCATCATTCTGGGATTGTATCTAGGTTTACGTTGATCTCTTCATACCTGGAAAGATGTGGCAACTTGAAATCCTGCTAACGGGCATGGTATCGAAGGATAATCTTGATCAAGCAAACCCGAAATCAAAAAGCAACAGAAAACACATCCTTATTTAAAGTGAGTACCATTTTCTTGATAATCAAATTAGGGAAATTTTTCTTCATTGTTTCTAAAAGCTTATTTGAAAACACATTATTTGCAGGGACATTACGTTAGCATTCCCAAGCTTTGTTCTAACCTCTCAAGTAGAAGACTCGGATGTATAAAACAAAGACAAATGTAAGCTTTGTTAATATATAACATTATAAAGGGCGGTTAAACGCCTCAAAGCCCAAGGAGGGCCAGATGCCGAAGTCACTTTTCTGACAGAGGTAATATACACCAATCACTTAGCCGACTATAGTTTCACAGTAATTTAAAAGACTTAATAATTTGTGCTCAGATTCAACTTCTATCAAGACTCCATCACTGTCATGTGGTACCTTTGCTTGGCTACTGCTTAGAGTATCATGCAAAACACCCTGAAATGCTTCTAGTATGTCAATACATGTCAAATGGTAACGTTAGAGAGTGTCTGGATGGAGTGTCAGAAAAGTCTCTTGATTGGGGAGCTCGCATTGCGGTTGCTATTGGAGCTGCCCGGGGCTTAGAATATCTCCATGAAGCAGTTGCACCAAGAATCCTGCATAGAGATGTCAAATCGACTAACATTCTCTTAGATGAAAACTGGCGAGCAAAGGTAGGATTGTGATGTATTATGATGATTAGTGATTATGTCTATAGTTTGGTTTCTTCTGACGGTATTCATTTGTTGTTATTAGATTACTGATCTCGGAATGGCTAAAAGTTTGGCAAGTGATGGTATCCCAAGTTGTTCTAGCTCTCCTGCTCGAATGCAGGGGACTTTTGGCTATTTTGCACCTGAATATTCAATTGTGGGAAGAGCATCACTCATGTCAGAAGTTTTTAGTTTTGGCGTTCTGCTACTTGAACTTATTAGTGGTCGACATCCCATATATAAATCACCCGTTAAAGGGGAAGAGAGCCTTGTCATATGGGTTAGCCATCATTATTCTTTCGTCTTTTCTTAAAATTTCTTATCAGTTAGGTACTAAAAATTTTCAGAATTATTGCAGGCGACACCACTTTTACAGGATAGTAGGCGAGTGAGTAAGGAGTTACCCGACCCACGTCTCAAAGGGAACTTTGAAGAAGAAGAACTACAAGTAATGGCTTATTTGGCTAAGGAGTGTCTATTGCTGGATCCTGATTCTCGTCCAACAATGAGTGAAGTAGTTCAAATACTTTTAACTATCGCACCCGAAAAATCCAAAAGGAGGAATTTCTCCTTTGACCGTTATCAGGTTACAACTTTGACTTTTGCAGCTATCGGTATTTCCTTAATTTTCTTATAGCTGCTGAAGTGCTCAGTCTTGAACAGGACTACACAATAAGAATGGACCGTGCCACAGACGAGCTTCAACAAACATCGTCCAGTGGATCACTTTCATCTCAATGTTCACTGCTTGTACATACTCAAGCTAGTGATTCTGTGTCATTGCATATTGTGGGTGTGCAGCATAACTTTTGTGGATTTTGATTCTTTTAAGTGTTTATGTTTATTTGTCGAAGAGATTGTCATAAGAAACTGAACGAGCTTTAATCATAACTTTATACGGGTCGAATAATTTTTAAGTCAAAGTCGAATATCATAATAATTGGGGATTAATTCATAAAAAAATATTATTTTATTCAAAAAGTACGGGTCGAATAATGGATGTGACTGGTAGTCGAATAACAAAAAGAATCTATTAGGGAAAAATATTTTATATTTTTAATTAACTAAAAGTACGGGTCGAATAATTTTTAAGTCAAAGTCGAATAATATAATAATTGGAGATTAATTTATTAAAAAATATTATTTTATTCAAAAAGTACGAGTCGAATAATGGATGTGACCGGTAGTCAAATAACATGTACACTTACACATATTTTACTTGTATGTACTTGAGGAGGTCCCACTTGTACTTTCCAATGATTAGCGAAAATGACAAGTGTCGCCGGTCGAATAGGTCGAATAGGTCGAATAGGCTAATTGACTAATTGATACTCCCTTGGGCTATTTTTTAGGTGCCCATATGATTTTGGTCCTCTTTTTAAAATAACCCTTAATTTTATCGTAATGTTTTATTTTATTTGAATTATTATGTAACATATTTTTTAATTAATATAATGGTTTTTTATGAAATTTAATGTGTTTAAGAAAAATAATTTTGAATTAGGTCATACTAAGTCGTTTGTTGGAGCAAATATGTCGCATTAGGTCACATAAGAGAAAAAACTGAATAATTAAGATCACACTAAATCGTTGTTGCACGTAGCCTATGAGAAACACCAAAGAAATACCATTATTTAGAGTCGCAGTATTTAGAAGTATAAAATAATATTTTATCATAAAACATTTAAATTACAAAATATCTATCGGCACAAGATACATATATATGCATCTACTTATGTATGACAGATATATATAACCTCACCCTTAAAAGAAATAAAAAAATTGAAAAACAAAAGAGGGTATCATTAGCTTTTTAGGGTATGTACTATGTATAACTATAACCTTACCTTTAACAAAAAGTTTTAACAGAATTGACTTATCTTCCAAATTTGTATACAATTAAAATTACGTATCTTTTCCTAAACTTTTTAGGAAACTTTATAAAACTAAGAAGTTACTACTACTAATTGCAACTATAAAAACAAACAAGTCATCGTACATAGTCATTCATTAGTCACCCACGTATTTTAGCCAAACCAAAATAAATTGGTTTATTTATTTTCTGTATTTATCTATACTTAATATATAAAAGGTGTATATACACATTCTAACTCCAAACCATAAATTAACATAAACATATTAATAATTTAAAATAATTTTTAATCCAAACCTAACTTCAAATTCTTGACTATCCATATCTTTTGTAACAACTTTTTAACAACTTATTAAAAGATTATTTTTATTTCTAAATTGAAATATTTTTTAACACATTTATTTTTTTCATAATATAATTTCACTATATTTTTTTAAAAAAATTTCTCTTTAATTCAACATACATTTTGATATATTTACAAATTTGTTTTTTTTTTCATTTTTAGTGATTTTATTTATTCTAATTCAACTTTTTTATATTTTAACGTTAAATCGATTGCAAAAAAATCGAACTATTTTATTATATAAATATAATATAATATAAATAAATAAGTAATATATCAAATTATAAATTAATATTCGTTTTTTTAGTGAAATGGGAGTATTATATTTATTTTATTATTTATACGCGTGTTTGATATATATTTGTGCTTATTTGACAATATATAATTACATATGTGACAATAATCGTTTGTACACATGTTTACTTACATGTGTGCTTATCTTAAAAATATGTGTGTAATTATATATTAGAAATTTGAGATAAACATTATTAGGCATAGATTGAAAATAAAAAAAAACTATTTTTTCACGCAAAACAAGTTTTGTAATCTAAATCGGACGGACCCAAATATAAACGGTTTTAAAACCGAAAAAGGCGAAAAATTGAACCGAAACCGATTACAAACCGAAAACCGAATCGCCCAAAACCAAGCGGTTTCGGTTTTTGGTTTTTTAAAAACCGAATATATCGGTTCGGTTTCGGTTTTAGTCAAAAACCGACCCAAACCGAACCGTGCACATCCCTAAAGACAATCCTCTAGACTAATATTAAACTTTAAAAGATGCTACCAAGATAAAATTTGGTTAAGAAAATATTGATAGATTGTAAGTTTGCGAAGTAAGTTTGATTTGAATTCTTTTATAATAGTTCTATTTTTTCAATTGTGTACTCCCATATTATTATACTTATGGTGGAGTGCTAAATTTTATTTGCTCGATTGTAATTGGTTGTAACAACTAAAAGATCGTCCATTTTATGTAAACTTTTTTATTGATTGGCAATTTACAATCAATTTATGATCAGACTACGAGGTTTCCATCTATAAACCGAGTCTATAAAAATATACGTCTTCATGAAACGTAATGCCACATTTCTTGTGCATATCTGACCTCTTAATACTATGCTTCCTTCTTATCAATAACCAAAATACCTTTTAGGTTTGATAATGGTTTTATCTATGAGTTCACTACTGTAAGAGATAATATTATCTTACTGTTGTAGAATAAACCCAAGATAATCAGCAGGGAACTCAATAATGGACGAGAAGCTAGGCACCACATAAATAATTCAATTTTAGTATAAGTTTCTATTTCCATGTTTAAGTAATTTTTTCATGTTAATGATAGATGTTATCACTGGTATATTTCTCACACAAACGATTGATATCTATTCAGAGAGCCAAAGTGGCTTTTAAATACATAATGAAAATAACAGTTTGACAAGAAAATAGGAACTACTAAACCTAGTGGCCAAAGACTAGGAACTAACTAGTACATAACTGATATAGCTAAAGACTAGGTAAAACCCACGTAGTCAGCTTTATTCTTGAATTCTTTTATTCAAACTTCCAACAGTCAAATATCCAACAAACCCTCCCCCAAACTAGACACTGATGTCTTGTTTGTCTTCAAGTGAGCAAATTCCAAGTTTTTCCCTTAGCTTTAGAAAAACTTCTCGATGCAACGGCTTGGTAAATATGTCTGCGATCTGCTCCTTTGTACCAACATGTTGCAATTCAACTATTCCATCACCAACCAAGTCACGAAGGAAATGAAACCTAACCCCGATATGCTTACACCTGCCATGAAAAACTGGGTTTTTTGAGAGTTTAATTGTTGAAGTGTTATCGCATTTGATCACTGTACCATCTTCTTGCTTCATTCCAAGCTCCTCAAGAATACCTTGAATCCATACAACTTGACAAGCACATGCTGCAGCTGCCACGTACTCCGCTTCCGTAGATGATAAAGCAACTATACTTTGCTTCTTCGATGACCATGTGATAGCAGCTCCATCCCACAACACCAAGTATCCAGACGTACTCTTTCGGTCGTTATGATCACCAGCGAAGTCGCTGTCTGTAAAGACTTCCATTTTGCCACTTCCTCCTCTTTTATACCAAATTCCATAATCCAGTGTTCCTTGAAGGTATCGTATCACCCTTTTAGCAGCTGCCAAATGAACATCAGTTGGTTTAGACATAAACCGACTAATGTAACTTACCACAAACTGGATATCCGGTCGTGTGGTAGTGATATACATCAAACTTCCCACCAATTTCTTGAATAATGTTTCATCCACAGGTTCACCTTCTTCCTGCTTTAACTTGCAACCAGGAACAATTGGATTCACCACTGCATTGCAATCCAACATGTTGAAACGGGTTAGGATTTCAATTGCATATCTTTGTTGTGACACATGAATTCCAGCTGGAGTTTGGAACACCTCAATTCCTAAGAAATATCTCATCTTCCCAAGATCTGTCATCTCGAATTCACCTTTCATGGAACACTTGAAATCTTCCAACATTCTTTCATCATTTCCTGTGTACATCAGATCATCAACATATATGTTTACAAACAACATCTTGCCATCTGATGTTGTCTTGATAAATAAAGTGTGTTCAAAGTTGCTTCTTGTAAAACCTTCTTTAATAAAATACGCCTCAATACAACTGAACCAGGCCCTAGGGGCTTGTTTAAGCCCGTACAAGGCCTTATGAAGCTTGTACACCTTATGCTCATTGTCTTTAACCACATACCCTTGTGGCTGCTGCACGTACACATCTTCTTCTAATGTTCCATGAAGAAAGGCGGACTTAACGTCCATTTGATAAACGTTCCAACCCTTTTGAGCGGCTAGAGCAATCATCAAACGAATCGTGTCCATCCTAGCAACTGGGGCAAATATTTCTACATAATCAATCCCAAATTCTTGGCCACACCCCCTTGCAACCAGCCGCGCCTTGTATTTATCAACTTCTCCTCTTTCATTAAATTTGGTCTTAAAAAGCCACTTAAGACTGATACATTTAGCTCCATTTGGTAGGTCTACCAATCTCCAAGTCTGATTCCTTTCGATTGCTTGAATTTCAAGATCCATAGCCTTCTTCCACTTGTCATCCTTGACTGCATCTTCAAAATAAATAGGATCTTGATAGACAAGATCAGTGATATTTACCTCATCATTGTCTGAATTTAGATCATCATCAACAAGATAATCACGCAGGTAAGCGGGACTTCTTCTCACCCTTTGATGTCTTCCCTCCCCTATTGCTGGAATTGTGGTACCAGAATTAGGAAACACAGGAATGGAATCATCGATTGGCTCATCATGTTCAGCTTCATTATCTTGATTGAGTGAATTTTCATTCACAAACTCATAGTCTTCATTAGGAAAATCATAATCTCCCCACGTGATTTCTGTTTCTGTATCAGCTTCTTCAGGTCGACTCCAATTCCAGGACTTATGCTCTTCAAAAATGACATCTTTGCTCACAATCACTTTCATTGTTTGTGGATCAATTAACCTATATGCCTTTGATTCCTCACTCATACCTGTTAAGATACATAGAAAACTTTTATCATCAAGTTTAGTTCGTTTTTGTTTAGGCACATGAACATGAGCTAAACACCCCCACACGCGGAAGTGATCAACTGTTGGCTTAATCCCACTCCAGGCTTCTTGTGGAGTTATGTCTGTGAGGGCTTTAGTCGGACATCTGTTCAGCACATAGAAACTCCACATCGTTGCTTCTGCCCAAAACTTCTTTGGCATATTCTTGGCTGCTAACATAGTGACTACCATGTTGATGACCGTTCGATTCTTTCGCTCAGCAACCCCGTTTTGCTGGGGTGTAAAACGGGTTGTAAGCTGCCTTTTAACCCCATGCTCCAAACAAAAATTCTTAAAGGCGTCTGATAGGTATTCCCCACCACGATCTGTGCGGAGAGCCTTAACAACCTTTCCTGTCTCAGTCTCTACCTTCTTCTTAAATTCTTTAAAACTTTCAAGAGCTTGAGACTTCTCTGTTAACAAGTATACCCATCCTTTCCGACTATAATCATCAATGAAACTCAAGAAATACCTCTTACCAGTGTGTGATGAAGGTGTAATAGGCCCACATATATCTGAGTGTATCAACTCCAAAATCTCTCCTGCTCGCCAGCTGCTTGACTTTGGAATCACTTCTTTGGTTTGCTTTCCTATCATACAATCTCCACATACATCATTAATAACAGGAAATGGAGGCAAATCACGGACCATACCTTTCCTGTGAAGTGTCTCCATACTTGTTTTGCTGAGATGACCCATTCGCTCATGCCATAGTCTAGCATTATCTTCATCACTGGTATACATACACCCATCTGTTTTATGTTCAGCGACAACATTGATCTCCTCACTGATAGGAAACATTCGATTCGTGCTCATGTAGCTCTGAAAAATCAAGCCTTTTTCATGATGAAAAACCTTGCAAACATCTGATTGAAAAAGAAAAGACAATCCTTTTTGTTGGAGTTGTCCTATGCTGAGTAGATTGTTTTTCAGATCTGGAACATAATAGACATCCTTGATCACGTATGTTGCTCCATTCAAGAACAACTTCACACTTCCTTTACCACTAACCATCATACGTGTGTTATTTCCCAGCTTAACAGAATTCGAGAACCCTGAATCAAGATTAACGAATCTGTCTTTGTCACCACACATGTGGTTTGAGCAACCAGAATCCAAAAACCACATCAGACCTTTGTTTTCGCCACTTGTGTTCGCCATAAACACACTCTCACTCTCCTCCATGTTTATCTCAGCCATGAGCATGATTTCTTCATTCTCATCAAAGCCAGCATAATTCGCCTCCTTAGAGTTAGGACACTCATAAGAATAATGTCCCAACTTGTGACAATTATAACATTCAACAGCTTCTTTACTGAAAGACGATCTTCCTTGACCGCGTCCTCTTCCTCTGCTACTAAAGCGACCTCTTCCTCGTCCACGACCACTTAGACTGTCACCAGCTTCTGCCTTGAAAGCTTGATCATCTTCCCTTTCAACCTTCTTGAATTTCTGCTCATGAACCACCAAGGTACTCTGCAACTCTTCTATGGACATCTCTTCAACATTCTTTGATTCTTCGATTGAAACCACCACATACATATACTTGTCGGTCAGGGTTCTGAGAATCTTTTCAACGATCTTGACGTCCGGCATTGATTCTCCATTGCTCCTCATCTGATTGGAAATCGCCAAAACCCTACCGAAGTATTCTGGGATAGTCTCACTTGTCTTCATCTCAAGAACTTCAAAATCCCTTCGAAGTTTCTGCAACATGGACCTTTTCACCCGTTCATTACCTGCAAATCTCTGCTTCATGGAGTCCCACATAGCTTTGGAGGTTTTTCTATCCAGAATCTGCTCAAACGTAACCCGATCGATTGCCTGATACAAGTAATGCTTGACTTGCATATCTTTCAATCGCAATTCTTCCAATTTTTTCTTCTCCGCATCACTTTGAGCAATCCCAACCACCGGTTCTCTAATTCCTGGATCAATCAGGTTCCACACCTGTTTTGCACGCAGCAAGTTCTCCATCATCTCACTCCAATGCTCATAATGGCCATCAAAGACCGGTACCTTCAGCTTGTCGTCATTCATCATCGTTGCTCTCTCTTTAGTGATTGAAATTCGCTCTGATACCAAATGATAGATGTTATCACTGGTATATTTCTCACACAAACGATTGATATCTATTCAGAGAGCCAAAGTGGCTTTTAAATACATAATGAAAATAACAGTTTGACAAGAAAATAGGAACTACTAAACCTAGTGGCCAAAGACTAGGAACTAACTAGTACATAACTGATATAGCTAAAGACTAGGTAAAACCCACGTAGTCAGCTTTATTCTTGAATTCTTTTATTCAAACTTCCAACAGTCAAATATCCAACAGTTAAACACTTTTTTTTATTAATCGTTAATGTTTTCTGAGTACGTGTACGTTTTACGTGATTTTTTTTATTCTGTTAGGGCACCAAAATGCAAGCTCGTGTTAGAATGGCTCTGGTCATGCATGCATTCAAGCAATGATTGAATGAAGGTGATGCGATTGTGTTGCAGATGTATAGTTTGGGTCAAATCCAATTTCCGTATTGAATTATGTCTAACCCTTAAAGACAAAACTTTGTTAACAAGACCCAAGTTAGTTAGTGTGTTGATTTCAAAGGATCCGTCCAAAACTTGGATTTTAGTCCCTTCAAAGAGATTTTGCATTGTAAAACTTTAGGTTCGGACCAATTTTGAATATTTTAAACTTTTAAATTGTGAGTGTAGTATGATGGATATGTTTAACTTAAACATTTCAAGACAAAGGTTTTTTATTGCATTTTTTCAAGTACAACTTTTTATTGCATTTTTTCAAGTATTTCAATTATTGTGTGCAAATTATCTCTCTATTTTAAAACATATTATATTACTTATCTATACTATCCAATATAACACAGTTTTTTAACCCCTCTCTTTATCATTTTTTTCCTAATATAACTAAACATAGGACAAAGGTTTATATCCGATGTTTTCTTCACACCAATCAACTTCGCAATTTAATTTTCGTTCCTTCTTGCAACTTTAAATGGTACCACCAAACTCCTAAATAATCTTCTCTTAGGTGCATATAAAATGCACTCCTTTTACGTACAAGCACTAAAATCGAGTACGAAATGTTTAATGCCAAAAGCCCCTTAGATATGATCTTATAAATCAAGTTGCAACCTAACTAATATCGATCAAATAACTTAATAATCAAGTGCCATGAATAGCTGCAAAATTATACATTTACCTTAACAATAACTTTTTTACACTTAATAATTAGTTTGCCCTAAAGACATAAAGTCCATGGTAGTGGTCAGCACTTATTAGAGCTAAGGTATCGGTCGCGTCTGCTGGTGTCCTACAATGCCATTTTGGTCATGGCGCACTACTTCCGACATTGCGCCATCGGTCGTCGCGTCGTAGTTTCCAGCTAATGAAAACCTGAATTTTTTATTTTCTTTTTAAAAAAATTATGATTGTGTTTATGTTTAAATTGTTTGTGTTTTTGTGAGTATGTTTGTGTTTTTGTGTGTTTGTTTTGCATGTATGGGGTGGGAGAAGAAGATGCATTTATGAAAAAGACTTGAAATGGTTTTTTTTTTTTTTTTTTTTTATAATATATATCTTTTATAAAATGTAATAAATAAATAAAAATTAGGACACCATTTTTTCTACGTCTTATCATTCCACACAACAAGAAATATCATAATAATTCTTCTATCATAGCTTATGTGACAAAACTTTTTCTTCACGACATCATTCTTCCCCCATAACACTACTCTATAGCTCGCAATTTTCAAGTACACGCTATTGCATTATATTTGTATAATCAACTGT
Source organism: Glebionis coronaria (assembly GCA_025667525.1). Lineage (NCBI taxonomy): Eukaryota > Viridiplantae > Streptophyta > Magnoliopsida > Asterales > Asteraceae > Glebionis > Glebionis coronaria. The sequence continues at coordinate 17,874,842 of CM046878.1, read as the reverse complement.
AGGACTTGATATACAATTGACTATAAACATCTAATCGACCTTTTACGTACATCTTGAATTTAATAATCAAGTCCATATTGTCATATAATTTTGATTATACACGATGTTAAATTAATTCGGTTTGTATTTGTCACAACTGTTTTTATTTATTGTCAATAATACGTAGTTGTCACTCGCGTTAGGAGCAAAAAGGAATTAAAGATAATTATTCGTGATGAAAATGGAAATCTGACTAATGCCATCATCAATGTGGTCTACAAAAAAGTGGTATATAATTTGTAATCATAATACGTGTAACCGTATCTTGCATTGGCCAAAATAAAAGTTTAGAAATATTTAATTTCTTTTTTAGATTTTTTGACTATTGTGTTTGATATAACCTATATTGTATACATTATGTTTGTTTAACCAGAGGTTATTTTTTCTAACTTAAACTTCATAATAAAAGCAATGTTTTTTTTCGAACAACTTAAATATACCCGTGAATTTCACGGGTCTTTAGCTAGTACTTAATATATAAAAGGTGTATATACACATTCTAACTCCAAACCATAAATTAACATAAACATATTAATAATTTAAGATAATTTTTAATCCAAACCTAACTTCAAATTCTTGACTATCCATATCTTTTGTAACAACTTTTTAACAACTTATTAAAAGATTATTTTTATTTCTAAATTGAAATATTTTTTAACACATTTATTTTTTTCATAATATAATTTCACTATATTTTTTTTAAAAAATTTCTCTTTAATTCAACATACATTTTGATATATTTACAAATTTGTTTTTTTTTTCATTTTTAGTGATTTTATTTATTCTAATTCAACTTTTTTATATTTTAACGTTAAATCGATTGCAAAAAAATCGTCACTTATTACTCGTCGCTGCATTACGCGGGTACCATGTTATCAATAATAGTTGTAGAATCCATTTAAAGATTTACTTATACTTGATTGGCCCATGGCATCTTACATACGACAAATATATATGTGTGTGTTTGAGATTAGAATGACAATTTTTATATTATCTTTCCATTTTTTAAGTAATGATTTAACGTCCCACCGAATAATTTTTTATAGGAAAAAGACGGATTTGGTCAAGTTGAGCACTTGACATCCAGTGGATTGCGACACGTGTTTTATGGCAAGTGCTCAACCAGTAGTGCTCAACCCATAAATGCTCGACTATAGTACAATACCTTTTATTGAAAAATGGAAAAAGTACCCCTTTTATTTGGTTTAGATATCCGAGCTTTCTTTTCATTATACCCCTTATATTTTCAATTTCCACCCCTCGTTTTTGCGTTTACTTTTAACTTTCACACATTTTCATTTTCATTTACGCATCATGAACGGACTGGTACGTTATTTTTTTATTTTTTTTTCATGTTTCAATCATCTTATTACCAAAGGCTCCTTGAATTGACTATTAATTAGTACACTGTATTATTTTGTTCTTCAATTACTTATGTTAATTGGATATAAAACAACCAACAACTAATGTCCTTCTTTCAATTTACTGTTGAATATGATGAGAAGATTCACATGAAAAGCAAAATCCATTACTTTCATATGATGAAAGCTAGATTAGGTCTAAGAAGGAGTGAATTGTTTAGGTCCACATGCTTTGGTCGCTGGTTGGATTTAGAGTATGTTGATAATGAAGATGGTCTCATTCATTACATGCTTCAGAAGCAGAAACTTTCAGACAGTGATAACTATGATCTGCCCTTGATTTATCACGTTAATGGTACTACATTACACTTTGGACGTCGTGAGTTTTGTATCATTACTGCTTTTGAATTTGGCCATCAAAGCTTTGGTAAGTTTAGGGTTGGTGAAATCACATTCCGTGATAGAGTTTTACCTGAGAAGATAGGTGATTTTGTTAAAAACATTGATCTTCTATGTATCCTTGAGGATGATGAGCGCTTTAGCAATTTGTCAGACAAAGACTCTGTAAGGGTTTGGCTCCTTTTAACTTTGGAAGTAATTTTCATGGGCCATGAGTTGGGAGCTGTTGTTGATGATGTATTTCTGCGGATGGTGGAGTTCATTGAAGTTTGGAATGAATTTTATTGGGGTGAATACATTTGGCGTGAGTTATACTCTGCCATTAAAAACGTTGCGTCAAGACATATGGATACTCACTATAAATCATTGGAAAGAAATCTGGAATTAGTTCCATCGTATGCATTATCTAGATTTGTATTTGCTTTCAAAGTGAGTATTTAATAAATTTAACAATATATATTTTCATCACATGGTCTTTCTAACAATTTTTACTTTTGCCAAGTGTAGATTTGGATATTAGAGTCTTCAGGTGTGAGTTCTTCTTGGTGGAACAAAGTGCCTGATTTGATCCCTAGAGGAATATCCTGGACCAAGCATAGGAATATAATGCGATACGACCACCTTTTCCCCCAGGTGATTGCATTTTCCCCTGTTGATTGCATTTCCCCCTGTTGATTGCATTTCTCTCTGTTATTGCATTTCCCCCTGTTACAATTCCCCCTGTTTTAAACAATTCCCCCTGTTGTAAACAATCCCCCTGTTGTAAACAATCCCCTTGTTTTAAACAATCCCCTGTTGTAAACAATCCCCATGTTTTAAACAATTTAAGTTTTTTGTATTTATATTTTAGTTTAATTTTTCAAGGGTAGTTGCAGTATGTGACATATATCCAAACAAAGCTGAGTTGCAAACCTTTTCGTATAAAAGAAGTAACAATTATTTCAAGTGGTATACACCAAGAGCCCCTGTTGTTGAATACGAAGGCCTTTTTGGTTATTATCTTAAAAAAATGATGAAATCACGGAAAGCTCAGGAGGAAGATGTAGAGTCATCAAGGGGTATGCTAACCAAAGAGCCATCTGTTGAGGACCGTCTTCTGGCTTTAGAGAAATTAGCCACTAGTTTAATGATTCTCCCTAAAGAGACAAAGAACTTGAAAGCACGTCTTCACAAGCTCGAGACTATCATTAATGTAAGTTTTGTAAGGGTCATGTCACTTAATGTATAGACATAAAATGGAATTTCATTGTGAAGTAAATGCTATTCATTTTGCAGGTCCTACCTCAATTACAAAAAGGCAATAAAGATAAGGCTAACGAGTTTACACTTTCGCAAAAGGTATATCTTAATTGATTTAACAATTAAAGAAGGACATTACATATTGAAAAACACAAAATTGCATAACTAAATTAAACAAACATTTACATAAATCTAAAGGAAATTAAACTTAGGAGATTTTTCAGGATCAAATGAAAGATGACAATCATCATAATCGTAAGACTCCCCAGATTCATCTTCTTCTATGTCGACTTCTTCTTCGGATTGATATGGGTCATAATGATAATATGAGTCATCCTCATCCTCCTCATCAAGCTCCCTTCTAACTGCAGCAAGTTCATCCCTTTCCTGTTGTTCTAGTAGTGCATTTCTTTGTTCCTCCAACCTTTCTTGCTGCTCCATTTGTGCCTCCTCCCTTTCTTGCTGATCCCTTTGCTGCTTTTCAAACATCTCTTTTTGTTCTTCTTCACATATGCATTGCATGTGGAAAGCATCTTCCTGAACATAGTAGCTATGCTCATCATGTTGTGTAGATTCCACACGCGATTTCCTGAAATCCGAAACACAAAATGTAAATTATATTTTTGAATTTAAAAAAGTATACTTACTAAATTAACTACATTACTTGTTGATATTGGCTTGGGAATCTTCAAGATTCGCAGTACATGAGTTTCTCTTGGCAGATAAAGACATTTTTATATCTGTTGAAATATTTGTTAAAGAGTGTATGTTGTTGTTGTTATCAGGTGTTTATATAGAATGAATGAAGAATATGAATAGGCAGATTAGATGCATACAAGAAGTTATATTTATTCATGCAATTATGATTATGTAAACTTCCAAAGTAACATTTAATTTTCCATGATTATGTAAACTTCCAACACATATTGGTTTTAATTGAAAAAAATGATTACCATATTACACAACCTAGAAGTACAACAACAACACATCGTTTGTCATCTTTTGAGTAATGGAGTATTTTGATTAAAATTTATGGGAAAGTTAAAAAAAACGTATGGTAATAGTTGAGCAGTTTTGGAAAAAGTAGAGCACTTTTATAAAAGTTGATCATTTAGTCCCCCTGTTATGTTAATTCATTCCCCCTGTTTTACAAAAATCAATGCTATAGACTCAATAGCCAATAATAATTTGACTTACATAATAAATTGCGTTCAATAAATATAATCCCCCCTTAATTGAAACTACAGGATAAAATGCATAGTGTTGATAAGGAGTGTGATCTTAGCGACAAGTATTTGAGCGACGATGAAATAGCTTACTTTTCATTTAATTGCTCTCCAATCGGAAAATCCAGTAAAGTCCCTGTAGAGGAGTTGGTAAAAGTTTTAGACGAGTTTGATGCTAAGGTATCTTTTTGCTCAACATGGATTTTTAAAAGTTTGTATGGTCATATACTCTAACATTTGTATAAAACTTAAACTAGGATCGTAGATTTGTTAAGAGAGATTTAGAATTAAGTAGTAGCGCCAAAGCTGAAAAGCTGGAGGCTGAAAAGAACAGGGTAGCCAATGTGTAGAGAAAAAGGATGAAATTCTTGTTAGACGAACAAAATCGCATGATCCGTAAAGATATATCTAAATCCAGTCACATGCAAGTTGGTCTACATAAAATTGGGAATGTTCCAAAGAGAAGGTATGTTACTGTGGTAAAGCCACCAAGTCAAGTAAATCCAGATACTACAGTACCGAGCATGGATTCCTTAAGAAATAAGAAGAACGTTCTTGATGGATTTATGATGCAAATGTGCCAGAATCTTCAACCGTGGAAAGAGGTATGTTTATGAAGTTTATTTTGTTTAATGTGGTTATTTCTTACTTTTTTTAACCTTTTTATTTAAAACAGGATCTCAATCGACCATCCAAAAGGATTGATAAAATATTTTGCAATTCGGCTTTGGAGTTTTTCCTGAATAACTTACCAATTCCTCGTTGCAAGTTTGCTTGGTGCAATGACATATCCGTAGATCGCAGCTTCTGGGATAGTTTTGTTGGATTAGATGATGAACGAGTTGGTTGGTACATGGACAAGGTAATTATAAAAAAATTTAACATTAATGGATGATTAACATGTATTTTTTGATTTTAAGTTTGTTATTTTTTTAACAGCACATTGACCTATGGGTATGGTACATGTGTCATTTTAGACAATCGTCGCATGATTGGTCAATGGTTAGCTGTTACTTTTTTAAAATTTTAATCCAAGAATCGTTGCCTCTTTTTTATGCAACGGATGAAATCTACCCATTGTCGTGGAGGAATGTTGAACAGGTACTTTTTTCTTTCAACTACATCTTTATACAAAAACATATGAGCTTGAATTAAAATTTGTTTTATAAAATTTTTAGGTCTTCATTTCAATACATGAAACCAAACGCTATTGGTTCTTAGCACGGTTTCACATCACATCTGGAAATGTCACTTTTATGACAGTGAAAATACTTATGGTGAATGTAGTGATTGGTATTTGAAAGTAATGGAATGTTTAGAGAATAAACTTCCTATTGTTCTTGAAAAAACTGTTGTGTTTGAAAGCAAAGGAATTGATCGAGAAACATACACTATTAACTTTAACCGTGCAACTGATGTTCCCATCCAAGGTGGTGTGTTTGGAGACTGTGGAGTATATCTGTGCCTTTTCCTTTACAGGTTTGTAATTTTATGTTGTATTTGTTTATATAACATTTTTGGTGTTTGTATATCAAAATGATTTTTAGAAAGAATTGCTCATATGATTATTTGTTATGGAAAAGGTTATCTCATGGGATGAGCCTGGAGGTTGAAGATCCAATTCAAACAGCTCTAGCATATCGAGAGAAAATGTTGGAATTCTTTTTCAACCACAAGATAGCATGTTAGCTGTTACTGTCTTAGACGAGAGCACTTATAAACTTCAATGATTATTTTGTATTTTTGAGACTTCGTAACAAATGTAATTTTGGTGAAAAAATGTGTGGTATTCTATTAAACAATTCACCACAGTGATTGATGTTGATAACAGATTGATAAACTATGTCTGTAAATGCTCAACTTTTTGTTCTTCATTGCTAAAAAATTTGGTTCATAAGTGCTCAGAATTTGATATATTTTTAAGAATATAGTCAACTAATATGCTCAGCATGTGGAAAAAATTTGTCAAACAGGGGAATAAATTACCATAACAGGGGTACTATATGATCAACTTTTATAAAATTGCTCTACTTTTTCTAAAACTGCTCAACTTTTACCATAAGTTTTTTACCTATCCCATAAGTTTTTATCAAAATTAATAAATTGTGTAGTTACTAAAAAGTTGACTAATTGTTCATTAGGAAAAACAAAAGAGGAATATATTACAAAAGGAAATACAAAGCAACATACATGATAACAAGAGAAATCATCCACGAATAAATTCACTTACTTCACATTTAAGAAGAAATAGTGATTCCTTGTAGGGCCCGACTATAAAAGTACCAGGTCTTCCTTCAATACCTCTTGAGAACGGTATTGTAAACGGAAATCTCTTGCGTCAATGCAAGATTTCAGTGACTTACAGACTTGACGACATCTACATATATCTCTCACAGGTAGCCTAAGCATTATTTCTCTTTGGATGTCGATTGGTATGTGATCAAACATGTTTGGGTATGTTGTGTGTGGTAATTAAGTTTGTGGAGAGATATTTATAAAGGAAAAATTAGTCATTGGTTGTTATGTTATATTTATGAGTAGTAACTATTTTTATTAAATACACAAACAACCTTAATAAATTATAGTTGACTTTTTTTTCAGTCAGTTGACTTTCTTTGATAAGTCAAGTCAAAATGAATTATAGTTTACTTTTTTGGTTCTTAAATGATCAACTTTTGGAGCTTAAGTGCTAAAAATTTTATGTGTTTCTTTTTAATGAAGTCATCTAAATGCTCAACTTTTGGATCATCAAGAAACAAATTTTGGTTCATAAGTATGGTCAACTTTTAATATTATTAAAAACAGGTGGAAAATGTTGCCTTTAATAAGTGGAAAATATTATGCTAACAGGGAAAAACAATTACCATAACAGGGGGACCAAATGATCAACTTTTATAAAAGTGATATACTTTTTCCAAAAGTGATCTACTTTATCAATTATCCATCAAGGTTGTCTTTTTTATTTTTTTACCCCCCTGTTTTATACAATTTTACAAAAGTTTCCCCTGACATTGAATTTTTAATGTTTTTTTGATATTTGACCAATAGTTGACCATTGTTTGACGGTTTATTAACGAGAAAAAAATAAAAAGTTATCAATGTTGACCTTTGTTTGACTTTTAATTAACGATAATAAATATAGTTATCCTGTTTGGATTCATCATCACTTGGTATAACCATCCATTTCTTGATTTCTATTCACTCAAATCAAATCAGTATCATTTATTTCAATTCACTCAAATACTTTTTTGAATCAAGTCGTCTATTGTAATCAATAAAAACCCACAAATAACCTCACACAGTAAACAATCTATCATTTCAAATCAACTATGAAAAATTTAATGTTTCATGATTATCACAACATGATGGCCAATTTGAAGAGGAACGATGTTCACCGGGAATTTGATCAGATTGTGGACTATCTTGGTGCTTGTTATTTTAAGTTTGCACTTCAGGTAAATCCTAGAATCTATACTTCACACATAAGGCAATTTTGGACAAATGCCCAAATAAAAACTGTTCGTGGAGAAGTTACTATTAAGAGTAAGGTGGATGGCATTAGTAAGTACATCACTGTCTCTAAGATCAGAGAGTCACTTCTCTTGAATGATCGGGATGGTGTAAGTACTATCCCTGAAAAAGAACTTTTTAAAGAAATTGGATTGTTGGGGCATAATATTGATGAAGATCAGAAATCAAAGTTTTTAAAAGGACAGTTTGCCCCTCATTGGAAATATTTGATACATACAATCCAACAGTGCTTAAGCCCTAAAACAACATCATTTAATGAGTTTAGAAGTAATATAGCAACTGTAATTGTATGTTTGGCAAAAGGGCAAAGATACAATTATTCGCAAATGATTTTCGATCGTATGTTGAAAAATATTAAAGGGAATAAAAAAATTTGTTTGTACCCAAGATTTTTTACTGTGCTTATAGACATGGATAGAGAGATCAAACACAAAAATTCCTTTATGATGGGCAATCACAAAGAAAAATTGTTCACCACCTTAAAACCAAACACAACTAACTTTTCTGGGAGATCGGTCCCATTAACCCAACCTATTATTGACGTCATTCGAGTTGGAACTTCTACAAACCCAGCAGAAGGCCAGAGGAAGAAAACACGATCAACATGTGGGGGTATACCTGTGGCAGAGGAGGATCATAACACCAGTGTCGAGAGTAGGAGGGGTGAGGATGTCGAGCCTGAGACAAGGAAGAAAGCTAGGCAGGATAGTGGCAACATAGGTGAGGGTAGTTTGCAACATCTATCAATTAGTGAATTAAATGTGTTGTGCAAAAGTCTACAAACACAAAATGCAAAACTGGAGAAAGAAGTGAAGGTGCAGGGTGTGGCTATTGAGTTCTTAAAAACAAGACTTGATAAAGTTGAGATGAGGAAACGAAAAGGTTTTGTTCTATCATCTGATGAGGGGAATGAAGATGATGACAATGAGAAAACTGAATATTATGATTATCCGAATTCAAACGCTGAAAATGATAGTGTTCATAAAGTAAGTGAAAACTTCAGTGATAAGGGTGGTCACAACACAGACGATTGTGCTGACACATTGGCTAAACTGGGACAAACCTCTTCTCCAACACTTGCACCTGAAAATACAATAGTTTCCTTTGCCAATGTAACTGTTTACCCTGAATAAACAACAGTTTCACCTGAAAAAGAAAGAGTTTCACCTAAAAAAGAAAGATTTTCACCTGAAAAAGAAAGAGTTTCACCTCAAAAAGAAAGAGTTTCACCTGAAAAAGAAAGAGTTTCACCTGAAAAAGAAAAAGTTTCACTTGAAAATGAAAAGGTTTCACCTGAAAAAGCAAGAGTCTCACCTGAAAAAGATAGAGTTTCATCTGAAAAAGGAAGAGTTTCACCTGAAATAGCAATAGTTTCCCTTGTTTCAGATACTATTGCTCCTACAAGTGTGTTTACTAGGAGACAAACACAAACAAATAATGGGATTGAAATTGGAAGAAGTAAAAGACAGTATTTGTCATCCAGTGTTGGTCTAAATGATAAGGGAACATCTATTGTGGTAGAAGAGCCAGACTTTAAGTCTAAAAAAGCACAAGAAAAATATGATGAAGATCTTGCAAGAAGAATCGAGGAAGAGCAGCTCTTAGAGCAACAAAGAATACTAAAAACCGGGGAAGAAAAAGCACAAGAAAAATATGATGAAGATCTTGCAAGAAGAATCGAGGCAGAGCAGCTCTTAGAGCAACAAAGAATACTAAAAACCAGGGAAGAAAAAGCACAAGAAAAATATGATGAAGATCTTGCAAGAAGAATCGAGGAAGAGTAGTTGTTAGAGCAACAACAAATACTGAAAACAGGGAAGAAAATTATCAGTTGAATGATCAAACGCAAATAACAGAACAAATGGTGCAAGGAATGCTCTGTCAAATAGTCCCTGGTTTCCACAGTATGTTGGATAAATTCTTGAAAGAATACGAGGAATGGACTTCTGGAACACCCACTAAATGGAGGTATGAGATATTGTTAATGGCTCTGGAGTATCAACAGAAATTTATTCTATTGAGAAAGAATGAAGAAAAAAGAGCACAATATATGTCTTCAGTTTCTAATCGAAGAGTTTACTATAAATGTATGCTAAAGAATCACGCGGGTTACAAGAAAGAACATTTTACAAGGTTATATTTTGAAGAGCTTGAGAGAAGAGCTATTCATGTTATTAAAAAGGCTGAGGAGTTTTTTGAGATGGGTTCAGAGGCAGAAAAAGAGAATATCGAGAAAATGGATGCTAGGATGAAGAAATGCAGAGAGAACCTTAAAAGAAAAGCGGAGGCTGGTGCATCTGTTGGATCATCTAGTTTTGTTGATCATTGCACATCTAAAATATTGAAAAGAATGGGTATGATAGGGAAGATTGTTGGTCAAGATGTATATCCATCAAATGAAGAGATTAATAAGAAATTGAAGTTGGTTCTTTCTGAAGAATTCAAGCCTGATTTATTGTTTGCTAGGTGCCCTGTTCTTGAGTATGAAGTTGTGGTTGATAAGGGTATGAGTTGGTGGAGGCTGACTAGGGAAAATGGTCATTGTGAAACCTATCAGACTTTATCAAAAATGTTTCAGGGTTTAGACAGAGATGATCTTAATGATCTTTGGGATGTTTTGAAAGCTAAATTCGAGCCTAAGCCACCTATAGATGACATTGTAAAAGATTTTGACATATGGAGCACAATGAGAAGAATGTATGAGCCTAATATTAAAGATGTCATTTGGGCCACTCAGAAGGGAAGTGATATCATATGTTGGAGGTTGTTTTCGTCTTCTGCAGTGTATGAGTTAATTATGTCCGAGATGATTGTGTACTTGCTGGTTGAAAAAAAGTATCCTCTCACTCAGGATACATTGAAGAAGCTGGTTGAATGTGATTTACAAGTTGATTGTATCAATAATGTAGCTTATGAGTTGTTCAGGACTTTGCACTCTCAGATACTCCCTTGAAGTCCCATGAAGAAGCCACAAGTTTGGACGTTGCCATAAATTATGTTATATATATTTGTTTTGTATAAGTGTGTACTATAAACTAGTTCTCCTTATTGTAACCAATCACAATGTATCAAATGCTCTACTTTTGGTCCTAAATTGATCTACTTTTTAGTTTATTCCGCAAATGCTAAACTATATACTAGATCATATAACAAACAGTTTGATAGAAATAAAAACAACACATGTAGTTCGATACATCAGAAGTTGACCCAAATTACAAATAGTTCGATACAAATAAAAGCAACACAAATAGTTCAAACAGTTAAATTAAACAAATTCAAGGTACATTACCAAATCTGAAAGATTAATGAAAAGACCGCCTGCTAATACATATCTATGGATCATCCAAGTGCACAACTTCCATAGAGTACGACATCGATTGCTGTGTATTGTTATGCGCTTCCTGTGTGAGCTCATTGTCGTACATCTTTGCCTAAAAAAGAGTTATAATGTAAGTCATCTAAATGCTCAACTTTTGGTTCATAAGTGCTCAATTAATAGTTCCTAAGTGCTCAAATTTTGGTTCATAAGTATGCTCAACTTTTATTAATATTAAAAACAGTTCGAAAATTTTTCATTAACAGTGGAAGATTTTTGGCTAACAGGGGGAAATAATTTGTCAAACAGGGGGACCAAATGATCAACTTTAATAAAAGTGCTCTACTTTTCACAAAAGTGCTCAACTTTTACCATAAGTGTGTATCAAAATACAAAATAATTGTGAGGAATAAAGTTTATGACATCTTACCTTTTTCGAAGGGAGTGGTTCTCTGCATGATGTTCTGTTATGGCCACGAGTACCGCATCTTACACATCTAATTGGAGTCTTTTCTTCACCTTGAGATTTAATGCGATCTTTATTTTTTGGTTTGCCAGCGGGGCGTTTACCCACGAGTGGTGGCCTAACTACTTGCAAATAGTTCGGACGTTGCCAACTTGAAATTTCTCCCACAGGATACACCATTCCTTCATATGTTGCTTTAAGAGTTTGTTTCTTAAACCATGCTTGCGCCAAGTGATTAACCTCTGTCAAACCAAGAACTCTACATATCTCCAAGACATGGGCACAAGGCAGACCTGAAAGTTGCCATACTCGACATGTGCAGGAGTAATTATATATCTCGACAGTATGGATTCTACGAGTATCATCAACTTGGTAAATCCTAAACTTCTCAATTCATGTTACAGACCAAGTAACTCCTTTTCTCCACCTTTTGGTTATCTTTGCTTTAGCCCACTTACTAAGTTCATCGTCCATCGGTTTTGCATCTGCCAAAAATTAAAAATACATAGCTTTAATACATTTAAAAAGGCCTTTTCATATGCAGGGGGAATAGTAACAAAAACAGGTGGAATAAAAACCACATAACTATAAAAACATTATTTAGATAAACAATGTACCTTTATATTTTTCCCGACGATTGTAGTACCACTTCTGTACCAGCTTTCTAAAGTAATCCATTAGGTTAGTGACTGGAAGTTTTCACTCGTTTTTTTTGTTAAGGCGTTGATCGACTCCACATAGTTAGATGTGAGGATGTTGTAATGATTACTAGTACAATGTGCCCTTGACCACTTCTCAACACCTGTATCCATAAGAGTTTTGTATGCTGTTGGTCTTTTGCCTCTAATTTCAGATAACCGATTATTAAAATCATTATTTAGGTAAGCTTTGCATATCTTCCAGTATGTTGACTCAAGTGTATCATTGCTTAGCTTACAGTTCATCATGAGATGCCTGCAACAATACCCATGAAATGCATTTGGGAAAACTTTATCACAGGCTGTTAAAATCCCAGCATGTCTGTCTGAAATTATAGCTAAATCGGGATTTTCCCCTATGCATTCCTTTAATTTGGTGAGAAACCATGTCCATGATCCTGCACTCTCACCCTGAGTCACACTCGTTGCAATCGATAAAATCTGGTTGTTGCCATCCATTCCAACTGCCAACAAATTAGTTCCATTGAATGGGCCTTTAAGATGAGCTCCATCTATTATCAACAACGGCCTTAAATGGTCCCGAAAGCTCCGTATCTGAATTAGTTATAAACATTTAGTTATATTGATATTAAAAGGCTTTAAATGTTTAAAGGTTTGCTGTAAATACAATTACTTACCGAGACACCAATAGCGATAAACACCTGCTTAAATTTGTTGTCTTCATCAGTCTCGATATGTGTTACCGTACCATCGTTTGTCAATTCTAAATTATGACAATAATACGGTAACTGTGCGAAGGAGGCCACCGGGCAACCAGCAATCGCTTCCAAAGCCACATACTTCGATCTACATGCTTGTTTGTAAAAAATGTTTATGTTGTACTGACTGTTTATGTCTTCTCGTATATCCTTTCCCTTGTAGATACGATTGGCATTGTCTTTTAACTTTGGTTCTAATAAATGACCCAACAATTTTGCAGTCGCATTACGGTGATGCATACCAATCTGTGTTTTGGGATAAGTGTGAAGGTCGACTACTTTTTTAATTACCCATTTATTAGAAAAATCCGACTTTTTTGAAATTATTTTCCATTGGCAATCAATGTTCCTACAAACGACATCGTATCTTTTGTGATCTGATTTCCTAGCCCTAAACTCGTAACCTTCTATAACAGCTTTATGACCAAGCTTATACATCAGTAAATCTTTACTATCAAAGTTATCTCCCTCTGCCACCATTCGTCCACCCTGACTACTTGATTCCCCTAATTCTGTGATATTGGGTCCTATATCTTCTGGCGGACAACCCGTGTATCCTAATGTATTTTTTTCCCATTTTATTTATTAATCGTCTAATGCTTCTTTTTTAGGAACACTTTGTTTGTTTTTACCTTTAAGAGAACAAGCTGTATCAGGATTCTTAGAAGAACTAGCTATATCAGGCTTCTTAAAAGAACTAGCTATATCAGGCTTCTTAGAAGAACTAGCTATATCAGGCTTAATATCCAAATCTTCCTTCTTAATAGAACTAAACATATTGTCTATCTTTTTGATAAAAATTGTATGCGGGTTACCTTTTGTGTGACATACATTAAAGATGAACAAATTTACATCATCATCATCTTCTATGCGTACACATCTTGAAGCATCTTCATAACTAAGCTTTATATTCGAAAGGAGATGAATATTGAACTTTTTCTTCGTTGCAGAAACAAGTTCTTTGAAACTTGTAGTTTTCTTAATGCTAACCCCAAAAACTATATCATTGTAAACAAGATACACGCTAACATCTCTCACTAAAGGACCCATTGATTTTTTCTGTATAAAAAGAGTAACTTAATAAGAGGTTATATATACAATAGCCAAGTTCATACAATAGTAAATTTCCTTTATGTAATACAACAACCAAGGACAGATTACAAATTGAAGGTATTAATTAGTACTCAAAAGAAAGTGCACAAATGTACATGCAGGGGTATAGTAACTCAAACAGGTTGAAAAAGGTGGAATAAGCTCAGATGCATAAACTAGTCTAGGGGTCAATGAACAAGGTATTAAATACTAATTTTAGACTTGGTAACATGAATTCATTAATTTAGGAGTCGATCAACAAGTCAATTATGCTCAATTTTTTTGCATAAGTCAATTCTGCTCAACTTTTTGCATAGATGCACAACCTTGTCAGGGGAAACTACTTGCATTAACAGGTGGATTATTACCCCAAACAGGTGGAATTAAAACCACGTCAAATTTAAATGATTGAATGAAAAACAAAATTAGGGTTCTTGAATCAATTATTATAATACCTTAAATGATTCATACGATAAATACAAGGAGGTATTACTGGAGAATTAGACAGGAAGACATTGATTATCTGTTTTGTAGATCACCAATTTTATCGTTAGATATGGTAATTTAAGTTTGAAATTTGAACTTAATATATTATTAACAATTAAATAGGTGGTTGGTTACGTATTTTATAAAGATACATTGTAAAATATAATGATAACCTAATAAAATAATATTATTGATAATATTATTATTTAACTAACAATACATATTAACCATATAAGTAACAAGCGCCAATAATTAACACTTATCCCCGATCAAAATTTACTCTGATTCTTCAAAATTAGATTACTCCAAATCTTTAACGATGGACAATGATAAAGGTAAGTATCATCTTTTGATTATCTTCGTTCTTAATTGATAAAGGTAATCATTAACAGTTATACTATGTTTAAGTTTAATTAGAAACAGGGGAATATAGTGTATATTGTTATCTAATTTAGGATTTTTAAGTTTAATTAGAGATTTCGTGTATTGGATTATACTAGTTTAATATGATTGGATTATCTATATGATTGGATTATACTAGTTTAATAATAGATTTCGTATAGTTAGAGTTGATCAATTATGAACCCTAAATTGTTGTCTAACTTAAGATTCCCCCTAACCATTTCAGATAACATTGAAAGTTCAGACGGATCAAACACCCCAAGTTTCGATTTTGATTCGGATGACAGCAGTTCATCAAGTTCAATTATGGAAGAAATGGTCAAAGTATCAAGCAAGGACGTTATGGGCACCTACTAAACTGGTTTGCTGAAGAACAAGACCCAAATGACCCAGAAATTTTGTTCCTAATTCCCAAAAGGATCAAAGAAAAATGTGATGCAGATACAAGGTCAGAGGTTAAAGATACAAGTTCAGAGGATGAAGATCATAAAGGTAAAAAGGGCGAACCTTCAAAACCAAAATCCAAACCGGAAGATATGGGTGAACCTTCCAAACCAAAATTCAAAAGTCCATTTTTAAGTTACAGTGATGATCCCTCTAAGGTTATGCCAAAGGAAAAAGAAAAATCGATGATGATTTACTCTCTGATGCAACTTCTAAACCACAATGTGCTATGAATTCAAAGGGTAAAGGAAAAATGTGAAGACTTGTGAATATAATCTTTTGTGATAAAACTTGTTAATATTATCTTTTGTTTCACGTTGAATATGTATGTAATATTTTGTAATTTCAACTATCGTCCTTAATCCGTTGAATATGCAGTGGTTCTTTGGATTGTTACAAAAACAAATTATGTAATTTTATATATATATATATATATATATATATATATATATATATATATATATATATATATATATATATATATATATATATATATATATATATATATATATATATATATATATATATATATATATATATATATATATATATATATATATATATATATATATATATATATATATATATATATATATATATATATATATATATATATATATATATATATATATATATATATATATATATATATATATATATATATATATATATATATATATATATATATATATATATATATATATATATATATATATATAATGCATGTTTCCTTTCATTTTTGTTGTTATATTTGCATCCCCGCTGTTTTCCTTATGCTGAAAACAGTGGTATTTAATCTCTATTATTATGCTCTGTTATTTAAGATTGTTTTTAGACAAGTGATCGACTTATGGTGCTTAAGTGATCAAATAGAATTAATTTTGACTTGACTAGTCACACAAAGTCAACTAGTTGCTTATGTAGATACCTAGTACTTGTAGGACTTTAGACCATGTTCTTTAAGGTTGGAAGGTACAAATAGATACCTAGTACTTGCAAGTGATCAACTTATGGTATCCAAGTGATCCACTTGTATTTATATTGACTAGACTAGTCATACAAAAGTCAACTGACTGTCAAATTTTACTATGTGCTTTAAGGTTGTTTGTGTATTTAATAACAAAAGTTAATAGTCATAGAACATCCAAACAACCAATGACCTGGCACTATTAGGCGTATAACATCATCAAGGGCTCAAGGCTATAAATAACTATCATCACATGTCTGATTACTTACCACAGCAAAACATCCACAACAAAAGTTAATAGTCATAAAACTTACCACAACAAAACATCCACAACAAAAGTTAATAGTCATAAAACATCCAAACATGTCTGATTACTTACCAATTGATATCCAACGAGAAATAATGCTTAGGATGCTGTTGAGAGATCTATGTAGATGTCGTTCAGTCTCTAAGACACTGAAAGATTGCATTGACGCAATAGATTTCATTATAGAATACGGTGCTCCTGATGTTGCTACTTGCAGCTTCATGTTACAATACAAGCAACACGATGAGGGTATAATGTATAAGGTGGATGCTGAGTTAGCGTTTAGACTTGTGCCGCATTGTGGATTAAATGGTGTTAATCTGACCGCACTAGCAACTTCTGAAGGTATATGGTGTTTTATTATATGTGGAAATATTGGCTTGGTCCTATGGAACCCAGCCATGGACAAGAATGTGACAATCTTGACTCCGTGGCAAGAGGTTCCTTTTTTCAATTTTTTTTTGGTTTTGGTGTTTCTCAAACCACCCAAGTACCTACGATTTTGAAAATCAATAATCCAGTGGACATTGAAGGTACATGCTTTGTCTCGGTATTTACAATGACCACAAGGGTGTGGATGAATTTGCCCGCCGAAAATTGTCCCCGGGGATCTATTCGTATAAAGGGGGGAGCCAGGCTGTAGTGGCTGGAAGTATTTATTGGGTGTGCTCAGAAAAGTATGTTTGTGATCGTGGTCAAGTGCAAAGAAGGCATATGATTTTATCCTTTGGTTTAGATACTCACGAGTTTACACTCCAAGATATCCCCCCAAGAGATAACCAATGCTATTCCAGCTCCATAGACATTATCACAACTAAACAATCATCTGATAATTTCAGGAACTGTTGTATTCCTATGAGATAGAGTGAGTATTGGGTGGGCCTTGCAGGTGGTGGATGTTGCTTGCCTTGATTCGAATGGCGTTCTTTCACGAAAGGCCTATTGAACATGTGCCGAAGTTATTGGGGTTTTCAAAGATCCAGGATCCGATATTTGAAGTGAATGTAGGTCCAGCAGGTAATCCACACATACTAGAAACAACGGATAACCAGAACATTGCAAACAACCTAGATATTGAAGGAAGAGCTGGAACTTTCATAGTCGAGGACTACAAGGAATCACTATTTCTTCTCAACCGTCCAAGAAATGAAATTATTAGTCACTGATTTCTATGTTGCATTGTATTCCAAATTTTCAATAATTAATCAAACAGGTGGATCATTTTGTTAAACAGGGCCTTTTTATTTTACAACAGGGGGAACACAAAGTGCTCAAATTATTAACTTAGCTTATCAGCTTTTGAAAACAGGTGGAACATTTGGTAAGTGCTATAATTTTTAACTTATCTGCTCAACATTTTTTAAACAGGTGGAAATATTGGTAAAACAGGGGAATTATTTTTAAAAACAGGGGAAAAATTTGGTAAAACAGGGGGATTATTTTAGAAGAGTCCTCCACTTTTTTTGAGAAAGAAAATGCACGAGTTTTTTTAATTAAATGCTCAACTTTTTTAATTAAATGCTCAACTTTTTCAGTAATGATCAACTTTTTTAAATTAATTGCTCAATTTTTTCAGTAATGATCAACTTTTTTTAGTTAAATGCTCGACTTTTTTAGTAATGATCAACTTTTTTTAATTAAATGCTCAATTTTTTATTTAAATGAATTTTTCAGTAATGCTCAACTTTTTTCAATTAAATGTTCAAATTTTGAATTACATGATCAACTTTTTCACTGCTTTTTCAATTAAATGCTCAAATTTATGAATTAATTTTTCAGTAATGCTCAAAATTTTCAATTAAATGCTCAAATGAATTTAATGATCGACTTTTTCAGTAATGCTCAACTATTTCAATTGAATGACAAGTAAGTCGGATAAATATTTTTCATAAATTCTAACCAATAAAAGAAACAGAATAAAGTTCTTACATAAGTTGTTAAGTTCTTACATTGTCAATAAAAGAAAAGAATGTCCAAAAGAGAAATAGCATAAAAACGTATATCAATAAACTGTCAAATCTGTCCACTATTGTTTCTACAAGAAGTCTCAATCTTATATGTCCAAAAGAGATCTGCCAAATGCTCACGATACGCTAGTGCGGCTTCAAATGGATCACTCACTTCCAGCTGTTTGTTTTTGGTTAGCATGAACAAGTTTCTCATTACCCAAACCTCACAATCTCCTAAAGGTCCAGCTTGCTGCGGAACATCAGTCGCGTAACGAAAAGTGATTGAGTAATTTGAAGGATCGATGCCTTTTTTACTCATTACATCATTGTCCTCAAGGTACTTTGGAATGCGAGAGGCATAATTGTTATGTAGATTCAGCCACCAATTACTGGTTTTAACTTGATTTTTCTAACACCAAATCAGGAATCATGGAGTCATAAATGGTTATAACACCAGAATGCAAATTCAGTTCAGCAAGAACCCAATGGATGTTAGCTTGATTGATGGGGAAGTAAACCTATCATATCGAATAAAGTGTAAGTAGAAGTCATTAAATTCCAGGTTAAAGTTAAACTATTAGTTATACACACCATGATACTGTGAGATCTAACCTTTTCAACCCCATTGTCAGACCAAGGTACACCATAAGTAACACCAGAAGCGTATTGAGAATGAAGCTCGTTAGTCATAACACTAGTGTTAAAGAATTGGCCAGTCATTACATAATCTGCGTCAGCCGCTCTGTAGTGCAACAGATATAAAATCCATAGTTCCAGGTGCTATTATTTGAAAATAAAATAAAAAACAATTAATATAAGTAGATTAATTAATATATAATATACTTATATTATAACCATAGTTCACTTAGATTAAACTTACAGTATCAGATAGCCAACCAGCTCTTCCTTTTCCCAAAGCCAACATTCGTCCCCAAAATTCAGCATTGACAGTTATACAATCAGGGCCCCATGGGAAATAAAAGACCTTGTCCTTGTGGTTTAAAATTAGGTTATGAATGTCTTCTGGCACCTGGGTTCGGTATTTTGATGCGTTTGCTGGTCGCCAAAAATCCTACATAAACAAATTAATTAGTAAGTTCTTGACTTTAGATTGAACATCAGACCACAAATTTTGGATTTCTGGGACATACCTCAATCCATTATGGTATCTCATGATTATAAGCTCCAGTCAAAGGTAGTTTAAACTTTTTAAATTTCTTTTTTCTACCTAGAACATTCGGCTTAAGTTCTGCTGACTCAGGGGGGGGGGCATGAATGGGTCGGAAAGAAACTAACTAGGTTTAGTAAGACGTTGACTTTTAACCAACTGATCTGCCATACTAGAAGCTTGCTCTTATTGAGTAAATAAATCAACGTTCATACTTGAACCCTCTTCGGCTGGACTAAGTAAATCCACTAGCGGGACAGTATCAGTTTTGTCATTAAGCAACTGATCCGCCATACGTGAACCATCTTCGACTGGACTAAGTAAATCCACTAGTGGGACAGTATCAGTTTTGTCATTAAGCACCTGATCCGCCATACTTGAACCATCTTCGGCTGGAGTAAGTAAATCCACATGTGGGAAAAGATCAGTTTTGTCAATAAGCGACTTACCCGCCATTCCTGAACCCTGTTCGGCTTGTGTAAGTAAATCCACTTTTGGGACATGATCAATTTAATCATGATTAACAAGATGAGATTTAGACTTTATTTCTATTAAAACATCCAATGCCCCAATTTCTAGTTCATGAAGAGGTTCTTCTTCAACTGCTTGGCTATCGACGGAATTAATGCAACTCTGTGATGCCACGCATCCAAAAGACATTTCTCTTGTCTGTAAAACATATAGGGATCAAGATCATATAAATTAAATCAGGTGAAGATATATAATTCATTTACCTGAGTGTTATCATAAAACAGTCCATCGTCGTTATAAGAGAGTCCTTAGAGAAAAAGTCATTGCCATCTTTCATATCATTTATGTCAAATGGGGAGAAAACCTGTGAAATAACATCGGCATCCTGCATGGACTGACTATGTTGTTTCTCATGTAACAAGTCATCCATGATTTGTCCTTTATAGCCTTCTAATGTATATGATGGTGATACCTAATGTTGGACAAACAGAGGGAATTGTTCAAACAGGAGAAATTATACAAACATGGGGAATTGTTTAAACAGGGGGATTTTTTCAAATAGGGGGAATTATTTAAACAGGGGGAATTGTTGATAGATGAAATATATATCTTACCATTTTAATGTCAAACAAATCTGGATGTTCTTCATTAATGGGAAGTACTTCTTCGTTGTTCACCGAAGCTCTTGCATCGACATCCGTAAAACCCTTACTATCATCAACTACAACTTCTGGTTCCTGAATATGTTTAAAAGTTCTTTATAGACGGTGTGGTGGAAACATATTAAAAAATATGACCATGTGATGAAAATCAGAGGGATATTTGAAAGTGATATTTTACCTTATCAATCGGCTTTACTTCTTCAGCGAACATAAGATCGCCTCTTGAGGCCTGTTTTGTGAGGAATTCTTTAGTTTCTGGTTCCTTGATATCTTCATTTTTTGGTTCAAATGATGTTGACAACTGAAAAATATTTTAAAAATGTTATAGAAATTGTTTTGGGAACATAGTACAAGAGGTGATATCTTACCATTTCATTCAGCTTTACCTCTTCTGTGTTAATAACAGCGCTTGTATCGACTTCTGGTTCCTTAATATCTTTCAGCTCTTCAATTCTATCAATGGTTGAGCCCTGATTTGTGTTCTGATCAACACACATATCAACATTCATATCCTGAACACGTTCAAAACAAAAAAATTGTCTTGTTATGTAAATAGAATAAGCCTTTGCCATGAAATATTTTGTAAAATATTCATTGACCTTTGGCAATTCATTGTTCTTCACGAGATCATCAATTTCGGACAATCGTGACTTAAAATCACCTTTCAATTGAGTAATCTTTATCGGAATATCATCGTTGTCAAATTGGTTTGCAGAGGGGTTGGCACATGACAGCTTAAGATTATTAATACGATCATAAAAGTCACAATTCAAATCGGCAATCATCTTGGAAAAGTCTATAAAACTGGATGATGAAGATCCATAATCAATGTCCTCACCGTCTACTACCTCTTTTTGAAAAACCATCATTTTCTTTTCATTAACGGGCATGGATGGTCCACCTTGTTCGTGGTCCACAACAACACTTGTAGCAACATCAGGGCCTATTCTTTGAACTTTGTTTTGGACGAAGTTATTGCGCTTACGGCGTGGCCTTTTTTTAGAAATTGGTGAAATCGACAGTGGACAATTTCGAAGATGATCTAGACTATAAATCCACCATTGTTTATTTTCCTCAAGAGGGGTCGGCTCAAGCTTGTTAAGAGGATTTCTAAAATCAAATAAAATAGGATATTCGGATTTTAGAAATGATCTCACATCAGTCCATGCAACACAACGAGGTACTACACCATCTTCCTTAGACCACCGCCTTTTGGAAATAGGAAATTTTTCCAATAACCATATCTAAAATAAATAGGAATAATAAACTAAAAAAAATGAAATACAATAACCATTTATGTAATGATATAATCAAATTACTAACCTTTAATGGAAAAACTAACCTTGCAATGTATATGTGGGGAGACATGTTGAAGACTTGGCAATCTTATCCAAATGATCCTTGCGGACCTTGAGTTAATGATTGTATACGCGTTTGTGAAACTCTCGCCACGTATACTCACCCCAAGGAAATTTGTTCCAAGAGTAAAAATCCTCAACAAGATAAAAAAATTCCTCTGCAACAACTCCACGTAATTGATCACCCACGAATACCCAACATAACGCATATATAAGACAAACCCTCACAGCATCGACATCAGACAGATTACTAAACTTTAAATCGTCCAAAATAACCTTACGTATATCATGACCCTTTACTCTACGGATGTTTGGAAACACGCGGTTATTAAATTCCGATTCAAGATCCCTAAATTCCTTTAAAGAACAGTCACCGAAACGGAACCCTATAACCAAACATAAATACTGTTTGCTAAACTCCAAACTATTTTCCCCAAAATCAAAGTAAAAAGGTTTATCTATTGTTGGGTTGTCGTCCGCTCTTTGATGTTGAAGGAGATGGTGAATCAAATGGTTACCAATTTCTGTTGTTCTTATGTCTAACCAAGGACCAAACACTGTTCCTCGGAACATTTTTATCAGAGAATCTTTCAAAGATAATTTTGTTTTTATTGTTGTCATATACTCTAACTTACTTCTAAAGCCAATCTTTGCATCATAAACCTATAACATAAACAAAAATTAGTGATTTCCAGGGGAAGAAAACCTATGGAAAAACTAAATTATCTAATAATATGTTATAAACCTAATGTATCAACTAGAATGGCGCTTCAATTAAACAAAATTATGATCATAATGAGAACGATTGAATAAAATTGAAAATACCTGCAAAATTCCGGCCATCTTATATGAATATTCAATGAATATGGTTTCAATGACGTAAACTGGGAGGAAAACTAGATTTTTTATATGAAACGTTTGTTTAATGGGATTACAGACTTTTTTTTTTGAAAAGATTATGGACAGACTATTGATATGATAAGTTAGTTTGTTTGATTAAAGGAATAAAAGTGTTAAGTAACATATTTTTGAAGGGGTAATATTAAAAATTTGGGCCCGGATGTTAATGAAGAATATTTGAGAAAAGAGGGAAAAAGTACTGAAAAAGTTGAGCACTTGGGGGTTGAGCACCGTCAGTCGAGCATTTGCCATTCGACACGTGTCATAATTCTAGTGGAGTCGAGCAGTAGAGCATTTGTGCTTGACCATATTTTTCAAAAACTTTTGGCTTGACCATATAGTGGATCAAGTATGTTGGATATGACGAAATCAGTCTTTTTCCCATTTTTTATTTGCATAACAGATTTTATCCAAAATAATGCCAGAAAATAATGTACGTATTAGCTAAGAAGTACTCCTCTATCTCATAATAATAGTCCACTGACAAAAAACACGCAGTTTAATAAAAATAATATTTTTTAATTTTTTCTTTCTTACTTTTTACAAAATAACAATTTTATCCTTAATTAATTACGTAATTTATAATTTTTCTTATTGTTTGTAATAATATATTCAAGTGAGGGTGATATTATAAAATTAATTTACATTTCTTATTTATTTTTGTAATAAAATATTAATTTAAGACTTTCCAAAATAATATCGTACTACTGAACTATTAATATAAAACAGAAGGAGTAGGTTATTAACACCTGTCAGATGATACACTATCAACTTTAAGTGTCTATTTTTTATTTTAGTTTGTTTAAAAAAGTTTACTTTAAAAAAAAATATAATTAATAATTTACAACCTAACTTATTTTATACCTCTCAATACTTTTCATATTATAAAAAATTCTATTTAATTAATTAATTAAGCGCATGGATAAATTTGACATTTTATTAATTTGAATTTGAATATATATTTATTACACCTATTATAAAATATACTCTTTTGTTCTAAAATTATTGTCAACTGATAAAAAAACGCACATTTTAAAAGAATTTCATTCATTATATTTATATACTATGTATTTTTTATTTTTTTGACAGAATAACACTTTTACTTTTAATTAATTAATTAATTTTTCTTAAAAAGTTTTAATTATAATTTCAAGTAATATAATAAACTTGATTAAATATCTTTATTTAATTTTAGTAGTGAAAAATAAAATTAGAACATCCATAAAAAATAACGTAACTCTTTGTTCCACTCCCAAAAAAGGAAAATTAAACTTGCAAGTTTACTATTTTTATTGTTCCACTTGCAAGTTTGTTGTCTCATGTAGTTATTCTCCTTTGTATGCAAGTTTATACTCGTATTCGATAAACTTCGTTGACTATTTCAGAAAATATTAGGAAAATAATAATATGGTAATTGAATAATGATAACTTTAATCATGGGTTAAGCAAAGAGATTAAGCATCGAGATGTGACAACTATTCAATTGTTTAAAGGACGACTTAGCTAACCAATGAAGTTATACGTTACATAAAAAAAGACCTACTTATCTATACTACTTTATAAAACATTTAGCACTTTTTATTTTTAGAGGTCTTAAAAAAATTAAGCCTCAAACATTGCTAAAAAAAGAAGTTTTAACAATTGAGTCAAGTTTGTTTAAAAATAGTCAACCTGAAAAGCAAAACGTAATTTTCTTATAAATACAATGTAACCGTCCGTAGCTATTCACTAAATGCATCACAATTTCTAAAAATGTAACCTCCGTAACAAATACACATTTAAGAAAATTAAATATCCTTTATTATATAAAGTTGTAACAATTTGTAACAGGTAATATTTCATCATAACGACAATTCCAATTTAATGAAAATTAAATAAATAATTGTAACAACCCAAATATTAAAATTAGACAGCAACTATATATAGTTACCCCTAAAATGAAAAACAAATCAAACAAGACAGAAGCATAGAACATATTCATTTCTTTGGCATAACATCACCTAACCGTCGCCTCCACCACCATCGGGATCCGCCAGCAACACCGTCACATTATATCGCTAATCAAGTGTTTAAGTTTGAGTGTGTTTGCTGGTGTTTTTTATTTCGGTGGGATTTTTCTGCTTTTTTATCTATTATTACCTGTCACAAAGTCTTGGTGGTACGAGACCAAGAAAGTTGTTCGTTTTGGTTTCATCTTTGGTTATTTGGATGGTTGTCCATCGCCACTATCACCATAAATCTAAGATATGTTCTATGAACTTGGGCTGTCTCAGACGGGTTTGATGGATTTGGGTTGTCTCAACTCTTTAAAAGAAAGAGAAAAGCAACAAGAAAACAATATTTTGTTAGCCCGTATGTATTATCATATTCTTTTTTTTGAACGACGAGTATGTATTATCATATTCTATGTTTGGTCACTATTGTATTATGATATTTTATTATTTTAGTTAATGATTTAATGTAATTTAAAAGTTGGAGAAGAATGAGAGTCATTCATTTTTTTTCTATGATTTGCCTTTAAATACAAAATAGGTGTAGTTGGTATTGAATAATACTTTCATTTTTTTTCATTCGAAAGATTGTAAATTTATTTTATCATTGTCTTTTGCGTGCCTTTTCATTTGCTTTCTTGTATCCGTTTTCATTATTGGGCTTTTACAAAGTTGCTCTCAACACAACTTTGAAGTTGCCCTGTACGGACTCAACCCAACATAAGAAAAATTGTTATACTACTTAAAGATTCTAGCCACCTTTTTGAGTTACTATTAGTTTAACCCTTTGATAAATGTCTCACTTTGTGTTGTGAGACTCCTTATAGTTATTATTATTAAAAGTTGTCATTCATTCGTAAAATTATTGGTTCACCGTAAAATTTGTCATCGGGTACCCGCCGCCGCATTGCGCGGGTACCCGGTTAGTTTTTGAACAAAATAAATATGCCAGTGACTTAAACTTTAATAAGTGTAAAACATCATCTCAATATTTCTTAAAATTGTGTGATATTCACATTTATAGCTTAAGAGCCCAGGGAGTGGTGGTGTCGTGGGGTGCCAAACCCACGGCGTGGCCGGCGTGACCACTCCCCTCCTTGCCAAAAATCGCGGCGTGGGTACCCTGTGTGGGTATACACACGTCGCGTGAGAAGTTTTTTGAAAAAAAATAATTTCATTTTATCCCCCCAAACGGTTACATTTAAAAAAAAATTCATTTCAGCCCCCCTCAAACGGCTAGTTTTCGAAAAATTTTCATTTCACCCCCCCCCCCCCCCCCCAACGGCTAGTTTTTTGAAATTCGAATTATAACGGCTATATTTTTCGATCCGTCTATAAATATAACTCAAAATCAACCATTTCTTACACACCAAAACACAAACACTCTCTACAAACAAATATGAATCCCGATCACGTTCCGTCAGTTTTTGAAATCGTTCTTGCCAATAACCACGTCCACTGAATAAAAACATTAAACTAAAAGCCCAGACAAAATGAGCACCTAGGAAAAAAAGTCCATATGCGGATAATGAAGAAGCATACGACTGAATTACCTGGGATGAATTCGATGCTTACTTCTTGCCAATAGCACACAATCATTATCAACGGTTGCTTGAAGAAGAGAATCGTCCAAGAGTATCTTGGAACCAAAATTACGTTAACCCGTCAAGGAATATGCAACGAACATGGGTTGAACGGTGTGAAGTTTACCGCCAAAAAAACAAAGAACTACGTGACCGACAAACCCATCAAAGTCTTCAACAAAACCTTATGGATCATATCTGGAATCAAATTGACCACGGAGATGAAGATGCATATGAAGATGAAGAAAACTAAACAGCGGGTCGTATGATTTTTTAATTTTCGTATGTTTTTTTAATTTTCGTATGTTTTTTTAATTTTCGTATGTCTTTTTTTATTATGTTCGTTTTATTTTAAAAGTATTGTAATGTTGGTTATTTTTAATGAAATATTTAAGTTTATTTATGGGATGTTTTATAAAATTCTGAAAAACTGGAAATCACTTGGAGTGATAACTCCCCTGTTTTTTTCATATGAGTGAGTGAGTGAGTTTTGCTGACTTGACATCCCAAAACACACCCACTCCAAGCCATGACTCCCTACCCTCTAAAAGTGAAACCCATTTACAACGTCGGACAAACATTCAATACACTTTGTCGAAAACATTGTATATTTGTATTAATGTGCATTTCAACATGTTTTTATTAAAAATAAAATAAATATATATGGCTACCGTTCCTTTCTCACGATACATCATCATTGCATTTGCTATTTTTGCATGATTGCATCTAAGGTTTTCACATAGCAACTTAGAGTGGATGATTATTCAATGAAGTTTTTAACTTTTCTTGACATAAAAAAGTGACTTTGACAAGCACGGTTTTAAAGATCAAGATTACTCATGATCATTTTCGTCTTATAAAATCGTAGAATTAGATTTTTCTTTAACAACGGTTTTGTTAATAAAAATTAGCAACAAGCTAGGTTACACAACAATAAAATAAAGAGTTTTTAGTTCATTCTAACTGAACAAGGCTTTACAAAAGAACCTACACCAATTAAAAGAACTAGATAAAATATCATCAAACATTGTCTCCTTCTATGAAGCTTTAGAATCAAAAATAGTCTTGTTGCGAAACGACCAAATATATCACCACATCACGTAAAACACACCTTCAAACATAACCTTGCGATTAGATGAGATGCGTAAAGAAACCAACCAACAAAGCCATTCGCCATATGAATTAATTTCCCCATATGATACATCCCACCAACGAGCAATCCTATCAATCAGTTGGCGAGCCAAACAACAATTAAAGAACAAATGGCTGGAGGTCTCAACACCATTGTCGCAGACACGACACGCCGTAGAATGAATATCAGTACCTGGACGTGAGATATTAAAACGAATGGGAATGACATCAAACTTTACTTTCCGATTATCATCGATAGCCTTTCGCTTGGAACCCACATAAAATGAGTTGGAGTTATCCAAAGACTAAGTATACCTATCGGCTTGAGGAACAAGATGTACATTACCAATCAGCCCAACAAGGTCGTTGAATCGAGACTGCTTAATCCCACCCCTCACTTCCCGTCGAAATGAATGATCCAAACTAGGGTCTGAGAGTTTATCTTTGACACTGACGTTCTTACTTTGATCCAGTGTGTATACCCGAGGAAACATATTTTTGAGCACCCCCTTCACTCCAGCGATCCTCCCAAAATAGGGTCGTAGACCCGTCACCCAACTCCAGTTTCAAGAAATCCAAAAAAATAAATAATCCCTTGTTCCTTAAGATTCTGCACTTCTTTCACAATATTCAGCGAACACGAGTGGCCACCAGATTTAAGGGTCTTACCTACACACCCATCATCCCCATGAATAGCCTTCACCACTCTCACCCAAAGCGAATTTTTCTGTGTAACAAAAATCTCCACATCCATTTCAACATGAGACCTCGATTGAGAGCATATAGACTAGCAACCCCGAGGACCCATTTCTCTTTAGTAGTCGAGACATTACTCCAACTAACCCACGAGGCCTTTTTACTGTTACTATCATGATCGTTGAAGAAATGGCACCGAATTGATTCAATTTCTTGAAGAACACCCTTCGGGACACGATAAATGGACATTTGATAAATGGGGATCGAACCAATAACTAGCTTGAGCAACGTTAATCGACCCCCAGTTGATAAAGTCTTCATCTTCCATTTAGAAAGTCGAGACTTCACTTTGTCGACCACGTCCTGCCATGCATCAATCCTAGACATAATACCACCAACTTTTGTGCCCAAGTATTTAAACGGGGCATGAAGAGTAAGACAACCAAGTTTATTAGCCGCAAGCTTATCTTTCGCATCCTCCACGTTGACGCCCATAATCTTACTTTTACAGATATTGATTTTAAGACCAGAAGCACAATGAAAGCAATCCAAAACATTGACAAGCGTATCAATGTTGGCATCACTCCAACGTCCCACAAACACCGTATCATCCGCAAAAAAAAACATATGCAAAAGATTAACCGAGTTTTTTAATTGAATTCCCAGAAACAACACGACGTCCACAACATGCTGAAAAAGACAAACGAAGGCTCTCCATGACAAGAATAAACGGAAAAGGAGATAAAATGTCACCTTATTTAAGACCTGTGAAGAATTGGAATTCTCCATAGGGCTACCGTTAGCAAGGATGGAGCTATGCGACAATCTAAGACATATTTGAATCCCTTCCCGCCACTTATTCCAAAATCCAAATTTAGATAACACCTTGTCTAAGAATTCCCATCTAACAAAATCAAAAGCTTTCTCAAAGTCCATCTTGAATATAACCGATTGTTTCTTCTTCGAAGAGCACCACTGAAGGATCTCATTAATAATGAAAGTACTATCAAGAATTTATCTCTCCGCAATGAACGCAGACTGCACTTCATTAACAATACCATCTAACACACCAACAAGACAATTCACCAATTTTTTTTAAATGATCTTGTATATACTACCGATAAGACTAATTGGTCTAAAGTCTTTAACCAAATTAGCATCTGGAACTTTAGGAATCGACGCTATAAAAGAAGAATTACAACCTTTTGGAATATCCCCATGCATAATAAAATGTTTCACAACCTCGAGAACATCATTCTCAACAAGAGACCATAAATGTCGATAAAATACGAATGTGAAGCCGTCTGGCCCGGGGACTTATCAACCCCATAGTCCTAAACCGCTCTTTTAAGCTCCTCTTTGGACACATTACCTTCCAATCTTTCTATCTGCTCAAGGGTTAAGGTATTCAAAAAAGTTCATATTAATCGAAGCCTGGTGAGTGGAAGGTTTCTCAAAGTGATGACTGAAGTGATTGTAGAATTCGGCTTTCACCAACTCGGGTTTATCAAGCCATTCCCCATCAACCATAACACCCCTAATATTCATCTGACTCCTCTTCGTTTTAAGAATCCCATGAAAGAAACGAGAGTTATCGTCCCCTTCAATTGACCATTTGACTTTAGCCTTTTGTGTTATCTCCGCTGCTAGAGTTCTGTTGATGCATTGAATAGAATTGATCACCTCCACATGTTTAGAAGCAATCTGCACCAAACCCTTACCATAGTCGATCACCTCATCCAGCTTCTTGAGATCCTCATTAAGCCTAGTACGAGTCGCCTTCGAGTGACATCTATTACCAGCATTCCGTTCCTTAATCTTATTTAAAAAAACAACTTTTTCCTAAGATTACTCATGCCATTTAAATTATCTCCAGAGGCATTACCCCATGTCTCACTGACCAGTTTATTAAAGTCGTCGAGTTCCAACCAATGGTGGAAAAAACGAAATGGTGTTGGCCCATAATCGAACATAGTTTCACGAAGTAAAATGGGCCTATGGTCTGATAAGTAATGATCCAAAGTGATAGCGCTAATATTAGGATATGAATTCAACAAATTATCTAAAAGGAAGAACTGGTCCAACTTACTTATCTTGGAGGTAGATTTATGACACCAAGTATACGCACTACCACCTAAGGGAACTTCTTCCACACCCGCATTAACAATGAAAGAATTGAACAAGTCAGCACGTCAAGTAGTGTAGACACAAGTCTTTTTTACTAAAAACAAGAATTCTCTTGGTTATCCACGTCAAGTAGTTCGCCTCATTTGGAAGCAATCCGTTTAAATGTGTTCCTCGCCCACACTTTAAATGAGACTCCTTCAACCTCCACCCACACAATTCTCCTATCAATAGAAAAATCACGAAGCTTGGCATAGCTCAGAAAACCAAGAATTAACTCCTACATTATCACAAAATGCATCCTTATCCTTACACGAACTAAATTTTAACATGATCCACATTTCTCCCATATAACGAATTTTAAGGTCAATGAATCCTTCATTAATTAAAGAATTCTTAATATTTGATAAAGAGGCAAATTCTCTAACCATACCCATCAAAGTGGCAGATAAATCGTGAGTGAATAAGCACTCATCATCAAGAACAATAGTTGGCATAGAATCACTATCTGCCAACTCCGAAGTATTATTACCTTTTAACACATGAGCAAAAGTTCTATCCTTTATATAATCCCTACCTTGCTTACGTGTAACATTATCTCCCCTACTACTGAGCCTAGAATCCATCTTAGCTTGTGACTCGTTGTAACACCCTATTTTGATAATGGAATGTCACACGAAATTATGGCGTGTCATCAAAGCATACAAGGAAAAATGTCTAAACATTACATGACCATAAAAGGAAAATACCGGAATCAAACATCGGTAGTCCAAAAGTAAAGCTCATCACACACAAACATAAGTACTGTAAAGGAAAGGACTAAAAAATATCCATAGCAAATGTATCAAAGGAAAGATAATGCATAAAGTAAAGAAAGGCTAGAAATCTTCCAGTCAAAATGCATGTACGCTTAAAGTCTACGAGCGTCCCTGAGTACCTGCCGTTTTGGGAACATAGAAAAGGAAAACGGCTGAGCAATACGCTCAGTGCACGGATGTACAATAAAGCATGAATAGGATAAGCATATAACATATAACAGCGGAAGAAACTAAGTCCCGAGTAACCTGGTTAAGTCTTGAAAAAAACTGGTTTTATAGTTTGAAAAGCCTTATGTTTATCTTATAAAAACTGTTTAACATGTTATACCATTAGCCAATATAGGTCATGAAAATCCACCGTGCATGAATACTTGGAGGGGTGACCTCATCATGCAAATTTGAGGGGCTGCCTCTAATTTAATATACTGGTTTAGGTAGGAGGGATCAGCTCCTTGTGAAGGATGCAAGGCACACACCACATTCACACTGAGTAATCTGCTGAAAACATGTAACTAAGATGCACCCATACGCCTCACATGATAAATATAATGATATGGCCAAAAGCTGAAGGGACGCCATGAGCAATCACTCCGCCGTGATGAAGTCATCACATCAGTGCCTCTAATGTTATGGTTATGGTACCTCCATAACTAGGTGAAACTGGTCATGCATGTATATGGCTATGGGTATTCTAAATTAAACATAAACGAATCAAACATATAAACTTATACTACGGGAAAACAATTGGCTGCATACGGGGAATCCTAATAAGGAAAAAATATCCATACTGAAAGGACGGGAATCCGTACCTTATGTCCAGTGAACGAAGAAGACGAACTGAGAGGAATCCTACTTCCGTATCCCTAACGCTACATGAATACATACGTGAATAAGTATCTTAATACTAAATACGTAACTGGTTTTATATCATGTCTTAGCTTATTTTATAAGTTCATATCATGTTTTACTGTTTAAAGCCTTAAACTGTGTTTATCTTATATCATGTTTATTCTGATTAAGTATTTCTGGTATTTCATGTATTATTATACTTACTGTGTAATAATAAGTAACTTTCCGAAAATAGCAGGTTTCCTAAAATAGAAAGTTTCCAAAAATAGAAAGTTTCCAAAAATAGAAAGTTTCCAAAAAATAGAATTACTGCTTAAAATAGATAAGTTTCTAAAAATAGAAAGTTTCCATATATAGATCAGCTGCCTTAATTAAATAAGTTTCTAAAAATAGAAAGTTTCCATAATTAGATATAAGCTGGTTAAATAAGCTAAGTATATAAGCCTAAGTGTTTTTCTGATTATTTTCTAAGTCATAATGATATAATGTATAGTTTATTAATTATTTCATGTAATTTAAATAAACTATAGGTTAAAAGTATTTAATTAAAATATATCATGTTTTTAATTAAATAAAGTTAAATACTTAGGTTAAAACATGTATTATTATTTATTAATAGTATAACCTAAGTCATGTTAATTAATTAATTATAACCATGGTTTTTAAATAATTAATTAATTATAAGTCTAAAAATATAAAATACTTAGGTTAATAATTTCATGATCTATAATTAAATTATAACCTAAGTCATGTTATTAAATTAATCATGTCATATTTATTAATTTAATTTAACATATGATTATAAAAAAAAATAATTTTAACATAAACCGTGAACCGAATCTTGACTAGAAACCATGAACCGGACATGAAATCGACACCATACCCCGAACCACTTCGGGGTTCCCTTGTCTTGCTGCTACCGTGGGACCCACACCACCCAACCGGGACCATATGGTCTCGGTGGTGGTCGAGTAGCCAAACCGAGACCCCTTTGGGGTTCGGTTTAGGCGCCGGCCAAACAAACACCCCTAAAACATCCCTTTTTGATTTACCCAAAAACCATTTTCATGTTAGATCTATGTTTTTAATTAGGTTTTTAAAAACATCATGTTCTTAATTAATTATTAGATCAAATCAAAAAGAAAGGGATAAAAATAATATACCGAATGCGTAGATCTAAACGAGGATGAACAAACACGAACACTTGCACCAAAACCAAGATCAAAATCAAACAATCACCCCCTTTGGTGTGTTTATATTCAGCGGCCAAAAAAAGAAAAGAGGAGGAGAAGAAACTTTTTTTTTAGGTTTTTTTGTTTAATCTTCTGTAAAGTGAAAATGACTAGTGATATTTTACCATAACCCCTCTTAGTAAATTTTGAGATGGGCTTGGCCCATCTCCTTATGGTTGCCGCAGGTAGGGGCCCCACATGGGGTACCCGTACCGTTTTCCGTGTCTCGTTGTTTAATTACTCGTTCGTGTTTATTTGTGTTCGCGTTTTGTGTTTCTCGTTAAATAATTACCGTGAACTAATATATTTATTTATGCTCGTAATAAATATATATACGTAATTAATAATAGTTCGTGATTTAATTACATTTATGATTTCATGATCGCATGTTCGTGATTAATTATTGTTAAATAATTATTTCGTGCTCGTGCGTAGTAAATACTTATTGTGTTCTAACACGTACGTAATACATAATATCCTAACGTGTAATCGTAATCATGCTATAATAGGAAGGTTTTAATCTAGTACGTACGATCTTAAGGGTACTATTCATGGTAAAAGCATGCGTGTTTTACAACTCTTCCCCCCTAAAAAGAATAATTTGTCCCCGAATTATAGATAAAGTAAGCTGAAAAGAAGAACATACCCGAATTCAAAATATGAAATGAGGGTAAGAAGCCCGGATAGACTCCTCTGTTTCCCAAGTGGCTTCCCGCTCGGTATGATCCCTCCATAGGATTTTGACGAATGGAATCGTCTTCATCCTCATGACTCGTTCTTGTCTGTCAAGAACTCGTTCGGGCTCTTCTATAAAAGTGAGATCTTCACGTATCTGTTCCAGTGGATACTGAACCATGTGAAGGGGATGATACTGGTACCCTCTGAGTAAGGACACATGAAACACATTGTGTACATGCGAAAGCTGCAGAGGTAACGCAAACCGGTAAGACACTTCACCGACTCGTTCAATGATATCAAACGGTCCGATGAAACGAGGACTGAGCTTCCCTTTAATCCTGAAGCGTCTAACACCACGTGCCGGCGAAACCTTAAGGAAGACGTGATCTCCTACGTTAAAATGTATGTCCCTACGATGCTTATCGGCGTAACTCTTTTGACGTGACCGTGCTTCCTGAAGTTTCTGCTTAGCTACTGCGATCTTTTCATTGGTAATCTCTATGATTTCTGGTCCTTCAAGTGTTCGCTCGCCAACCTGATCCTGACAGATTGGGGCGCGACACTTCCTGCCATACAACATCTCGAAAGGAGCACACTTGATACTTGCGTGCCACCTGTTGTTGTATGCAATCTCCACTAAACAGATGTAATCGTCCCAATCACCCGTCCATTCCAACGCACATGACCTCAACATATCTTCCAATGTCTGAATAGTTCGTTCCGACTGTCCGTTCGTTTGAGGATGAAAAGCCGTGCTAAGCTTAAGTTGTGTACCCCAAGCTTTCTGCAGACTCTTCTAAAATCGCGAAGTGAAACGATGATCTCTGTCTGAGACGATGCTGGATGGTGCACCGTGGAGTCTCATGATCTCTCTTCAATACGTATCAGCGATTTTACTTACCGGATCTTCCTTGCGGATCGGTAAGAAATGAGCTGATTTGGTAAGTCGATCTACGATAACCCAAATAGCATCGTGCTTCCTCTTGGTAGGCGGAAGACCAGTAACAAAATCCATGGTAATTTTGTCCCACTTCCACTCTGGAATATCTAACGGTTGAAGGAGACCGCCAGATCGCTGATGCTCGATCTTAACCTGCTGGCAGGTAAGACATTTGGAGACGTAAGTGGCCACATCCTGTTTCATACCACTCCACCAAAAGTACTGCTTGATGTCATGGTACATCTTAGTCGAACCAGGATGTATAGAGAATGGGGAGCTATGAGCTTCAGCTAACAAGGCTTCTCGGAGTTCTTGGTCATCAGGAACACAAAGTCTCGTGCCCTGCCATACGATACCATCTGCGTCTACTCTGAATTCCGCCTGTTTCTCCAAATTCTGTACTATCGCCCAGATTTCTCCATCATCTTTCTGAGCTTCCTTGATCTTAGAGAGTAACTCGGGTTCTACTCTAAGATTAGCCTAGTAACCGTGTTGTCCACGTACCATGATCTCGATGTCAAGTCGCTCCAAGTCTCTTATGATTTGCTCTTCGATTTTAATGCCGTTGATCATTACGGACTTCCTGCTAAGATCATCTGCTACTACATTTGCCTTTCCGGGATGATACTGTAGGTTAATGTCATAATCCTTCAACAGCTCTAACCATCTCCTCTGCCTCATGTTCAATTCACGTTGAGTGAATATATACTTCAAGCTCTTGTGGTCCATGAAAATGTCACATGATTCTCCATATAAGTAGTGCCTCCATATCTTCAATGCAAACACGACTGCAGCAAGTTCCAAGTCATGCATGGGGTAATTTTCTTCATAAGGCTTAAGTTGTCGTGAAGCGTACGCGATCACTTTTCCATGTTGCATGAGAACACAGCCAAGTCCCTTCCCCGATGCATCACTGTAGATTTGAAATCCACCCGGACCAGATGGGAGAGTAAGAATAGGTGCAGATACTAGCTTCTGCTTCAGGTCTTAAAAGCTCTTCTCTCGTTCTTCAGTCCAGACGAATTTCTCCCCTTTCCGCATCAGTTTGGTCAATGGTAGTGCTAAGCGGGAAAAGTTCTCCACGAACCTACGGTAATAGCCAGCTAAGCCTAAGAAACTATGGACTTCCATCGCTGATGTCGGCCTTGGTCACTTAGTAATGGCCTCAACGTTCGCTGGATCCATAGTGATTCCTTCTGCTGATACAACGTGACCTAAGAATGCCACCTTGTCTAACCAGAACTCACACTTGGAGAATTTAGCATACAGCTGATTCTGGCGAAGAATCTGTAGTACTGTACGAAGATGGTCTTCGTGTTCCTCCTTGGACTTTGAGAAAATCAGGATGTCATCGATGAAGACAATGACGAACTTGTCCAGAAATTCATGGAAGTTTCTGTTCATCAAATCCATGAACACTGCTGGAGCATTTGTCAGGCCGAATGGTATAACTACAAACTCGTAGTGGCCATAGCGGGTACGAAAAGCAGTCTTGGCGATATCCTGCTCTTTGACCCGTAGCTGATGGTAGCCTGTCCTAAGATCAATCTTGGAGAAGTGTTTGGCCCCTTGGAGTTGGTCAAACAGATCGTCTATATGTGGCAGTGGATACCTATTCCGGATAGTAATCTTGTTGAGCTCGCGATAGTCTATGCAAAGACGCATACTGCCGTCCTTCTTCTTAACGAACAAGACCGGTGCGCCCCATGGAGATGCGCTCAGTCGAATGAAACCTCGTTCAAGAAGTTCTTGCAGTTGATCCTTCAGCTCCTTCAGCTCTATGGGAGCCATGCGATAAGGAGCCTTGGAGATTGGTTCAGCTCCTGGAATAAGCTCGATACTGAATTCCACTTCTCGTGCAGGTGGTATGCCCGGAAGTTCTGCTGGAAAAACATCTTGGAATTCCGACACTATTGGTTGATCCGGAATTGATGGAGATTCAGCATCCATGTCGTGAACCGTAGCTAGATAACCCTCGCAGCCATGTGACAGTAGTGCACGCGCTTGCAGGGTAGATATGATTTGTACAGACCGTCCGGGTACGAACCCGTTATGAATGTACTCTGGTGCATTAACATCACCGAAGATAACTCGATATGAATGGCAGTCTATGGTAACATGATGCTTGGATAGCCAATCCATGCCCAAAATCATGTCGAAGTCATTCATGTCCAGTGGAAGTGCGTCAACAGGTCAAACCTTATCGTCAAATTCTAGGGGAAGACTCTTGTATACATGGGTGATTAATACAGAGTCCCTCAAAGGCATGGAAATAGTAAGCCTATTCTCTAGTGGCATGGGGAGCATCCTAATGTTCTTAGCATAAGCAGTAGAAATAACCGAGTGAGTAGCACCCGTATCGAAAAGAACACATGCAGCTTGTCCATACATATACAAGATTCCAGTGATGGTACCTGTAGACTTGTTGGCCTGGTCTCGAGATGTCGTGTAGACACGCCCGGTGGTAGGAGGCGGCTTGGAATCAGCATGTCCCGATGTACCCTCCATCTCGCCCTTACTGCAATACTTCATGATATGGCCAGGAAGACCACACTTGAAGCATGCGTCAGTGTTACGGCGACATGGCTCTGGGTGCCTACGGTGGCAAGTAGAGCAAAGAGGATGAGTAAATCCTCCAGCAGGTGCTCTGGCTCGCTGGGAACCTGATAAAGCATTTTACATAAGACATGATAATTGGGTACAAAGGACAATGCGGATAATCGTAAGATTGAATACCAGTGATAGCTGGACGGCTAGGTTGTGAACCTCTCTGGTTCTGGTCCCTACCGTTTCCATGGTTCCTGGTAGAAGTTTTTGCTAAAGTGTCAGAATATGAGTTATAACATGAAATCATAAGAAAGTTACGTAAGTATTAGGACCTACTGCTGTTGGAGTGTCCGGCGTTGTTACGGTAATTATCATTACCACCACGCCTATCCGTAGCAGAACGGTCGTTAGTCTGACTGTTTCCCTTGGGCTGATGAGGCTGCTGCTGAGTAGCCGGCTGAGACCGGTCCCCAGTTTTCTGCCTGGAAGATAAATTTAAAGAGATAAATAATTGACATATATGGAAAGAACGGATTGATCACCGCTTGAATACGAATGTTTACCTCTTTTCGGGTCTCTCAGCTTCCCCGAACTCATCTCTCTCCTGCAGCATCTCTAGTCTTCGTGCTGCATCGGCCACTTGTGCTACCGTATCCAACGGAGCACCTGATAAGTTATTGGCTATCCTTGGATTAAGAGCCCAACGAAAATGTAGTGCCTGCTCTTCAGTGGTGCCTGCAGCTGTTCTCAGGACACCAGCGTAACGAAGAAAGCGCTGCATGAAGTCATTTCTGTCTTCGTCAGGTCGCTGTCTAATGGTATAGTATTCCCTCATGAGCCGATTCCTTCCTTCCATGGGGAAAATGTAAGGCGGGGGAGGATAGCCGTCGTTCTGATGAAGGATGTCTTGCATTTCTGCATCAGCAGCTGCAAACATTGCCCAGAGATTGTCTGTGTTTGCCATCTGACAGTATAACATAAAACGTATGATTAAACAGATCAAAACATAAAATATATATAAATGAAAAAAAAATATACCAAAATTTCAAGAGAAAAATTTTACGCAAGAAAATTTTGTGTATGAATGCATGATGCAGTTTTATGAAAACTTTTGTATGCTCGAGAGTGAACGCCTATGGTCAGTTCACCCAAAACAAAAGACATGGCGAGGGGACGCCTATGGGTCGGTCCCAAATTTAAAAGTTTCGATAAAACACATGTGACTAAATAGGGTCAGTCCTGTACCAACCATTACTTAGTCATAAATCTGTGACAATGACATATATATGTATGCATAAAAATGATGAATGCATGAAAACAACTGTCAGTTCTAGGAAGACCGTAGTGACTAGCCACTAATCACAGGTCATATTTTGAGAGCCTACAGGTCGAAGCCTTGGCTCTGATACCATAATTGTAACACCCCATTTTGATTATGGAATGTCACATGAAATTATGGCGTGTCATCAAAGCATACAAGGAAAAATGTCTAAACATTACATGACCATAAAAGGAAAATACCGGAATCAAATATCGGTAGTCCAAAAGTAAAGCTCATCACACACAAACATAAGTACTGTAAAGGAAAGGACTAAACAATGTCCATAGCAAATGTATCAAAGGAAAGATAATGCATAAAGTAAAGAAAGGCTAGAAAGCTTCCAGTCCAAATGCACGTACGCTTATGTTGATCCCTAACTTAGATCGATTTAGCTTTATGTATACGAGATTAGATCAAGTAATACACTTAGAGAAACCTTTGTATATGCTTATGATAATCCAAGTGTTATGCGGAATTAACACTTAAACAAGAACACACAATGATATAAACAAACTTTCACTTTGATTAATGATATCAAATTTGCTTACAATGAAAGTAGTTTACGAACAAAAACTTGTATGAAACATTAACCTAAAGGTCTTCTTTTATAGACATAAGAAGCCTTGTACAATAATCTACGTATCAGCTATTCTAGGTAAAGATAAATATAGAAAATACATTGTTGTTC
This sequence comes from Glebionis coronaria, assembly GCA_025667525.1. Classification (NCBI taxonomy): domain Eukaryota; kingdom Viridiplantae; phylum Streptophyta; class Magnoliopsida; order Asterales; family Asteraceae; genus Glebionis; species Glebionis coronaria. The sequence goes on along the minus strand of CM046878.1, from coordinate 17,835,044 downwards.
CTATCTTTACTAGAAGTAATCTAGAATACAATAAACGCGTAGAGTATATCTTCCCATCAGTGCTTGTCTTCAATGTGTCAACGCTTGACTTTATCTTGTCAACGCTTGAGCTTTCAGCGCTTGTTTTGTTCTTGTCAACGCTTGTTTTACTCTTGTCAGCGCTCAAGTGATCTGGCCTTAATTTATTCCCAACAATCCTCCCCTAAACTTGATATCAACTCTTATGATCAAGTTTCTGAATAAGCATTAAGGACTAGGAGGAATCTTACAAACCTTCTCATATTGGTAATGAATAAATCTGATCAAATCTTTTGCCACGTCACTTGAATAATCTATTTCCAGCTGAGTGTCCTTCATCTTCTCCAAAATAGCCTTGGATGTGAAATACTGACCATCCACAAGTAGATACTCAGCAAACTTTGTAGAACTCAAATGGTAAACACCAGCAGCTGAATATAACCTCCATTGAAGACCACTGAGGTCATCTTCAAGATCCTTCCAAATAGCAGGATCCTCATCTTTTGGTCCACACATTCTTTTGAATGTGGACCACAGTTTTATTCCATTAGTTGAAGTTGGTGCTTCAGCCTCATACTTGGTTTCCAGCAACCTCCATAGGTCCACCAAGTCTTCTCTATCACAACTTGCAAACAAAGATATGAGAGTGGTAAAAGTGTGTACCTCTTTGCCATACCTGCCAATTTTCCAAAACCCACATTCATCTTCTTCATAGCTCACAATTGGGTTTCTAGAATCTAATGGTAACACTTGCACCATATCTGAAGCTTCTAATGGTGAGAGCTTGAGGCTCTTTCTTATGACAGCTTCACTTGGATATAGTGGATCCATATCTTTGGGAAACTCAAGAGAAATTCCCTTTTTCACTGGTCTGGGAACAAACATAGCTTTCTTGAGCTCCATTTATTCTGCAAGTTCTTCCTTTCTTTCATCAGAAAGAAGTCTGAGAGTGTTTGCTTCCTGCACTCTCACCCAAATGGGATAGCCTTGCATTGCAACTCATCAAATGTCAATGCCTTCAACTTCTGATAAGTCCATCCTACTCCATGACATCTAAGCAACATGCAGTATAGCTCCCTTCTATCCCTTTTCAATTCTGAGAGAATATTACTTGCCTTGTGTTTCAAAATTACCTGGCAATCTTTCTGAACTCTGAGGAGGATCTCCAATCCCCATATTTGATCTGAAACAGTCAAGTCTGGATTCTCCATACATCTTTATTCCCAATCATGATACATTTGAACCACCTCTGGCATGTCAAAGTCAACCTGCAATTTCAATTCTCTCAATTTCTCCTCAGCCAACTCATCTCCATACTCAAGCCTTTCTGGTTCTATAATCATAACACTTGAGTCTGAGCTAGCTCCATCACTTCCTTCTTCTGAAGTCACAACAAATGGTGACTCTTTCACCTCCTTTTTATCTTGTTCCATGATTTGTGCAGCTAATCTTCTATCAAACTCAACTTGAGATGCATCCTTTGGAACACTCTCTTCTACCATAATACCCTTACCCTTATCTAATGGTGCAATTTTTGGTAAGGTTGATGGTGATACCTGTGTAGAAACCTCATTGATGATAGATGATGACTGGGATACATCACCTTCATGTGCAGGTCTGTCAACGACCAATTTTGTTCTATCATCGCTCAAAATATTTCTGTCAGCGTCCAAATTCTCCTTGTCAACGCCCAAATATCCGGCCCCAGCGCCTTTTGTAACCTCTTCCAACATGGTTGTAAATGATAAATTCAAGTTGATAGGAGAAACTAAGGACGTATCAAAACCTGTTTGTTTCTTCAAAGTTGTAAGGGCCTCAGCTGTCAACCCTATCTGGTTGTATTAAACCTTTTTCAAAGCAATCTCTTATAAAATGGTGTCTAATTTCTATGTGTTTAGTTTTAGAATGATGTACAGGATTCTTAATGATGCATAAAGTGCTGTTATTGTCAACAAATATCTTGGTATGCATGAAATTATACCCATAGTCCAACAGCTGGTTCTGAATCCACAAAACTTGTCCACAACAAGCAGCTGCAGCCACATACTCGGCTTCAGTTGTAGAATTAGCCACCACTGTTTGTTTCTTGCATTGCCAAGATATCAACCTACTCCCAAGAAACTGACATCCACCAGTTGTGGATTTCCTATCAAATTTATCACCTCCATAATCATTATCTGAATATGCAATCAGCTCCAAGGGTGAATCCTTTAGGTACCACAAACCAAGACCAGGATAGCATCTTAGGTACCTAGAGATCCTCTTCACAGCATAAAGGTGACATTCTTTGGGAGTCACTTGATAGCGTGCACAAGCACACACAGCAAACATGATGTCAGGTCTGGAGGCAGTAAGATACATCAAGGATCCAATCATGGATCTATAGTGCCTGACATCAACATATTTTCCATCTCCAATCTTTCCCCAAGGGTGTTCTCTATCCATAGGAGTAGTAGCCCTCTTTTCATGTGGAGAAAAGCCAAACTTCTTCAAGATCTCAGCCACATATTTATCCTGGGAGATAAAGATACCATCTTCTTTCTGCTGAACTTGTAAACCAAGAAAGAAGTTCATCTCCCCCATAGCACTCATCTTGAATTTGTCAGTCATAAGCTTGGAGAAATCCTCACTCATCTTTGGATCAGTAGACCCAAAAATGATATCATCAACATAGACCTGGACAAGCAACACATCCTCGCCTTTCTTCTTTGTAAACAGTGTCTGATCTATGGTGCCCCTCTTGAATCCATTGTCCACCAAATAGGTAGACAAAGTACCATACCATGCTCTAGGGGCTTGATGAAGGCCATACATAGACTTTTTGACTCTATACACTTTATCTGGATTCTCTGGATCCTCAAAACCAGGAGGCTGCATCACATATACCTCATCAACAATAGTTCCATAGAGGAAGGCACTCTTGACATCCATTTGATAGACAGTGAAGCCCATGCAGGATGCATAGGATAGAAAAATCCTTATAGCTTCAATCCTTGCAACTGGTGCAAAGACTTCCTCATAGTCTATCCCCTCCTCTTGTGTATATCCCTGAGCCACTAACCTGGCCTTGTTTCTGACCACAATGCCTCTTTCATCTCTCTTGTTCCTTAGAACCCATCTTGTCCCTATAGGTCTGACATATCTGGGACAGTCAACCAGCTCCCAAACATCCTGAATTGCAAATTGGTGAAGCTCATCCTGCATTGCTTCCACCCAACTAGGTTCTTTGAGAGCATCAAATATTTTCTTGGGTTCCTGTTGTGACAGAAAACAGACAAACAAACATGCTTGCACAAGAGGGGTATCAACCTTCTTGTGTATATTGGAAATAAACCCACCAAGACCTTGATGAGATCTTCTAGTCTGAACTGGAGTATTAACATTACCAATGATTTGAGAAGGAGGATGATTCTTCATAACTGAAGTAAGTACTCCTCCCTCAAAAAGTCTGGTATCTTCAACTCCATTCTCCATGTTGCCAATGTCTTCTTCATCAGACTCTCTTTCATCAATATGAGGATGAACCTCTTCATAGATATTGGAAGGTTCACCTTGTTCAAAAATGGAAGAGAAAAGATGTGCAGAAGTGTTGTCAACGCCTGAATCTTGTTTGTCAGCGCTTGGGCTAACAACGCTTGAACTGTTGTTGTCAACATCTGAACCATCAACGTCTGAATTGGTCTTGTCAGCGCTAGATTTGCCTTTGTCAGCGCCTGAAGGACCATGCATGTTTGTATCTAGTGGTACTTGGAAACCACCATTATCTTTACCAGCAGCAGCAGCAGTAGCAAAAGCATCTGTCCAAATGGGAATTGTGACATATTCTTGGATAGGAAATGTCTTTCCTGCTTGTGATCCAACCTTTTCATGAACCTAAGTACCTGAAACATCAACAACTTGTTCCTTCATAACATTTGAAGTTACCTTCACAATGTCTGGATTAGTGATAGGCATATAATTTAAAGTTCTAGATAAAGGTTCCAAGTCAAACAACCAATTAGGACCACTTTCAGGATCACTAGGTTTATTCTCTAAAACCTAACATGTACTCTTTCAAGTATACCTTTTTCCTCTTTAAGATAAACCCTATATCCCTTGCTCTGCACTGAATACCCCATGAAGTAGCCCTCATCACCTTTTGCACTAAATTTCCCCAAGGCATCACTAGTATCTAAAACTACTACATGACAACCAAAAGGTCTGAGAAAACCAATATTAGGTTTTCTACCCCAAAGTAACTCATAAGGTGTTTTGTTCTGGATTTTGTTAACTAATGCTCTATTTTGAACATAGCAAGCTGTATTAACAGCCTCAACCCAAAAGGCTATAGGAAAATGAGCATCAGCCAACATTGTTCTGGCTGCCTCAATTAGGGTTCTATTTTTCCTCTCAGCAACCCCATTTTGCTGTGGAGTTCTAGCAATACTAAATTGCCTAGTAATTCCTTTCCTGGCACAGAAATCATCTAGCTTCTTATTCCTAAATTCTCCACCATTATCACTCCTAAGCATTTAACTTCATTGCCAGACCTCTTCTCAATCTGAGTGATAAAATCAATTAGAATATCAGCTGTGTCACTCTTCATAGCTAGAAAGAATGTCCAAGTAAACCTAGAAAAGTCATCTGTGATGACAAAGCAATATGACTTACCATTCAAACTTTCTATATTGGTTGGACCAAAGAGGTCCATGTGAAGCATATGAAGAGGTCTAGAACTAGAATGCACCTGTTTGGAACTGAATGAGACCTTGTGTTGCTTGCCTTTAAGACATGTAACACAAGAGTGGTCATTGTGGAAGGCCTTCTCAGGCAAACCATAACCAAATCAAGTCTCACAAGCCTATTTATATTTTTAAAATTTATGTGCCCTAGTCTCCTGTGCCACAAATTACTTTCATCTACTGAGGCTTTAGCATAAAAACAAGACATATTATTGTTCATTTTAATCCCATTCAAATTCACATTGTATATGTCTTTATGACTAGGTGTTCTATACTCAATATATTTCTCATCAGGGATCTAAAAATCCTTGCTTAACACCAAACACTCAGTATCAGTAAACAGAACTTTATTTTTGTTATCACAAACTTGTGATACACTAAAAAGGTTGTAGTCAAGTTCTTTTACCAGAAATACGTTCTTAAAACACAAATTCTTGGTGAGAAGGGTTCCTTTGCCTGTGATAGTACCATATCCGCCTCCAAAGTAAACCTTATCACCATCCTTAATGGGAGTGAAGTTGGTCAAATAGTCTTCCTTCCCTGTCATGTGCCTTGAGCATCCACTATCCCAATATCCATAATCATTGACCTGTCTTTGAATGCCCTGCACATAAAGAAAACAAATTAGTTTTCTTTGGGAACCCAAGTCTTAAAAGACTTGGATTCATCTGGTTGTTCAATAAGAACAGACTTAGTTCTCACAACAACCTCATTTTCATCCTTCTTAGGATGAAATACCCAGTTAACCCCAATAGGTTTTGTAATGACCTTTGAAATGTAATTAAATCTGTTGTAAGTCATTGAAATCCCATTATCATTAGGGTTTTGATCTTTCTTGGGTCTCCATGTTAAGCTTGAAGAAGCTTTAGACCTCTTACCCTGTGGTTGCAAATATTTAGGTCTGGTCACGTTTCTGTCAGCGTTAGAATTATTCTTGTCAACGCTGAAATTACCCTTGTCAGCGTTGAATCTAGGGTTTGCTACAGAAACCCATTGCCTATTAGACCAAGTGTTTGTCTTTTGAAATGGTCTTTGTTCATGAGTGTTAGACCCTCTAGTGAAGAATGGGGCAGGTCTAATCACTTGTGGACTTTGCTGCACACAAGGTTTGGGTCTGACAACGTTTGACTTCCTAACAACGTTGACTTTGTTCCTGTCAGTGCTGAAATTGTTCCTGTCAGCGCTGGCTTTGGGAGCACTGACACACTTGTATGCCAAGTGTGAAAAGCTACCACAAGTGTAACAAGCTTTTCTAGACACAACCTTAGGTCTAGAAGAGAAGAAGCCTGTTCTATTATTGCTAACTTGGCTCTTGGGTGACCTAGTATTCCTATACATCTCTACATATTTAATGCTAGGTTTTTTATCAGTGTTTGAGCCTAGGTCAACAGCTTTACTAGTGACTGGGTTTGTGACCTTAATGGGAGTTGACTCATTGGGACTTTCACATAGCAAGCCACCCTTAACAAACAAAGTAGGGTTAGCTTTCTTCCATTCATTCAGGTCAGTCAACTTTTGTTGGTACTCTTCAACTGGAGTGACAACTCTTGGGGGAGGAATGAATTCCTCCTCTTGGAATTCTGGCAAACCAGTCCAAGATAGGTCCTTTTGTTGGACACCATAGAAATCACCATCTGGTGGTGGAACCAAAGAGTAATCATTCATCCCAATCCCAGTCATATCCTTAGGATCCCTTTGTTTACCCACACAGTCTCCTAGGGTTTGAGTGGCTCTATCAAATCTTTGAATTTTAAGGCCAACATTGTCTTTATTTTTAATGGCCTCATCTAATTTAGCCTGTAACTCACCATTAACCCTTTCCATGATGTTTCTAATATCCATACTAGCCTCTAACTCATGTTTTAAGATATTTATTTTATCTTTTAAGTCAAATTCCATTTTCTTGTATTCAGAAACAGTTTTCTCAGTTTGAGTGAGAGCTACTTGGTAATTAGACAGTTTGCACTTTTCAGTACTCACATCACTCATTAATCTTAACACTTCTTTGTTAAGTTTCTCAGTGTTTAACCTACAACCTTTACTACAAAAAGCATCATTGTATACCTCATTATCAGATGAAGAGGAGGAGTGTGCCATGAGAGCATATTCAACATGCTCTTCTTCTTCAACCTCAGCAACCAAAGCTTTATCCTCTTCAACATTCTTAGCCAGAAAGCTCCAATCCCATCCCATACCATCAATTCCTTGAACTGCAACCATGGCTTTGGAATCCTGAGCTTTAACAACTTGACTTGAGGGTTTACCAGCATCAGATCTTCTAGGAGATCTGCATTCCCTCATGAAGTGCCCTATACGATGACAGTTGTAGCATTCAACTTTGGATTTATCAAATCCAGCTGTGTCTTTTGCATTGAAGGTCATCTTCTTCTTAAACCTTCTGTTCCACCTATTTGCTCTTATACTAGCAAGAGCCATGTTCCACTTAATGTCCATCTCTTCCAAGTGCTCATCACTTATCTGCTCAAGGTCCTCATATGTAATCACTAAACCATTGGGCAAAGAAGCAATATAGGCATATACAGTATCCAAATCTAAACCAGCAGGTTTAACTCTTGGGGAGTCACTCTTGAATGTGTCAGCGTCTGAATAGGAGACGTTGACAGGACTTGTTCCAGCGCTGACATATGATGATCCAGTAACTAGATGCATGTAAGAGTCCTTCTGATTGAATTGACCTTCACTATGAGAGAAGAAGGCCATGTTACTGGTGGTAGACTTGCTTCCATGCTCTAAAAGAGTTTCATCTTCCAACAGCCTTAGTTTGTTGTAGATGTCATCAAACGAGGAACTTTTGTAGGTATTATTAGCAAGAATTGATCTTGCCTCAATCTTCCATGCCTCACCAAGACTTTTAAGAAAGGTAGCATTAATGTCGACATCACCAAGTTGTGTCCCCATGAAGGACAACTTGCTTGTAATGTCAAGCAATCTGCTTCTCACACTACTCAGTTTCTCATTGGGTTGAGCTTTGAAGACAGCATAATCATGCATGAGTTGCTTTTTCTTCTCTTCCTTAGTGTCTGCATTGCCACCATATGCAACTTCAAGAGTTTCCCAAAGGTTTTTAGCAGATTCATAGCCTCTATATTTATGCTGGTTCTCTTGTCCCAAAGAGACTTTCAAAATATTTAGGGCTTTCATGTCGACCCTTTTCTTTGCTATGTCTTCAGCAGCCACAACTCTACCATCTCCAGGTTTTTCTCTCTTATCCTCTTCAGAACATCCAGCAACAGCTGATCTTTGAGCAATAACATTAGCAATCTTTTGGGCTTTATCGAATGTGTTTCCATATTCAATAACCTCCCAGAGTGTGTAGTCATAGATTCCCAAATATTGCTCAAAGTTGAATTTCCACAAATCAAAGTTGGTTGCATCAAGCATGGGAATCTTGATATTTGGTAAAGATGAGGAGGAGGAGGTTATTGCTTCAGACATGATGTTGTTAGGGTTTTTGAGAAAATTAGGGTTTTGGTGATTTTTAGGGTTCTTGTGTTCTTTAAGATCAAAAGTTCCTCAACAAGCTCTGATACCACTTGTTGATCCCTAACTTATATCGATTTAGCTTTATGTATACGAGATTAGATCAAGTAATACACTTAGAGAAACCTTTGTAAATGCTTATGATAATCTAAGTGTTATGCGGAATTAACACTTAAACAAGAACACACAATGATATAAACAAACTTTCACTTTGATTAATGATATCAAACTTGCTTACAATAAAAGTAGTTTACGAACGAAAACTTATATGAAACATTAACCTAAAGGTCTTCTTTTATAGACATAAGAAGCCTTGTACAATAATCTACGTATCAGCTATTCTAGGTAAAGATAAATATAGAAAATACATTGTTGTTCCTATCTTTACTAGAAGTAATCTAGAATACAATAAACGCGTAGAGTATATCTTCCCATCAGTGCTTGTCTTCAATGTGTCAACGATTGACTTTATCTTGTCAACGCTTGAGCTGTCAGCGCTTGTTTTGTTCTTGTCAACGCTTGTTTTACTCTTGTCAGCGCTCAAGTGATCTGGCCTTAATTTATTCCCAACAGCTTAAAGTCTACGAGCGTCCCTGAGTACCTGCCATTTTGGGAACATAGAAAAGGAAAACGGCTGAGCAATACGCTCAGTGCACGGATGTACAATAAAGCATGAATATGATAAGCATATAACATATAACAGCGGAAGAAACTAAGTCCCGAGTAACCTGGTTAAGTCTTGATAAAACTGGTTTTATAGTTTGAAAAGCCTTATGTTTATCTTATAAAAATTGTTTAACATGTTCTACCATTAGCCAATATAGGTCATGAAAATCCACCGTGCATGAATACTTGGAGGGATGACCTCATCATGCAAATTTGAGGGGCTGCCTCTAATTTAATATACTGGTTTGGGTAGGAGGGATCAGCTCCTTGTGAAGGATGCAAGGCACACACCACATTCACACTGAGTAATCCGCTGAAAACATGTAATTAGGATGCACCCATACGCCTCACATGATAAATATAATAATATGGCCAAAAGCTGAAGGGACGCCACGAGCAATCACTCCGCCGTGATGAAGTCATAACATCAGTGCCTCTAATGTTATGGTTATGGTACCTCCATAACTAGGTGAAACTGGTCATGCATGTATATGGATATAGATATTCTAAATTAAACATAAACGAATCAAACATATAAACTTATACTACGGGAAAACATTTGGCTGCATACGGGGAATCCTAATAAGGATAGAATGTCCATACTAAAAGGACGGGAATCCGTACCTTATGTCCAGTGAACGAAGAAGACGAACTGAGAGGAATCCTACTTCCGTATCACTAACGCTACATGAATACATACGTGAATAAGTATCTGACTACTAAATACGTAACTGGTTTTATATCATGTCTTAGCTTATTTTATAAGTTCATATCATATTTTACTGTTTAAAGCCTTAAACTGTGTTTATCTTATATCCTATTTATTCTTATTAAGTATTTCTGGTATTTCATGTATTATTATACTTACTATGTAATAATAAGTAACTTTCCGAAAATAACAGGTTTCCTAAAATAGAAAGTTTCCAAAAATAGAAAGTTTTTAAAAATAGAAAGTTTTTAAAAATAGAAAGTTTGCAAAAATAGAAAGTTTCCAAATATAAAAAGTTTCCAAAAAATAGAATTACTGCTTAAAATAGATAAGTTTCTAAAAATAGAAAGTTTCCATAAATAGATCAGCTGCCTTAATTAAATAAGTTTCTAAAAATAGAAAGTTTCCATAATTAGATATAAGCTGGTTAAATAAGCTAAGTATATAAGCCTAAGTATTTTTCTGATTATTTTCTAAGTCATAATGATATAATGTATAGTTTATTAATTATTTCATGTAATTTAAATAAACTATAGGTTAAAAGTATTTAGTTAAAATATATCATGTTTTTAATTAAATAATGTTAAATACTTAGGTTAAAACATGTATTATTATTTATTAATAATATAACCTAAGTCATTTTAATTAATTAATTATAACCATAGTTTTTAAATAATTAATTAATTATAAGTCTAAAAATATAAAATACTTAGGTTAATAATTTCATGATCTATAATTAAATTATAACCTAAGTCATGTTATTAAATTAATCATGTCATATTTATTAATTTAATTTAACATATGATTATAAAAAAAATTTTTTTTAACATAAACCGTGAACCGGATCTTGACTAGAAACCATGAACCGGACATGAAATCGACACCATACCCCGAACCACTTCGGGGTTCCCCTTGTCTTGCTGCTTCCGTGGGACCCACACCACCCAACCGGGACCATATGGTCTCGGTGGTGGTCGAGTAGCCAAACCGAGACCCCCTTGGGGTTCGGTTTAGGTGCCGGCCAAACAAACACCCCTAAAACATCCCTTTTTGATTTACCCAAAAACCATTTTCATGTTAGATCTATGTTTTTAATTAGGTTTTTAAAAACATCATATTCTTAATCAATTATTAGATCAAATAAAAAAGAAAGGGATAAAAATAATATACCGAATGCGTGGATCTAAACGAGGATGAACAAACACGAACACTTGCACCAAAACCAAGATCAAAATAAAACAATCACCCCCTTTGGTGTGTTTGTATTCGGCGGCCAAAAAAAGAAAAGAGGAGGAGAAGAAACTTTTTTAGGTTTTTTTGTTTAATCTTCTGTAAAGTGAAAATGACTAGTGATATTTTACCATAACCCCTCTTAGTAAATTTTGAGATGGGCTTGGCCCATCTCCTTATGGTTGCCGCGGGTAGGGGCCCCACATGGGGTACCCGTACCGTTTTCCGTGTCTCTTTGTTTAATTACTCGTTCGTGTTTATTTGTGTTCGCGTTTTGTGTGTTCTCGTTAAATAATTACCGTGACCTAATATATTTATTTACGCTCGTAATAAATATATATACGTAATTAATAATAGTTCGTGATTTAATTACGTTCATGATTTCATGATCGCATGTTCATGATTAATTATTGTTAAATAATTATTTCGTGCTCGTGCGTAGTAAATACTTATCGTGTTCTAACACGTACGTAATACATAATATCCTAACGTCTAATCGTAATCATGCTATAATAGGAAGGTTTTAATCTAGTACGTACGATCTTAAGGGTACTATTCATGGTAAAAGCATGCGGGTTTTACACTCGTTCACATTTAAGGGAGGACGTTGAAATCTAGCAATGTTAGCGTGAAGTTTGAAGCAACCATTCCATAACGTGCATAAGTTGTTCACCAAACGTTATGTATTAAAAACATTAATGAAACGAACAAACCCAAATATCTTGCCTCTTTTTGTCTTTTTCAATGCGATAAACGAATCCACTACATGACCGAATGTTTTGCATCAGTAGAATAAATCCTTAGCAGAAAAAGAATCATGGAAATTCGTGACAAATACAAACAAAAAGACCTTGGATAAATCATCTTCCTTCGATCGAGAACTGCCCATGATAAGATACAAAATAAAGCAAAACCCTAAAAAATAGGAAACCCTAGACGCAGCATATCCAAAAACCAGCCTTAATAACCTCGTTGATCCTTGATAAAAACAAATTAGAAGACAAAATCAAAAGATGTAAAGATAGAGATCCAGGACAATTGATGAATATTGAACCAGATGTCGGGTTGGATCGATTGATCAAACCCTAGTCTCTTCAATTACGTCGAATCAATCAAACTAGACCTGCAATCCCTAATCTAAGATAAATCCTCCATAATTGGTTGTTATAAAGTGAATGAAGATTAAACAAGGATGAATTAAGAACGAAACGTCATGGGATGAGACGTCCAAACATCTAGGGTTTTGCTTCTGAAACTAAGAACAATGATCAAACCCTAAAAACTTAAATGAAACGGGATCTATAGCCCACGTCGAATCAAATAACGAGGGATAAAAAAAACTAAGGAAATGTCACACACCAAGATTCAATTGATCACAAAGAACATAGGGACGATCAAGATCGAGGCCTATCCCTTATGGCAATATAGTTGATGAAATGAGAACAAATCCAAGTAAAAATTATCATACCTTATTCAATGAATGGCAGACGCTAACAAATTCGATCAAGAAAGCCAGAAGGAGGAGATGAAAATCGCCCATAGTTTGTTGTTTCAACAAAAACATTACAGTTATCACTTTAATCCTCAATCGTAGAATTAGATCTTACTTTAACATTATTTTCTTAATAGGCTTTGTGATTATACTATTATACATTTGTGACAATACAGATAAGACCCAACATTGTTACGAGGTCGTAAAAAAAGTGTGGCTTCAAGGATTGAGGCTAGAATAAAAAATTTGAAAAAACGTGAAAAGGCAATCAATAAGCAAATGAAAGTAGCTCTTTTAGCATAGTTGGTAAAAAAAGAAATTTAAAGAAAAAGTTCTAATGTTGTTCGAGTTTGACGAAAGACAAAAATAATTTGAAGAGGTCACATGACTCTTGCCTACCTTCACTTCTGCGTGCAAATTTTTTAGAGAGCTGATAGCCGTTGACACCAGAATGTGATGCCAAAGACGCCACGTAGGATTCTGGGCCTTTGACACCAGATTCCTGTTGGCACCACATTTCAAGGGTAACTATTGGCATCAGATTTTCTGGTGCCAACGAAAATAATTTTTTTTTCAAAACACAAAATAATCTAATAAATAAAATTTCATTAAAAACATTACAATAAAAAACAATACAATTAAAACATTTATTCAATACTTAAAACATGAATATACTGAAATTCGATTAGTGAGTTTCCGAATCTGAATCCGATAACTGACCAGATAAATCTCAACGCCTTGTTTCTTTTTCATCTTCTTCGACCATAATTTGGGCCTCCAGCTCCCTTCGTTCCCTTTCTTCTTCTTCCAGTGTTTGTCTCAATACTTTATGATCTAGGTATAGTTGATACACCTCTTTGTCAGTAAGTAAGCCATTTGAGTCGTTTGGAATTGGGAAGGGTAGATCGGGAGAATCATTTTGGCGGCGGTTGTGACGAAGAACCGATATGAGTTGTTTGAGTTCGAGATGAAGAACCGATATGAGTTTGGGATGAAGAACCCAAGTTATTTAGCCATTCAGTATTTTTCTTAATTCGAGCCTCAAATATTGCCGACTTTTTAAACAAAGACCTGCAGATGTTGAAATAGGTATCAGATTGATTACTTAGATACGTGTCGATTAAATGACGTTTCTACGGGGAAAGATCACGGCATTTCTCACATGTTGTGCGCAGTGCCGTATTAGCTTCGTACGCGACATCGAAATCTTTAGCTAACCACGTAAGCATATCTTGGCGACGTTGTTGTTGATTTATTTGTTTTTGAAGCATAGCCTTAATCTCGTTATCGCTGTGTGGGAAAGAGCATGCCATTTTTTATTTCTGAAAATGTGTGTGAAAAAGCAGAGAGTTGTGTGTTAAAATTGTGTGTGAAAATGTGGTATTTATAAAGAAAATAGAACGATTTTAGAGGTTTTTTTTAGCCCTCAAACGGCTAGTTTTTTAATTTTTGAAAAAAAAATATAGCATTTTAACCCCTCCTAACGGCTAGTTTTTGGGCTGAAATTTTAATTTTTTTTGCAAAAAACACCTTCCCGATGGATACCCTAATTCAATTTTAAAAAAAAAAACAAGTTTCGGTTAGCGCGAGCACCGGAGTGGTGCACCAATGAAAGGGTGGCGCCATAGGGCTACCAGCCTTCCCACCAGCTCCCACTCCCCCACTCTTATAGTAGTTCGAGTCTTGAAGTTTGAAAATTTCAATTTTCAATATCATACCTATCTTATAAACTAATTTATGCCCTCTCTATTTATTAAAATTTTAAGTAATAAATTTTTTAAAGTATATCGTACAATATAAATCATCTTATGCACTCTCTCATCAATAAATTTTTAAGTAATACAAATTTTAAAACATATTGTACAAGTCAATTAAGCATTTTCATCACTTTTCTAAAATTAATTTTTATTAATACATGTTATAAAATATATGTTATAAGTACACATTTATTAATATATTAAACATTTTGATTAATAATATTTTAAAAATACCACTAAAATGAATAATACATCTTATTATACTTATTGTACCACTATTAAAACACTAAAAAAACACTAAAAAAAACTTCACATAACTTACAAGTTATGATTTTAAAATCGGATCAGGTCAACAAGTTTAATCTAAAACTAGAAAAAACCAACCGATACCTATGCAAATAAATGAACCAGACCTGACTGAGATTATTATTTTTTACTTTCTTCGATTAATCACAGAATACTCGTTGATGAATCGCACGGGTACCCTAGTCGTTTAAAAAAGCAAACAAATGAGTCGTATAAAGTAAAAAGATCTTATACGAGACAGAAAAGGTAAGAATTACATGATTGAGCTGGTTTATTTTGGATGAGATCGATGTACACTTACTTTTTATTAAAGGCTTGTTGTATTAGGACACCATCTATTTAGTACACAAACACCGTTACACTTAGTTTACTGACCGAGCACAACTATCAAAGTAGAATTATGAAATTGCAAAAGTATTAAAGAAATACAAGTACAAAAAAATTTAAATTAAAAGTAAAATCTCAATCTCTCTCTCTTTCTATAATATCCAAAAACCCTCCTCACATGAAAATCTTTTCACCGCCAGACATTCATCCGACGACACTCCTCCGACAGATCTTAGCGGCCAAACCCCACTGCTAACCCTGTCTGATAGTCACCATCATTATCCCTACAGGGTAACCACCATCGAAATCGTCTTTATGAATGTACCTTTAGATCTAACCGGTATACCATCATTACACAATTGAGTTGGCTTATTTTGGACGAGATCGATGTACACTTACTTTTTATTAAATTATCTATCCAACTTTAATTATTTTATTTTGTGACAACATATCATATAATTTTCCAATAAGGACGTTTCTAGTTTTATTAACACGTATATATCAAGTTGAATTTTATATTAAATATTCAAATTTCCCATACATCGTTAACAACATTTTTTTAAGTTTCTTCTATATATTATAGTCATATTTTACTATGAACTTATTTAACACACAATCGTTAAGTGGTTAAAGCATGTTTGAGTGTTTGACCATCTAATCTAAGTATACTAAGACATTTCATCCACAAAAGTCATTGTTTATTAATGATATTGAAGTAAATTGTACTGTAATTAGAAAGAAAAAGTTTGATGAACTTTTGATAGATTGTGACACCAAAAAATATACTATACTAGTTTCAAGGTCCGCCCGTTGGGCGGCGAGCTTTAAAATTTTATTCAAAGACATTGTTGTTTGATTTTTTTTTCGTTTTGATAGATGTTCGATATTGTTTTTCATTGTTCCAACAATATCCTATCACTTACAAAACTTTGTTTGATTCCAGTTTTATGTTATCATTTATAACACATTATTGTTTAAGTGCTGTTTTTAGAATCAAATGATGGTCGATAGAATGTGACAAAAAATGTAATAAGTAAGAGAGCTTCTAAGATAGTATTGTGATACTAACAGATTAAAAACTAATATTACATGATGTTCACATTTACAAGTGTTTGGAGTGAACAATAGTAACATGAATAAAAGGGAAACAACAATCTGATATTTATATAAAGATTGGTGTCAAACACATCTAATTAGGTGATTTACCACAAGGTTTCTTTTCCTTTGCATGTTCAAAGATGCCACGTTGGCAACCATATATTTGAATAAAACCATGAGCGTCATCTCATTTGTCATCTCATTTGATTTGTTTTCAATTGACAACACCGTAATAATTTAATAAACAATTAATCACTAATTTAATAAAAGACGCCAATGGAACATATGCATCTATTTGTTTGGATTTTTATGTTAAAAAAATATATTTTGGATTTTCGATCCGTCATCCAACGCAGCCATATTGCTACATCAGTGCTACAAATGCAAATTCATTTAGCCATTTGATTTTTTCGTTGTCAAATTACCCAATACGTATTAATTACTACAACCAAGCATATTGATATTGATACAAAATTGCAGAACTTATGAAAGTACATAAGCTTTGTGACAAATAATAGTTATATAAAGCAAAAACCAACTTGTCACAGATACAATGTAATTGAAAGGAAGTTATGATGCATTAACAAAGGATAATACTCCAAACATCAAACATAATTCGAGCAGGAATCACGATTTCCTCTGTTAATTCATTCATATATAGATACCGTAAAGCGAAAATGAGAATTCAAGAAGCTGCCTAATAAAACCTAAAAAGCTAAGATCCGATAAGTCAACAATGTAGTCGTCATATATTCATGTGAACCACTTTGCTTAAGTTTTCACTACAAGAGCTGCAAGTTGAATGAGGTGCCAACAGAGAGTCAGCTCTAACCGCATATTCATCGGAATTGAGGTGCCAACTATTGCTATCTAGTGTCGCGTTTACCAAAGCTTGATTATCTATATGCTAAATATTTTGGTTGTGGGTCCGACATACGGCATGAATTGAAAGCCATGTAAGTTATGATTTCAAGCGTGCACTTTTAGAATAAAAATTTAAAACCATTAAAAATGTAGCTTGTTCTTACATGTTTTGTAAGCCTTCAATGCAAATACCATCTCCAATGGTTGTATACAGTGAAGCAGGGCAGATAGGGTATTAATCGGAGAGCATTCGCTATTCACAATGTTATAAGCTATTCCATGCTCTGACCTGCATAATAATACTCATTTGTTAAAATTAACTCTCAGTTGTCAAAAGGCCCAAGAATCAAGTACTTACCAAAATCCGAGTAGGATGACAATACAATATGTTGTTGAAGCTCCCTTGATTGAATAAGAAAGTGGTTATCTACTTCCTGATGATGTAACCATGCATCAAATATTTTACAATGATTATAATAAAGACGATTCATAGAGGAATTGTTGATCACCATGCTCAAAATAAAACTGTTATTCATATTAATATTGCTGATAATATTCATATATAAGTAATTAATTGAATAAGAAAGTATATAATTAATTCAGGCCATGGTTTTGGGTTATTTCTCAAGCATTAACTACATGCCCGTACTCATGTGGCTCAACTTCTGCTAATAACTTCAGCAACACCTGCAATTTGTACATAGAATAAAATCAACAAATATCACGTGTCTCTTATCAAATACGTTATCAAAATTCATGAGCTTCGTTCATCATCCACTTAGCTCCCACTTCGTTCATCTTATACAGTATAATTTTATATTGCGACTGCATTATGATATTATTGCTACCTCCATCCTCCACTTAGCTCCCACTTTTAAATTTTAATATCTCAATCCAAGTTGTTTTCTGAACCAAAACTTACACGATCATTCTTGAGATGGAGTGCTATTTTCAACAAACCTTAAATTACTACTTGCAAAAGGACCCCCATTTTGGGAGACTTCCAAGCCAAATGATTAATATTGTTGAACATGAAACCAGATGTGTAACTGCAAATGATAAAGCTAATGTAAAATTGATGTCATTTAATAACTCAATCAATTATAACGATCTTCACCATACATTAAGAAGGATGCTGACTTGGACCATCACCAACATTAGTGACCGAAATGGATGCATTGTAAATTGATACTAAAGTTCTAGAATATATATATAATAGGTTACTGGAAACTACATACTCTATTATTTACAATAAATTTTAAGTGCTCTACATACCTTGCCTTTTGCAGCAACTCGTAACGCAATATACAGTAGTCATGTTGAAAGTCCAAGGATAACACAATGTCAGTACCTAATACAAAAATTACAGAGAATACCATCAATCGATAATAAGTAGGAAAATCACGTTACTTTACTTGTATCATGTAAATTACTTTATATGCACTTTAGTATGCTAAATTCTTGCAAGGTTCACGGAATATAAAGAGTGTCATAGCTTCTTACATTCTGGGAGTGAGAATATCTCTAATGATCAGTCAGGCATATACAAAATATTGGATGCCCTGCATAATATAAATCTTTTCAGAAGCTCGTTAAATTCAGGATTGTCAATGTCACCCAGCTCTGGAACTATGTCTGAATCTGTCTGAGATAAATCAAAGTCAAGAATATAAACATGGTTAAGTCAACACAAAAAAGGAATTATTACCTTTAAGTTCACATTGACATTATTACTTATGAGCATTTTTGTAGCTTTCACGTGGCCACCATCAACAACCTAAGACACAGGGTCTGACCCTTGCTATCTAAAATGTGATAAATAACAGTAAATATCTCTTTTTGAAGGTTTAAAGCATCCCAAACTCTAATGAAGACTAACTAATGTAAATAAATCATACACTTTCTATCCACTACAATGGCACCCTCAACACAGTTGATCAAGTTCCTTGTATCACCTTCTCTTGAAAAGGCATCTATAGCAACTAATTTTCTAAAGAAAAAAAAACGGCGATTAACAATATATTTTCGCTCATTATTCTTACATAAGCTTTCAATACTTTGTATTAATCTTATGATGTTCTTTGTACTTTAAGCATTTCATCAAATACTTTGTATACATTAAAAACATGGTGGTAATCAAAAAAACTTTTTGCAGACCGTGCAATTCATTCAAACTATTAAATCTAAAATTAAAGCGTATATGCATTTCATACAAATTCCGAAACACATTAAACTTTCATCATGCATCGAACATATTCGTGCCAAGATCCAAAATCTTGAGTACCAGAATCACTCAAAAACAAAACCATATTTTAAATATGAATTGACAAAACATATCAAATATCACTTACCTTATCTTTAGAATATTGTGGGGAGATATTTTCTAAACTAAAGTTCGTTTTTATCACCCGATCATCAAAATCGTTTGCTTGACAACGAAGGTGTTGGAGGATTTATCATGAAAGAATTCTGTTTACACAGATTGCGGAGGTTTTGGGTGCAGCGAAATCAGAATGAGATCCGATTTAGTGAATTAAAATTCGGTGTAATTGATGAAGAAATCGGTAATTGATTCATGAAGAGATAAGTGTAATTGGTTGCTAAATAAATAAATGGCAGGATGGTTGTTTATTTTAAGCCGTTGATTAAAATGATTTTACAGGTGTCATTGTTTTGGATTTTTGGGCCAAGATCATATTTAGCAAAACCTTCCTTTATACATATTAGAGATTTATCACTAGTAAGTTATGAATTTCAGTGTTTTGCACAATATATAACTTTTGCACAATATATAACACTCATTATGTATATTAGGACATTTATTATGTTAGACTTTGAAAAAAGTTTATAATTGAATTTTGTCATTAATACTTACATTTTTTCGTTTTATAAACCTAACTTCCTACTTTTTACCGTTATGTGTAACGATTTTTTCCATACATTATTGTTAAAATTTGTGATTTCCTACATTATTTGTACCCAATGACCTGCTTAAGTGGTTACCTTAACGGCAATTTAAATTTTTATTTTAACGTTAGTCCTTTATATTAACGGCTATTAATATAAACACCTAAAATTTGATTTTTTTTTGAAAAATAAAATGTATAACTTAAAAAAAGTAACTTCAAATATTTACGTTTACGTCAGATATTTTACGTTTTTTTTAAGGGGCAATTTTTTTGGTAAATATATTACACCAAAAAACAGTTATGTATAATTGAACGTGATTGAATGTCATATTAACCTCAAGTGAAAACACTTGAAACCTTTAACATTTCATATGACTACATATGAAAACTAACAAATCATTACAAAACCAAAAGTACTAACAGGGAAAAACCATCTAATGGAAACCTCTAAAGAAACTCATCCAAAAGCAGCTAGCAAAATACCGAATCCGAAAGACCCCGTAACCTGGCAAAGGTCACCCCGTCAGATGATCTCTTAAACCTGCTAGAGAAAACAGAAAACACATAATTTACAAACATAATCATTTATAAAGTTTTTTCTCTTTTACAATGATTGTTTTATATATAAGCATTTAATTAATAACTTTTTTTAAACTTGAGAGAAATGCATAAATGTTCCTTGTGGTT
Organism: Glebionis coronaria; assembly: GCA_025667525.1. Classification (NCBI taxonomy): domain Eukaryota; kingdom Viridiplantae; phylum Streptophyta; class Magnoliopsida; order Asterales; family Asteraceae; genus Glebionis; species Glebionis coronaria. The sequence goes on along the minus strand of CM046878.1, from coordinate 17,814,759 downwards.
CGCTCAAAATGCAGGCGGCCTCGCCGACATTATGAAAGTGCAAGGAAGTTCACCAACGTTTAGGATAAGTCGGCAGGCGGCCTCCCCAGCGTTTAACACTGTTAAGTTTGACTCGTTATGTAAGGCAAACCCGTCTTTTTCTATATTAAAAATGATAAACACTTGTCCCTTTTTTTCCTATAAGTAGCATCGATTCACACTATTTTTTTCCAGATTTTTTCCAAATTGCAAACCCTAATTTTCCAGTAAACACCAATTGCAAACCCTTGAGTCAACACATAAAATTTGAATCCATGCAAATGCATCAGATGATTTTCAACACCAATCAAGGTTGTGTTTTGAAACACCACTTGAATCATAGCATTAAACTTAACTATTTTCATACTTGTTAGCTTTGATGCAAACAAAAGACTCTGATTATTGAAACTGTTATTGATATTTGTGTAATCAAAAACCAATGGTGGTGTGCCCGGGAAATCGGTTGTGTAAACACCGCTAATGCAACTGAAAACGGCTTCCAGAAGAGAAACTCGAGATGATAAAACAAATGAACGATTGTTCATGCTTGCAGATAATCTTTGCCCGAAAATAGCTGTACAGTTTGTGGTGGCATTACAAGGTGACATCCGAGACCGATGATTATAAACATGTTTTCATCCACTGTTCGTGGAACTGGTGACCAGAAGCGACTAGTCACAAGAGAGGATAGTTACTTGAAAATGCAAAAGTTGTGTTTGTTTCGTTTGGAGCAGGTATAACTGGAAGAATTGGTGGTGTTGTTTGTGTGGAATTTTGGTAAGCAATAATTCCAGTACTGGTGTTTCCGTTAAACGTAACACCAACATCAGTAGCATATGGACTAGTCGTCGTGTAATATCGTCCTGGAGATTGGTTTGCAGTCATCAAGACATTATGGGTTTGGCCTGGACCAAGGATGAGAACATCAGTTTGAAATGGGTTCATGTAGGCTGCATCCGCTCCAACAACGGTCATGCTGTTGTTGGCTATCTTGAAGAAGAATTGAGTATTGAGCGCAGCGTTGATTATTCTCAGCAAATATGTTCTTCCTGGCTCAACGTTTAGGGTGTATGTATCTGAAAATTAACCCGCTAACAATTCATTTTTTATGTTAATTGGTGTTTACTGAAAATTTAGGGTTTGCAATTTGGGAAAAATCTGGAAAAAATAGTGTGGATCGATGCTACTTATAGGAAAAAAAGGGACAAGTGTTTATGAATTTTTAATATAGAAAAAGACGGTTTTGCCCTCACATAACGAGTCAAACTTAACAGTGTTAAACGCTGGGGAGGCCGCCTGCCGACTTATCCTCAACGTTGGGGAACTCCTTGGACTTTCGTAATATCGGAGAGGCCGCCTGCATTTTGAGCAAATCACAGGGAGCATTTATACATTTCCTTCTTTAAACTTTGTATTACTACCTTTAGTGGTGTAATACATTAAAAGTAATCTAAATTCTTATTTTTATATTTGAAATTGGACAATCGATTTGAGATAACTCAAAATATGAACTATTCTTATCATATGAAGAAAGTATTAACTTATTTATTTGAGAAAGTCGAGATTAACGGGATCCAAATCTTATGATCATATGATAAGATCGGGATCATACTAAAATCCTATAACTTTTAAAATCATACAAAAAAACGACTGTTTCTTTAATACAATCGTAAAATCAAATTTTTTTGAAAGCTTAGATCTTGATCTTAACAAATATAATAAAGATAGTAATGTCAACTTATCAATTACATTAGTCCAATTTATAATTAGCTAACAAGAGTCCGGTTATTAAAGAATCTTGTATTTTGGTGGAAACAAAGGGCTCAATCTGGACCATCCATTTGGGAGGGACCAGATCAAATGATAAAAAAACACAGAGGGACTAAAATTGCCAATTTATAAAAAGAAGACTGAGGGACCAAAACGTAAAATACGTTATAAATCTCACCTACCCTTCATTTCTGTAAAACAAAACACACAGATCTCCATAAACATTCTCTCTCTCTACATCAAACCCTCTCTACAACAAACTCTAACAAAAAATCCATAAATCTACACAAATTAACATTGCAAATCACGAAATAAACACACAAATGGAAGAAATAACCATTAAATCAACCGATCTCTGAAAAAAATCGATTAAAAACGAACCGATTCATAAGGCTGATTGGTGATGATAAGGTGTTTGATGAAACGCCTAAAAGAAGAATTGAAGTTGAAAGTGCTTTGAAATCTGATGAAGGTAGGTGGTCACAATAGCAGCAGCAGATGGGTCACCCTCAGCAGTTCAGACCAACCCCGACTTCCATCCCAAATACCAACCCCGCCTTCCATCCCAATACATTAGTTAATTACTAGTGATAAAACAACAAAAATATCACTGATGATAAAATATCACCGGTGATATTACACAGTAACGTGATATTTCATTGGTTTATTACTAGTGATACTTCACTAGTGATAAAACAATAAAATATCACCGGTGATATTACACAGTAACGTGATATTTTATTGGTTTATTGTGATAAAACAATAAAAATATCAACGGTGATATAGTAACGTGATATTTCATTGGTTTATTACTAGTGATAAAACAATAAAAATATCACCGGTGATAAAATATCACCGATGATATTACACAGTAACGTGATATTTCATTGGTTTATTCCTAGTGATACTTCACTAGTGATAAAACAATAAAAATATCACCGGTGATAAATTATCACTGATGATATTACACAGTAACGTGATATTTCATTGTTTTATTACTAGTGATACTTCACTAGTGATAAAACAATAAAAATATCACCGGTGATAAAATATCACTGATGATATTACATAGTAACGTGTAGCGACACTACATCCGGTGAACATCCGTCTACCTCACCAACTTTTCTTAACAACTCACGTGCTTCAACGTAACTGAAAAGAAAAACACTCAAAACTCCTCATTCAATTGAACACCATGTCAGTTACCCCCTCCTTCTGACACAAAAGATCAATCAACAACACTTCATCATTAACATCTCCATTATCCATCTGGTCGGACGGTTGTGGTGGTTTGATGACGTGGCAGAGGCATTTGGTAGATGAGGATTACGATGATGATTATAGATGATTATGAGAAGCAAACAAGAGATCTTGAACAAAACAAATATCAATCACTTTTAGGGGTTTGCTACGGAGGTGATTGTGGTGGTTAGGGTTTCAGGATGGATCTGACGGTGGTGGTTAGTTGAAGAAAATGCGCAGGTGGCCGGTGGTGTGGTGATGGCGACTGTGTGAAAACATATTTCACTGTGTGAAAAAAAGGAAAGTAAAATGACCGATTAAAAAAAAATACTTTTTTTAATTAGACATAAAAATAGGTTTTGACAAATTAAATCTTAGATTAATCCCCACCTTTAGATCAAAGCTAAATGAATGGTGGGGATTTGTCCCTTGGTTTCCACCAAAAAACAAGGCTCCAAAATAACTTTTCTCTAGCTAACAAAATTACAAGAAAGGAAGATAATGTTAATTATAGTAATCATTATTATAAAGCAATCAATTTAACTTAAATATAACAACAGATTAAATTACTACAAAGTATAGGCATAAAAAATTGAATGTGACCCCATTGCTATTTTTGTATGTGTTGAATATAAAAACGTACATTATTCAGAGAGGTCTCGGAGGTGTGCAATACGTGCAGTCGCATATGACATCTATTTAAAAAACCACATTTTTGTTAGTTTTGTATATAAGTAGGTATAATATTAAACATGTATAAGTTATATAATCCAATTTTTCATGTAATTTATATTTATTTAACGCGCGTAAAAGGACTTCTTTTTTGTTACTGCCTAGGGTCACAAAAAACAACGAGACGGCCCTGACATTATCCACTTCGCGATTCGTAAAACAATTTACACAATATATATATATAATTAACTGGCTTAGTTTAGTTGGCCATCAAAAGTTTAATTAAGTGGTTTTTCTTTGGTTCAAAACCTATCAAGGGCTTTTCTTCTCATGCGAAACAGATAATGAATTTAACATAACTAGGTGAGAGTTCGAAAAAAACATTATGCGGCTTAAATGTTATTGCACGACTCGACTCACTAACCATTAACATTTGCTGTTTAAAAAAAATTACACATAATTATAGCTTTGTAGTACGGAGTTATTTTTAGCTTGACATAATTATAGCTTTGTTAAATTCAATAGCAAGGTTATCATAATTGTTGTGAACTTGTGACCAACTCGACTAGAACACAAAGAATTTTAAAAGTGACATATATACTCTCTCATATGAATAGAAGATTTATCTTTAAAAAAAAACACTAGATTGGCACTCGAACTTAAATGTGCACACATGGTTGTGCCCACAATTTTAATGTGATGAATAAGAGTTACTCCCTCCATCCCAAAATTATTGTCCCCGACAAAAAACACACAGTTTAAGAAAAGTAACACCTTTTCAGCTTTCTCTCTCTTATTTTTTGCAGAAAGACAGTTTTACCTTTAACCAATTAATTTAGAACCTTTTTGAAGTTTGTAATTATGATTTCATATAAGGATAATCTAATAATCTTGATCTAAAGTTCATACCTATTTTTAGAAGTTTTGGAAGTAGACAATTAATTTGGGACAGAACGAAAAAGAAACGTGGACTATAATTTTGAAACGGAGGGAGTAATATAGTATAGTGTCAATACCAATGTCATAGTCTCATAGACCCACATTCGATCGATTGTAGGTTGAACACAATCGTTTAGGCTACTTGTAACGGCGGTTTTTTAAATCGGTCGGTCGTTAGGTTATGGCGACTGATTCATCCCATTCGGTCTTCGTAAATCGACTCTCCCTGCAATCTAGCTTGAAAACTGAATAAAGGGAAAAGTGAGTTTGTTAGCCGTTGGAAACAAAAATATTTCTTTTTTTATAAAGAGGGAAGTGCAAAAATCATTAATGTGATATGTCGAAAAATTGAATTACATCTTTCGTTAGTCTTTTGGACAACAACCATCCGTCCGTTAATGCGCGGGGCATAATCTATCCCTCATAGACTAACGGTGCAAAGGATTTTCTCGTTAAGAATTAACAAGGTTTAAAAAGAGAGCATCTTTATCTTTTTTCTTTTTTCAGGGATGTATGGTGAACCTTATCATAACTTTGTTTCGAAACAAGTTATTTAAAAACAAATTAACTTTTGTTTTCGAAGCAAACTTTATTTAATAAAATTAAACTTTTTTTTCGAAAAAAATGTTTATTATTTTTTTCGAAAAAGATAAAACTTTTTTTCGAAACAAGTTATTTCGAAAATACTTCGAAAATAAAACTTTATTTTTCGAAAATCAAACTTTTTTTTTGAAAATAAAACTTGTTTTTTCGAAAATATTTTTTTTTTTGAAAATAAATTCTTTTTGGAAACTAATTTTTTTTTTTTGAAAATAATTTTTTTTCGATACAAGTCATATTAAGGTTCATCATACATCATTGGAAAAGGAAAAAGACAAGGATACCCTCTCTTTAAACCTTGTTAATTTTTAACGAAAAAAAATATTTGCGTCGTTAGTCCATGAGGCACATGATAAGAAGGTAAAAAGTACACAGGGTCCTACAGAAAAGTACACAGGGATCCACATTTTACGGATCCCTGTGTACTTTTCTGTGGGACCCTGTGTACTTTTTATGTACTTTGTAACTTCTTATCATGTGCCCTAGGGCACAAGATAGAAAAACCCTTTTCATAAGCAGTAAACACACAAGTACAAGACAGAACTGATAAAGAAAACTAGACACCCGCGACATATCTATAAATGTATGTATATACTTGAGAGAACTGTTTTCAGCTATTACATTCCCGTGGAAGTTTCTGACCATTTCCCTAACCACCAAGACGTGTACCTAGTGAGATTTGAACCTCAGACATGTAAGGACATCAAGTCACCACTAGGTCAGGTCACCCGGTGATGCATGGTCAAAGCACATACACATAGTGATCCTGCATACAAACTCTATAAACACCGTCTTTTGAACAACGCTTATAACATGATGACCCTAACATTCCAACAGATTTTTTAAACAGTAAGTACCAATTAAGTACCATGCCATCAGGACGAAACAAAACGAAAAAAGCCCAATCAAGAAAGGCCAACCAACAATGCTGACACCAAAACAAACCATCATGACAAACGGTAGAAACGATCTGATAACAGCCATTGCATTCACCCACCGACCCTTGAATAGTACAAGAGCCGCCACATTTATCATGTTCCAACTCATTGATCCACCATAACAGACTCGGTTCAAACAATTAGCAGCAAAAGAGTGGCAGTTGCAAGTAAAGAGGTTGTAGGATTTATGCTCAAAATGGCGTCTGGTTGACTGGATCGCGTCATCCCAGCTAATGGCGGTGCCTATTTCTGAGTGCTTGTAACGGTGGTTACATTTGTGACTGGAGAGGGTAGACGGGAAGCAACACTGCATAAAATACAAAATGTATTGTTAAGCTTAAGTACGGCCACACAGAAAGAAAAAAAATGCAGACTTTAAAACTCAGCGTGACACTGCAGTTAGAAGGTGTTTGGATTTGTGTTTCTAGTTTGTGATTTATATTCGAATAATCGCTCTTGTAGTGTTTCAGTAAACCATATTCTCCTAATCTCGTTATGATTGACTAACTATTAAGGTCAAACAAAAGTTTCTGATAAACCGAACTTGAGAAAAAGTAGTGTTGCTTTTTATGTCATTCACGTTCTTAAAAAGGCTTAAAATGTCTTTCATTTTTGCAGCAAAATAGTCCTTTCTCGCCATTTTATCACATTTAAAACCCACGCTCAAACACCCTCTTAGTTCCAAAAACCACAAACGAGCGTTCAAGGGCCTATTTCCTGTTTGCAAGTACAATGCCTAAAACAGAATTGGACATAACATACAAACAGACAGACTCGAAACACTCCAAAACTTTGTCGTACGTAAATTTTATCACAGGTTGCTTTCGTGAGAATAATAAATGGTTACATTTAAGCCTATGTAACAAGTTAACGCGATTACTGGCATAACCCTTAAGGCCGAAACATTGATTTTCAAAGCAGGTATGTTAAAATATAAATCGACTCCAATACGTGTCTGCATTTTTCCTTTTGCCTTATAAGTTGGCTTCTATAAATTTCCACAATAAAGTTCAACTTATCCTCTCCTATAATTAACAAATTGCCTACACGAATCAAAGAGTTGTACCTGTTCCCGATCAAGCTGAATATATCTAGCCACAGAACCATAAGCAAAATCGTCAATAGTTACCAAATTGGAACCCGAAAAGTCAACCACGGTTCCATCCTCCATGCATAAACCAACATGACCAATAAAAGGTGCTAACCACGAGACCACCGGAAGGGGCGTCCATACCAAACAGCAAGGGAACCTTGACTTTGTGGGGTCAATTTGATCAAGAGGCCAAAAACCATGCTTGTCATCTTTTGTGTAAATCAGATCTTCAACATCACACGTTTGAGCTAGTGTTACTAGATTCATGGTAAAAGTATCTACATAAACACAAAGCCATTGATACGTTAATCACAAGACAATAGGACGTATAAAGACCAGTGTTGTGTGGGGAAACGGCAAACAGCATTAAGTTGGCGTTTGGATGTGTGTTAATAAAGACACGATTTGCAATCTTTTCATTACCTCAAGGGATGCAACCGTTAAAGTATCAGTGACAAAGAACTGCCTTCAACATCAGAAGTACTACGCTGTTAGCTCCATCAGATAAAGACTTCTGTATACCTGCGAAAAACATTCAACACAGTTCACCGTCAAGCAAAGTAATTAAACAGTTTGACAAACTTGGTTATGTCTACCAATCGTATTAGTAATTGGTATCCTCATAAGTGTTAAATAACTGGACACATCTGCTTCTTATAAATAGATGCAAGCCGACAACATTTTGTTTTCTTCGTCATTGGACACATCTGTATTCAAAGAGCATACATCGGATACGTAAGGAAAGTTTGGACTTTAGCATAATTATTGAATACTTGGTTGGATACATGGGTTTAACAGATTTCGAATTTCCTTTCTTCGGTAACTTATATTTCTCAGCTGTGAAATAATCCGTATCATAAATATGGGACATACAGAGTTAAGCATATAACCAAGTCAAGCTCATTATATCATTGCTCACAAACTCGATACTTTCGAAATTGAACCTTTAGTCATCCTATTTGACTTCAGACTTTGAGATCAAAGGGTGTGTAAAAACAACTTTGTAGCTGAAAAACCACCTAAATACACCTCAAAGGCTCAAACTCAATCTATTTGCAGCCCGGATTGTATCTAAGTATCTAACAAATTCGCCTTAAAACTAGCAAAAAATTTAATCCCAAATAAAAAATTTATAACCAAAACACTGCTAGGGTACACATCTTCAGGATAGCTAGGGTAAAGGTCAGAAACAATCACGAAATACCCCAGTTAGGCCATCTGCATCTCAGTCAAAGACTCGCCCACTTGGGTAACCTCGAAAACCTCATTCGTTTACTTATAATAAGATAAAACCCAACTCGGTAGCCAAGTAAAGTGTCAAAAATAGTCACAGGATATTCCAGTCGGACCGTGTACATCTACGTCAAAGATTCCCTCTCCTAGGTAACCTTAACAGTGAAACCTCATCCCGTCATTCGTTTACTCTTAACATAAACAAAACCCAACTAGGTACACATCTTGGAATGGAAAAGTAAATGTTCCAAAACGGTCACGCGATATCCTAGTCAGACCAAGTACAAGTCAAAGACTCGCCCTACCTATTAGATGATAGATCATCAGTTGTCGGCCAAGCTCTATATATAGTGATCTACACTAAACATAACCCAAAACCTAATGGACCATAAGCCCGTGATTAGGCTTGAACCTTAATTAACCTATCATCTAACACTACCTCTGGACTAGGATACAAGGAAACTGCGCTAGGATGCTGTATGACGTATCCGAAACGCAGGGAAGTGACCCCGGGAAAAGTGGAAACGTTTCTCAATTTAGGGTATGCGGAGCCTTATATAGGAAACGTTTGGGGAAACGTTTCCGGCCCAAAAACCCACGTTTCCTATGTCCCATTGACTAAAAGTCTGTTATTTTAACTAGAAGACAAATCGTTTCATAACTCACGGCTTGTCATCTTTTCAAACCCTCCGCGACTCATAAAACTGATTCTCTTCTAGTCGACAATCTTCAATTCTTCATCCTAAAATTTCTGGAATCTCATGAGGTGAGTAAAATATCAACTTATCAAGTATTTTAGGTTTGCTTAGGTGATTATGAGTAATATTTTGTTTGTATTTGTTGAATGTTTTGTAATATTTGTTTGGATGACAATTTGCCATATAGTAAAACACTATAAAACACATAGACGTTTCCCCGTACCCGTTTCTTGAATTTTAGAACGATGCCGTCTCCTGGTACCGGTACCCGTACCCTTCCCCGTTTCCGTCCTGTGCAACTTAGCCTCTGGATAAAGAAAACCTCAACCTCACCCTTTTGTTTTGTTGGGTAAACAAGGTTTCCGACACATTGGCCGACTAATCCACGGGGTTTGAACACATCGCCACATAAACTAAAAGCACTTAAAGCCCTCTCTTTTCACGAGGTTGGTGTGACCACACATCTTAGGATATCCTAGTTAGAGCAAGTACATCTAAGTCAAAGACTCGCACTCATAGCTAATCTAAACATGGAAAACCTAATCAAGAAACAAGTGCAGAAAATGATTTCTACCACTTTAATACCTCAACCCTGAACTTAAAGCAAAATCCTAGAAAAACCATAAAGCAAAAATGAAAAAAAAAAAAGTATAAGCACACATACATACCTATTGAACAACAGCTGCATTGAACAAGAAGCTTTTGAAGTTATTTTAAGGAACTGGGAAGAAGATGCATGAATCTAGGAAAACAAAAAACAATGGGGAAAGCTTTTGGTGGGTCTCCACTTTCTAACACTTTGACTACTTCTTTGTTTTACTTGTACACTACTGTTTTTCAGATTTGGGATACAAATTATTTACTACCTCCGTCTCAAAATTAACAGAACAAAAAAAAACACACAGTTTTAAAAAAAATCACTTTTCAATTTTCTCTCTTATTTTTTTGCAGAATGACAGTTTTACCCTTAACCAATTAATTTTATATTTTTTTATTGTTTGTAATAATAACCTCAAGTGAGGGTAATATGGTAAACTCAAACAAAATTATATATCTAATTTTGGAAGTTTTAGAAGTGGACAATAATTTTAGGACAACCTAAAATAGAATAGTGGACAATTATATTGGGACGGAGGTAGTATAATTTACTCAAAAGTGATTAGAAAAAATAGTTTGTCGAAAGTATATCGTTATATTCGTCTAAAAGGGACCTAAAATGTATAACTGGTGTTGCGTATTTTTTTTTTTATGTTTCTTAGTACTAAAGTTAAAGTTGACTCACATTATGTATAAACGGGTGTTGCATATATCGAGAAAAGACATATTTAATAAGTAATTTGTATCTCGTGCTACACGCAGCTCTCACGTAAGTACGCCTCTGTGTCTAACGAAAGATAAAAAAAATTACTTTGTTGAATGTGTATTTTTTGTTGATTGGCGATACGATATTTGCAAAATATTTTACTTTAAAAAGAGATGAAAGTTAGTGTTTATTTGACTAAAAATTTAGAAAAGTGATAGAAAGACTTAATTCGTATGCCTAAAAAGAGGTCTAATCATAGAATTGAGATAAGTGTCGCAATGAAAGGCTAAGATAAAGAAAGAGAAAATATAAAATAGTAGACTCATACATTTCACCAATTACAAATTAACACGTAACATTAGGTCTGTTTTTAAGCTTTTTTATTAGGTCCATCTATCAACGCTCAAAAATAAATAAAGCTTTACTTTATAAGTAAAGATGCAACTCTAACTCTGTAATTATAATTATAATATATATTAAACTAGTTATAATACCCGTGCACGTACGGGTTTGTTTTCTAAATTTCTTAATGACGTAATAATTTTAAGAAATTGCATATTTTTTGTTGATGTGAGTCAAGTGTAAATATTATAATAAATGGACTTTAAAAATTACTAAAATAAAACGGGTCATCCTTTATCAGGAGTTTTTTACCAAATGATGGTTTTTTCAAAAAGTATTTACCATTGTATGGTGTGTTTGAAAATATTACCCATTGTATAATGTTTTTTTTTTATTTTTCTTTTTCTATTTAAATTTTACATTTAATTGAAGCTTATGTGATGGGCCTCCTTGTTGTTCGACAAATTCCTATTGTTGTTGGATAAACACATCTGATATTCACATACTATATCACTTGGTTTCACAAGTGCATTAGCATGTCCCTTACATTTAATTTCAAATTAAGCAGCTGAAACATGTCTTAAAAAAACAAAACAAAATAAGTTCTCTTTTTTCAGAAAAGCACCAATATATTACCACAACAACAAAGAAAAATTACAGCCGAGAATGCTAGACATAAGTATAAGATTTACAAAACATGATTAGTAAAGCATAATATATTAACATACGGATGTTTACAGGTATTCTACATGGTCAACCCGATCAGCAACACTTTCAAGAAGAGACATTTTGTAAGAGGGCATAAAAGCATACTATTGCCATAGTAAAGATCAACAGACGGAACCACAACATGATGCAAAAACGAAGCGAAGTCAGAAAATACGTCACGAGTCTTTGAATCTACAATTCCAGAAATAAGAATCTGGTTATGCAAGTCAAACTCACCATTTGACTTCATACACTAGCATGCTAACATCCAAATAAGGTGGTATGCAATATCAGTATATTTTTCTTTTTCTGATTGCATTTGGTCCACCAATTATCATCGCAAATGTTGCATTAAACATACCCAGGTGGGGGTCTTCAAGAATGAAGAATGAACGAATGAACAGCAGAGTTGGTAGGGTTTTAACTTCTTTGCTACGTATGTTTTTTTTTATACAAGATATACATAAAAAATAAAACGTATTATCAAATTTGGTAAAATATACAATACAATGGATAATATTTTTAAACACACCATACAATGGTAAATACTTTTAGAAAAAACCACCATTTGGTAAAAAACTCCCTTTATCAGCATATTAGTTGATTTTTTTATCAAAGCCCAATTCATAGTCAACACATTTTGTGCTTATAGACCATTTTTAAAAATTGACTCAATTATATTCTAGACCACAATTATAAATAACAGAAAAGAGGATAAAAACATATTTGAATATGCATCTTCAATATTCTCAAACAAACACAAAACACGTGAACTTAACATCTTTGTGGTTGTCATATAAAAACTATATCCTTTGCTTGCTAAGATATGGTATATGGGATTTACGGCCTTATAGTAAGAACCGAAGTAGTTGCTTCATTCATGTCTACTTTTTGACTTCCTCATTCGAGCTTTAGTATAACATTAATTTCACTGACCTCAAGTTTCTACATACCCACCAAAAATAACAATGCACGTTCCTCTTGATAAAAATGCATATTCTGGCATCAACCATCATATATCAAACGTACCCCTGAGACCTATAATTTACATTAGCAGTAAACATTATAAACTGGATCTATTAGAATATTAAGATTAGACGAACATGTTGATAAATGTCTGTATATAAAATATTAAACTGTGATTATTAACTGAATCTATTAAAATATTAAGATTATGAACCTTTAAACAAAAGCATTATTTATTAAGTACCTGGCCGTTCAAATAGATGGATATTTCAATGCGGGCTAGTCGTCCATTCGAGGACTGTTTTGCCTAAAACATTATGTTATCATGTAATACCAAGCAGGGACCAAAGTTACTCATTATTTTATAATAAGCAATATAAGCAAAATCCAGCTCTTGTAATCCCATTAAAAAAATTACATATAATTAGAGTTTGTTAATTCAATAATTTTTCAATAAAGAAAGCCATCCAAGTGACCTTGTCCTACTAAACCATGAAACAATAATCCATAGGATTTAAAGGAGGAAAACAAACACATTAACTCCAATTTCAACAAAAATGTTTAACATTCAGTATATTAAAAACAAATGAGTTGTATAAGTTTTATTTTATTTCTCTGTTTGCACTCAGAAATCGTAAACACCCATCTGCACTCATTATAAAAACATCAATTTCAGTTTTTTTTATTTTTGCACATACATATAAATTGCAAATTAATTATGCACCTAAAAGTAAGAATAGTCAAATGGTTTACATTAAAAATACTAATAAATTCGAACACTCAAACGCAGCTCTTAAGGGAAGCTACCATATTCACGATACTCGTTAGTGCATCAAGATTACTCATTAGTGTAGAAAGATTAGTGAAATAGATTACTCATTATTAAAGAACGATTACTCAAACATAATATGCATTAGTGACGCACAACAATATTACTCATTAATGTAGCAAAACGCAGAGCAAAATAAACATTAGTGCGAGTACATACCTCACATCCAAATAAGTTAACCATTATCAAGGTAACTTTCTTCATCACCTTGCTCCCTCATGCTTGAGTCCAAACTGAACGCATCATCCATTTAAGTGGTAATCCATTATCGTCTTATTTTAAATTATGACTTCATACGATCAAGCATGAAAGTGGACATGTCTACCTTCAAAAATACAGACCCAACATACCCCGTCTACACAGCCCACAGGATTCTAAAAAACCATATGTATTTTTTTATGTTAATGATCACATAAGCAACATTGTTTTCTTAATCTGGTTCTTCTTGCTTTTGCTCTCCCTTAAAAACAGAAAATCGAGTCTTGAAGAGTATTGTCAGTCCTGTTTCATAGACAATTTCCTAAATGTGAAGGACTATTACCTAATTTAATTTCTCATTGTACACATTTATTACGGAATGTATTTTCCTGATTTGCATTTAATTGACGTCAGGTTGTTAGTTTCATTATGTTGATACAATGGTAAGATGCGAGTACAACTTCACTCGAATTAGACTGCATCCTCTTCGGGTGTCCAATGGCCGTTTTTGAAATTTGAATTCTGATAAGTGAACCATCCTTAATAGCAGTTTCAAAAGATTTACAATATTATAACTATTCAAAAGCATAACATAATATAAGCAACAATTATGTATTGAGTGACAACCTGCAATAAACCTAAGGTCGGGGATGCGCAGAGAAGATAAACCTAAGCAAATTCGGAACCGAGGTATATTAAGAATAGCCTCTGGCCTCTGCCACATTACAATGAACAATCAAATAAGTCAGTGCCCTAGCTGATTAGCTTGAGTTCGATAACATCCACCGCCTTAATTATTCAGCGCAACAGAGTCCTAAAACCAATCAACCACCCGCACCAACAATAGCAATCCTACTTCTCTCAGCCACAATATCCAATAACAAACCTGCAACTCAACCCATCATCTTACATCATGGTTAATCAAACTTGATCTTTAAACTGATTGTATATACCTGTTAATCAAAACATAATTTCGACTGATTAATTGTAAGGTTTCTCTTTGTTGAAAGTATCATAAACTGATTGTTTGTTGAATTCAATGATTAATTGTAAGGTTTCTCTTTTTAGAATCCTGTGTAGACGGGCTATGTTGGGTCTATACTTTTTATAAATTTTAGGGGCTGTTTGGTTCACCGAATGTTTTTGAAAGAATTGTAATCTTTGAAATGAATTGTAATTTAATCTATTTTATATAATAAAACAGAATATGTTACAACTCTTTAAAGCATAAGCATTAAATGGAAGAATTAAAATGTCTACCATAAATAAACTAAGTACAAGTATTCCAATGCAACATCATTTGTTATGTTCAGTTTTGTATATAAATGGTTTTGTACAATTTTTTTAATTAAAATGCATACCATAAATAAACTAAGTATAAATTTTTTATTAAAAATACAACCAGTTTTGTATTAAAATGTCTACCATAAATAAATTAAGTATAATTTTTTTTAAACAAAACTTTATAAACTTTCAGTTTTGTACGTTGTGTAATTGTGAAAAATTTTGTTTTTGTGAAATTAAGAAGCACTCATAATATCGTACAATGTTAAAAAACGCAGGTAGCGCTCATAAAATCGTGTGATGTTATTATCATTTATAAATTATCGTTTATTAATGTATTTTTAAACATTGTATTCATAAAATAATTTATTTTGTATTCGTATTTATATGTTACTTAATTTTGTATGTATATTACACAAAAAAAATGATAAAATAGTTAGTTTCTATAATCATTTTTGTAACATATAAAGAATTAAATACGTTTTGTAAGATTAGAACGTAACTCATTTTCGGTTTTAAATCTGGTCTCCAATTTGCTTTAATGAGGCAATCTAATATATAAGCCTTTTAAGCTCAATGTATTAAAAACACTTTAAAAACACTACTATAAATAGTTGTTTTGTACAATACTATAATGCATGGTTTTTTAAAAGCAACACCATAAAATCACTATTAATGTTGGTTTTTAAAATGGTAAAACTAGAAGGTTTGACAGATGAATTTGGTGACAAAAACGCATTCAATGCAAACTTTAAGAGCGAGACGTGAATGAAAACTTCAAAAACAGAATTGTTCCTAAAACTATTCAACCTTAAATGCTAAGACAGAAATTTAAGTATATCAAAAAACGCTCCATTCCTAAACTTAAAAATTATTCAAGGAATGATTGACCTGATGAGATCTTCTACGCTCCATTCCTAAAATAGGTAACCGTAAATCAATTATTCAAATGAAATTAATGCCTTTTCCAATTAGGGTTATGTTATCTCTATATAAAGCACGCCTTTTGTGTTTGTTTCACTTGCACTCCACGTAGCATAACCTCTCTTTCTCGATGTTTCGTGATCCTTCTCTACAAACAGATCTCCCTCACTCCCCATCTCTCTCTACCTCTCTCTCTCTTTCTCTCGAAAATTTGATTTAGTGTTTGGCTTTTAGGGTTTTGTTTCTATATGTACATAGTGTCGATGTGTTTGGTCTGTTTTTTCATTCATCGGCTTGGTTAAGGCAGAGGAAGAAGCTTCATTTTCTGTTGTTGCCAATGTTGTATGTTACTTGACTAAAATGAAAAGCTATACCACTCAATGCCCCGATCACTTCGTTGCCGTTGTCCTTGGTGTGTGGCGTTGGTGGTCGGTTGGTGACATTGGTTAGCTAATTACTACTTAGTAAAAGGAGTCATTTGTTTCAACCATTAAATTTTGTAGATTCATTTGTAGATATTTTCGGTAATATAAAATGTTGATTTTGTTTTGTTATAAATTTTTGGGGTTTATGAGGTTGCCCAATAGTTTTTTTATTTTCTTAATGGGTGTTTCGATTCGATGGGATTTTCCCAAAACCTGATGATGTAAAATATTTGGGCTTAGGGTTACTTTTACCTTATGTCGTCACATATTACCTTTTTTCTTATGATAAGTTTGACCACAAATTGGTAGCTAAGAAGTGTATCGCACAACGTGAAAAATAACGACATTCTGGAATGAGGCAAACAGTCAAAAACTTCTCACAGGTAATTCTATCATGAATCTCACATAGTCACATCTATGTATATAAACCAAGAGTGAGTTATTGAAATGTAGTACATGAGTTATTAAAATGGTAGGACTTTGAAATGAGTGTAAGATTAACGCTTGCTAACCACATTAGCCCATTTTGTGATTATTCTTCCTTAAAATCTATACAACAACTAAATTTGCCATTTGTTTAAGGTAATGTTTTGTTACTCATTTGTACAACATGAGTTTTCATTAATTTATGTAATCAAAATAGTTTTAACTTACTTTTAGATTTGAAGTGTGTATAGTTTTCGCTGATTTGAATTTATGTTTATGTAGGTCCTATCTCAAGCTATGTTTGTAAACCGTAATGACATATCGATACATCCGTTATAGTGAAACTCGGTGCATTGCATAATGATTAAATTACTGGCCTGAATATTCTATTAATGGGCTAATGTGCTTGGAGCAACCAAGCAACTGTCGTTTGGACTGTTTCAACAAAGATAAAAAAGCAAATCATCTAAGGAAGATGGATGAGCATGTTAGGAAAAGGACTCTATGTTTCCAACACGTACGAAATTAATGTTACTTTGATAGCCTCATGTTGTTTTTAAATTTTAACTTTATCGACCATTTTTATTAGATCGACAATGCATACACGGAACTTAATGATCCAGTGGTCCACGGGATATTTGTTGACAACTCAATGTATCACAATGCATGATCTCATTAAAAAGTTTTATAAGTGCGTACTCCAAAGGTGTGTTTTTTTGCAAGTTATTTGCTCATCATGTTTAATATTACTCATTATTTAGAAGTAAAATGTGCATTGCTAAACAACCCCTTGATTATTTTGTTTTAGTGTATATTGAAGTTGTATATGATTTTATGATTATTTAGGGGTAACACTAATGTATAGGCCCTTATATTTGCACAACCTTAAAAAACCAGAATATGCCAAACACTTATAAAGATCTTTGTAACAACTTCAAATAGTAGACTCATGTTTGATATGTTACAACTATTATTTCAACTTATTATCATTATGAGAGATAAGCCATGACACGTTTTGTCATTTGTTATTCTTATCACAGGAAAATCTAAAACGGGTAGGTGAGTATCTTCTTTAAAACATTCAGTGTTGGTGTCTTCATATGCTTCCAAAGGCAAAAAGTGCAGTTGTATCGGATAATGCTTCGACATCAGATCATGCTTGGACTCCAAGACGTGGTAGAATTCCTGATGCGTGCATATTGAAGTGTATATTTGAGGAACATATTTACGTAGTCAGTACTAGTGAATTATGGTACATTGAAATATATTCTCTACTGTTTTGAAGGTTTCAATTTCATTGGTCGACGTATTCATAAATTTAGTGTAAATACTAAATAACAAATGTATATAAAAGGTTGGTACCTGCTTAGATTTTATAGCAGACTAAATGCTCAGATAAGTAAATATTATGTTCATGTTGACATTATGCTTTTGGTGTTTTGGCATCACATAAGGAGTCACGTTATTCATGAATATACATTCATGAATATACATTGTTTATAAACCAGATGATCGGTTTGCATATTCCTGAACCAGTGCCCCGAAAAGTGAGGGCCTCTCGACCGAACGTGAAGGTTTGTCGAATTCTTTGCATATCCTGTTACAACACACATAAGCATTATAAGTTGGTTGTTAGTTGACCTTAAAGCATCATGAGAAAGTGGTTAGTTGGACGAGTTAAATAACGTGTCAACGCACATAAGCATTCAGTTTGGTAACATCGGTAAGTTAAGTTTCGTTCACGGGTAGGTTGGACGAGTTAAATAACGTGTCAAAAGATCTGCATATTTTTACACTACAAGCAAAAAGGGATCTCAGTAACCCTGAAAAAAAAATTTAAACTTGAAAGTGGCCCATAGTGCAATTCCATTGCGTAGCAAAACCCAAAAAGTATTTGGGGAAAACTGGTTTTCTAAATTGATTTGTATGAATTAGTGTTTTGTTCAAGTTTGATTTGACGTCGAGGTGATTAGAATCGATAGTTCATAGTTGTAATGGATTTTGATTTCTGAGTTTTAGTGGATATACATTAAATGTACAAGAAAATTTTGCAAATTTTATATGAGGTGGATTATTTATATTTTTTTCTGCATTTTCTTTAACAAGATACTCTATTTGATCTTGTGTATTGACTTGCGGACACATCTTCTACTTCATGTGTGCCTGAAAATCCGTGTCAAGAATCGTTCATGGACCGAAGGCAACAAAGCCTGCAGAAAAGTGTCTTCTTCGTCGAGAGCTATTCTTTCGCCCAATTTTTTGCTTTGATTTGCCACTGTAAGCATTTGGTGAAATATTTCGGTTGTCTTACAGGCAGGTGTTTATCATGGATCTCTCCACTTGGACGAGCTTAACATGTTACTAAGTCGAAGGTAAATCTTTTATGTGACAAAAATTCTTTTACTTCTCTCTATCAAATGTAGTTGTAGAGTTCGCTTTATCAATCTACTTACCAAAAATATGGGTCGAAAGTTTCAATTGGTATTTGTTATAGTTGGTGAGAAACACATAATTCACAATTGGTATCTACCATTATTTTGCTTCCAACGGGTCCATATATCATAATAGTACTAAAGTTTTGTCTGTTTTGGTTATTACTTTTTTTAATTTGTTTCCCCAATTCAAAATTGTATTAATGGGTCGTTCTGTAATTACAAATTGTTTTAACGGGTCAATTTAGTAATTATATAGTTTGTCAACCTGTTTTAGGAATCTATAATATTTGATTCATTTATATTTATTTCTTCTCTTCTGTACTAATATTTGATGCATTTTAATGTCAATAAATAGGTGTTCACCCATTGGTATTTGACAACCAACTACACATCTATGACAAACATCATGTCATACTCAAGATTATCAAGTTTGGAATTAAAAAACTCATTAAACTCTTTATTTAATTTTTTGCAAAATCATAACATTACCGAGTAATGATACATGTTTACTCTCGGTTTTTCTTTATTTCTTCATGCTTACATTATTCATTGAGTATTTCTCTTAATTTACTTTCTCATAACACTTCTTACGAATAAAATTTTATAAGACATCCCGTGATTCCACGGGTCTTTAAGCTAGTGTAATTATAATTTAATGAATTTGAATGTAGTGTAATGTAATGTGTTGTAATTTTAATTGACTTAAAACTTATAAATGTGTTTGGTTTAACTTCCAACATAATGTAATTCAACTTTTATATAAAATTTGAAAAATTAATAGAAAATAATATTTAAAATAACATATAATAAAAGAAAATAAACAAATAAATAATTATTATAATAAAACAATAAATAATAATAAGTAATAAATTAAAATAATAATAATAAATTAAAATAAATAATAAAAAATATTTTTAAATAACAATAAAAAATAATTAATAATTAATAATTATTAAAAATAAATAATAACAAAAATAATACTAGATACATAAAAAATTAAATACAATTACAAATAAAAATAATTAAAAAATATTAATAATAAAAAATAATAATAACATTACTAATACTAAATGAATAATATTTATTATTATTATTATATTTTAATTTATAATAATAATTTATTTATTATTTATTATATGTAATCAATATTATTATATTATTATATTTATAATATATAATAATTTTTTTATTATTAATAATTTTTTCGTATTAATAATTTTTTTAATCTTATATATTATTTTTTTAATATTAATTTTTTAATAATACTTTAAATATTTTATTTATATAATAATATATTTTTAATAATAATTATACTTTAAAGATAAAAGTTTTTTATTTTTTTATAAAAATGTTTTATTAACAATTAATTTATTATTTAGAAATTTAATTATTCTTAATTTTAGATATACAATAATTATTTTATTAATATTTTTAATATAATAATAATTATTTTATTGATATTATCGTTTATATATTTAATTAATATAATTAAATATATTTTATTAAAAATAATAATATATAAATATTAACTTTTTGTTAATAATTTTAATAATAAAAATATTAATAATTATTATTATATTTAATTATTATTATTATTATTATAATATTTAATTATCATTATTATATTTTTATTATTGTTATTATTATTATTTTATTATTAACATTATTACGTAGTATTATTTATAAATATAGATTTTTAAAAATATACTAATACTGAATTACAACGTAATTCAAAACTTTCCATCCAACATCTAAGTAATCCAAATCCCCTCCATTAATGTAACTGTAATGTTGTAAATTACAATTACAACGCAAACCAAACAGTCGTTGTAATGTAATTTGAATTATAATTAATTCCACACTTCTAATCAAACATGATTAAAACGTAATTCACATTACAATTACAATGAATTACCATGCATTACAATGAACCAAACATACCCTTAGAGTTAAAAACATTTTTGGTTTTTATGGTTAGATGAGTATAACGGTTTTGGTCTTAACATTTGAAAAATATCGGATATTGTCCTATTTCATTCGACTCGTAAAATCTTTTATCCCAAACGTTAGTTGACTAATTTTTAACCGTTAATTGTGAAGGTATATATTTATTTTATCAATTTATTAAAAAGTATTACTTTATTACTATAATATATACAATATAAAACACTATACTTCAATCTTATCACATACCTAAGGCCACATCTTATATTTTTTATATCAAAATAGATAAACTTTTGTATTCTGTGTAATAATTGAAAGGTTATTTTAGACATTTTATGTAATGAGACAAGGATATTTTAGTTATTTTATACGTTTTAACTGGTCAAAAGTTAGTCAACTAATGTTTAAGATCAAAAGTGTTACGGGTCGAGTGAAATAGGATAATATCCGATACTTTTCAAATGTCGAGACCAAAACTGTTATACTCGGCAGGACCAAAAATGTATTTAACTCTAAATTTTAGCCATCTATATTTTTATTCAATTGAAAATCTTCTTTCATTTTATTTAAAAATTAAATATTTTGAAAATCGTTGTATAAAGGGTTGATGAAGTTTTTTCTCGATTTTCTGTTTAAGTTATATTTGAAAAAGATCATATGTGATTTGTATCACCAGTCACATATGATTTTTATGAAATGACATATGATTTGCGATACACATAACATTTGATTTTTTCAAACGTGACTGAAGAAAAAACCTAACTCGTTGAAAGTATATCGACATACCCGTCTAACAGAATGTGTATTTTTTTGTTGATCGATGATATAGGGAAAATCACTTAAAAATGTAATAAACTTATCAGTTTTTATGGTTGTGTGTACTAAACTACTTTTTTCTCATAGTGTGTATTAAACTTTTTAATTTCGATCATTTTGTGTATTTTGAGACGATTTTGCCTTGTAAAATAACCATTTTACCCTTGAAAATTAAAAAAAAGTAAGGGTAAAATGGTCAAAAAATACACACAATGATATGAATTTAAAATTTTAATAATAAAAAAAATAGTTTAGTACACACAACCATAAAAAGTGGTAAGTTTAATACATTTTTAAGTGATTTTTCCGATAATATATTATTTGTAAAAGTACACCTTACTTTATAAGAGCATGAGAACGGATGACTGGTAGTTTCGACTGCTACCACCAACCCGTTTTTAGAATGACGTACCATTTTTTTTGTCTCTATGCCAAAGAGTGACGTACCATTTTTGTTTGTTATAAAGTGAATATTTGGTTACCAGTTTTTTATCCTTTGATACAACATTTTGAACCTCTACTATTGTTGCAGAAAATATGATACAGAAAAGATTTGGATTAATTTTATATATCATCTCATTTTCAAAATCAATTTCATATATTTTCAAAATGCAACTATTAAATGCATACTATACTGTGATTTTAAGCATTTTTAGATATATATGAAATGTTGGAAATTTAGTGCAATTGTGGGAACGGGTAATACTTGTAAATGGGTTTGGAGGTACGAAGTGTACACCCATTAAGTCCCTTACCTCCCTGGACTCAATATAGTGGTTGTGATATCAGTAGGAAGCTGCTCCTGGTCAGGAAGTTGCTCCTGGTCAGGAAGTTGCTCCTGGTTAGGAAGCTGCTCCTGGTTAGGAAGCTGCTCCTGGTTAGGACGTTGCTCCTGGTGATGCACAAAGTCTTTGTAACCTCTTTGACCAGTTAATGAGGGTCGAATATTGACTTGATGACCAGGTTTATGGTCATGTAACCACTATGCTTTATGAAGGTAATTATGAGACTAATAGGCCGATTAATGCTCTTAATACCTTTGACTAGGAGTTACATTCCTTAAGGAATAGGATCACTATAAATAGTGATCATATTTTGCATGAAAGATAAAAAAACAAGAAACACTTACACACACAGGGTTCTTGATTTGTGCCTAAAACAAGAACTAACTCTTGGTTTTATCCCAAGGAGGTATTCGTGTTAACCCAGGCATAGGGTCGAATAATCTTCTTTGGAAAGTGATTACACGACTCCAAGAGATATCCGGTAACCATTCATTGGTACGTAGTTAGGCTATTGATTATCTTCACCCTGTTGGAACGAAGTAAACCCCAACAACCAAAGAAGATTATTTTGTGATAATCAATGGCGGCGGCAATGAAGCATATGGTGGCTAACTTCTCCAAACTGGACAAGTTTGAAGGGGTTGATTTTAGGAGATGGCAGAAGAAGATGCACTTTCTTCTTTTTACCATGAACGTGGTGTACGTGCTGACCACTCCCATTCCTGATGGTGGTGATGATGCTACTTTGGAGGACCTGGGGAAAAGGAGCAAATGGGAGAATGATGATTATGTGTGTCGCGGCATAATTCTCAATGGTATGTGTGATTCTTTATTTGATATTTACCAAAATGTTGAATCTGCTAAAGAACTATAGGATTCCTTGGAAGCCAAATATATGGATGAGGATGCATCAAGTAAGAAGTTCCTTGTGAGTGATTTCACAAATTACAAAATGACTTATTCAAGACCAGTCATGGAATAATACAATGAACTTCTTGGAATACTTGGCAGATTTACACAACATAAAATGAACATGGATGAATAATTGTGGTTATAAACAAGTGATTGAATCTAATAAATTTGTTTTATCTAAACATGGTGTGTGTATTGGTTTTGGCTATTTGAGTAATCAAATGTTCGGATGTAAAACGTGAAACTACAGTTTTGGAGCTAATCCATAGTGACCTATGTGATTTGCATACTACTCCCTCATTAGGGAATAAGAAATACTTGGTAACATTTATTGATGATGCTTCTAGGTTTTGTTATGTTTATTTGTTACATACTAAGGATGAAGCATTAGATAAATTTAAAGTATTTAAAACTGAAGTTGAATTACAACAAGGAGTCCAAATCAAAAGATTTAGGACTGATAGGGGAGGTGAGTACATGGATACTTTGTACTTTGAGTCTGTTGGAATTATCCATGAGACAACTGCTCCCTATACTCCACAACAAAATGGTATATCTGAAAGAAAAAATAGAGTACTAAAAGAGATGGTTAACTCCATGTTGTCCTACTCAGGACTGAGTCAAGGGTTTTGGGGAGAAGCTATGTTAACAACTTGTTATTTATTAAATAGGGTTCCTAATAAAAGGAACAGGATTACCCCTTATGAACTCTGGACTAAAAGGAAACAAAACTTGAACTACCTCAAAGTTTGGGGTTGTAGGGCTGTTGTAAGACTCCCTGATCTAAAGGTGAAAACCTTGGGTGAAAGAGGCAATGAATGCATCTTTGTTGGATATGCTGAGCATTCCAAGGCTTATAGGTTCTATGTTATTGAACCTAATGATTCAGTTTCAATAAACTCAATCATTGAATCAAGGGATGCTAACTTTGATGAGACTAGGTTCTCATCAGTCCCTAGACCAAGCCTTAGGACTCCTACTAGAGCTGAGGACATTGGTGTTTCAGTAGAACCTGAAAGGGCCACTGATGAGGTTGTGGTTCAGCAACCTGAGCCTAAGCTTAGAAGAAGCACAAGGCATAGGACTCCAAGGAATTTTGGGCCTGAGTTTCAACTATAGTTGGTTGAAGGAACAAGGGATGAGGTCTCTGACAAGTATTACTATTGCTTTAATGTTGAGGATGATCCCAACAAATTTGATGAAGCAATAAAGTCCCAGGATGTTGCTTTCTGGAAAGAAGCAATCAATGATGAGATGGATTCCATCATGGGCAACAACACTTGGGTGTTGGTTGATCTACCTCCAGGTTGCAATCCACTTGGATGCAAATGGATCTTCAAAAGAAAGATGAAGGTAGATGGAACTATTGAAAAGTTCAAGGCAAGGTTAGTCATTCAAGGCTTTAAAAAAAAGTCAGGGATAGACTATTTTGATACTTATGCTCCAGTAGCACGTATCAGTACCATAAGAATGCTGATTGCTCTAGCAAGTATTCACAATCTGATTATTCATCAGATGGATGTGAAGACAACATTCTTGAATGGTGACTTGGATGAGGAGGTTTATATAAACCAACCTCAGGGCTTCATCATGCCTGGTCATGAAGGTAAGGTGTGTAAACTGATTAAGTCCTTATATGGACTGAAGTAGGCACCTAAGCAATGGCACCAGAAATTTGATGAAGTGGTTTTGTCTAATGGTTATTCACTTAACCAAGCTGACAAATGTGTATATAGCAAATTTGATGAATCTGGTAAAGGAGTCATCATTTGCCTATATGTTGATGACATGTTAATCTTTGGTACTGACCAAGCTAAGGTTGATCAAACAAAGGATTTTTTGTCATCAAAGTTCTCCATGAAAGACATGGGGGAGGCTGATGTTATCCTTGGCATAAGGATTAAACATGAAAGTGATGGTATTGTAATTTCTCAGTCTCATTACATTGAGAAGGTGCTGAAGAAATTCAATCACTTTGATTGTACTCCAGTAAGTACACCTATGGATACAAGTGAGAAACTAATGCCTAACAATGGTCAGGCTGTCTCCCAGCTTGAGTATTCTAGGGTTATTGGTTGCTTGATGTATGCCATGACTAGTAATAGGCCTGACATTACATTTGCTGTGGGTAAACTGAGTAGGTATACTAGTAATCCTAGTACTCAGCATTGGCAAGCAATTCAGAGGGTACTGAAGTATTTGAAAGGAACAATGGATTATTGTTTGTCTTATACTGGATATCCTTCAGTGTTGGAAGGTTACACTGATGCAAGTTGGATCAGCAATACTGAGGATAATTCATCCACAAGTGGCTGGGTATTCCTTCTTGGTGGTGGTGCAATTTCTTCGGCATCCAAGAAGCAAACTTGCATTACTGGTTCAACAATGTAATCTGAATTTGTGGCTCTAGCAGCTGTTGGTAAAGAGGCTGAATGGTTGAGAAACTTGCTTCTTGAGATTCCATTGTGGGTCAAACCTATGGCACCCATTTCTATCCGTTGTGATAGTGCAGCTACATTGGCTAAGGCATATAGCCAGATGTACAATGGCAAGTCTAGACACCTAGGTGTTAGACATAGCATGATTCGTGAGTTGATCACGAATGGGGTGATTTCAATAGAGTTTGTGAGGTCTCAACAAAACTTAGCTGATCACTTGACGAAGGGATTGGCTAGAGACTTGGTTATAAAGTCTGGTAAAGGGATGGGTTTAAAAGTCCACTCTAGTCACTGAATGCTAGGACACCCAACTCCCTCTTGAGAAAACTTGGGAGCTGAGTTCAGTGTGGAAAGCTAAACATTCAGGGGACTGAAGCACATGTTTTACATATCATCCCAAGGATGTGCTTGTACCTGCTGAAAGGAGGATGAAGTTATAAACTTCTTGATGGTTAATTTCTTTGAAAAAGTGCTTAAGCAGGAGCATGAACTAAAGAGGAACCACCTATGTAAATGTTGAGGTTCCGCCACCTCAAGGAGCATGGACTTTGGCTCTTACAACATTTATGAATTGGATATGGACACATGGCTTGTATGGTGTCAGGAGAGTTTTAAGTGTTTGAAAACTTGGGTGTATGTTATCTTCAGGTGTTCAAAGTAGTTGAAGGGTTCAATTCTTAGAACACCCTGATTCTCGAATATTTGGAGTGATGTACTAAGATGGAAATTCAATCCTCAGGACATTTTCATTTATGCACTGGTTTTGCTAAAGTTGATTTTCATGCAAAAAGGAATTGTACTAAATTGGGGAGGATTGTTGGAAATTTAGTGCAATTGTGGGAACGGGTAATACTTGTAAATGGGTTTGGAGGTTACACCCATTAAGTCCCTTACCTCCCTGGACTCAATATAGTGGTTGTGATATCAGTAGGAAGCTGCTCCTGGTCAGGAAGTTGCTCCTGGTCAGGAAGTTGCTCCTGGTTAGGAAGCTGCTCCTGGTTAGGAAGCTGCTCCTGGTTAGGACGTTGCTCCTGGTGATGCACAAAGTCTTTGTAACCTCTTTGACCAGTTAATGAGGGTTGAATATTGACTTGATGACCAGATTTATGGTCATGTAACCACTATGCTTTATGAAGGTAATTATGAGATTAATAGGCCGATTAATGCTCTTAATACCTTTGACTATGAGTTACATTCCTTAAGGAATATGATCACTATAAATAGTGATCATATTTTGCATGAAAGATAAAAAAACAAGAAACACTTACACGCACAGGGTTCTTGATTTGTGCCTAAAACAAGAACTAACTCTTGGTTTTATCCCAAGGAGGTATTCGTGTTAACCCAGGCATAGGGTCGAATAATCTTCTTTGGAAAGTGATTACACGACTCCAAGAGATATCCGGTAACCATTCATTGGTACGTAGTTAGGCTATTGATTATCTTCACCCTGTTGGAACGAAGTAAACCCCAACATGAAATTGATTTAAAAAATAAGATGATATTTAAAATTGCCCCAAAAGATTTTAATGACGAAGATACTTTATCTTACGTGACACATTTGACATCAAATTTAAGCTCTAATCGCTCTTGGTGCTCTAACTAAAGACGCAACTCTAACTCTCTAATTGGTTTTTATATGTGGGCTACATCTGGTGTTTAAAAGACGGGCCAGCTAAACTTGGGCTTCATTAAATAGTGGGTTTAACCTTTTCTATGATTCCAGTCCAAATTAACTATCTACAGTTTACTATACTTATATTACTGAGCCCACTAGCCCAAAATGAAAGTCGATTCAAGTTGTGTGAAGTGTAATTCAGAAACATTGTTTTGTATTAGCTGAAATTTCTAATACGGAGTACTTTGAATCAAGGTTGTCAAGATCCCGATCTTGATCTTAGGATCTTACGATTTTACGATACTGAAAAGCATAAACGATCTGGATCTTACATAGGATCTTAAGGTGCTTAAGATCTTATAGGATCCCGATCTTGATCATAAGATCTTAGGATCCCGATCTTGATCATAAGATCTTAGGATCTACTACGATCCGATCTTACTTTTCTCGTGCGACAAACTAAAAAACTTCAAATTTATAATTTCTGTTTTGTATAATCTAAAAAACAACGTATAAATCTTCTTATTCATTTCATAATTATAATTTAGGACCTCATTTTTATAAAATATTCGTATAATTTTGTGTTTACGATGTATATTAATTTGTAAATTTGTAAAATATTACAAAGACTACTCAAAATTTACATTATAGTAGGATCTTACAATCTCGATCCTACTTTACGATCTCGATCTTGCAAAGACGAAAACGATCCTAAATAAAATCCCGATCTTAAGAACCTTGCTTTGAATTATTAGAGGTAGAGACACAGACAGACACAATAAATGTCGGTATAACACATATTACACCTAGTTTGAGATTACGAAGTGGAAAAAACTTTCAAAACTGTCGCTTTTTCGGTTATAATAACTAATAAACTATAGATTAGATTGGACTGTACCGACCCGAATCGAACTGGACAATTTCGGTCTGATCTTCAATACGAGGTTTCGGACTATTTCGATCCTCGGTCTGATTCGATCTTACAAAAAATTTAATTGATTATGCCTATTATGACCGGACCGAACCCAGGACCGAACCAAACCGAATCGGACCATTTCGATCTAGTCTTGATCCGAGATTTTGAAACATTTCGATACTCGATTTAATCCGGTTTTAATCGGTCTGATCCGGACCGGGCCGAAGGATCAGCCCTAGCTATATTATGCACCATAAAGTCAATATTGGCAAGTTAAAAGTAATGTCTCAACTATATTATTCATAATGCTCCCGTGAGATCTTAGCATACGCTTTCTAGCTGGAAATATTAAGGTAGCCGATCTAAATAGTTATGAGTATGGCTCTTTACAAAAAGAAATGATTATTGCTTTTACAAATTTAGCAAGACATGTCTGTCTTGCTTTTTTACCTTCGATTTGACTAGTCGTGGGCCTTTCAATTCCACCCGGAGCCTAAGTTATATCCGACGTTTTTCTCTTACATAATTTTGAACCTCTAGAAACAAGTTGGCCCGTTCCTCGGCCTTACATCTCTATACTTACTAGTCTCTTGTCAAAGTGAACATGTCAATATGGTTAATAAGAAGTCGAAGAAGCTGTGGTAATCTTCTCAAAACATTAATCGGCAATAACCCGACGAGCAACGTTCACGATGAGCACAGAGCACTCTGTCTCGTGCAATCCTTCAGCTTCCTTGTTCTTGGCTCGCCGTTACACATCAACGAAATTATCATCTTCTGATGAAAACCATGTACATGTAACATATCTCTATTAGTATAACTTGGAAAGTTAAGTTGCATGCATGCTACTATTTTTCTTTATAACTTAATGCAGGGTCTGGATTATCCTGGTGGCCAGATTGCATTTACATCTGAAATGAGCTTTCTTCCTGGCTCCTCGAAGGAATGGGTGAAATGCTATCGACTTCTTGATCAAGATGGGTACCCGGTCTCATCTAACATGGCAGAACGTACACGTACGTACTCATCCTGTCTCGGTTTATGTTAAAGACCGATTATAGATGGTCAATCTCCCAAGAAATAGATACGAGAAGTGGAGGATAAGGCCGTTAGAGCGGGCAAGACTCCAAGAAAACTAGAGAGAAAGATTTGAAACTAAGTTTCTTTTTCATTCATTTCATTCATATTCATAACTAATACAGAGAGTTGACATTTATAAGAAGTCTGTTAACATAACTACCTACACTACAAAATAGGACACATAATGAAACAAACGTGTGAATGTGTGACTACAACTCTGAAACTGAAAACATCAAACATACATATATTTCTTGCATGAAGAATTGGTCTTCTTGCTCCCATGCACGTATCAGTTTACTTGTTTCACTTAACATATCAAGGACTTAATTATCCAAGTCTTTTTATACGAAATGCTTAGGTTGGTAAAGAACTTGCACTGAAAATATATGCTAACATGGTTACCCTTGAGACTATGGATACAATTTGAATCCATTAAATCATGATAAAAACTAAAGGTTTAAGTAGTTTCATTGGCCTTCTGCTGTATCATGTATTGTAGTATCGAGAACAAGGAGTTTTGTTATGGCGTGGTTTTACGTTGCAAGAGTTTGCAAATCATTTTTTGGGGAACAAAATTGGTCATGGAAAAGGAAGGAACATGCCGCTTCACTATGGATCGAAGAAGCTTAAATACTTTACCAACTCAGCACCCTTAGCGTACGTCGTCATTATATATTTGTGCTTTTACTCGATCAATAGTGTTTGCCATGATATTATTAGCATTATTATCTATCTTATATATCACTTAGGCCCGTTATGATATCTCTGTGTAATAGCCTTAGGCCCAGTAGGGTTTTTGCATACACTTGTATATATATTTGGTGATAATGGATTGAACGACAAGGAGAAATAATACACTTTACATGGTATCACAGCCTAACATCCTGTTTCAAAAAAAAAAAAAAAAAACCCTAATTTTTTTTTCAGCCGCTCTTTTTTATGCTTTTCTTTGCTCCTTCATCTTTCACTGCTTCATATTAATCTCGTCATAGCATCATGACGGGAGAAACACCACCACCAAATCCGCCAAAACCACAAATCGATAAAGCTTATTCGATTGCTAGCATCAAGGTTTTTATCCCCACGCCCCTCGATCTAGACAAATTAAATTACAATTCTTGGAGTTCGTTGTTTAAACGTTTCTGCAAAACGTATGAAGTTCATCACCATCTCGATGCCCCGTCTACTACGAGTACATCCACCATTGATCCTCTACACGAATCCAACGATTCATTAGTCATCATGTGGATATACTCGACAATATCTCCAAAACTGGTTGATATGATTGTTGATGATGATACTACTGCACATGGTCTTTGGAAAAGATTGCAAGATCTTTTTCACGATAATAAGGATGCTCGGATTACGCAACTTGATAACGAAATCCGTAATATGGTGATTGGAAATTTGTCAGTGACTGATTTTTTCCAACAACTTAAATCAAAAGCCGATCGCCTTGCCAGCCTTGGATCACCGGTGCAAGACTCAAGCCTTGTCACTTATGCCATTAATGGTGTTCGTAGCAAGTATCCAGAAGCCGCGAGAATTATTCGTCTTCGGGAAAAAGCCCCCAAATTTGATGAGATGCGGTCCATGATGTTGCTTGAAGAGAATGATATGTCTCGACAATCTACTGGTAATTCTCTTTTGCATAATACATCATCATCTCCAAGTGTTCTTGTTGCTTCGACCACAAGTAATGCTCGGTCGAACACTATGAGTACTTCGGGTCTTGATCTATGTCGTAATTTTCAACGTGGCTCTTGTACCTATGGAGCCCGTTGCAAGTTTGTTCATGGTGCTAATGATCTTCGACCTCACCCCAATACTACTGTGTCTACTAACAATAAGTCGAACAACACTCGCATTCCACAGATGGCATCTAATACTAATATTGCTCCTAAACAGAATGTGCAACATAGTACTCATAATAGTGCCAACGTGGCCCAACCTTTACCAACTCAACCGAATGTGAGATATGTTTATTTGTACAGTGGGCCTAGTTCCTATTCACCAGTAACTCCAATGCAGCCTCCTCAAGCCCATATGGCGTCAACTATACCATTGCAGTCAGCCCAACAGTTTCCTTATGGTCCTTTCGGCCCAACAAGCATTAACAGCCCAATCATGCCTAGCCAATTTGCTACGCCACAGGTTCATCATCCACAGGGGGGTATGATTCCTTCAGGGAATTATACAATGCCATCTTCATTTATACCTCAAGCTACTATGCTCCCACACGCTTTTCTGACGATGACTCTTCAAGAACCTACTTGGAACATGGATACTGGGGCATCCTCTCATCTAGCAGAGAACACAGGTATGCTCAATTCTT
Organism: Glebionis coronaria; assembly: GCA_025667525.1. Classification (NCBI taxonomy): domain Eukaryota; kingdom Viridiplantae; phylum Streptophyta; class Magnoliopsida; order Asterales; family Asteraceae; genus Glebionis; species Glebionis coronaria. The sequence continues at coordinate 17,782,872 of CM046878.1, read as the reverse complement.
TTAGCAATCCAAGCATGTATAAATCTGTATTTGTTGGCAATGGCCAATCTATACCCGTGACTCACACGGGCCATAGCCTTGTGCATACACCACACAAACCCCTTCACCTTCACCATATCCTTGTTACACCAAATATTATCAAAAATTTGATTTCTGTTCGTCAATTTACTCGTGATAATAATGTGTCTGTTGATTTTGATGCTTATGGTTTTTCTGTGAAGGACTACCAAACCCGCCGGCTTCTTCTCCGTTGTGATAGTACCGGTGATCTATACCCTGTCACTCAACAACCATCTACTACTAAACCATTTGCTTTTCTTTCATTGAGCCCTATCACGTGGCACAGACGCCTTGGACACCCGAGTGAAGATGTGCTTCGTCGTTTAGAGTCTTCTCATTCTATTTCATGTAATAAAATGAAGTTGTCCGCTTTGTGTCATGCGTGTCAATTAGGTAAACACACTAGGCTTCCCTTTTACAGTTCTGAGTCAAATGTTGCGTCTGTATTTGATATTATTCACTCTGATTTGTGGACATCCCCCGTCTCAAGTGAAAGTGGTATTAGATATTATGCTATCTTTTTGGATCATTTTTCTCATTATGTTTGGGTATATCCATTGCTTCATAAATCTGATTTATTTGATACCTTTGTTACTTTTCGCGCATATGTGAACAAACAATTTAATGTTGATATTAAGGCTTTGCAATGTGACCATGACGGTGAATTTGACAATACCCGCTTTCACAACCTTTTTCGTCAAAGTGGTATCCAGTTTCGATTTTCTTGTCCCAAAACATCCCAGCAAAATGGGAAATCGGAACGTATGCTACGCACGCTTAACAATATTACCCGCACATTACTCTTTCAAGCACACATACCTCCATCGTATTGGGTGGAAGCCCTCAACATGGCTGCTCATCTTTTGAATATCCTACCATCTACCGCAATAAATAATGAGGTGCCTTTCACTAAACTACATAATAAACCACCCACATATGATCATTTACGAGTGTTTGGATGCCTTTGCTATCCACACATTTTCTTTGATCATAAACTTCAACCTCGATCCACTGCGTGTGTTTTCCTTGGCTATCCGACTTTACACCGCGGGTATCGGTGCCTTGACCTCTCAACCAATAAAATCATAAACTCCCGACATGTTATCTTTGACGAAGACCAATTCCCTTTTGGGTCCATGACACCCGACACACCTCCATCCTATGACTTCTTACTACCAGCTCCAACCACACATACACTTGATCCCCACACCAACCATTTTCCGCCTCCTGTTGCCTCTCCCATTCCCACGCCTACATGTTCAAACCAAACACATCCTGAGATTACACCAAGCCCAGAACCCTCACCTCAAGCCCAACCGCAACAGGCCCAACACGCACCCAACACACCAGGCCCGACGCCTATCCCTTCTGCATCTAGCTCTCCAACCGATACCCACATCACACCACCTCCCATCACTTCCAATGGAAACGTACACAATCCAATACACACCATATGGTCACACGTGCTAAAGCTGGAATATCAAAACCTCTTGTGCGCATGAATTTTCATACCACAACCACTTCGCCTATTCCTCGATCTCACTTACATGCCCTTCGTGATCCTCATTGGCGTAAGGCTATGGTAGATGAATATAGTGCTTTGATTTCTAACGGAACGTGGGCTCTTGTGCCTCGTCCAGCTAATGTTAATATTGTTCGCTCCATGTGGCTTTTCAGGCATAAATTTAATGCAGATGGTTCCTTAAGCAGGTATAAGGCTAGGCTGGTTGCGAATGGTCGCAGTCAACAGCAGGGGATTGATTGTGATGGGACTTTTAGCCCGGTTGTTAAACCGGCCACGATTCGCACTGTTTTGAGTATTGCCGTGTCCCGAGCTTGGCCTATCCATCAACTTGATGTGAAGAATGCTTTTCTTCACGGCCAGTTATCTGAGACAGTTTACATGCATCAGCCACCGGGATTTGTTGACTATACTCACCCTGATTATGTTTGTCTTCTGCAGCGTTCGTTGTATGGGCTTAAACAAGCTCCTCGGGCTTGGTTTCAGCGGTTTGCTAGCTTTATCACACGCGTTGGTTTTCAGCATAGCAAAACTGATGCATCCTTATTTGTTTATCATCATGGTTCAGATATTGCTTATCTCCTATTATATGTGGATGACATTGTACTCACTGCTTCATCTGCGACCCTCTTACAGCGCATTATTACCTTACTTCATAGTGAGTTTGCCATGACTGATCTTGACTCTCTCAACTATTTCCTAGGTATCTCTGCGCATCGATCGACTTCCGGATTGTTCTTATCTCAATCCAAATTTGCCGAGGAGATTCTTGAGCGAGCCCACATGCAGAATTGTAACCCTTGCCGGACCCCTGTGGACACTGAGTCCAAGCTTGGTTCTGATGGTGACCCTGTTAGTGACCCAACTTTATATCGTAGCCTTGCTGGTGCTCTTCAGTATTTAACTTTTATTCGCCCAGACATATCTTATGCTGTGCAGCAGGTGTGTCTTTATATGCACGATCCTCGTGAGCTACATTATACTGCTTTGAAGCGCATTTTGCGCTATGTTCGTGGCACTATTGACCATGGCCTTCAGCTTCATGTTTCTGCTACTGCTCAGCTTACTACCTATACTGATGCTGATTGGGTTGGTTGCCCTGTTACACGTAGGTCCACTTCTGGATATTGTGTGTTCCTTGGTGATAATCTCTTGTCTTGGTCTGCCAAACGACAACCCACATTGTCTCGTTCTAGTGCTGAGGCAGAATATCGTGGGGTTGCGAATGTTGTTGCTGAGACCGCTTGGATTCGTAATTTATTACTTGAGTTGCATGCTCCGCTTACTACTGCTACCCTTGTCTACTGTGATAATGTGAGTGCCGTATATTTATCCACTAATCCTGTTCAGCATCAGCGTACTAAACACATTGAGATCGATATTCATTTTGTCCGAGATTATGTGGCCTCCGGTCAGGTTCGTGTGCTTCATGTTCCATCCCGTTATCAGTATGCGGATATTTTTACCAAAGGCCTTCCAAGTACATTGTTTATTGAGTTTCGCTCCAGTTTGAACGTTCGAAGACCTCCCGTTGAAACTGCGGGGGAGTATTAGCATTATTATCTATCTTATATATCACTTAGGCCCGTTATGATATCTCTGTGTAATAGCCTTAGGCCCAGTAGGGTTTTTGCATACACTTGTATATATATTTGGTGATAATGAATTGAACGACAGGGAGAAATAATACACTTTACAGATATATCATTTGACGCCAGCCTCCTTTCACCCAGAACGCACTCCCTCATACGGTTGGTGTTGCTTACTCTCTGAAAAACGATAGAAAAGATGCTTGTAGTCACCTATTTCGGAGATGGTAGTACTAGTGAGGTAGTGATTCAGAATCTTTATTTTTCGTATGTTGTATGCAATGTCTTGTAAGTATATCTTCTGATGGACTAATCTTAATCTTTTGAAGGGAGATTTTCATGCAAGTATGAACTTTGCTGCGGTTTTGGAAGTCCCGATTGTGTTCATATGCCGCAAGAATGGATGGGCTATTAGCACTCCTGTCACGGACCAATTTCGAAGTAATGATTCACTAGTCAAACGGGGCGATCTGGCTAGCCAAAAATTTAAAAAGTTCCCTCTAAATAAAATCTATATATTTCAATAATCATCCAAATTGATTCACTAAAATGCCTTTTTTAATGGTTAGGCGATGGCGTTGTGGTTAAAGGCAAAGCTTATGGAATTCAAAGTATAAGAGTAGATGGGAACGACGTTCTTGCAGTTTATGATGCAGTTCGCAATGCTCGTGAAATAGCTATCAAGGAACAACGACCAATACTTATCGAGGCCATGACATATAGAGTGGGACATCACTCTACATCCGATGATTCCACAAAGTATCGAACTAAAGATGAAATCAACCATTGGAAAACAGTGCATTCTCCTATAACAAGATTTAGAAAATGGATCGAGAGAAAAGGCTGATGGACCAAAAACGAAGATTCTGAGCTTCGTATCGACTTACACAAACAGGTATTATCATAACCGTATTCAAGATTACTGATTTGCATTGATACATAATTTGGCCGGTATATAACCATAAGTTAGTAATTTCTTACAGGTTAAAAATGCGATTGACGAAGCTGAAAGAGAAGAAAAGCCAGCACTTGAAGATATGTTCAAAGATGTATACGAAGAGGGCCTTCAAACTTAATCGAGCAAGAAAGATCGCTCAGAGAAACGATACATAGACACCCAAAAGAATTTCCTACAAATGTACCTCTATGAGAACTCAAATATTAGGATACATATATGCCTTGTGTTAAATACGTAGGCCTTGTGCTAGCTAGTACAGCCGTGTAGTCATTTGGACGCGGCTATTCAAATTTCTCTCTAGCTAACTCCGCGCCTATATTATCAATATTCGGCAAGGTTTAAGCATATAGATAGATACACACAGAGTGACAGAGCACTCATCCATTCACAACTTTTCCCACATCTTATTGTCTATTCCTTCTAAAATAAGTATTTTTAGAACAATAAGCACACAAAGAAGCAATTCTAAACAGCCCCTTAGCTTATAAGTAGGATGGACCATGATCTACCAAAATATTTAAAGGCTCAGCTCTAAACCAGCATTATTTGACTACTTTCACAGTTTCACACACCTTGATTGTATGTAGGTTGGGCTATAATATTTAGTGCAGATGATTATATTAAAACAGGCCTGAATACGAGTATAAGTTGAATCCATTTTGATACTAGTTAAGCTGAAGGTTTAGGACTTTAGTTAGTCACATAGGGCGTGTTAAGTTGGACATCATATATTATTGCAGTATCGAGAGCATGCAGGGAATGTTGTTATGGCGCGTTTTTACGCTAAAAGATGTTGCAACAGGTAAAAGCAACTTGTTCCGACAGATTTAAGCGGAACATATCCTCAGATCGACAGAAAGAGCATGTCGAAAAAAAACAGATAAAGCTCAGAACAGCATTTGTTTGATACAATTTAATGGATGTAGTGCAAAGGACCCAACCAATGCAAAGGCTAAACATCGCAGATAATTGCACCAGCCGGGAATCGAACCCAGGTCTATACCGTGGCAGGGTACTATTCTACCACTAGACCACTGGTGCTTCATGTTTATATATTTCGATTTTATTATCATTATACTACTTCAGTTCTCACCAAAGTGAATAAATCACGTTTCTGCTATTTTTTTAATTATTTGCACGTTGCGATCACGAGTAATCTATAACAACTACGCTAGTAAAACATGGTAAGTTTTGGCAAATTTCATTAAGTTTCGTGGGAGGTCTCGACATGCTGAAGCCGAGTATCTCGACAGATAGGACAAGTTGACAAAAAAATATGAAGCTCAGAACATACTACGGGTTAAAGTATCGAGAGTCCGCTGGATAGTTTCGAGGGAGGTCTCGACATGCTGAAGCCGAGTATCTCGACAGAAAGAACAAGTTGACAAAAAATATGAAGCTCAGAACAGCCATTGTTTGAACCAATTTAAGGATATAGTGCAAAGGACCCAACAAATGCGAAAGCTTAAACATCACAGCTAAAGTGCAGCAGCCGGGAATCGAACCCGGGTCTGTACCGTGGGAGGGTTCTATTCTACCACTAGACCACTGGTGCTTGATGAATATTTATATATGTCACCTAGGATGGCATTTCGACCCGGAAACGAATCGGAATGTACCAAAACCATATCGATTTCTGGTATCCGAATCCTGTTCAGTACGGTACCGGGACTAGAGAATAAGGTAAAACAAATTCGGCACCACTAATTCGGTACCACTAATTCGGTACGGGACTGGTACCAAGTCAAAATATTTCGAAAAAAAAGGAAAAAATCTGATTTCCCGGTACCGATACCCGTACCGATACCGATATCCGAATCCCGTTTGATACGATACAGATACCACTATTTTATATTCGAGAAAAAATCAATACCACTAATTCGGTACGAAGTCGATACGGTACTGTAATCATCCCTATCCCTACCCCTTTTACTTTTATTTAATGAGCCTAACAAAACTAAAAAAAGCAAAATATACGTTAACAAACTAATGTCACTTTAAAGCAAGAGACATGACTGCTTGAGTCAGAGTTTAAAAATAGCCAAAACAAGTACAACTATAATGTCTTATATTGCTAAAGTTAGTAGTAAGATAAGAGCATAAGCAATGCTACAAACTACACAAAGACTTGATTCATTAATAATCATAATTATTTGAGGTGTTATGGCTTCATGCATTTATAACAATAGCTCAAGTAATAAGTCATTCTTTCAAACTACTTGGAACCTACCAAGTCTTTGTTTCAAATGGTTTAAAAAGTCATTGTCTTTAATGGTAAAAAGCTTATGAATTTGTTAAAAAGTGAAAAGCTTTTTAAAAAAGCTCCCATTGTGGATGCTCTAAGGACTTCGTAAACAAATTCAACAACCATTAGACTTTGAGAATCTGTCTTTATATATCTATATATAGAGTTAGGATCAAATAACAAGAAACATTAAAATAAGAAGGATAAAAAGAAACTATAACCGTATATTTGAGATGCATGCACTTAAATTAGATGCATCTTCATAATTTTAGATGCATTATAATGCATCATAACATGTTTTATAGCTTTTAATTAGATGCATATACGTATATTAGATTCATTTCATGATTTATCTATATTTTTGTTCCTCTACACGTGCCCAAATCATGCAAAATCAATTTGTACAATCTACACATCAAATTAACTTTCGAAACTCAAGATGATGCATCTATATGAATATAAATGCATCTAATGCAAGTCGTTGCATCTCAAATGTGTAGTTTTAGTCTCTTCTCACCACTTCTTATTTTAAGTTTCTTCTCATTGGATCCTTACTCTATATATATATATATATATATGTATATATATATGTATATATATATGTTCATCATCATTAACAAACAGCAGATGATCGATCATATGATCATGTTATATTCTGTTTATATAATCCTTCTCATAATAAGCTAGATAATGTTACATGCGTTGTCGATGAATATAGACGTAACGATTTTCCAACTGAGTTTGTTTTTGGTTCAGGAACTTCTGCTTATCAGGTAGTTGTTGGAATTTATAAATACTAGTTAACCATTAACTACGAGTACGCAGCGGAATTGATCTAGTATAACATACATGATTAAGCACATGAGAAAAAACAATTTGAAACCAACCTTTAATTAATTGAATAAATCAATTAATACGTCTTGATCTTGATCTCGAACTTTAACGGTTAAATTACCGTCTCCACCGTTTGCTCACACGACACGTCAAACGAACATCACTACGATGCTAGTAGTAACTCCACTTCTCAAACAACAAGTGTTTACATCTTGTAACTAGAAACCCTAGATCCAAAACCCTAATTGGGATTACGTAAGGATCGGTTTATAGAACGTTACAAGATTGATTAACCCAAAATCACATAAACCCTAATTAGGGTTTATGCATGTCGAACCACCAAGGGAGAACTAAAACCTAAATCTAGTGATTTAGGGTTTAGTCAAAAAGATTAAAACTTTACAAGAAAACCACCAAAAAGGATTGATCTTATAAAGGTTTAACCTTTATGTGATTTTAGGGTTAATGGAAAAATCGTTTGGTTTTGGTGTGGGTTTGTTGCGATCGGACGGAACAAAGGAGGCAAGGGAGAGGGATAAAAATTATGAGCTAGGTGTTTGTGTATTTATACACATTCTCCACCTCCTCAAAATCTTTAAGGCCCAACCCAAGAAACCAATTAAGGAAAAGATTACCTTAATCAAATATTCTTGAATATTTACCTACCAAAAACCAATAACCAAAAAACTTCTAGAACCCCCTATATACAATATATTCAGCCGATTGGCCTAGAGGTTTCTAGAATCGATTTCCTTCCAAAATTTAAATAACGCACTCGTATTAAATTAATTAAATCCCGTTAATTAATTTAACCACCGTTAATTAAATAATAAGTGAAGTTTTTATTAAACGTTTAATTATAAATAATAAAACGTAAATAAAAGTGTGTTCTCCGTATTGAGTGTGTGCCCCCGATAGGCTCACGTATTTCCGATGGCTAAACGATCGCATATCCCAACAGCTCCCACTTGTGAGAGTTTAGACACACAGCGTCCATAATAAAGTATCTAGCAACACTTCATTATAACCGGAAATGACTGAGGTATAGTTTCAAGAAGAATATCTCAAAAGTATTAATGGTATACGATTATGTGACTTGCTAATAATCATCCCTTTGTTACTAGTACCGTTTAAACTATGGATATGGATCCTAACTCATTCCATGAAGTTTAAATTATAGTTTCTCGTTATAGAAGTTAATTCAGATATACCAAACGTAAACAAGTATCATCTTGATTTACACTTTGGGTGCGGCCACACAATTACCTGATTAATTCTGGAGAGGGCCTAGTGGTACTTTACTGCACTATATCAAGTGGATGAACAAATTCTTTATTGACTACAAGTGTCTGTGGATGCTGCTTCACAACACTTCCAATTAGAGTCTTTATAACTAGGTCTGGCGAACTAGCGTTGGACATAGAATCAAGAAGTGATATTCACACATGCACAAACTTGTTTGCATCTCAAGTCTAAGGATGATGACTTAATCACCATTTTTGCAATCTTACTCATGACAAGGATCCAAAAGTAACGATTCGAAAGTTCGGGGTGTCCAATACGCATCCCTTATGAATAACATATGAGTTTGGTGGGAACCGTCCATATATTCAAAGAATATAACCAACACTCACATTTGTCTTAATGTAGACAATATTCCCATATTGTTAACCGACAATGGACATATTTAGAATAATAAAATATTCAAGGATTTAAACATACAAACATAGGGCAACAATAATTATATGAATAAATAACAAATACCAAGTATCTTTATTCTTCGGAAAATAATTATCGTCTTACCATCCCAATTATCCAAATACTAAAATAGATATGCATGAAACTAATTTAGCAAGTTGAAGTCAAATGTTTCCAACATTCTCAACTATTCGTTAACAAGAAAGCTAAATAGTTATCTAAGTAAAGTTTCCGAATACTTGTTTCAAATTTCTCAATTGTGAAAGATTTGGAAAACAAGATGAGTGTCTTTTCTTACATGCTCATACTATTTGCAAGTTTCATAGTAGGGGATATCGTCAATCCTTGCATAAGGTATTTAACATCAACGATATACTGACAGTCATCTTTACAATTTCTTAAAATGTAAAGTATTCTTATTCCTTAATGTGTAATGCAATAATGCTCATTGTGAGCACATCTAGCTAGTAGATTTATCATAAATGATAACATCTCACTTTACTAGATTGATTATCCTCTAGCATCAGTGTACACATACATCATATGCTTTATAATTCGTAAACATTTGTTTTAACAACAATCTAAATACTCTCAATTAGATGTTGTTTTTTTTCATCTCACTTTGCTCTTGTACAAAAATGACAACAAGTCATATACACAATATAATATTTATACATAATGAATCCTTAGTTAAAAACATAAGGTTTCCATTCATGTTATAAATTATGTCAAGTGAAATATATCAACCAAGACTCGCATTGAATGATGTATTGCATTGTGTTGGACTTTATTACCGCATATGCTTATATCAATAAACATTTATTCCAAAGTCATTTGTTTATTCCATAAATTCTTAAATGAAGTTTCATTTCAATCTTAAGGATTATCATCTAGCTTAAATGGAATGATATCTTCAATATGTTATACAACATATGAATTTTAAGGAAAAAACATAGTGCTCCCACTCAATGTCAAGTGTACTCCAACTCATCTAAATTTAATCAAAATCATATTGAATTAAATTCTAGATTTACTTTCTAGATGCATGATTTAATCCATACTTGAATTAATCATCTTGTATACTCAATAAAGATTTTATAGATTCATAAACCTTTTGATTATACACCATCCTCGCTAAAAGGTAATCATAAAGGAAAACTATAAAGTTTAATTGACATATTCCATTTACATAGAAACATATATGACAATCAATTATCTTTATATAATCAATGCGTGCATAGAATAATGATTTAATCATAGTCAATTGCTTGAGTATAATTAAAAGCTTCCTATTCTTAGCCATGCATTAATTATGTATACCATTTTGTCCTTGTGAGTCATTCTTCAAAAGAAACTCCATCCAACCTCATAGGTTTATAATTAGGAGAAACATCAATCAAATTTTAGAAGATTGATTTTCCCTTTAAGGACTGCATCTTATCATTCATTGTTCTAAGACATTTATCAGATTCAGAATATGATAATATTCATTAGCAGTTAGTAGATTACCAAGATCTCCTAACTTATATTCCTCAGCATTATATTAAAATATCAATCAAGTGATGAGGTATATTTGCAGATTTATGAATGAGAGTAACATTTACTTTGGTTTGACATTTCCATGCTTAACCAAAATATGACATCAACAAGTGGATTGTGAAGGTTGTGTATTTTGCTCTTGAATATCTTCAAGATTTGTTATAACTCCCACCTACTTTTGTAAGTAGAGATCATTCTCTAAATACTAAGTATTTAAGCAACAATAAATTGTTCTTAATAGAGAGACTACAAAATACATTTTAAATTCTTATCTCAAGTTTGTTAATAGTATGCTTCATAAGATATTAACAAATTAAAGAATTCAATCAAGACATATTGGGATTTCTCCCAATAACCCTAATTAGGGTTTCTAGCATGAACCCTAATTCTTGTATCACTCTTTTAACCAATAACCTTAGGAAAGGTTTGTGTTACGTCAAGCTAGGAGGAACACTAACACTACAAACGTCAAGCACGGAAGTGTAGAAAAATCGAAAAACCCCAAGAGATTTTAAGATTAGATTGGTTTGAGTGGAACAACCGAAAGTCCCTAATAAATTAGGGGGTTTCAATTTGTGGGTTGTCTTGAGTACCTTCTAGGTTTGAACTATATTGAGTGTATCAATGACACACGTAATTTTCTAACCTTGATAGATCATGGAGGTAGAATAATTACAGCTATCATAAATCAAACTATATGAATATAGTTTGTTTCAACTCTTTAGACATACCATAATAATTTGGTATTCTATGAGTATTGGAATTGTGAGACTACATCAGAATTCCATAGATAACTTAATATTCTTTGGATTAAATACTTGTCATTGGGTCACGCCAAATTACAATATCCATATTTTAAATCCAGGTGCATGCTATAATGTATATTTCTTGAACAATGCGAGAACCATGTGTTTACAAGAAGACATAACAGTTCAAGAATTATATGCTCATGTGTTTACAAAAAAACAGAACATATCAAGTATACATTATTAAGTCTTTGAATAATTCAAAGATCTAATGTTTATGTGTTAACAAGAAGACATAACTATTTTACTACATACTTTATGTTATAAGTCGGTGAGTAATTCAAGGACTTTATAATTATGTGTTATCAAGGAAAAACATAATTATACTAACTAAAGCAATCATGAACGCAAACTCTTGAGTTCAATAGTAATTTCAAGTTAATTTTATACTTCAAAATTATGATTATTTATATCTTAGCCATAATTGTATTTACTAAACATGTAGTAAATTATCGAAGTAGCTTTCCACTATATCATGACATTGAATGTAGTAGGACAACAAACATCTTGTATGTTCAAGTCCTAGTAGAATTATTAGCTTCCTTACCTTTTGGGCAAATGAAACTAATCATATGTTGTTCCTTGCACACACTTTGCAATTTCTCCCACTTGTGTAAGACACAACATCATATCATGTAGACAAGCAATACAACATGTGGTTGATTGTGTAAACAATATGACAATGTCATTGATATTATAAGTAGATTTAGAACCATAACTTTAAATAAAGAATTGTGGATTATTATTTTATAGATAACGTTTCATAAGGCAACATCAGAAAGGCAGCGTGTTATCATATAAAATAAAATGCAATTTCCTTTAAGCAATGGTTGTTCATATTTGGAAGTGATAAATTATTTCAATGCAAGTTCGAAATAATATGGATGACTAAACAAGAAAATAAATCTTGTAGCTCCCACTGAAATTGACAATATTACATGGATATTATTTCAGTAATAAACTGCAACGCTCCCACTGGATTTGTCAACATAAGAGATGTTACATCACCAGTAAAAAGTGAATAGCAATTTATTGACTTCCTTATCTTTGAAAAATGCCTACAAGTATACATTTACTTAGGTATTTGAACAAAGTATATGAAATTCTACTGTGTGGATGAGGGACTAGCCGTTCATGCTTTCAATTAACTTGACTATTTAGCATGCAATTCCTCCTTTATCGTCTACATAGCAGCAAGGGTATTTAGCACTTTAAGGAATAACAAGAGTCCAAGAAAGATACCTAGCGAAGTGCTAGTAAATTCTTTACTCTTTACGGTTTAAACTCATACATCGTGACAAGTGCAAGATGTCATTTATTTTGGTAGCTATAGTCATTAGGTACACAAAATATGTTATCTTTCAATGTTTTCAGAACCGGGTTAGGATAATGAAATATTAAAAGTGAGTTTAAATGCAATCGATAACGATTTGATTATGGTCCTATCTTATTATTGTCAACTAATGAGAAGAGATAGGAGTAAGTCTCGCTTTTCTTACCAGAAAAAGCGACAATGTTTGTTTTCTATAAGAAAACAATTTTAGTTTACGAATTATGTTGCAATAACACAATTAATCGGAACTTTAGAAAGTTCAATTTAGTATTTTCGATAATTAAATTCTTAATAGAATTAACTACCCAATTAATTACTAATAAGACTAAGATCCTACTTGCACTCCCACTCAATATTAGAGGTCCGACCGTCTAATAGTAAGTAGGGCAAGAGGTAAGCGTCGAGCGTTAATTGCATTACAAGTGCAACTCTTAGAATTATGAGACGATTCATGAAGTTTATTTGTTGTAGAGTGTTTGGATGGGACGTTCTCTCATATCTTTCGAGTATCATTGAACATCTCAAACAAACTTGTTCTATACGTAATAAAGTCATGAGTATGTTTCATCTCATCTTATGCCCCGGGTTCCGAATCTGACCGGGAACTCGACTTTAAGTCGTACCAATTTGAAGCATGCAATTATTGGCAAAGGTCTGACCAATGACAAAGATCGCCTCGGGTATGTAATTCGCCCTAGGTCTGACCAGATGACGAAAAACAACTACAAGTGCTTCTAAATTGGGTGGCATAGACTTAAAATTCAAATAGGTATCACATAAGTTTTAGAAAACAAATGTCAAAAACGTATAAAAGATGCATGCAATCATCTTTTAGCAGAAGTTAAGAAAAACGTTTTGTTAACTTTGATTTAGGCGTGTTTACCGCGGGAAAAGATTAAAGAAGGATCAAACCCTATATCCAACTCTTCATGCGCCCGAGGGTGCAAGTGCTTGGGATAATTATCATATAGATGCCGAAACATGTACATGACACGGGAAAAGATTAAAGATCGTTCAAACCCTAGATAGCTTGACTAGAGCACGTAGTGCAATAGCAAGTCCACCATTAGTAAAGCACAAAAAAGTTGTTTTTAAGTATTATAAATCAATTAATTTTGCAAATCACGTCGTTGAGAAGATAGTTTATAAGCCATCATTACGGTATGTAAGCCCAACTCGAGTGACAATATGATTTCGCAAAACAATTCGATTATAATAAAAACAAGTTTCATAGATCTTATGTCCATATTAATATTTGTTCCAAAAAACGATTTTTTAACAAATAACACATAGCCAATTCGCAAGGAAAATATGTTGTATTAATATGACATACTTTTAAAGCTAGTTTCGATATAAGTAGAGATCCGTTTTTATGACTCCTAGAATCTTGAATTATTACGTTTTGCAATTCATAATGGAAAACAAATAAGCACATAAAAACAGACCAGAAGGGGGTAGAAGCAGAAGACAAACTCTATATGAAAGCGATAAATCATATAAGATCCAAGTCTCGAATGAGTCTTCCCCAAATTGAGGACCAAAGACCCTCATCAAGTTTTCGAGCAAGGTACTTGATGACGTGCAAAGTATCACAAAAGTGAGATGCAAAAGTCTTTGACGGATAATAAAACACTCGTAATTATTAACCGGTTCAATTTAACCTACCCGATTTTAACCATTTATCTAGATCAAGATTAAAACTTTATGACAAGTATGCATGTAATTGTCATAAAAACATAAATAAAAGATATTTTAAAGCGAAGCAAGCGTGTTTTATTCTATGTGTAACCCATGAATGCCATACGAATTGACTCGTGATGCCACTGTTGGAATTTATAAATACTAGTTAACCATTAACTACGAGTACGCAGCGGAATGGATCTAGTATAACATACATGATTAAGCACATAAGAAAAAACAATTTAAAACCAACATTTAATTAATTGAATAAATCAATTAATACGTCTTGATCTTGATCTCGAACTTTAACGGTTAAATTACCGTCTCCACCGTTTGCTCACACGACACGTCAAACGAACATCACTACGATGCTAGTAGTAACTCCACTTCTCAAACAACAAGTGTTTACATCTTGTGACTAGAAACCCTAGATCCAAAACCCTAATTGGGATTACGTAAGGATCGGTTTATAGAACGTTACAAGATTGATTAACCCAAAATCACATAAACCCTAATTAGGGTTTATGCATGTCGAACCACCAAGGGAGAACTAAAACCTAAATCTAGTGATTTAGGGTTTAGTCAAAAAGCTTAAAACTTTACAAGAAAACCACCAAAAAGGATTGATCTTATAAAGGTTTAAACTTTATGTGATTTTAGGGTTAATGGAAAAATCGTTTGGTTTTGGTGTGGGTTTGTTGCGATCGGACGGAACAAAGGAGGCAAGGGAGAGGGATAAAAATTATGAGCTAGGTGTTTGTGTATTTATACACATTCTCCACCTCCTCAAAATCTTTAAGGCCCAACCCAAGAAACCAATTAAGGAAAAGATTACCTTAATCAAATATTCTTGAATATTTACTTACCAAAAACCAATAACCAAAAAACTTCTAGAACCCCCTATATACAATATATTCGGCCGATTGGCCTAGAGGTTTCTAGAATCGATTTCCTTCCAAAATTTAAATAACGCACTCGTATTAAATTAATTAAATCTCGTTAATTAATTTAACCACCGTTAATTAAATAATAAGTGAAGTTTTTATTAAACGTTTAATTATAAATAATAAAACGTAAATAAAAGTGTGTTCTCCGTATTGAGTGTGTGCCCCCGATAGGCTCACGTATTTCCGATGGCTAAACGATCGCATATAACATTTTTTTCTTCTTTCACGTGTATGCACGTGTTTTTTTTTTTTTTTTTTTTAATTTGAAGCTAATAATAAGTATGTCTGTGAATGTGTGATTAGGTCTAAGGACTATAGGATCCATTGTAGGGAAAAATCGGTATGACGGTGCCATAGCATACCGCCATACCCCCCATGTGCCATAGGTGCAGCACTATGGCCAAAACGCGTGATAATTAGATTTTTGTTTCGAATGCAGTGAGTGATTCCTCTTTTTTTTTGGCGTACTGTGTGTTAAAAGAAGTATATATACTTACGAACAATGTTCAAGTCTAACACTTAAACATATTACTTTCACTAGCTATTACTTTCACTAGCCGGACGCGCGGTTCTTAAGTTGCACGTTTGATGAAGTGACAGAGGTTATTTGTTCAAAAAGTATCAATTCAATAGCCAGATATTCATAGGGAAATCTATATAGATAACATAATGTCTGCTAAGATCGACCATGCTTGTATGACTCTGATATCTCAGGTGGCTGCAGTGGAGCAGATGGAGTGTAGCATGTGATGGGTACCATAAATAATACAAGGTACATTTCACTTAAGGGTGGCCACAGAGGTTCACCTGCGATCCGGGCTATCCAAAAGAGTAGTCGCCCTGGGATTAGTCGGCTTGTAATGTCTAGTTGGAAACCCAGGTATACCCAAAGAAAATCACTTAGGTTTTGTTGGAATCGATAACCCAACAACCCGAAGATCGAAACACGGAACCCTATATATATAGTACTACGTATATGATTTTATTTTATTTGAGCTTTGAAAATGTCAGCGATCAGAACATGACCAAGCCAAGGGCCAATAATGTAAATTCCATCGTTCTTTCCTTTACATTTAACTTAAGGTATTAAATTCAATTTATAATAAAAAAATTCACTTCACGCGTTCTTTCCTCTCCTTTTATCGTGCTTCCAAATGACCTGTAAACAATAAACAATACCGCATTTTAATTTGTATATAAGCTGATATATACTCAGAGTGAGTTCTATCCTAGCAAGGTTGTCGAAACTTCAGTTGTCGAAAACAATAAAAATGATTAACTTTCTAGTACCGATGTTCATCCTTGCAATCGCTACATACTATTTGGTGGCTTTTGCATATCACTTATATTATCCCAATGACTAGGTTGTCGATCGAGGGTGAATTAGTTGAAGCTCAATCCAACTCGATCGATCAGTTATTTATTTTTTCCTCCTTGTAATAGTTTCATACTTAGTACATTTCCTTGATTATTGCGCACTTACATCAACGCAAAATCGATCTGATGGTACGCAAAAGAAAGATGCATTATCTTCCAACACGAAGCACCGGATGGCCGTTTCTTGGAGGATCTCTCATTCACAAGTTCTTAATTTGTACTCCGTATTTTTCATTTGTAGTTAAAGGCTGATGGGCATGTTCATGTAGCCTTGAGTTTTCCTTATTGTATAGTTTATGTTGGTTATTATTTTGATTAATATAATTCTATCATTTCTCAAAAAAAATAAAAAATTGAGATGGAGTTCCAGAGAGATTCTTTAGCTAGCTGGATGGATCATGGTTTCCTTATTCGGCGATGACGCCTTTTGGCACATTCTAATTTACTATTCATGGTATATGGACAGGGAAGTTATTGTTAGGGCATCGGCCATGGCATCATTTAATAAAGCTTATTGTTCGATCAATGCATTGTGATTGTGTCGAATCACTTGACTTTGATGAGCTAGCGCCACTTTTTACAATTATTTTTATTCATTCTAGTGAAATCTTTTCATTTGAAAATCTTGAAGCGATTGGTGATGTAAGGTTTTTGTGGCTACTATGTTACGTTTGTGATTGACGTTGAGTAGTAAAAAGAAGATCTATCATTATACATTATATTATACATTATACATTATACACTCTATATAAACAGCAGTATAATATAAATTATACGTGTCGCTAAAATCGAGCTCTCACACAGGTTTTCTCCCACGCGCTTCCTTTTCTACTCCCTCACAAAGGAATTATTAAAAAATCTGGCCTACTCATATATCTGCGATTCATATTTTTTTTTCCTCTTCACTCGCCCCACCGGCCTTTATCAGATAAAACTCACCGCCCCATACAATATTCCCTCATTCCATCATACACCACACTCTTCAATCTCATAGTTACATGTACGTATTTTTTAATCTTGAATATTATTGGTTCAATGATTTATTAGAAGTAGCAGATTTTACAATTAATGAATATGAATCAGGTTAAGTTCAGGATTTGAATGTTAAAAAGTTTGTTGCTTTCTCATGTTAGTGTTAAATGCAGGGTTCATTCGGGATCCGGTTGCGGTGGGATAAAAAAATTGGCAGTGTATTCGGATACGAGGTAATCGTGGACTTATTTTTGGGATTACATTCTTTTTAATCCAGTTTTTGATTGATCAGATGTTTTCTAATGTTCTTTATACTTTTAATGTTTCCTTATAGCTTCGGAATAGTTAAAATTTCTTTTCGTAGTGGTGGCTGTTTAGGATTTTGTTTATTTTAAAATAAGTGAGGTTTTAAGTTGTGTAGATGGCAGGGTTTTTTATAGTCATCCTGTTTTTAGGCTTCGCAAGAATCATTTATTTAGTAAACCATATATAAGAAAAAGTTAAATTGAAATTATAATTGTTTGTTGAAATTGAGGTCTCATATTAGACGATTTAAGGCCAATTTTACATATAAATTTAAGTTAGCAGCATGGAATGGAATTGAGGTATCAAATTAGGAGACTAATCATTTTAAAGTACATTATATTGTTCCAAACGCTAGACTTATGCATTACAGTATATCGTAACTTTAATTGTGTGCATTATGTAGTTACAATTCTTTATCTTAGAACACTTACTAGGTAAATTCTATATGCAACTGGAAGTTGTGAGCTGAAAGTCACGCCTCGAATCACGAGTTGTGTAGTCGTCACGCGATGTATTTTGGGGGAAAGTTTTCAGTTTGCGCATTTTGTAGATAGGGTTCGCTGGAATAACTTATGTTACAACATATTTAACGTATCTTTATATAACATAATTTGAAGCTATTGGTTGAAACGATATGTCCTAATCAATCGTTTGGCCCAATTCATACAGTGAACTAAATTATTGAATTTGTGTTCACACTAACTACTCATGAGAAGAAACATATGATCTAAATCCTATGCAGTTAGATTACGTCTTTGTCTTACTTATTGATGTGTGCTGAAGTTTTTGTTATTCAACGATGTAGTATAAGTAGTGCTTTCAAACGAATTACATATGATCATGTTTGATGGTTTTGACTTATTTGTAAATGAAAAATCATAAGTTGGTCTAGATGAAAAAAAGTATTTAGAAATGTCGTAGTTTCTCTAATGCTGAGATGTTGCATATATATTAGTAATAAAGTTGAGGTTATTTGATGTTAGCGCGTGCACTGAGAGCTTGAAGCAGTGAGTAAAGGTTTCCCGGATTTGAGGCGTTTTTCTGTTCAGAAATCAGATATAGGTGGTGCTAACCATTCCTTTCTTTGAAGTGATTATTTTATTGTTGCATTTAAAGCGCAAAAAATCAGTTTTTATGTGGTTTGAAATGAGTATTCGAGTTGGACATTGAACTGTTGGAATCAACCTCCAATCAAACTACAGGTTTTTTCCAGTCGTGTTCATTTGTTTAAAAGAATACATACCTTTATTCTAAAGGTTTATATATGTTCTAATGCAGTAAATTGTCTGTCGTACGTTGATTTGTGAGATTGTGACTGGCGACGTGTGACGACCAGGTGGTTGTGAACCGTGATGTGCCACCGCCTGTCCAGCCAAATTGTACCTCCCAGTATGGTATGACCTTTTCTCCTATGTCCAGAATGTTTTGAAATTTGTAAAAAAAAAAAGATGCTCCTAAAATATAAGATATTTCCCATGTTTGTGTTGAGCTTCGGTTTTTAAGATTTTCCCCCTGTTTTAGTGCCGCCTCTACCAGACTTCTTTACCAGTGATGTTTTTATTCATTTGTTGCAGCTGTTGAATTTGCTCGAGTAGCGACAGAGGGAAAAGAAGCATTGATCAAAGCATTGGAACAAAGCTAGAGACCCTAAGGTAAGAATACAACCCAAAAGATGCTACCTGTTACGTGCCGCCTGCCATTGGAGCATGGGAAAACAACACGAAAACAAGATTTAAAAGAAAAGAGGTGCTGTTGCTGGTGGCGTATCTAAACAGCTGTTGATGCTGAAGCGAGTGACTGCTAAAGGTTAGTTCATTGCTTTAATCTGCTTATTTTTCACTTTATACATCAGAAGGTTGTTGAAAGCTTCTATCAGGCCACTACATGTTTAGATTACATTATCACAGAAGTGTGTTTAGATTTGACCATGTGCCTGTAACAAGATGTATTTGGACCAAACTAAAATGTACTATATATATTAGGTAGCAGAAAATTGACATGGGTTTAGATAAGGTCATTACACAAGTACAGAGTGTTTCGATCACGTAAATGCAGAAATAAAGGGTGTTCGAATTAGGCTATTAGTAGTGTTTGGCTTAGGTTGTAGCAGATATAGAAAGTGTCGTTGTGTTACTGTTATTAATAATTTGTAATGGTGGAGCAACTCACATGCAAATGCAGAAACAGAGGGTGTTTGAATTAGGCTACAACGACCCTTAGACGTGTTTGGTTTAGGTTGTAGCAGATATAGAAAGTGTCGTTGTGTTACTGTTGTTAATAATTTGTAATAGTGGAGCAACTCACATGCAAAATTCATGAAATTAATATGATATACCATTGAAAATAAAATGCATTTACAATCACATTTACAATCACATTTACAATGATATATAAAGGATTAGTTGTTCAGCTTGATGACTTCCTGAGATTCGGTGATTACCTGGAAGCCAATAACGGCTCACGCACAATTGTTTGATGTGTTTATTGTTTATAACAAACATTGTCAGTGATAGTTTTGGGAATGTTTCTTTAACATTGTTAGAAAAAAAACAGAATTATTGCTATTTTTTAAAATAACTGAATCAGAGTGTATGTGTATGCTAATACCTATATGCTTAACATAATCTTTCATTCTGTAAATGCAGAAACTTCGCCTCAGCTATCGATGTGCTGCCACAGACCAATAAATTCTAGCTCTACAAGTGTCTCGAAAGGTATTCTTGAAACTGTTTGGCGCGGTTTGGGTACTCAGCCAAAAGGACATGCTGTCGGTGTCGTAATAAGGACGACGATTGCAGGAGATGCTAGGAAAAGACACCACATTAGTTGCTAGCAACCAAAAATCCAACCACCCACCACATTCAACAACCCGGGGCGAAGCCAGGGCTTCAATCCTTGTTCTTGCTATAAAGCACACTTGATGTGGATGAGGAGCTCCCTGTAAAATGGTAATATTCTGTCGAAATCTAGAGCACTCGAGAAAATACCTTGACAACATTGTTCTTAGGGGGTGTTTGGATGTTCGGTTTGGAGGGGATTATCTCCAAATCTCAGTTTCAAAATGAAGATAAGTTAAAAAAAAGTGTTTGGGTAATAAATGGAGATAAGTGATTATTTGCGTTTAGAAGCTCCAAAATGGAGTTTTGAAAAAGTTAGTGGGGAGCTACTTATTTCATTTTCAAAATGGAGTTTTAGAAAAGTAAGCTTTCAAAATGGAGTTTGTTATCAAATATCAAATTTGCCAAACACTCAAAAAAATGATTATTTAATTATTGCGATTTCAAACTGGAATATCAAATCCAAACACTATTTTTTAAAATGGAATTTTCAAAATAATGATTTTTCAAAATGAATAATTTGTTTTCAATAAGCACATCCAAACACCCACTTAATGTATGCATAGCCTCAGCCGCATCACTTAGTTCAGATGATCATATATTAACACAGGTTTACGCTAAAAGATGGTAATATTCTGTCAGGGCATAGTTTTACGCTAAAAGTTGTTGCAAGAGGTAAAAATATGCTCGATCGACAGAAAGAACATGTGCCAAAATAAAACTGCCTTTGTATGATCCAGTTTAAGGGATGCAGTGCAATGGACCCAACCAATGCAAAGGCTTAACATCACAGCTAAATTGCACCAGCCGGGAATCGAACCCGGGTCTGTACCGTGGCAGGGTACTATTCTACCACTAGACCACTGGTGCTTCATGTTTGTTCAGTAGATTTTATAATTAATATTCTACTGAAAGCATACCAAGCACTATTTCATTTCGTTATGTCATATTTTACAAATTATTTTTTTAAAAAGATGAGAAAAGCATCTACACTAGTAAAATAAAATAAGGCAAATTTTCAAATAATAAGGCAAATTTCATTAAAATAACTAAATTTCATCAAATAAAGGATACAATTTATGCTATCAGATAAATTTTATGGATGACATATGTAATGATGAGTTACTGTTAAGATAAGAAACTTATTGCACCTAACTATAGTCGCGATAATCTCATATGTATTTAGCTAAATATCAACGTCACATCATTTTGATTGAATTATCGCTACAAAGTTTTCCCCGACACTCCATAGCCATGGAGCAAATCTCATACCAAGGGAAGGGTCTCGTAACACAAACACGTTCTCATCACGGTAACCTTGCCACTCCGCGCCTTGTAACTATTACGGATCATGAACTCTTCACAGCGTACCACTCAACACGTTTAAATAAAAAAAACTAAGTTAGATTGGCAATAATGGCTCTGTGATCCTGTAAAATGTCAACTGAAATATTGAGGTCTGCAAGGTCTCCATTTACACTGGTTATGTTTGGGTCAGCAGCATCTATGCGGGTCATTTATGTGTAAAAAATTCTATGTTCATATAGATAGATACACACAGGTCTACCGGAGCACCCATCCATTCACAACTTTTCCACATCTTATTCATTATAAAATAAGCATTTTTAGGACAATAAGCACCCAAAGAAGCAATTCTAAATAACCCCTTATATGTAGGGTGGACCATGATCTACCAAAATATTTAAAGAACAAATTTATAGCTCAGTTCTAAACCAGCATTATGTAGGTTGGGCTATAATATATATATGCATTTAACATTTTTAACTTGTTAATTCATTGTTGAATGAAAGAATTAGGTGATCAGTAAAGAAATTGCATTCAAAATATATACTAGCCTCGGCTGCATCACTCAGCTCAGATGATTATATGTTGACACAGTTTGAATACCTCGAATCCATTTTATCACTAGTTAAGCTAAAGGTTTAGTACTTAGTTAGTCGCATTGGCCATGTTAAGTTGGACATCATATATTATTGCAGTATCGAGAGCATGCAGGGAGGGCGCGTTTTTACGCTAAAAGATGTTGCAACGGGTAAAAGCACTTGTTCAGACAGATTTAAGCATACCAGTGCCAGAAGGAACATAAGAACCAAAAATCGAAGGCTTAACATCACAGATAAGTGCACCAGCCGGGAATCAAACTCGGGTCTGTACCGTGGCAGGGTACTATTCTACCACTAGACCACTGGTGTTACATGTTTTTATACTATTAGATTTTATAATTATTATTGTACTGAAACCATACCAAGCACTATTTCGTTATGTCATATTTTACAAATTCTTTTTTTAAAAAGAAAATAAAAGCATCTACACTAGTAAAATAAAAGCAAATTTTCCAAATAATAAGGCAAATTTCATTAAAGTAAGTAAATTTCATCAAATAAAGGAGACAATTTATGTTATGACATAAATTTTATGTATGACATATGTAATGACGAGTTACTATTAAGACAAGAAACTCATTACATCTAACTATTACACTTTTGCTAGCATAAGAATAGTTGCCATAATCTCATATGTGTTTCATCTCAATATCAAGACCACATCATTTTCACTTCATTATTGCTACAAAATTCTTTCCTCGACATGCCATAGCCGTGGAGCAAATTTGTAATTATGGTATTAGTAAAACCAATAATTATGCACGTTCATAAAAATAAAAGTGTAAAGGATATATTTGTTTATTTAAACTTTAACCAATACACACTGCTGCATTTTTGGAAGCTCCAGTGGTGCATATGCTGCAATAATGGATAGGCTATTATCACTTCTGTCACTGAAAAGTTTCGAAGTAATGGTTAACTATGTTATTCCAAGATTTAAAAAACTGGAACTGGAAAAATGGTTGAATCAGTAGGATAGTTGGTCAAATGCTTTTGCTGGTCTGGTGCAGCTCTGCTGCTCCAACGGAGCACTTCACTTTTATCGACTTTTTGCCCGTGCGACCCATTTCGTCTAATTAAGCTGTTTTATATACGAGTTTTGACCCGTTAAAATACAAGCCCAGATTGACTCAGTATTACAATATAAGTGAATGGTCGAAACTTCTGCATTAACTTTTTACCAAAATACCTTCCATATTTGTAGGCGATGGAGTTGCTGTTAAAGGCCAAGTTTATGGAATTCAAAGTATAAGGGTAGATCGTAGATGGGAACGATGTTCTTGCCTTGTATAATGCAGTTCCCACTCACTCACAGTGCGCGTGAGATAGCTATAAATGAACAACGGCCAATACTTGTGGAGGTTTTGTTAGAACTTCATCTACTGTATTTAATAATAGCGTCTCTTTCTAAATTTTGTCTGGTTTTCTAACTTGATGAGAATACACAAGGCCATGACATATAGAGTAGGACATCACTCTACATCTGAGTTCTGACTATTCCACAAAATATCAAACCAAGGATGAAACCAAACAATGGAAAATAGTGCATTCTCCTATGGCAAGATTTAGAAAATGGATCGAAGGAAACAGTTGGTGGAGCCAAGATGAAGAAACCGAGCTTCATATTGGCGTAAAGAAACAGGTAACAAATCATGAACACTGATTTTATACCCTATTCGGGCGTTTAGTTATTGTACTCCGTACATTAGTATTCTCGCACAACTATTTTCTACAGGTTAAGAATGCGATTGATGCTGCTGAAAGAGAAGAAACAGCACTTAGAGACATGTTCACAGATGTATATGAAGAGGTGTCTTAGAACCTTGTCGACCAAGAAAGATCTCTTAGACAAATGAATAGACATCAAAAAAAGATTTGATCCAAATTGATTCACTAAAATGAATTTCTTAATGGTTAGGCGATGGCGTTGTTGTTAAAGGCCAAGCTTATGGAATTCAAAGTATAAGAGTGGATGCGAACGATGTACTAGCAGTTTATGATGCAGTACGCAGTGCTCGTGAGATAGCTATCAAGGAACAACGACCAACACTTATCGAGGCCATGACATATAGAGTGGGACATCACTCTACATCCGACGATTCCACGAAGTATCGAACTAAAGATGAAATTGATCATTGGAGAACAGTGCATTCACCTAAAACAAGATTTAGAAAATGGATCGAAAGAAAAGGTTGGTGGACCGAAAATGAAGATTCTGAGCTTCATATCGACTTACACAAACAGGTAAATTATCATAACCGTATCTAAGATTACTGATTTGGCCGGCATATAACCATAAGTTAGTAATTTCTTACAGGTTAAAAATGCGATTGACGAAGCTGAAAGAGAAGAAAAGCCAGCACTTGAAGACATGTTCAAAGATGTATACGAAGAGGTGCCTTCGAACCTTGTCGACCAAGAAAGATCGCTGAGAGAAACGATACATAGACATCAAAAAGACTTCCCTAAAGATGTTATTCTTACAAGGAATATCATGAAAAACCGGATCTTTCATATCATCCGCATAATTTTCTATCATTATCATCATCATCATTGACTGTTTGTTCAGATTCAATAGTACAATTAATAACTTACAAGTTTTGTGAAAGGCGAGAAATAAAGCACACTTGTGATGCGGCTGATCATCGATGAATATGGAATTTGTATATACATCAGCCTCCTATAGATGGAACACGAGCATCAGAAATTAAGAAAAGAAAGCCGACTTGTTTTGAAGAGAACTTTATAAGGTTTAGTACCCCTAAGCGGTTGCTGCAGCCTTTTCTTCTTCCTCATGTGGCGACTGAAGGGTACAAACCAGGTTACGGTCACCATAAACATTATCTATACGGCCTGTCACAATAAACAAATACCACCGAAATTTCATATTAGTAACACTGAACTACACCAAAAAGATATAAGCGTTTTTTCTAAAAAGGGTGAGAAACAGACATGTAGTTGGCCAGAACTTGGCAGAACGGAGCCAAGAAGCAGGGAAAGCTGCGTATTCCCGAGAGTATGGTTTTGTCCATTTATCAACCATAAGCACTTGAAGTGGATGAGGAGCTCCCTGTAAATAATACGTAGGGTTAAGATGGTAATATTCTGTCAAAATTTAGAACACTCGAGAAAATACCTTGACAACGTTGTTCTTAATGTCGGCTTTTCCTTGCTCAATTTCAGCGATTTCTTCTCTAATGGAGATTAAAGCGTCACAAAACCTGTCTAGCTCTGCCTGAAACAATATAATTTTAACGCATTAGACAAAAGGGGAACGTAAAGCTCGGGATGCTTATAGTTTTGGAACAAGCTTTATTTTGTAGAATACCTTGCTTTCACTTTCGGTAGGTTCGATCATGAGTGTCCCAGGAACCGGAAATGACATTGTGGGGCTATGAAATCCATAATCGATCAGACGCTTAGCAACGTCTTCCGGTTCTATTCCAGCTGTAGTCTACATTACAGAATGTGGAGTTAAGCTTAAGAGATATCATGTACATTATGATCGTGGTGAGTGGAGTGACATATTGGTCCGGTTGGGTAGCAAGTCATAACGGGTGCGAGTAAAAATTGTCACTGTTTTAGCTCGGGTTAGTTTAAGTCAACGCAAACATACCCAAATTTTTATATAATGCGCGAGATAATTGAAATCCCCACATCTAATGATGAGTTCGACGTACCTTTAAGGGTCTCAAATCGACAATAAATTCATGGGCTACGGTTCCATTAACACCACGGTAAAGAATGGGATAGTGACTCTGGAATTGGAAAAGAAAGGCATTAGTTTCACGAGTAGAAATAATTGCAGCACATAGAATAGAAGACATAACGAACTTGATCATACAAGAACACAAACCTCGAGACGTTTTGCCATGTAGTTAGCATTCAAGATGGCTATCTTTGATGCATCAGTAAGTCCTTGAGATCCCATCATGGCAATGTATGTGTATGATATCGGCAAGATCAGTGCAGAACCCCAAGGGGCTGCAGAAATGGTACCAAGCGGCTGAGCCTTTTCAGGGGCTGGTAAGCCTCCTGTCGCCACCTTCAAATCATGCATATATAAATTAGATTAGAACTAAAAGACCATAAATAAAAAAACTTTATCATGACGGTGCTTACCACAGGGTGAGAAGGCAAGTACGGTGCCAAGTGTTTCTTCACACCAATGGGACCCATTCCGGGACCACCTCCACCATGTGGAATGCAAAATGTCTTGTGAAGGTTCAAATGACATACATCGGCACCAATCCATCCAGGACTCGTCAGTCCAACCTGCAAATATACAACTTATTGGCATAAAATAATCAGGCAAGTGCTTATCTGCGTATCATGCAGATAAGCAGTATTTAGTGTTCGGGTAAGATTAATATAATATACCTGTGCATTCATATTGGCTCCATCCATGTAAACCTGACCTCCATTGTCATGAATAATTTTGCAGATCTCGTCAATACCCTCTTCATAAACTCCATGAGTCGAAGGATATGTAACCTGATAATTTATTGGACCAAAAAAAGTTATAATTATATAATCATCATACACGTTATTCCATCTATTAAACAGCTGATAAAAAAAATGCATACCATTAGAGCCGATAAGTTATCCTTGTTTGCCTCAGCAGCCTTCCGTACCTCTTCAATGTTAATATTACCTTTAGCATCGGTTCCGACAGTTATGATTTTCATTCCGCACATAGCAGCACTTGCAGGATTTGTTCCATGTGCTGACACGGGAATGATGCATACATTTCTATGGTGATCTCCTCTTGCCTACCATTGATCAAAGTGAAACTTTTATAACGTCAACTATAATTTGGACTAAAAACTATAGAAAGCAATTTAAAATCATAATACCATATGATATGCTCGGATAACCATCAGTCCAGCATACTCCCCAGCAGCACCAGCGTTTGGTTGCAATGAGAAAGAATCGAATCCAGTTACGGTACACAACATGTCGCCCAAATTCTTGAACATTTCCTGAACGTAAAAGCCACAAAATTAGACAAAAATATATAGCTTGAACAACGAGATGACAAGAAAGACAAAAGTTTATAGTTACTTGATATCCTTCAGCTTGTTCGATAGGTGCAAACGGATGCATATTTGCAAAGGCGGGCCATGTGACGGGCATCATTTCTGTAGTTGCATTAAGCTTCATCGTACATGATCCCAAAGGAATCATACTATGGCATAGCGAGAGATCCTTTGATTGCAATTTACTAATATATCTGAGTAGCTCGTGCTCCGTGTGGAAGCTAAGGGAAAAAATAGAATTAGGAACGGCCACCCATTTTTGCCACGTCATATAATAATCAGAAAGAAACTTACGAGTTGAAAATTGGATGAGTCATAAATGGAGTCTCCCTTACAAGCCCGGAAGGTATAACGTCCTGAACCTCTGGTGCAAGAGACTCCGCAGTGAATGAAATCTGCAATAATCAATATAATGTAAGTTGTTTTCCGCTTAATAATGTTACTAATCTATATAGATATAAGAATATTGTGAACACTATACTAACCGGTTTCCCCAATGAGAAAACTTTAAACAATGTGTCAACATCCTCAATGGTGGTTGTTTCATCAAAGGAGACAGTAATCTGAGTAAAAAGAAAACGAAAATAAATTAGTTTTACCAATCGAGTTAACCGTTTGCAAACATAGTCAACATTAGAACAATACTTACCGTGTTTTTGTCCACAATACGAAGATTCATCTTGTTTTTGTAAGCTTCTTCAGCAAATGCACTTGCATCAGCACATGTGATCTTCACGGTGTCAAAGAAAGGGAGACCTTGGACATCGACGGTCCCGAGCTTCTTCAATCCAGCAGCAAATGTAGCAGCAAGTCCGTTGACTCGTTGTGCGATTGTTTTTAAGCCTTCTGGTCCATGGTAAACACCATACATAGCAGCCATGTTTGCTAGCAATGCCTACATAGTTACAAAATATTTAACTACAAAAACGAGAGAGAAAAAAAGTGTATCATTTGTTTCAAAACATATCCAAAGATAGTCCGATATGACTAAAACAAAGATCATAGTGAAAGATAAAGGATTAAAGGGGTGTTTGGGATTGCTTAGGAAATAATCAGGTAACAACCTCTTTTACAAGTGCTTATTTGATCTAATGTAACAAGATACGCAGTTTTACCTAAATAATCAAAACTGCTTATATTCTCAAAACTAAGCAGATAAGCTTGCCAAAATACCCAAAATTGCTTATCTACATAAAGATTTAACAAATATGCAGTAAAATAAGTAACAAAACGAGTGTTAAGAAAACGATACCTGAGCTGTACAAATGTTACTGGTAGCCTTATCCCTCCTAATATGCTGCTCTCTCGTCTGCATAGCCATACGTAAAGCAGGCTTACCCTCAGAATCAACACTAACACCAATAATCCTTCCAGGCATCATCCGCTTATACTCTTGAGACGTAGCAAGAAACGCAGCATGAGGACCACCATACCCCATCGGAACACCAAATCTTTGAGCCGAACCAACCACAATATCAACTCCAAATTCTCCAGGCGGCTTCAATATAGTCAAAGCCAACAAATCACTAGCCATAACAACCTTGACACCATTCGCATGTGCGTTCTTAACAAACTCACCATAATCCATCACCTCACCTTCCGTACCAGGATACTGAACCAACACACCACAAACATCACCCGACGAAAAATCAAAATCCTTCAAATCCGACGTCACTACATTCAAATCAAAACCATCCGCTCTAGTCTTACACACATCTATCGTCTGAGGATGACAATTACTCGCAATCAAAAAAGTCTTCTTCTTACCCTTAAGTATATTATTACACATCGCCATTGCCTCAGCAGCAGCCGTCCCTTCGTCTAATAACGAAGCATTAGCCATAGGCAACCCCGTTAAATCCGTTACCATAGTCTGAAAGTTAAGCAACGACTCTAGCCTACCCTGCGCTATCTCAGCTTGGTAAGGCGTATACTGCGTATACCATCCCGGATTCTCCATAATATTCCTCAAAATCACACTAGGCACAAAAGTATTATAATACCCCATCCCGATAAACGACGTAAAAACTCTGTTCTTAGAAGCTAAAACCTCCATATGCTTAATCATCTCACTCTCACTCAACCCATGATCAAATTTCCCAAACTTCATAGGACTAATACGTATCGTTTTCGGCACGGTAGCGTCTATCAACCCATCTAAGCTAGAAAAACCTACAAATTTCGCCATTTCGGCTTGGTTCTCACTAGAGGCAGAGTTATGTCTCCTAGGGAATGTATCACTAGGTTTCAACGCATCAAATGAGACATATCTAACATGTGAAGATAAACATTTAACGTTATGGCGTGATCCTATGTTTTTGTTGGATAAAAATGAAACATACCTTGAAACAGAGGAAAAAACAGGGGAAAAAACAGGGGAGGGTGGTGATAATGAGAATGGGGTGTGTTTGGTTTGTGAGATTAGTGTTTTGAGGATGTGTTTGTTAGCAAGACGTCTTGCTCGATCCATTCTGCAGGATTTGATGTGAAAATGAGGTTTGAATGAATGAATCAAGTTCAAAGTGGATCAAATGTTGGTGTTTTTATGTTAGTGTTTTTTTTTTAGTATTTCATGAGTAGTAGTGGGTTGGTGGAATGGGTTGGTGAAATGGAATATACTTACCCTACATAAAATATAAAGTTTACCTTGTTATCCCTATGGTTTATTAAGTATTTTATTTCAATCCAATATTTCTGTGATCATAACAAGATTTTTTCAGAACGGCAAATGTTAGTGGTTAGTGAGTCGAGTCGTGCAATGGCATTTAAGCAGCGGAATGTCTTCTTCGAACTCTCACCTAGTTATGTTAAACTCCTTATCCACTTCCTCTGAAAGGCCTTGGCAGGTCTCGAACCCAAGATCTCCAAGAGACCTCCCCAAAGAAACCATTTAGTGGAATCTTGGTGGCCGACTGGGCTAAGCCAATTGATTTGATCATAACAAGGTTTGATCAGTTGGTATTCACTTTGACAAAGGTTAACGATTCAATCCTCACTTTTTACAATGTTGGAAGTTCTTTTTCTACCTTTGATGGAACTGGAAGCTGGCTTTCTATCTTAGGTAGGAGGTACGACTCTCTATTTGATGTAAGGGTATGGCTGTCTATCATCCTCATCATAAACTGTCTTAGAGGGTAATGAGACTTATAACTCATAAAAAATAGTATCGGATGTCCTTTTTTTTGTAGTTCAGTATTTCGTCGAAAGATTAGATCAGTTGGTTATCATCTTAACAGGGGTTAACGATTTGATCCTCACTTTTTACAATGTTAAAAGTTCTTTTTTTTTACCTTTTGATAGAACCAGAAGCTGTCTTTTAACCTTAGGTAAGGGTATGACTGTTTTTCTATCTTAGGTATAGTTGTTTATCAACCTCAATATAAACTGTTTTAGACGGTATTGAGACTCATAACCCATAGAAAATAATATTTAGATGTCCTTCCTTTCTTTTAGTCCAATATTTCGCCGAAAGATTAGACCAGTTGGTTATCATCTTAGCAGGGGTTAACGATTTGATCTTCACTTCTTACAATGTTAGGAAATTCTTTTTCTACTTTTGATAGAATCAGAAGCTGTCTTATAACCTTAGGTAGGATATGACTGTTATTTTTAATTATGTAACAGTATGGTTGTTTATCAACTTCATCATACACTGTGTTAGACGGTATTGAGACTTATAACCGATAGAAAATAATATTTGGATGTCTTTCCTTTCTTGTAGTCCAATATTTCACCGAAAGATTAGATCAGTTGGTTATCATCGTAACAGAGGTTAACGATTCGATCTTCACTTCTTACAATGTTGGAAGTTCTTTTTCTATATTTGATAGAATCAGAAGCTATATTTTAACGTCAGATAGGTGTATGACTGTTTTGCTATCTTAGGAAGCGGTATGGTTGTTTATCAACCTCATCATAAACTGTTTTAAACGATATTGAGACTCACGATATTGAGACTCATAACCCATAGAAAATAGTATTAGATGTCCTTCCTTTCTTGTAGTCCAATATTTCGTCGAAAGATTAGACCAGTTGGTTATCATCTTAACCGAAGTTAACGATTCGATCTTCACTTCTTATAATGCTGGAAGTTCTTTTTTTACCTTTAATAGAACTAGAAGTTGTCTTTCTACCTTAGATAGAAGATACGATTGTCTAATTCATGTAAAGATATGACTGTCTATTAATCTCATCATAAACCGTTTTAAACGGTATTAAAACTCATAACCCATAAAAAATAATATTGGATGTCCTTGCCTTTTTGCAATCCATTATTTCGATGACCATTAGTTTCACCGATAAACTAAGGTGAAATAACGATGTTTTATTTTAGATCAAACTCGATACTTTAGAGGAAAAATGACTAAAGATGATATACTTGGTAAATCTCATGGACTAAAATATAGTTAACTCTAAAAATTACTCATATTTTTGTTGTTTTCTTATGTCATTTCTATATATTTTAAAAAATGTCTTATTTAATAAATACTCAATACGTCTTAAAATTATAATAACAAAAAAAACTTATAAATTATTAAAAACTAGAGTATTATAATAACTAGTTTATTCATATTGCCCCTGATTAATTACTTTTTCCGTCTCAAACTTATAATATACATTAATATGTTTGGACGTCTCAAATTAGTTGTCCACTCTAAAATAGTTAAAAATATAAATTAAGTTTGTCATATCATCTTTAATTACTTGAATGTTTTTTGTCCATGAACAATAATTATTAATAGTCTTATCTTGAAAGACATATGATTAAGTTTTAACAGCAACATTTTATTGTACCTAAATACTGCATTAATTACTCACTGTCTTAAAATAATTAACCTAAAATAAAATAAACACACTTTTTAATAAAAATAGAATCATTACTTTCTTTAACTAATCAAATATAATTCTTTCCTATTAAACAACTTTGTGATTGATTGACATAAAAAGCGACTTATTTCAAGACATACTAAAACAAAAATAAAGTCAATAATTTTATAGCAAACTATATTTTTTATCTTTGTGTTTTATCGGGTATAACACTTTTAATAAGTTGAAGTTAAAGTGATATACACGGTAAAAATGCATAAAAATATAAATATAAATATAAATAAGTTATGACACTCGTTATCATAGTAAATGAATGAGTCATTATTATTTTGTTGTGTTGTTTAACTTATTTCATTATAACTTCGATTCATACATACCAATCGCCACGTTATATTTGAGTAGTCATAGACAGATGCGGACCTAAGATTTATAATAAGATGTTGCACAAATATTTTATGATTATTAGTACTAAATATGTCTTACATTAGGTACAAATGGGTGTTGCATGTGTCGAGAAAATATTTATTTTATGAAGAATTTATCTTTCGTGACTTAAAATAATGTGTAATCCGTGACACACTCGTCTCCATATAGGTCCGCCATCTGGCCATAGAGATTTAACTCTGAAAATCGAACAAGGATGATATGTTGTCCGACTTGATTTAAAGTGTCAAATGTAGCAATGAATATATAACTTAGGTACGCATATGGTAAATTTAGTACAAGTACTATTATTCTATTCTATATTTGGTGAAAACTATGGGCTGAAATATGAGATTTGGTAGTGTTTGGTGAGTGCTTATTTTAAGAGAGATTGTGCTTATTTGAAGAAAATGACCGACACTCTCACGTCGCACTCCAAAAGTTGGTATTGAAAAATCGAACTGACCAGAAAAGGATTGAACTTATTTCCGTCTTGGGATGTTTTTCGGTTCGGTTATCGAGTTGTTCGGTTTATTCGATTAATTTTTTTTGTTGAGTCAACTCGAAAATCGAACCGAAACAAAAGTCGAATTTGAATTTGGTTCGGGTTTTGGGTTGACCCGAATTATTCAAATTATTCGAATTTTTCCAAAAAAAAATATATAATTATATAGATATTTAGCATAAAGATTATTTCAAGTACAAAAATTATTTTTTTATATTAAGATTATATTTTAATAAATAATTTTTATATATTGGGATTAAATTAAATTTTACTAACTATTATATATATATAATAAAAAATATATATTTGTATAATTATGGTTTTTGCTTCGGTTCTCGGGTCCGATTGCTAAACCCATATTCAACCCGAAAATCATAAATGTAGTTCAGTTCAGTTATGACCCAAAATCCGAATTCTAATTTCAGTTCGATTCTAATTCAGGTTCGATTTAGTTCGGTTTTCGGTTTTTAATTTTTTATGAGTCAAACTCGAATTATGAACACCCCTATTTCCGTATGTGTGTTTTCTCATACTAATTGTTTTCAGTTCAGTCATATCCGATATGTCCGGTTCGATTTTGAGCAAAATCACATCGGATCAAAAATTGAACTGAACATGAACCGAACGTTTTGGTGCGGTGCAGATGGAAAACTTCAACTTATCTATAGTGACATTTTTATTCACTTTTTCGTCTAAATAAGTATCTTATATCTATAATGATTCAGTCCTCATATATTAAATGGGAAGTGTTAATGATCTTCAATTTTTAAAACGAAAAAGCATGTGTAAATATTTAAGCGGATGATTCAGTTTCCAGATTAGTTAATATATTCTCTATCTTTTCATTTGCTTAAAAACAGTTACATCTAAAGCTTTGAATGTGACGTTTGAGTTGAATTTTTTAATATTATAAATAACAAACAATGACCATATTCACCATCATTATTTTATGCACCCAGGCTTCAAGAAAAAACCAAGTAAGACCTCATATATGTTTCCTCACTGGTCCAAAAAACTAACTAGACATAACCATGCCCACACACATCACTCTCAATCACTTCAACTCACTAAAACCAACTCGAATCGAAAAGAAAACAAAGAACAAGTACGAAAAAATCAAAGTACCTATGTAGGAGATATCATCATTGATGTTTGTTCCGTTCAAAGACAACAAGAAAATTAAACCTACATGAGACCTTTTAAAGATCTTGAAGAACACCTTATGTGGTTCGATTGTGATAAGTAGTTAAGTAAATCAAGGGGTTAGTTGATTTGATTGTTTCGTGCATGTATAATAATGTATTGATTCGTGTTTAAGTTGTGTTTAAGGTTACTTGAGATCGGAGTTATTTTGATTAGTTATTCTTTGCGTTTGGATAGGAGAAGAAATATAGAGAGGCTTATGTTGTTGTAATTATGGTTAAGGTTATCTCAGTTAATTTAGACTTCAAGTGTTATATATCATGCTTTATGACATCATAGACCATGTATCTAATAGATAATGGTTTATTGGATTAGACAATAAAGTTGGACTATAAGACCTTATCGCGCATTTACCATGTTAACCCCATTCATTATAAGATATGGTAAACCATTATTCGTGATGATTTGTTGTTGTTAATATTGTAACCTATTAATTATCAAAAAGCATTTTATGAAACAACTTAGAGTATAATGCCAAAGAATATCATTTCGAAAAGATGAACAAACAACCACGTTATTTTCATCCATAATTTTTTATCAAGTAGACATGTGAATTAGTTAGCATTCAAAGCACACATCTAGCCTCATTCGTCGATGACTATTGAACACCTAAGTAGATCATCAGTGTGCAACTAACTTATCATTTCAAACATTAATCACATTGTAACTAAGATTTTATCTTTTTCAACGTGCAATATTTTATTTATTATCAAAAATCAAATAGGACTGTACCCAGGAATATAACCTTCCCAGACGTTAAAAAAATGACATTCACCCGATCCAACACCAACATTACACCTTAGCCACTTAAGCACGACCTATGTGCATCACACCGATATGAAGTTATTCGATCGACTATTTTCCCAAAAACCAAGATGCACTGCATGGGTATGACTTGCATGAACCAACAATACCTTAGACGCTTCCTTAAATCAAAATTAAGAAATGAACCCGCATGGGTATGACTTGCATGAACCAACAATACCTTAGACGCTTCCTTAAATCAAAATTAAGAAATGAACCATATGACGTATACTCATGAAACAACCGGGGCATCGCCCGGGTCTGAAAGCCTCGTTCCTAGTATATTTTTGAGTAACACAAACTGACTCTAATACGACATTAACATTCCTTAATGTTTGGTGAAAGATGATCTTTTCAAAATTAGGTAGGTAATGAACATGGAGTGTGATATTTTACTTTCTATATTTTATACTAACATGGTGTACTTGTTTCAGAGGGTGTTTGGTTTAGCTTATATAGTGGGCTTATAAGTTTATTAGTTTATATAAGTTTATAAGCCAAAATCAAGTGTTTGGCTAAGCTTATATAAGTGGGCTTATAAGCTTATATGTGGGTGTTTTGGTAAGCCATAAAAGTGAGGCTTTTATAATAAAAGGTGGGCTTACATAACAATAACATATAAAAAGACTTTTATACCCCACATTTAATAACTACATCATTCAATACTCATGGACTTTTTTGTCATTTAACTTATTAATTTTGATGAGTTAAACCAAACACTAAATTTGAGCTTATAAGCTTATGATATATAAACCATAAATAGCTTATATATTATAAGACTAACTCAACTAATAAGCTTAATCAAACACCCTCTCAACAAAGTTAGCCACAAATTGTCCTTCACTAATTTAAAGTGGCAAGTTAAGCATTTTCAACTAAACATGTTGAGTGATACGTTGTATAGAGTTTATGATCATTACTAGACGAGTACCCGCGCATAGCGGCGGAATTTGGTTAGTGGCAAATAATTTACAGTATGCGATATTGTGATATGTGTTTCATGTACGTTCAAAATAAAACATGAAAAGATCAAATTGAAATTATAGAATGTTTTAACATATGACAATTCAATGCTAGATAAAATATTAAATAAACGTGTATCAAAAAGCCTATAAATTTTTTTAGTAAAGCTGAAAGTAAAACATTACATCAGATAATAATACACGTTACTCGTTACGTAAACCTTACATCTTATATTAGTTGGTAAACAATTTAGAAAACCGGGTTAATCCGAGTTTACCCGATGACTCGACCAGGTCGATTTAAAAACCGGGTTTCAAAACATTGAAAAATGGCATCCTTCATAACTTCATATGTTTATTTATTTTCGTTGCACGTCAATAATTCATCTCCAAATGACTTTAGTGTGTTCACATAATATAGTTTATATATGCATTAAGATGTTTGAATTATAAATGTAGTATATATTAGTGGGACCCACATTTTTCAACCATTCAACATTTTCAACTTTCAACCAAATGGATACACCCTTTATAATGTAGTATAGATTAGTTACAGTGTGAGGAGTGATGAGGTTATCAGGACGAGAACGCGTTTCTGTTATGAGAAACTTTTCGATATAATACTACACGATAAAACATGCATTGAAAATCAAAACGTGTTTATTCCTTTTGCATCTAATACTTTCGGTTTTCTTGCACCTGAAGCGGTGGAGCTTCTGAAGAGAGTTCAGCGCGTTATGAATAGCAACGTTATGACACCTAAATCCACAAATGTGATTTTTACTAGAATTAGCTTTGCAATTCAAAAAGGGTTTGCGGCGCAGCTTGTTCCTCGCTTGCCTTCTAGAGCTATGTAATTAAACTTTTAATGAATACTACACCCTTGGTACGAGATTTGCTCCAGGTTATGGAGTGTCGGTGAAAATTTTTTGTAACGATAATGAAGTGAGACTGATATGGCGTGAATATTGAGATGATACATGAGATTATCGCAACTATTTCATATGCTAGCAAAAGTTTAATATTATAAACACGTTAATATTGAGATAAAATAGATGATGATATTGAGATAAAATATAAACGAGATTATCGCGATTATATCTTATGCTAGCAAAAGTGTAATATTTAGGTGTAATGAGTTTTTTGTTTTAATAGTAACTCGTCATTGTATATGTCATCCATAAAATTTATATGATAAGATAAATTGTCTTCTTCATTTCATGTTAGTTACTTTAATGAAATTTGCCTTACTGTTTGAAAACTTACCTTATTTTACTAGTGTAGTTGTATTTTTTTTATATAGAATTTCTAAAATATGACATAATTAAACGAAATAGTGCTTGGTATGGTTGCACTTGCAGTACAGTAATAACAATAAAATCTAATATATAAACATGAGGCACCAGTGGTCTAATGGTAGAATAGTACCCTGCCACGGTACAGACATGGTTCGATTCCCGGCTGGTGCAATTAGCTGTGATGTTAAGCCTTGGCATATTGGTTGGGGTCCATTGCACTGCATCCCTTAAATTGTAGTATCAAACAAAGGCAGTTCTGAGCTTTTTTTTTTTCAACTTGTTCTTTCTGTCCATTCGAGCATATTTTTACCTCTTGCAACATCTTTTAGCGTAAAACTATGCCGTGACAGAATATTCATTACCATCTTTTAGCGTAAACCTGTGTCAATATATGATCATCTGAACTAAGTGATGCGGTTGAGGCTACGCATACATTAAGAACAATGTTGTCAAGGTATTTTCTCGAGTGCTCTAGATTTTGACAGAATATTACCATCTTAACCCTATGTATTATTTACAGGGAGCTCCTCATCCACTTCAAATGTGCTTTATAGCAAGAATGATAGATCTTCTTTCTTTACTGCTCAAAAGTCGATCACAAACATAACATAGTAGCCACAAAAATCTTACATCACCAATCGCTTCAAGATTTTCAAATGAAGAGATTTCACTAGAATGAATAAAAGTAATTTAAAAATAATTGTAAAAAGTGGCGCTGGCTCATCAAAGTCAAGTGATTCGACACAATCATGATGCATTCATCGAACAATAAGCTTTATTAAATGATGCCATGGCCGATGCCCTAACAATAACTTCCCTGTCCACGTACCATGAATAGTAAATTAGAATGTGCCAAAAGGCGTCGACACCGAATAAGGAGACCATGATCCATCCAACTAGCTAAAGACCCTCTTCGATATTATAGTACTAGTGTACCACACCCTTGGTACGAGATTTGCTCCACGGCTATAGAGGTGAGGAAAAAGATTTTTCAGCGATAAATAAGTCAAACTGATATGACGTTGATATTGAGATGAAATACATATGAGATTATCCTAACTATATCTTATGCTAGCAAAAGTGTAATTCTTACATGTAATGATTTTTTTATTTGTCTTAACTATAATTCGTCATTACATATGTGATCCATAAAATTTATAAATTGTCCCCTTTATTTGATGAAATTTAGTTACTTCAATGAAGTATACCTAATTATTTGGAAACTTACCTTATTTTACTAGTGTAGTTGCTTTTCGTTTTAAAAAAAGAAAATCTTAAAATATGACATTAACGATCGAATCGAGCCGTGAATTGTTCTACTAAGAACTATATATAAAATCCAATATTAAAACATGAAGCACCAGTGGTCTAGTGGTAGAATAGTACCCTGCCACGGTACAGACCCGGGTTCGATTCCCGGCTGGTGCAATTAGCTGTGATGTTAAGCCTATGCAGTGGTTGGGTCCATTGCACATACATCCATTAAATTGGGTCAAACAAAGGCAGTTCTGAGCTTAATTTTTTTTTCAACTTGTTCTTTCTGTCGCTCAATCACATGTAGCTGTCGAATTGTCTATAACTGCAGTTGTCATGTTTGGTTCTTATGTTCCTTCCGGCACTGCTATGCTTAAATCTGTCGGAACAAGTGCTATGCTTAAACCTTGTCGAATCTTAATGAATTAGGCACGCAGTTGGCTAGAGAGTAATTTTAATAGCCGCGTCCAATTGACTACACGGCTGTACTAGCAGAAGGCGTACGTAATTTAACATGAGGCCTATAAATTAAGGAGATAATAACACAGTTTAATTTGTGAAATATATTAAAAAGGGTTTGAAATCAACATGCTTGCTAGTTACAACGCCCCGAGTGGCAAGGTTTAATTTAGTTTTCTTATTTAAACGTGTTGAGCGGTACGCTATGAAGAGTTCATGATCCGTAATAGTTACAACGCGCGGAGTGGCAAGGTTACCGTGATGAGAATGTGTTTGTGTGCGAGACCCTTTTCGGTATAGTACTACACGCTTGGTATGAGATTTGCTCCATGGCTATGGAGTGTCGGGGAAAACTTTTTGTAGCGATAATTTAGTCAAACTGATGTGACGTTGATATTTAGCTAAATACATATGAGATTATCGCGACTATATCTTATGCTAGCAAAAGTGTAATTGTTAGGTGTAATAAGTTTCTTATCTTAACAGTAACTCGTCATTGCATATGTCATCCATAAAATTTATCTGATAACATAAATTGTCTCCTTTATTTGATGAAATTTAGTTACTTTAATGAAATTTGCCTTATTTTATTTTACTAGTGTAGATGCTTTTCTTATCTTTTTAAAAAAATAATTTGTAAAATATGACATAACGAAACGAAATAGTGCTTGGTATGTTTTCAGTACAAAAATAATTATAAAATCTAATAGTATATAAACATGTAGCACCAGTTGTCCAGTGGTAGAATAGTACGCTGCCACGGTACAGACCCGGGTTCGATTCCCGGCTGGTGCACTTTAGCTGTGATGTTAAGCCTTAGCAGTGGTTGGGTCCATTGCACTGCATCCCTTAAACTGGATCAAACAAAGGCGGTTCTGAGCTTCATATTATTTTTTTGACTTGTTCTTTCTGTCGATCGATCACATGTAGCTGTCGAATTGTGTGTAACTTCAGTTGTCACGTTTGGTTCTTATGTTCTCCCTGCTCTCGAAGTCTCGATACTGTAATAATATATGATGTCCAACACGTACGACCAATGTGACTTAACTAAAGTACTAAACGTTCAACCTGTGTCAATACATAATCATCTGCGCTAAGTGATGCGGCTGAGGCTAGTATATATTTTCAATGGAAGTTCTTTACTGACCACTTAATATTTTCATTCAACAATGAATTAACAAGTTAAAAAGGTTAAAATGCATAAATTTTATAGCCCAACCTACATACAATTAAGGTGTGCAAATTAGTCAAATAATGCTAGTTTAGAGCTGAGCCATAATTGATTTGTTCTTTAAATATTTTGGTAGATCATGGTCCATCCTACATATAAGGGGTTGTTTAGAATTGCTTCTTTCTGTGCTTATTGTTCTAAAAATGCTTATTTTACAAGGAATAGACAATAAGATGTCTGAAAGTTGTCAATGGATGAGTACTCCTGTAGTCCTGTAAGCTGTTAGCTATAAGCTGTTTACTAAAAAGTTCTATTTTTAATAGAAGTGTTTGGTAAAATTAGCTGTAAGCTGTAAGCTGTTAACTGAAAGCTGTTAACTGTAAGCTGTTAGCTATAAGCTGTTTACTAAAAAGTTCTATTTTTAATAGAAGTGTTTGGTATATTAGCTGTTAACTATAAAAATTATAATGTAAAATGACTTAAAAGGACATATTTAAATAAATTATAATATAGTTGGAGGGTATATCAGTAATCTACAGCTTTAACAGCTCTTGACAATTTAAAAAGCTGTATCAGACAGCTTTTTATTTAAGAGCTACTTGGTGAAAATAAAAAGCTAACAGCTCTTAAAAATTGTTGTACCAAACAGGGCTATTAGATTATTTTTTTAACAAAAAAGCTAACAGCTCTGAAAAAGCTTTAAAAAAGCTCTTGCCAAACATAGCCAACCTTGTGGAATCTTCAAGAAATAGGCACGGAGTTTGCTAGAGAGAAATTTCAATAGCCGCGTCCAAATGACTTCACGGCTGTACTAGCATAAGGCCTACGTAATTTAACACGATGCATATATGAATCAAGGAGATAATAACACAGTATGTGAAATATATTAAAAAAGGGATTGAAATGAACATGCTTGCTATTTCTTCATTGCATCAAAAGTGCAGACTTGTATATCCTGATATTCGAGTTCTCATAGAGGTACATTTGTAGGAAATTCGTTTGGGTGTCTACGTATCGTTTCTCTGAGCGATCTTTCTTGCTCGATTAAGTTTGAAGGCACCTCTTCATATACATCTTTGAACATGTCTTCAAGTGCTGGCTTTTCTTCTCTTTCAGCTTCGTCAATCGCATTTTTAACCTGTAACAAATTACTAACTTATGGTTATATGCCGGCCAATCAAATAATGTATCAAATCAGTAATCTTGAATACAATTATAATAATTTACCTGTTTGTGTAAGTCGATATGAAGCTCAGAATCTTTATTGTCGGTCCACCAGCCTTTTCTCTCGATCCATTTTCTAAATCTTGTTATAGGAGAATGCACTGTTCTCCAATGGTTGATTTCATCTTTCGTTCGATACTTTGTGGAATCATCGGATGTAGAGTGGTGTCCTACTCTATATGTCATGGCCTCGATAAGTATTGGCCGTTGTTCCTTGATAGCCATCTCACGAGCACTGCGAACTGCATCATAAACTGCAAGAACATCATTCCCATCTACTCTTATACTTTGAATTCCATAAGCTTGGCCTTTAACAACAACACCATCACCTAACCATTAAGAAAGTTATTTTAGTGAATCAATTTGGAGGATAAAATCTTTTAAATATATCAAACCTATTCAAAAAGTTAGATAATTATTGAAATATATAGATTTTCTTTAGAAGGAACTTTTTTTGCCAAGCCAGATCGACCCGTTTGACTAGTGAATCATTACTTCGAAATTGTTCTGTGACAGGAGTGCTAATAGCCCATCCATTGTTGCGGCATATGAACACAATTGGGGCTTCCAAAACCGCAGCAAAGTTCATACTTGCGTGAAAATCTCCCTTGAAAAGATCATGATTAGTCCATTAGAAGATAATACTTACAAGACATTGCAGACGAAAATTAAAGATCCTGAATTACTACCTCACTAGTACTACCATCTCCGAAATAGGTGACAACACAAGCATCTTTACTATCGTTTTTCAGAGAGTAAGCAACACCAACGGCATGAGGGAGTTGCGTTCTGTGTCAAAGGAGACGTCAAATGATATATCGTTGTAAACTAAAAGCACGAATATATAATGATCGACGTACGCTAAGGGTGCTGAGTTGGTAAAGTATTTAAGCTTCTTCGATCCATAGTGAAGCGGCATGTTCCTTCCTTTTCCATGACCAATTTTATTCCCCAAAAAATGATTTGCAAACTCTTGTAGCGTAAAACCACGCCATAACAAAACTCCTTGTTCTCGATACTACAATAATATATGATACCGAAGAAGGCCAATGAAACTTCTTAAACCTTATGTTTTGGTAGTGATTTAATGTATCTGTTAGAGTTATATAAATTTTGCCAAACCTGAGCCAAGATATGATCATCCGGGCTAAGTGATGCAGCTGAGGCGATGTTGATAGCTTCCTCGCCAAAGGAGGACAAATAGAACGAAAATCGGCCTTGTCTTTGTGCCTCATAAAACAATGTATCCATAGTTTGAAGGGTAACCATGTTGATATATATTCTCACTGCAAGTTCTTTACCGATCTAATCATTTC
This sequence comes from Glebionis coronaria, assembly GCA_025667525.1. NCBI lineage: Eukaryota > Viridiplantae > Streptophyta > Magnoliopsida > Asterales > Asteraceae > Glebionis > Glebionis coronaria. The sequence goes on along the minus strand of CM046878.1, from coordinate 17,739,780 downwards.
ATAAGAAAACTTGGATAAGTCCTTGATACGTTAAGCGAGACAAGAGAGACAGGATGAGTACGTACGTGTTCTGGCATGTTAGATGAGACCGGGTAACCATCTTGATCAAGAAGTCGATAACATTTCACCCGTTCCTCGGATGAGCCAGGAAGAAAGCTCATTTCAGATGTAAATACAATCTTGCCACCAGGATAATCCAAACCCTGCATTAAGTTTAATCTTATAAATAAAAGTAGTAAGTAGTTCACGTAGACAGTTATTATGGGACGGAGGGAGTATATATATAGATACACGTACATGGTTTTCTTCAAAACTAGTTTTACCATCATCTCTAGAAGAGAATAGTTCTTTCTCGGTTTTCGTTGATTTGTAACGGCTAGCCATGAACAAGGAAGCTGAAGGATTGCACGAAACGGAATGCTCATTGCGAACGTCGCTCGTCGGGCTATTGCAGATGAATGTTTTGAGAAGGTTACCACAGCTTCTTCGACTTCTTATCAACCATATTGACATGTTCACTTTGACAAGAGAATAGTAAGTGTGAAGATGCAAATGGTATGTGTATGTTTGTGGATATATGAATAGTTAAACCTTGTCTAAAAATGGGCAGACTTGTGGCATGTTATATAGAGGCCCGGTTATTTCAATAGCCGCATCCAAATGTATAAGAAAAGTAGAATCGTAAACGTACTAAACGTTTAATGAACATTTTATGAACCGTTTGATAAAAAATTCGTTTAAGATCATTTATTTATTAAATGAACCTACTATTTTACGTTTTTTAGTTAAATAAACGAGCATTAATAAAAGTCATGTGAAAGTTCGATTATGTGTGCTTAAGTTCGTTTATATTCATTTATTTGTTTATGTTCATATATCATACTATATTTTAATTTTATACTTTTAAATTTGATATGATTAAAAAAAAAAACCCTTATAAAACAAAATGTTACGCATAATTTGATAAATTTTATGTTTTTTCTTTTTTCATTAATGTTCGACCGTTAAGTTCGTTTAGTTTCTTTATAAACGCGACTGTTTAGTTAGTTTAGTTTCTTAATAAACGAATATAAACGGACTTGAACAACTCATTTTCTTAATAAACAAACACAAACTAGAAAATTTGTTTTTAAACGCTCGTGTTCGTTTATTTGTCCGATTAAAATTAAATGAACTAATATAAATAAATATAAATAAGAGTACGTATTATGTGAAAAGTTCTCCATGAGTTTGAATCTATAGCTTTTGAGGGGGTATGCAGTAAATAGGATTGTATATTTAGATGGGCTGCTACATTAATATCTCTAGAAAGCATGCTACGATCTCACGGGAGCATTATGAATATGGTTGAAAACTTACTTTTAGGTTGCCAATATTGACTTTTTGTGGTGCTTTCAAAACAATGCCTCAAATCCATAGTTTATTACGTAGTTTTGTTAACCTTCAAAGGCTTCAATTATACTTAAAAAGCTAAAAGTTAAGTATATAGTACTAGACTACTAGGTAAAGGGTTACTTGATTACGTGTAGTCGTGTAGAGTTAACTACGTAGATAGTTTATTTTTATATGGTTTGTTGGAAATTACAAAAAGAAATATATGAAATGATCAAAATATTATTTTTTTTATAAAAGATTACCTCGATAAATATGTATTAATCACAAAAATAAATAAAGTATAATAGAATGTGGCTCATGATCCACAATAACCTCAAGTCAACGACTTAAAATTCTAAGATAAGTCCATGACAAGCCATATAACTTAAACCCTAACAAAACATAAATAGCAAACAAACACTCTCCATAGATTCGAAACTTATTAGGCATGTTCCATCGAGCTAGAACTTGTTTCACCGCATCTTTGTTCTTGAAACGAAAAGTAAGCAACTTTATCCGAATAGTAATCAGAATATATCACAATGTACATGTCGACTTGTTAATTAAGGACCCTGCATTAAAATCCCAAACTGCTAACTTATCTTGTGTTTTAGCGCTTGTAGCATAATCAACAATATATGAAAACCGTGACGAGGAATTGAGTGTGAAAACCAAACAATCTTATCCCATTCTCCCTTATTCCCACGCGAGCGAAAATCTTGCCAAGCCCTATGCACCGAGAATAATTAAATGCATGTTATCATGCCTATCCTTCAATCGATCAGCATCCATGCGCGAAGTATCAAGGATCAGGGTCACCGTGGTAGATAAAATTAGGTGCCTTTCTTAACCAGGCTTGTGGCCACCTTCATTGATTATTTAAAATAAGATCTGCCACTTTAGAAGTTAAAACAAACCCTTCCCTCGTGATGCCACGAGGAGACAAGTATTGGGATAACAGGCATTGATCAACCCAACAATCAAACTAGGCCGACGTAGTCTTGCCATCACCCAAAATGAACCGAATGAACGGTTTAACCAAAGGGAAAAGGCCGAATATGAAGAAGTTTACGCCAGCCCCAACTCATTGTAGATTTAACCGGGACATCCCAAAAATTTCTCCCCTTCAACTTATAAACATGAATCCAATGAACCCATAAGGACTCCTTATTAGAAACAATGTTCCATATGTGAATAGTCATTAAGGAGACATTGAACACCTCAAGACTCCTTAAGGCAAGACACCCCCCCCCCCCCCCCCCCCCTTTTCTCGTTAGTAGAGAGACAAATATTATTCCACACAACTTTGGCTTTACCACGTTTAAGGTCACCATTACACCATAAAAGACCCCTAATAAGCTGTTGGATATCGTCAATGATACGTATAGGAATAATAAGCACCGACGCACAATAGATATGCATAGAATAAAGAACCGACTTACATAATTAAAGTCGTCCCGCAAACGAAAGCGCCATATTCTTCCAATCTTCAATTCTATCAAAATACCTCTTCTTTCAACCTTATGTTGATTTTCTTGGTAAGGTTATTTTGGTTATTTCATGTGAAAATGAACCGAATTTGATACATGTTTAAATTACAAAATCCGAATTTGTTACAAAATTAAACATGGATTAAATCTAGAATTTCAGTAGTTAACTCTTAAGTATACTTGAAATGTTCATTCTTAGTGGTATCTTTAAAACACTCACTCATTCATCATTTTTATCTAATGTAGATCTATAACACATACACAAAACATAAAAACCAACATCTCATAAGAGCATATGCAATGAGTCAAATGATATATAGCTTTTTACTATTTGAAAAAGCTCAAGTCATTCTTCAAAGCTCAAGTCATTAAATAGTAATGCAATAGATGTATTTAACGCGACAAGTCTTAAAGACTTGATGGCACTCGAGATTCTCTAATGATTTAAGTTTTTACACTTAACAAGTTCATTCCAGTTGTCCTTCTCATGTAAATGAAAACATAAACTAATAAAGTGCAAAATATGCTATTTTTATGAGATCATTTGTTGTGGGTTGTTTGTATAGGGTGGGTAGAAATCTAATAGAATCTTGGATGTTGAGTACTAAGACCATCTACGTGGACTGACTAAGTTTAGAAGGAACTAGTTTATCAAATGGGTCAAAAGCATTTATTAAACAATTGTTGGAAACTCACTTTATGTGACGACATTTAAGAATTTCCATTAGTTATCATAGTCACACACGCTTAGACTAGACTAGGTTCGATGTATAGTTTAAGGTGCGTGCGTGACTATATATACCCCTCCTTAGCTTCCAAGGAGGGGTGTTGCTTGTGTCACTTTTCTAGTTTTAATACATTTTCTTCATTTTCACACATTCAACCTTTCTCTCTCAACTTCATCCATGGCTTCCACCATCTATCACCCTACTAGACCACCGGATCATATTTTAGCATTTCTACATTTGGAATCAGAGCCTCGGTTCCATCCTTGGATCGTGTTCATGTTTTTGATTTGGTGGTCAAAATTTTTTTTTGGGGTCTCTATAGATTGGTCACGTATTGTTATTATGTTGTCCAAACTGTTACATTGTTTATCATTTGTCATACCCTTTTCTTGGTCCAAATCTGTCTAAACATTCACTTTTTCACTTTTATCAGTTTCCTCATATGTCCAAATCCTTTATCCCATGTCACAATTTTTTTATAAAATTTTGTGTCATTGGCTATCAAGTTACGGTCAAAAGTCAAACCTAGTGAAACAAAAAGTTGTCCTCTTGTCAAAAGTGGTCAAAAGTTGGTATTCATATCACTGTTTCTGGTCTAATTTAATTTTTCGTATCTGGTATCATTTTTTTTCTGGGCTTATTTTGTTGTTTAGGATGATGAAGTTACCCAGAAAAATTGTCAGATTCACATTCCCGGATTTTCAGGAACAAGGACTACTTTTGGATAAGATTTTGCTTCTTGGTACATCGCATTGAGTGCGATGGGTTGATTACAATGGTACCATTGCGATGGTCCCACTGCGATGGCTCCATTGCGATGGGTACCATCACGATGGGTCATCTTGATACGATGGGATTTCATCATGATAGACTGCGACGGGTAAGACTACGATGGGGACTGCGATGGTATCCATCAAGTTGCGATGGTACCATCAAGATGAGGTTTAAAAGACAGACTTCGATGGACTCTGTTTTATTTTGACTGCGATGGCAAATTTTTTTTAGCCTTCGATGGGTTTAAAAAGGTTTGAATGCGATGACCATCTGACTCATGTTACGATGGAAATCTTTTGCCTGCGATGGGTTTATTTTTTAAAGACTGTGATGGAAAAAATTTTGGACTCTGATGGGTTAAAATTTTTTTTGACTACGATGCAGATTCAACAAATCATGACCATGTAGTTTTAACTTAACTCTTGACCAAAACCATCTCAACCGAGTCAACTCGGTATTTACCGAGTTGACTCAGTTTACTCACTGATTCGACTCAACAATACTTCCAACCTTATTACTCCTTAATCAACACCATAACTATCCTATCCCATCGTCTCCTAATCCCAAATCCAATCTAGACTCGGACTAAAAACAACTGACCTAGACTCGACCAAAAACAGAAATATCACATCTAGATCTCAGATTCACTTTTTTCTCGTGTTTTGCACATGCAACCATAGATCTATTAAGATCTTATACATGAAATTAAATCCTTCATCATAGATCTTATATTGGGTTTTTACCCATTTACTATGCGAATATAAGAATGGCTTTTAACAAATCTGTTAAAACCACTCTTTGTTTCGATTTAGTCACAAAAAACCAGCAACCATCGAAATTAACTTACCCGAGACCTTTATTTACTTAAAGATCTTGTAGCTACGTGTTTTAGATGATGATGATTCTTATTATTTCTGGTTGACTGAGATGAAGGACTGAGATGGAACGAAGTTTTGTATGTGTTTGAGAAGGATTAGGGTTAACTGTTTGAGTTTGGTAGGAGATTAGTTAGATGTGTGATGGTAGGTGTGAGATATGGGACGGAGGTTTTGAGGTGAGGGGTGGGAGAGAAGGAGTTTGGTGGGAGCGGATGTTTCTAGGAGAGGTGTGTATTTAGGGTTAAGTTAAATGTGTGAGAAATTAGGGATTCTTAACCCTAATAAAATGGGATAACTGTGTTATATAACTCATTGTTGTGGACCGGGCTGGCTTAAGAGTGGATGGGCTTTATTTTATGTTAACCAAATTTGGAAAATGAAATGGCCGCGTATACTTTCTTTGTGAAATAAGAAGTTAGTTAGTATACGGGCTTATTGTGACAAGATAAAATGGGCCCAAATGATACTTATTATATCCGAATTTTTATTTCAAAAGTCATTATTTTGGATTAAATTTGGGTATTATGTGGTATTTTTGGTTATAACCGGGGTTTTGACGTGACATTGTGACGAGACAAAATGACAACGTGACAAAAAATTTATTTGAGACGAGACCAAGAGAAAATTGGGCGATTTTTTAGTGACTACAGATTTTTTTTGGATCGGATATTAATTATTTGAAGACGGAGACGAATTTCTTCGAAGGCGTGTACTTATTTTATCCTTGAACAGATAACTTGCTCGTGCTTAATCTTGGAATGAAGACTTGTTTATCTGGTTTCCAGGTTCGGGGTGGATGGTTGATGACTCGGATAACTATCACTTAAAGGGGTTACTTTGTTGTACTCAGTGTCACGTGCGTAGTCGACGTGGATGATTTCAAGAGGTGTTGTGCTTATAGACATCTTCAGTGATGCATTGGGTTCTTAAAAATTTCTCCACCGTTCTTCATTCAACAATTGTGCAAGCTTAAGTCACAAGATCGAAGGATTCTTATTCAGTTTCACGTTTGATGTATTTGGTTCATTCTATCAATGGTCACTTCAAATTGCTTTCACGTGGGTTGGTAAAGGTGGCCATGGAGAGTTTATGAGAAGAGATTGTCGATCAACAGCTGATTCTCACCGAATATAATTAAGCTTATTTATTATTCTCTCGAGATTTTCAGGTTTATGTGCTTACGATTTATTGATGGTTCCAAGTTTCGAAACCATCAAGGGGGAAGAAGAAGACACATCGAACGCACAACGAGTACACGTGATGAACTTCATACCTTCTTTTGATTTGAAGACATTCCGGGATGACATTTGTCATAGCCGCAGAGAAAATCAGTGTTTTAACTCGTGGCGTTATCAATCTCTAAACGGTACGCTACTGATTCGATGTTTAATTGTTTAGTTGTTGCAATTATTCATCATCATTATCCTATATGCATTCCCGGGACTTAATTGACTCTGGTGCATCTCCGGAAGAAGATATGTGCATTTCCGGGACTTAATTGACTCTGGTGTTACGATGTCAACTTCGTGAATGGGATAAAGTGTCCACTTCAGTATTTGAGCTTCATAATTGGGATTGATTTACTTTCTTCAACCATGTGGGGGAAGAAATGTCTTGATTCTCTCTGGTATGCATAACTTGAACTCTCAGGGAGAAGAAAAATTCAGAAGAATTATTCAAGCGTGAGAAGAGAAGTTGTTGATCTACTTGGTGTGCCCCAAGCTTTCAATCTCTCTTAGCAACATTATCATATTATATGATGGGATTTGCTTGTTAGATTCCGCTGTGCGCTTAATCATTCTAAGTTTTATTGAAAGCTTTGAAGTTGCTTACGAGGATTGTCGATTTAAGGGGAAGCTATTTAAAAGCTTCTACATCAAGTTTATGTGGCATGAATTAGGGGGAAGCTAATTCAGAAGCTTCTCCTTAACCAGAAGTGTATGGGTTACTTAGTTCGTGCCGTTACAGTATTTCTTCAACAAGCTACTTTAAAGATGAGTCGTTTTAAAGACGAAGGCCTCAGAAGACTTCATAAGCATTGGACGCTTCATGAAAGCTCTTGTTCTTAATCATTTTGTAATTGTTAGGAAGAATATTGTAAGGAATTCTACACGTCGTCCCATGGGGGAAGATTGTTGGAAACTCACTTTATGTGACGGCATTTAAGAATTCTCATTAGTTATCATAGTCACACACGCTTAGACTAGACTAGGTTCGATGTATAGTTTAAGGTGCGCGTGTGACTATATATACCCCTCCTTAGCTTCCAAGGAGGGGTGTTGCTTGTGTCACTTTTCTAGTTTTAATACATTTTCTTCATTTTCACACATTCAACCTCTCTCTCTCAACTTCATCCATGGCTTCCACCATCTATCACCCTACTAGACTACCGAATCATATTTTAGCATTTCTACAACAATCTTGTGAGAATCATGAGAATGGAAAAAATCAAGAAAGTCATATTGTATAACTTCGCTATAAGAGCACATGGAGTCATCACTCCAAGTGAGTCGATTTTGGGGTGTCACGTCAGCGAAACTCACTCACTCACTCACATGAAAAAAACAGGGGAGTCATCACTCCAAGTGATTTCCAGTTTTTCAGAATTTTACAAAACACCCCCTAAACAAACTTAAATATTTAAAAATAGTATACGTTACGAATACTTAATAAAAAAACATGTTCGTACACTAAAAGAACCAAACGAAAAACAAAACTTAAACAAAAAAAACATATATTTAAACATGTTTAACTTTGTAAGCCTTTTAAAATCTACTGTATTTATAAATGAAACTAGATTGAATTTATAGGACCAAAAATGTAAACTTTAAAACCTGTGTGGGGTAAAGTGTAGATGACACATAGTCATCATCTTCCTCATCTTGTTCCCAGCACACACCATAACACCCACCACCACCACCCCTTCTACCGCTATCAACGGCCACCACCACCACAACCACCAAAACACAACACAAAACAAAAAAAAGGGTTGGTTACATATTTTTATACCTTGGGGGGTTGAAGGATTTTTTTTTAAAAAACCTTTCACGCCAAGTGTGTCGACCCACGCCACAGGCTCACGCCGTGGGTTTTGGTGATCACCGGACTCACAACGCCGACCGCGCCGTGGGTTTGGCACCCCACGGCGCCACCACTCCCAACCCTCTAATGGACCAAAGTATCCGATTGCAAAGATTGTCAAATTTGAATATTTTAAACTAATTAAGAAACCTCATTTAGCAAAGAGAACTTTTCACGATGATTCTTTTTGAGCTGAATGTGCTCTCAAGTGGAAAAGGATGGAAAAGAAGCTAACACAAGGTTGTTCTCATGCGATATTAATCACAAGATAGATGTTATTGATGAGGATGAATCAAAGCATACAGTAGAGATAAAAAAACTCTTGGGATTATGTTGGGGAGAAGAAAGCTATACAGAGGTCACATTCAACTTTTTTGTAGATTCAATAATAGTCGTCTCAGTTATTTGTTACAAGATAATCCTTTAAGGTCACGTAACTTGCACGTGACTACTACTCCAACAGACTTCCCAATAAACTTTTAATTTGGTTTTCCTCTTTTTCTATTTTATGTATGTTGGAGCATAGTGTTAGCCTCAAAATATTGAGCCAAACAAGAATGCTCGGTCATATGTTTATTATGTATCATATTATGGAACGTTGTAATAGGTAGTATATTAGTCGTGTTACACGGGCTTAACTTTAGGCTAAAGTTCATTAATAAGTAACTAAAGCCCAAAAGGAAAGCCCGGCCCAAACCATATAGTCCATTAAGAAGCCCGCATGTGGGTGGACTATATATACTACCCTCCTAGCATGTTAGGAGGGTTGGTTGGTTGGTGGTTCATTTTCTTTCTCTAATCTAATATTCCACAAGTTTCACCAACTATTTTTCTCTCTACTTTCTCTCACTACTTTCTCTCTCTAGAATTCTTCTCATATCTACCTTTCTTTCTTTAATTCGTGTATTACAATAATTATATATTAGGGACAACAATTGGTATCAATCGCCATGGGGTAGTATTGTGATTGGCTGTTGTGTTTTCATATGATCCGTTTGATTTGATCCATATTTCTTCCTCGAATTCAAGATTTTTCTTGTTTTTAATTGTGTTTCTTAATCGTATAACTTCTTTAATCATGTTGTAGTGATCTTGGTATCTTGGTTTTGGTTAAAAACACAAACTTTCTTGGATCAAACGTTCAAAAATCCTTGGTTTTTCATCTTTCCGAAATTCTAGCAAAGGTACGCATCGGAAAGTACAAGTTTTTTGAGGTCAGATCGCAATAACCACTAGGTTCTACTTTGCGATCTAAGGATTCCGATACCCTATTTCGATCTGGACATTCCGATCGTACATTGCGATCTGGGATTCCGACGGTTTCAAGGGACTTTTGAGTCGTTACTCTGCCAAATTTGTTTTAGACACATTCCGATCTGAACATTGCGATCTGAAAATATTCCGATCTGAACATTGCGATCTGGGATTACGACAGTACATTGCGATCTGGGATTCCGACAGTGCTTTGCGATCTAAGCCACATTCCGATGGACATTCCGATGGCACATTCCGATGGACATTCCGATGGCACATTCCGATGGACATTCCGATGCCTTGTTTAGCTAAATTTTGTTCGAGTATTTTTTCGACTTAGCCACCATCTAGACTAGTTTCGTAATATCGTTTACACGAAGATTAAAAAAAAAAAAAAAGAGTTTTTTGGCGGGAAAACCTTTTTAAAATTTATTTTTTCCTAGACCATTTTTAGGCCATTTAAGATTCGATTTCAAATTTTGGCGATGCGAAAAATTTTTCGACCAAAAATTCAAATTTTCGGACCAAAATTCAAATTTTTAGGCCATTTTTAGGTTTTATTTTTGTCAAAATTTTTCACTTTTCAAAATTTTTCCCTATTAGTTTTTGGCTATTTCGGACTTGATTTCAAAATTTGGTAAGACAAATTTTTTAAGCTTACCGTTTTGTCGGACTGAGGAATTTATTGTCGGACTGATAAAAATCGGAATTTTCAAAATTGCAACCACAACCCAATCACACCATATCTACTTAAGATCCAAAGTCACTTCATCAACTGAGAAACCATCATCATGGAAACGAGCAATGCGTGTTCAGACAGAGAAGAACGAGAGATGCAACTACAAGAACAAGTCCTTAAACAACGTTGTATGCAAGCTTTCAGTGATCTTAAAACGAATCTAAAACGTCTAGAAAGAGAGACCTTCTCGTACAATCCTTTGTATATGCGTGCTTTTCATTCCTTTTTCGGAAATGATCATCGCACGTTCACTTATGACTTAAGAGACCACTTGCAGAATCTTGAGAATGAGTTACTCAACAAAAACCTTCATGAGACAAATTCCAGGAATGCCTTCAAAACACTCAGAACACCGTTTCAACCATTCTTTGCTTCACAGCTATTCAAGAATCCCAATTTTGAGTCAGAAGTTCGAGATGCAAATCAACACTTCAAAGACTACACTACAATGGAAGCAAAATCATTCAGAGATTTACTATTTGGAAACATGGAATCAATTGAAAGGCTTTTGGATGAACGCCTACTTCATGCAAAAGACATGATCAAGAAGATGATTGACAAAAGGCTGAAAATGCAAGAGTGCACGGTTGCAAAGATTCATGTAATGGATACGAGTCCAGTTTCAATTGTAAGTAACGAGACAATATCGAGTAATGCAACTGACAGCTGCAGAACAGGGAAAACAACGCATGGTGAGCAGAATGATCATAACAGCTCTGGGAAAGACAACAGCAGCTCTGACAAACAACACATCGACTCTGAGAATGTCATCAGCAATACACCTTCCTATGATAATGGTCCTGTTTACGATTCTGAGCCATTGGAAGAGGTACACAATGCTGAATTAAATGTGTTTGCCAATGCCAATACGCATGAGCATAGTGATCAAACAACAAACCTTATTGACACATGTATGACGGAAAAGGTTGATAGCATTACCACACCCAATTCATCAGACAAGTGCAATAATGAGTTTGAGGATGATCAACATGCAAATGAGTATGATGATGAGGAGCGTGTCGCGCTTGCTAATTTAATTGCTAGTTTACAAAAAGATGTCAATGAAACTAGAAAGAGTCAAAAACAATTAAAGAAGGCAAACGCAGCGCTCACTCAAAACTTTGAAGAATGCAAAGCCGCTCTAATTAAATCTAATGAGACCCTTGAAAGTAATAGGGCTGAGCTTCTTCAAAAGACCAAAGAGCTTGAGGGGTACAAGGGTAGTGCGTTAAAAAGTCAAAAGGACGATTTTGAAAACAAATATAATACAACTCTTGAGCTATTAGCCAAAGAGAAGCGTCAATATAATGTTTTCTTAATGGATGAACGTCAAAAAACGTACCTTGCAAATACCAAAGTTAACGAACTTGAACAAAAGCTCTCTATGACCACTACTGATTCTGCTAAAATTCTTGAGGATAAGAAACAAGAGGTAGATGCGTTAAAACAAGACTTCAAAATTAGATACGAGAAAGAAAGTGAAAAAGTAACAAAATTAGAAGAACAAGTCGACTTTTTGAAGAACGTTGTTTATAAAACGCATGATTATATTCAAACCGTAAGAATGCTAGCACCTCCATCGATGTTTAAGGGTCAAGCTAGCTTTGCAAGTCCTGAGTACCTTGCCAAAGCTCAAGCTACGAACCCGTGTCTCTATCTTGATGAGACTGAAAGGACAGATCTTGATTGCATGCCTGTTAGTGCCAATAGTGAAGAGACTTCCCTTTGGGACGATGATAGTCAACCACTTGTTAATAAGGAGTTTGTGAAACCATATAATTATGCTTATGAGAATAGTCTTTATAGCCTTTTCAATAAACAAACTCAGAAAACTCGTGAGGAAATGTTCCTTGAATGCAAACAAAAGCGAATTCAATGGAAGAAAGCATTTGCCCCTAAGAAATCTAATGTTTACAAATACATAAACTACCTCCCTCTAGATGAATCTAAAAGCAAGAGTAGGAAAACATTAGGTATTCTTAAACACCACATAGATAATGTTAAATCTATTGTTGAAAGAGACTGGGCAAAACGTGAAAATGCTGAGTGGACACGTCCGATTCCTCACGATATTACCTTGTTTCTCAAAGAACTCTTAATTCCAAACACGGCGTTGATTAAAGAAACTGTTCTTCAACTTGAGGAGTTCATTCGGACTGAAATGTTTGATGATTTAAAATATGTTGAATCTATTGAGAAACACATTGATGATCTTCAAATGGAGAAGTCTGATTTCTCAGATGAATATGATTTACTCTTGCAAGAATGCGTTTCTAAAGATGTTATGTGTGCTTATTTTACATCTTGTGCTGATATCGATGAATATTCTGAAGTTGCATGCCAATATCTTGATAAGATCAAAGAATGTGAACGTCTTGAAATTGAGCTTTCGAAACGTAAAGAAAATGTTGACAAAAAGGCTTTTGAGTTACTTCAACACAAAACTGATTTCCTTCAAAAACATTGTCATTCACTTGAACTTGCTCTGCAAAAAGAAGTTGGTAGTTTTCCACATGATAATAAATTGCAAGAAAAACTTTCCCAAACATTTCGAGAAATGAATGAACAAAATTTGGAAATTAAAGGGTTGAAAGCTCAATTACAAGACAGGGACAGAGCAATAGCAGAGTTGCAGAAACTCGTTGCTAAAATGGGTGGGAAAATCGTGGAACCTAGCATTAAGAAACCTGTCGTTTGACAACCCAATGCCTACAAGGATCCAAAGCTGTCTATCTTAGGAAAACCGACTCCGTTCTCCAATTCTTCTCATATGAAATCTAGGTTACCCCCTAAGACTGATGTGCAACCAAGTGTTCCAAAACCATCCATATCACCCTATGTTCCTCCATTTAGAAAGCACACTGTTGCTAAACCCAACCATGTGAATGCACCTAGAACTTCTAGGACTCCTCCAAAACGTGTGACATTCACGTCCACAAAGGAATCTGTAGGTTCAAATGACCTCGTTCATACCCACAACCTAGAGGATGCAAAACAAAAAGGGAAGATTCAGAAAGACAAACCAGTGTATGAAAAACCTAGTTCACCAAATCCCGCTAGAGTTCCACACACTCCTAATGGTCGTCAACCAAAACCTAGGATCCCTCTTCAGCAATCTAGGAATTGGAAACCATCCATGAATAGTCGTGTTTCAAACACTACGCCTGAACGATTTGGAAAACAAAGGAATACAAGTACTTTCGTGAATCCCAAATTCCCTGTATGTACCACTTGCAAAAAGGGCATTCAAAATGGAAATCATGACCATTGCATTTTGCAATACCTCTATGAGGTCAAATCTCGTTCCTTTGAACGGAGATCGAATACAGAATCCCATAAGACAACAAGGAGATACAAACCCGTCGTAAAGAAAAGCAACCACACCAAATCTGAAACGTGGATTCAACAAGGACATAGTTTCTCTCCAAAGAAGTCTTCCGCTGTGCAAGAGAAAGCTACTCCTAAATCTAGTCTTCAGTGGAAACCAACGGGTCGGATCTTCATAGAAGTTGGTCTTAAGTGGATTCCAATAGAGAAGAGTGATGACACCTGCACCAGCACTAATGCTACTGTTCTACACGCTGAAAAGGAATTTGTTACTCCTAATTCTAGTATTTGTGCAAATTCTTCTTCTGTGATTGCAGGTACAACAGCGGATTCTGAACCCACTTCTCCTTCTTCAAAGGGTTCCAATTCTGTACATTCTATATCACCTTCTTCTGCTGCACAAAAGTCTATTTTGGATTATTTTCGAAAAACTTGAGAAAACACAAAAATATAATAAAATGTAAATATCCATAGAAAAACAAAATAAAAAAAAATGGAAAAACTTTCAAAAGACCAAAAATATTCTTTTCGACATGTCTTTCAGTATCGATAATATGGACGTGCCTAGAAATGTCGCTCAATAACGACACGGGTGTGTACATAAAGCTCGAATGAAAGTTGTAAATATTTTTCAAAACATGTCATTTCTTCTTTTAATAAAGGAAATTGTCTATTTTGGACAAATATTTCCAAACAACGGGTAGAGCAATCTATCACGGGTTGAGCTTGTCACAAAACATTCAACGTTTTGAGCTCAACACAATGGCTTGTAATCACTTTCAGATTGCAACCCGGATCGATATTCACGGGGGAGTGTACGATTTAGTACCCTTACCCTCAGCAAAAGAAGAGAAATCTTCTTACACTTGAGTGGATTCGTCACGACATTCAAAGTCTATGAACTCAAGTTTATGCTTTAGAAAAACCTTTCGACAAAAAGAATTGATTTTTCAAAAAGCGTTGAACACAATTTTTTCAAGAATTTTTCAATGATATTCAAAATCTTTCAAAAATTGTGTGTTCAACAACTCCCATCCTCAAAAAGCGAAATGTGGATCATATCCTCATAATGACAATTCAATTGGATCAATTTTTGAGGGGGAGCATTTTAACTTCATGCAAAAGATTAACACATCTTTCTCCCAGAGATTTCAAGACTATTTTTTCAAAATATATTTTAATCAAATTTGGTATCTCTAATATCAAAAGATTTTATATATTAGAGATAGGGGAGAAAATGTGATTAAAATGTGATCTAATATAAGACTCAAGCACTTTAACTCTTACCTACATGTGCGAAACACTTTCGATTATCGATGCACATGTGAAGGGGGAGCATTTCTGAAACGACAAAACTAGCAAGGTGTTAAATGTTTTTTCACACACTTTGTTAGAATTTAAAGTGGTTTTCATGGTTACGATCAAATACCCACAACATCTTTAATTCACGACGTTATTGGTGTCAAAAGGGTGGTTAGGTTTAAGTCCTATGATCCAACCAGAACCGGAGGGATCTTCCCAGGGACAATCCAATAGATTATTAGAAGTCCTTAGGAAAGATGGAGTAGAATGTGAACGTAGTTGAATGCCGACTAAGTACTGATGCTAGCACTGGAACAATCACAACAAGGTGCTAGTAATGATGTCTTGGTAAGCATTGAAGGGGTTGAAGAATGAAAAAGAAATGTAAGGATAAAGGGTGTAAAGAAAGAAGCCCTCCATACAACTTAGGCAGAAACCGGGTCAACTCATCATGAAGACAAACTCATCATGGACCCAGTGATGTGAAGCACAACCCTTTCCTAGCTACTTAGGCTTCTCTCAAAAGAAGTTTGTTTTTATTGTCACGGAGATCAACACGACATCTATTGACTTTCTCACTCTGAGATAGTTGATATTGAATAGGTGGCATCTGCTCCAGCCTCCGACCACTAAAAGTGCACAAATAGAGTCTAGAGCCAAGAGATCAATCAAATCTCGTTAGGACACACGGATGAAGATCAACAGAGTCCTACGCTATATCCTTGCGATATTGCTAGAAAACTCAGAGTGATACTACTTAGTATTCACAATGATGAGTGGAAATCCTTCCAGTGTTAACATCAAACAGCACTGCGGTAGGTCATATGTAAGATTCTTTATGAATTAAACATGTGTAAAACTGAAAAGCAACAGTGGTTTGATTCTTAATTGATTCAAACTCGTTTCAGGTTTCTACGCAATATCTTTATGGTCTTGCCAGAACATTCAGAGTGATATTCATTAATATTCACAGTGACGAATGGAAATCCTTCTAGCGTCAACATCAAACAGCGCTACGGTAGGTGACTTGTGAGATTCGTATGAATCAAACTTGTGTCAACTGGAAAGCAACAATGGTAAGATTCGTTAAGAATCAAACTTGTTCCAGGAATTTGAATTGACGACTTTAATCAAGCGGATATCTATCCAATTGATTCACTCTTTATGTTCGCAGTCTTGCTTTGAGACGGTCGAGTAAAGAGAACGGCTAGTACAGCCGCGAAACCCTGTCACGGAGATTCTTAATTGAATCTACCTGATCACAGGTACGATATTTAATATCGTATAACGGTCTTCACCGAACGGAGGTAAAACGCTACCGATTTAGGACGAATGTCAAAGCCATTCAGTCCGTGTCTATGTTTTGTCTCGAGAAGGTGGCGTCACGGTGTACACAGAAAGTCAATGATTCAGAAACCACATACTCATGCCTAAAGACATATTCAACAATTAATAGTGTGAGCATGTGGATGAAGACACAAGATCGCAAGATGGCAAAGACAAGTCAAGGATGATTTGAAGATCTCAAGCTTAAAGACAAAGTCGAAAGACAACGACAAAGGCTCAAAGATCACAACATGAAGGAACAAGACTAATATTACACGTTCAAGACTCATTTATGGGGAGATTAGTAATCTCTACAAATTTCCTAAATGACCAAGGTTTATGACCTCTCATTGGGGGAGATTGTTAGCCTCAAAATATTGAGCCAAACAAGAATGCTCGGTTATATGTTTATTATGTATCGTATTATGGAACGTTGTAATAGGTAGTATATTAGTCGTGTTACACGGGCTTAAATTTAGGCTAAAGTTCATTAATAAGTAACTAAAGCCCAAAAGGAAAGCCCGGCCCAAACCATATAGTCCATTAAGAAGCCCGCATGTGGGTGGACTATATATACTACCCTCCTAGCATGTTAGGAGGGTTGGTTGGTTGGTGGTTCATTTTCTTTCTCTAATCTAATATTCCACAAGTTTCACCAACTATTTTTCTCTCTACTTTCTCTCACTACTTTCTCTCTCTAGAATTCTTCTCATATATACCTTTCTTTCTTTAATTCGTGTATTACAATCATTATATATTGGGACAACACATAGTTTGGCTAGGCCGGTCCTGACGACTCCTCTGGGCCGTTCATCGTCTTCCCGGGTCCTGAGTAATGCTGCAAACAATAGAGAACCGGTTAGGAGTGGACCCGAGGCCGGAGCCCTGGGGTCTACCTCCGACGGTCAAGTTAGTATCGGACTAATATGTGGTATAAGAGGTGTAGTTATGAAAGAAAACCTGATGTAGAATGAGACCCCTAGCCCTGTTTATATAGTGCTAGGGTTTCTTGAAGAATAAGTTAGGTGTGTATGGGCCGCGGGCCTGTCGGATCGGGCCGAGTACCGACTATACGTCGACATGTCCCCCAGTCTAGTATGATATGGTTCATAATCATGTTATGATAGACTCATTCATGTATCACGCTTACTAAACAACCGCGTGCGGCTTGGTGCTAGGACATCCTCGTGGGTCATCTATAATATATGGCTCCACTCGTAATGGCTACCTTTAGCAAAAAGATGATTGGTTGGGGTTGCGAATAGTGAGCGTAGCCACTATACGTCATCATGTCCCCCCAATCTAGTATGCGAGGTTGTCACCAAGTTTACTAGACTTTACACCATCTCCGCTACTCGTAAGTGAATCTACGCCAAAAGAAATGGGAAAACACGTATACGTAAAACGGGTGGTTGTGCTCGAATGTTTGGTTTCCCGTTACTTGATGGTGAAGACCCCGTAAAAAAGGATATGTTCTTTACAGTTGGGGTAACACTAGCATTTGGAAAGGTATCATCCTTCGTTCATCTCAAACGTGAGGATGATAAGAATGTTTGGTGAAGGCGGAGGTGGAACCCGTATGCCGCATCGTGAATATTTGAAGGCATACTTCTTATACCCACTAATGATGCAACATAATGCGAACATTTCATTCGTCTTAAAGCCAACGAAAGACGTACTTTCGTGGCGTGTTTATGCGGATATTACATCCGTCTTGCGGCCACAACATTCGATATTGATTTTCAAAATTCTTTACGTCTTTTTCCGAACTAAACGTAGTTGATCAGGCTCAGTCTAATTATGGTCAACTATATAAACTTTGGAAAAATAACTCAAAATGGCCGGGCAAAGTAATTCGTCGCGGAAGGCGTACTTCTGCAGCAAATATATGAGCCAACGGAAGACGTACTTCCGCGACATGAATAACAAGCCAGCGAAAGACGTACTTACGCGGTGAAGACAACGAGCAAACAGAAGGATTACTTCCGCGACGAATGATAATGAGCCAGCGAAAGAAGTACTTCCGTGGCGAAATACAATGCATCAGTGGAAGGAGTACTTCCACGGCAAATGATAATGAGCCAACGGAAGGAATACTTCCGTGGCGAAAAGAATGCGCCGGTGGAAGGGGTACTTACACGGCGAAAATAATGAGCCAACGAAAGGAGTACTTCTGTGGCGAAAAGAATGCGCCAGTGGAAGGAGTACTTCCACGGCGAAGATAAGAAGCACGTGGAAGAGATACTTCCATGGCGAAAATAATGAGCACGTGGAAGTTCTTCCACGGAGAAAGATATTGAGCACGTGGAAGAGTACTTCCACGGCGAAAACAATGCGCACGTGGAAGAGATACTTCCACGACGAAGATAATGAGCACGTGGAAGAGATACTTCCACGGCGAAGATAATGAGCACGTGGAAGAGATACTTCCACAGTGAAGATAATGAGTACGTGGAAGAGATACTTCCACGACGAAGATAATAAGCACGTGGAAGAGTACTTCCACGGCGAAAGATAATGAGCATGTGGAAGAGATACTTCCACAGCGAAGATAATGAGCACGTGGAAGAGATACGTCCACAGAGAAGATAATGAGCACGTGGAAGAGATACTTCCACGGCGAAGATAATAAGCACGTGGAAGAGTACTTCCACGGCGAAAGATAATGAGCACGTGGAAAAGATACTTCCACGGCGAAGATAATGAGCACGTGGAAGAGTACTTCCACGGCGAAAGATCATGCACCAGTGGAAGGAGTACTTCCACGGCGAAGATAATAAGCCCGTGGAAGAGATACTTCCACGACGAAGATATAAGCCCGTGGAAGAGATACTTCCACGGCGGAGATAATAAGCACGTGGAAGGGATACTTCCACGGTGAAAATAATGAGCACGTGGAAGAGATACTTCCATGGAGAAGATAATGAGCACGTGGAAGAGATATTTCCACGGCGAAAATAATGAGCACGTGGAAGTTCTTCCACGGAGAAAGATAATGAGCACGTGGAAGAGTACTTTCACGGAGAAAACTATGCGCACGTGGAAGAGATACTTCCACAGCGAAGATAATGAGCACGTGGAAGAGTACCTCCACGGCAAAAATAATGCGCACGTGGAAGCGATGCTTCCACGGCGAAGATAATAAGCACGTGAAGAGTACCTCCACGGCAAAAACAATGCGCATGTGGAAGCGATGCTTCCACGGCGAAGATAATGAGAACGTGGAAGAGATACTTCCACGACGAAGATAATGAGCACGTGGAAGGGTACCTCCACGACAAAAACAATGCGCACGTGGAAGCGATGCTTCCACGACGAAGGTAATGAGAACGTAGAAGAGATACTTCCACGACGAAGATAATGAGCACGTGGAAGGAATTCTTCCACGAAGAAAGATAACGAGCACGTGGAAGAATACTTCCACGGTCGAAAGATAATGAGCACGTGGAAGAATACTTCCACGGCGACACAACGCGCCATTGGAAGGAATACTTCCACGGCGAAGGATAATGAGCCAACGAAAGAGGTAATTTCGTGGCGAAGATAATGAGCACGTGGAAGAGTACTTCCACGGCGAAGATAATGAGCCAACGAAAGAGGTACTTTCATGGCGAATATTATGAGCACGTGGAAGAGTACTTCCACGGCGAAGATAATGAGCCAACGAAAGAGGTACTTTCGTGGCGAAGATTATGAGCACATAGCATAGCATGAATCAATAATGAAAGATCAACATGAATCAATAATGAAATTTTTTTTAAAGGTTTGAGGCACATAGCATGAATCAATAATGAAAGATCAACATGAATTTATTAGTTATCAAAAAGCAAAGAAGTTGTTACAAGAACAATCAGGTTCATAAAAAATTACACATAATATGATCTTGTTCATTTATGAATTGGTTAATTAATATACATTGAACAAAATATATCTCGTTAACATCACTGTTCAGTTCTTATAACTTTCATGCGTGGTTGGTGGTTGACATCATGTTTGAACAATTAAATACTCATCTTAAAATTCACGTAGTATTATAGAATAAAACATGATGTTGATCATTTCGTCTCGGATACCACATATTAATTTAGTTATACCCGTAATCATGTTTCAACATAATAACAGTGATCATTTGATAAGCATAGAAGAAAGACTTACTTGAATTGAGGGTAGAGAATGTCATGGTAGAACTTTGATCTTCTCCCTAATCCTCTCACAAGATGATAGAACTTCTTTGTGTTTTACGGGGTTAGACTAATCCCCTTATAGGCAGGGATCAACTCCTATATTAAGTATAGATTATAATGTTTACATATAATCAATTTAGTATAATCTTAAATCAAGATTAGGAGGCACATTATGATAACTCATTAAGTATTACCTAAATAAATCAGCTCATATTAAGTACAATAATATTGTATGTAAATATATTAAGGCCACAATATAAAGTTAATATATATAGTATACTAACAAGTCATACTCTAAGTTCTCTCTAGTCACCAAGAGGCTCATTTGACTTCCATTTGTTGCATTGGTTCAGCTGCTAGCTTGCATTTGATGCAATGTAAATCGATCTTTTTACAATACCACTTATTTATAATCATCATTTTAGCAACCCATTTTCTTCATGACCTTTTCTTTAATTTGCACAAATAGTGACTCATCATCTTCACTCTCATACACTCAAAACATTCATGAGGTGAAAATCTCATGTACGGTTATGCAATAGGGGTGAGAACAGTGATGTTATCATCTACTATAATTATCTAACAGTTCAAGTACAGTTGATATAATTGAAGCGCAGTCAAAATATGGCTTTGCGGGATGGAATTTGTGGCATCAACCTATAGGATTTCTAGTTTTTCTAATTTCTTCCCTAGCAGAGTGTGAACGATTACCTTTTGATTTACTAGAAGCAGAAGAATAATTAGCCAAGAATGAAAATAGTTAATAGGAAGGATTCTAAGAGTTTATGGAATTTCTATGTATTCGAATCTATGTTATGCGAGCCTACTTAGCTCAGAGGTTAGAGCATCACATTTGTAATGCGATGGTCATCGGTTCGATTCCGATAGTCGGCTTTTCTCTATTTAGTTTATTCGATTTTTTACAAGATTTATTATGTAGCTTTGAAATCTAAGCGAAAAAATGTCTTCCTCTTTTCGCAAAAGCCATTGATTTATTATGTTATAGGAATTTCTAACTATCTCACGAAAAGAATCCTTTTCTTTTTCTATATCTCAAAGTTTCATATTCGAAGTGAATTTTCAAGAAACCGCTCGGGTTTTAGCAAAAGCAACTCTCCTGGGGCGTATCGATTGGTTGAAACAAAAGAAATATTCCTTTTAACATTCTAGATCTAAAATAGATAAATATAATTTAAAATAGTTATTTAATATATTTAGTTATCTATTTACTATACAAACAAGATATACAAATTAATAGTGGATTTGATCTAGATTAAATGAAATCCATGATACCGCTTCATTGAATTTGCTTCACTAATAGGCTCACGATTCGACTTTGATCGTTATGGACTTGTACCAAGATCGAGTCCTAGACAAGCGGACCTTATTTTAACAGCCGGAACAGTAACAATGAAAATGGCCCCCTCCTTAGTGGAGATTATACGAGCAAATGCTTGAACCAAAATATGTTATTGCTATGGGAGCATGAACAATTACAGGGGATGTTTAGTACCGATTTTTATAGTATTGTTCGTGGAGTCGATAAGCTAATTCCTGTCGATGTGTATTTGATGGGTTGTCCACCCAAACCAGAAGCAATTATAGATGCTATAACAAAACTTCGTATGAAAATTTCTCGAGAAATCTATCCAGATAGAATTCTGTCTCAGCGAGAGAATTGGTGTTTTACTACCAATCACAAGTTTAAGGTTAGGCATAATATTCATACTGAAAATTATGATCAAGGATTCATTATGCATCATCATCTTCAAAACACTACTCATTTGTTATTTTAATCTTACATATATCTAAAACACATTCACAAAACATAAAAACCAACATCCCATAATGACAAGTATTGAAGTTGGAGTATTTTAAAAGGAGCGTGTTACAAAATCCGGCCCAAAAAGTATGCCTCTTAACACGGCCCAAAATATCCAAAAAGTCTTACACATATCCAATGATTTAATAGGTTCCAATATATTTTTGTTCTAACATTAAAGAATGAACACATAAAATTTAAGGTGTTTTACATAATTCCAGATTCTATAAACTCTAAACAAGATTATTTGTTCTTTTGAGTGACACTTGCTAGGGGAGCGAATGGGATTAGATACCTAGTAGTCCTGGCCGTAAACGATGGATACTAGAAATGGTTTCGTTCAATAAAAGCTCCAGAAGATGTTGATCGTAAGTAAGAAAACTTGGGAGAGATGGCTGAGTGGACGAAAGCGGAGGATTGCTAATCCGTTGTACGAGTTATTCATCAAAAACATAATAAGGTCGAGCAGAGCAAGACCAATAAAAAACCGAGCCGGAGTGAATCGATCGAAACCGAATCGACCATTATAGGCACGATTTTTCACGGTCTGGTTTCAGTTCTACTCGGTTTAATTTGTTTTTTTTTTCGTTTCATATTCTTTGAAAGTTGATTTTCGATGCGGTTTAGTTTTTTCGACCCGGTTCGATTTTAAACCAATGATCAACCCAAAAAATTTACCTAAACTTTGATAAGTTTCATGTTTTACAATATCACATGGCTATGTTACATGGTCGTTTTGTTGTTTTTGGTGGCCCTAGGCAATAACAACAAATACAATTTTTTACGCGCGTTAAATAAAAAGAAGTTACATGTAAAATTAAGTTATATAACTCATACATGTTTAATATTATACGTATTTATAATAAAAATATGCCAAAAGTTCAACATAGTCCCACTTTTTAGCAAAGTCCCAATGGACTCATCTTAGCCATCCATTTTACTTACATCTAATGGTCCAGATTAATTTAATTAAAAAAAACGTTTATAATAAACCACTCCAACGAACACTCACACTACACACACCTACACACACTCGACCCACTCACACTCCCACTTTTATCTGAAAACCCTAACCGCCAGCACCAACACCACCCCCATTCATCTCTGCCACCACCACCACCACGACCACCACCACCCCCAATCATCTCCGCCACCCCTAATCACTCTCCGATGATTCTCCTATGGCGATTGAAACCCTGATGATTAGCGATTGAAACCCTAATAATCGATCTTACAGATCTAACCCTAATAATCGATCTCTATTTCCGATTGAAACCCTAATAATCGATCAGAGATGGCTTCCAATCCTAAAGATGGATTGAATACTGGTAATCCTTTTCATTTAACTTTTTAATTGTTTTTATGCTTTTTTATGCTTATTTTGAGTTTATATTGCTTATTTTTGTTGAGGTATTTTTTAAAGATTTTTAGGCTTATCTTTGTTATTAATAGCTTAATTTACTGGTTGTTTTTTAGCTTTATTGATTTTTAGGCTTATTTTTATAAAAATGCTCGTAATCTACAATCAGGAATAATAAGCACTTTACGAGCGTTTTGGGACCTTGTCAAATGTTAGGCTAGAGCGTTTTGATTGGAGCAGACTAATAAGCACTATTATTGGTTGGAGCGTTTTGGTCGTTGTCAAATGTTAACTAGAATCTTGTCGACGTCTTGCAAATTTTTCTTATGATTAGGCTGCTCTAATAAATACATGTGGTCAAGGTTGATTGAGTTACTTAATTAGTTTGGCTATATAGTGAAAAATCGGTTTTAATTAAGAGGGTAAATATATGAGAGAAGTGTGAAACCAACTGGTCTTTACTTTAGTCGCGTTGATTCACAATTTTACATATCGCGTTGATTCTCATCTACTGAATTTGTAGAACACCAAAGGCTATAGTTGTGTTTTAGAGAACGACACTCTTGTTTCTTATAAAACAAACACTATGTATTATATTCTGATCCAAATGTTGCTTCTACTAGCTTAACGTGGCAAGAAATAGCAGGTTCTTTTTCTCATATTATGGCATCATACTGTCGCTGTAAAAAATTAACAGTCGTACTCCGCCACTAGTAAATTAAAGGAATGAGTTTTGTAATGTGCGACCTTTACCTTATAAGATGTGTATTTCTATTTTCTAGGAATTCGTTCGATGCAACGTTTATATATGCATCCAATATATTGGGAACTATACATCTCCTATAACAAACATTGGGCTTGATTAGATATAGAAGGGTGCATTTACGGCTTTTAGCATTAATATGGACGTCCTGTGTTCTATTGATTTATAATTGAAGTGAACGGTTTCACCATCTGCAGTAGAAGTCGAGTTTATGTACTTGTAATGCGTGCAAATCAGTACGCTTGGATGCTATTATTCTTAGAAAGTTGCTTTCCTCTGTTAAATAAAGTTAAAGCTGACATATTATTCGTTTTAAATCAGTACACCAAAGGTCTTTGTTCGTGCTCGTGCTGCTCTGTATCAGCTTGTTATACTTAACAGTTGTTTTCCGGTCCCGTGTTTAAACTAAAACTAGTGGTGTAAATCTGGGCAACTAGAAATTTTTTTATTATGTTCAGTTGATCGACGTAAAGTTGATCGACGTTTATTATGTTCAGTTTTTGAAGAAATTAATCACGAAGATAGAAATTTTTTTAGATAGCTGTGTATTTGTTTTCATGAAGAATCATGCATGATTCATGAAGAATCATGCATGATTCATGAAGAATCATGCATGATTCATGAAGGATCATGCATGATTCATGAAGAATCATGCATGATTCATGAAGAATCATGCATGATTCTTCATGAATCATGCATGATTCTTCATGAATCATGCATGATTCTTCATGAATCATGTTTGTTAAATCATGCATATGTTTTTTTGTATTTGTAACTTCTTAGTACTTAACTGATTTGTGTTCTTACTTTTTGCAGTTCAACGTGATACAAGCAAGCGTCAGAAATCTATAGGTCATAAAGGATCTACGTCACCTCCTGTCGCTGAAAAAAAACCAAGAACTAGTGCAATGCCAAAGGCAAAAGCTCCTTCACAAAAGTCTAGTGCTGCTATTAAAAAAGAACCATCTGATATTAAGAAAGAAGCTACTGTTAAGAAGGAACCAGTTGGGAAGAGGAAGAGATCTACTGATTTTGTAGATAGAATAGTGTCGGATGTTGTGAGTGACTATAAAGAGGAGTCAGATGAGGATGATCAAAATGACGATGCAGTTAAGAAAGAGCCTGGGGTAAAAAAAGGTCCCCGAAAAGTGAAGGTTGAAAAGCAGGAATCTGATGAGGACAATGTCAAAGATGAAGAGGAAGATGAAGAGGGTGTTAAGAAACCTGGGAAGAAGCATATGAAGACTTCTGAAGGTGGAGAGGTTGTCTTGAGTGAAAGAGATAAGTATCTACTCAAGTTTCCAATTATAAAATCTAGGACAGTGCCTACTTCTTTCTTCGCAGCAATTCGAGATAGCAGGTTGGACATTGATAAGTTTTTGGGAAGTATTGGGTTTTCTTCATTTCGTTCCATTAAAATAGATACCTTACCTGGGCGTTTAGGGAGGTTTGCTGTTAGAGCATTTGATAAGGAGAGCTATCAGTTTAAGCTTTTAAACGGGTCTTCGATTCTTGTAACTCCTCAAAAGATTAAGGATATTTTAGGACTTCCCATTGGTGGAACTTCTTTATATGATCTACCTGAGAGAGCTTTGGATGACCCGTTTGTGTTGTTGTGGTTAAAACAGTTTGATAAACCATGGAAACTACTTCGTGCTTCTGATATTCAAGAGAAACTTAATGAAGCAACAGAAGTTGACTTTATGTATAAAGTCAATTTTCTTACTCTATTTTCTGTTGGGTTGTGTACAGCTTACACAATGAAAGCAATACCTGATCTAACTATTGTTCGGCGTATTCGTAAGGATACGGATATTGCTGGAATTGATTGGTGTGAGTTCTTATACAAGTGTCTTGGAAATAGCACGGAACCGAATACTTTGGCTGGTTTTTACATTGGGCCATTGTGTTTTTTAATTGTAAGTGTGTGCATATATACATTTTTACGTTTTTTTTGTGTTTTTTTATTTAATGTTTATATTGTTTATAACTTTTAAAAAGAAATATTTTTTATTTTCCTAACAGCTGCTGTATTTGGATTCAACAAAATTTGATCGTTATCCTGTTCTTCGGTCCAGACCTGCTATTCTGAATTGGAATACAACAAACATGCATCGCAGGCAGGATTTAGAGGTGCAAGATAATATTATTGGGATGTTGGAGTTGCAGCCAGAATGGACTGCGTCCGAAGAGAAACAAAGTGAAGGTTTTTTTGATGTGGGTAAACAAAGTGAAGAAAAACAAAGTGGTTTTTCCAGTAAACAGGTGTGTTGTCGTATCTTTTTACGGTTTTTATTGTTTTTTCAATTATTTTTGTCAAGTGTTATAATAATTTGAGTTTGCATGATTCAACTGAATCATGCATGATTCAACTGAATCATGCATGATTCAACTGAATCATGCATGATTCAACTGAATCATGCATGATTCAACTGAATCATGCATGATTCAACTGAATCATGATTTTTTCTACATGAATCATGCATGATTCAACTGAATCATGCATGATTCAACTGAATCATGCATGATTCAACTGAATCATGAATTTTTCTACATGAATCAAGCATGATTTATATATTTCATTTTTGTAGGCCTTTTGCACAAAGATCAATGAAAAGCTTTCAAGCATTGTCAAAGACAAGGCCGAACTTGAATGCTTTTTAAGAGATGCGAACAATGAATTTCCAAATGATGAGAACATTCATCAATTGTTTGAGAAATATGAGGGACTTTTTAAGGATACTATTTCGTTTCAAGGTGAACCTACTCATATTGACGATTTCAATGCTTCGCCTGACGAGAATGTTGATTTAAACAAGCCAAAAGAGTCGGATGCAAAGGAGTTACCTACAAAGGACATTGAGCCCGGGAACGAAGCAGCAACAGACGAAGGAGCAGACGAAGCAGCAGTTGATGATGTTGAAGAAACTTACACGCAGTGGCTTGAAAGAAACATTCATTGGGTTGGAGAGGTGATTGATCTGCTTTCAGATGCCTTTTATGACGTATATTTTTAACTTTTCCTCATGAGTTGTATAATGATATGGTCATATGTATGTTTATAATTAAATTTTTTGAACTTTTTGCAGGAAAATTTGTTTAACATGATTATGAATGAACCTACCAACGTTTCGCCTCCCAAGACGCCTCCACGAGTTTCTACTCGTTCATCTCCCAAGAAAAAAGTTAGGAAGCCATCTTCTGTGTTGTCATCTCCTTTTATGAATAAGAGAACTGAAGTTGGTCCTGATCTAAAGAGGCTTGAGTTTATACTGGGGAATAGTTTGTTCGCTATGCAAGGCGATAGATAGTAAGTTCTTTATTTTAGTTTTTGCTTTCGATTTTGTAGTTAAAGAATGACGTATCATAATTTGTTTGTTATTTCTAATTGTAGTGAAACTGTTTTCCAAACTAATTCGGGTTATGAGCAAAAATCTGTACGAGTGAGCATGGAGACATTGACACCTGGATTATGGTTAGACCACAATGTTATTGATAGTTGGAGTGCATTGTTGAACCTGGAGGAGCGGGCTACATTGTTGAAGCTGGTGGAAGCTGGTAAAGTTA
Organism: Glebionis coronaria; assembly: GCA_025667525.1. NCBI lineage: Eukaryota > Viridiplantae > Streptophyta > Magnoliopsida > Asterales > Asteraceae > Glebionis > Glebionis coronaria. Next base: position 17,711,811 of record CM046878.1, on the reverse strand, counting down.
ATGAGCGGTTAAGAAGGCTTTTTTTTACAACTGGCTGTATTGTAAGTTTCTATTCACATGTAGCGATGTTTTTTTTCATTATGTAAATCATGCATGATTCATCTTGAATCATGCATGATTCATCTTGAATCATGCATGATTCATCTTGAATCATGCATGATTCATCTTGAATCATGCATTGATTCATCTTGAATCATGCATGATTCATCTTGAATCATGCATGATTCATCTTGAATCATGCATGATTCATCTTGAATCATGCATGATTCATCTTGAATCATGCATGATTCATCTTGAATCCCCTCTAATTTTGTTTCGCTTGTCTGTAAACAGCCAGAAGGAACTATTAAAAGTACTCTTGATCCAGATGGACAGTGGAAAGTCTTTTCAGATGCCATTTCAACTCAATTGCAGCATGATGAGGATGCACTTCGCCTCTCGGATGTTGATTTGGTGTTTTTTCCTATTTGTGCTTCTGGACACTTTTATGTTGTTGTTTTCAACTTGGAGATTCCATCAATGTTTATCATTGATAACATTTATGCTGGAGCATATTCCTATAGTTCAAGATACAAAGCAGCTTGTGATCCTTTGGTAAGTTTAAAATCATTTTTGTTTATTAATGTATTGAGTTTTATTAATGTATCGAGTTTTATTAATGTATTTGAGTTTTGTGATCCTTGTATCTTTTATTGACTTTTATATTGTTTCTCTTTTACAATTTTTTTTGTAGAAAAAGTTTTTTATCAGACATCTAAAAGAGCATGGGCATGACAAACTATCGGCCATGATGAAAGTCAAACCACGCATTCTACGTTTGAATTGGAGTACAGAGAGTAACTATGAAGATTGCGGAATATTTGCTATGATCCATATGGAATCTTACACTGGCACACCTGTTGGAGATTGGGATGTTGGGTTTGATGTAGAATCAAAGGAACAACGCTCACAGTTGTTATGTATGAGGTATAGGATTGCTACCAAGCTTTTGTTGCATGATTTTAACATTCATAAACAGAAGATGTTTGAGTTGGCCTTCAAGTTTGAGACTGAGAATGAACACCAGAAAAGGGTTGATATTATTCAAGAGGCAATCAAAAACAGGAATGAGCGTGATCCACCAAAGACTATGCCTGGCCAAGAAGATCAGACAGAAGGGAACGATGTTAAAGATGCAGAAGTAAAGGAGGTTGGTAAGGATGTTAAAGCTGCAGAAAGGAAGGAGGTTGGGAAGGATGTTAAAGCTGCAAAATCGAAAGATTTTCATATGACATATGCTGGTGGTAAAAAAAGAAAGTGATGTTTGATTGTAGTTTGTTAAACTTTTGTTCGTAAAATGGATGGTAGTTAAATGGGAGGGTATTTTTATGTTATGTTCTGATCTTATATGTTGGTAATCTTTTGTTCGTAAAACTGATGGTACTTTTATGTAATATTGGATGTTATCTTTTTTATGTTATCTTTTAACTGTTACATGGCTGTCTTTTTTATGTTATCTTTTTTACTGTTATGTAACTGTTTGCATGGTTCATCTATTTCAGTTTTTTACTGTTATGTAACTGTTTGCATGGTTCATCTATGAATCATGCATGGTTCACTATGAATCATGCATGATTCACTAGGAATCATGCATGATTCACTATGAATCATGCATGATTCACTATGAATCATGCATGATTCACTATGAATCATGCATGATTCACTATGAATCATGCATGATTCACTATGAATCATGCATGATTCACTATGAATCATGCATGATTCACTATGAATCATGCATGATTCATAGAACATTATATGAACATTATAAGTCTGTTTGTAGTGCATCAGCAGTAGTTACCTTGCTGACTCATATGCATGATTTTTGGATGACATATGATGTTTCATTACGAATCATGCATGTTTCATTACGAATCATGCATGATTCATTACGAATATTATATGAACATTAAACAAAGTATTCCAATCTCAGAGTTTTAATAAAGTTAAATCAAATTAAAAAAGAAATCTAACAAATATTATAAGTGTACTACAAAACATTAAACTAAGTACTCCAATCTCAGAGTTTTAATACAGTTAAATCAAATTAAAAAACAAATCTAACGAATATTATAAGTGTACTACAAAACAATTGAAGGAGCACCCGCACCAATTGTTGTATTCCTTGCTTCCTTTTCAGCAGCAGCCGCAATAGTTGCATTCTTTGCTGCATTTGCAGCAGCAGCCACAGCACCCGCACCAGTTGTTCCTGTTTGTAGTCCATCAGCAATAGTTGTATTCCTTGCTTCCTTTTCAGCAGCAGCCGCAATAGTTGCATTCCTTGCTTCCTTTGCAGCAGCAGCCGCAGCAGCAATCTTTTTGACTTTAGCAATGTATTTTGGATTTTCCGGACATGTTGTTTTTGTATGTTTGTTAGTCTTCACTCCACATTGTCCACACTTCCGCTCTTGCTTTTTTTTAGCATTGATAGCTACTTCTCTTGCACTTTTTCTACGTTGTCCTTTCTTAGCACCTCTTATTGCAGCAACATGAGGATTGTTTACAATATTCTTATTCGGCTTTTGAATAGCATAAATATCTTCAATCATGTCTGCCGTTTTCTGTGAAGGAGGCCTTGGCACTAGAACCTCAAATTCCTTCTTTATAGTTTTGAGCTTTTCCACAAATTGCGACAACTTTTCTTTATCTTTACTCAACAAAAACAAACACTCATCTACTACATAGTTAGCCTCATTTGTTAATATTTCCATTTCTTTGTTTTTCTCTCCATATCTGTTCGTGCTTCTTCTTAATGAAAGTGGTATCAAATCCCTCCTCCAACGCCTTAAAACGTACTTCTCCGGAATCATTTGAACATTACGGTTCTTCAAAACACAAAATACATGTCTACATAAAAATCCGTAACGCATGAAATGTCTACAGGTACACTCAACAGATCCATCTTCAAGAGAACGCAAAACCTTGTTTTGATGCAAAAAAAAAAACGTATTAATACCTGATTCTTACTAAATCATGCATGATTCATGGAAGAATCATGCATGATTCTTCAATAAATCATGCATGATTCTTCAATGAATCATGCATGATTCTTCAATGAATCATGCATGATTCACCCATGAATCATGCATGATTCTTACTAAATCATGCATGATTCATGGAAGAATCATGCATGATTCATGGAAGAATCATGCATGATTCATGGAAGAATCATGCATGATTCATCAGATGAATCATGCATGATTCATTGTTGATTATATATGAAATATGCATGATTGTTAAAAAAAATCCACTAACCTTGTAGTCTATTACTTTGTCTTCTTCCTGCACAACCATCTCTTTTCCTTCTTCTGTGAATAGTGTCCTATAAGCACCCGCCTTTGTGTCTCTAACTACAACCATCTCAACTCCCTCGTCCTTTTTAAACTCTTCTATTTGACAAGACCAAATAGATTCATACATTTCTGTTTGAACAAGCAGAAATATTGTCCTTGTATAAACTTTAGCCGCGTGTTTTTCCATTTCTAACATTGTTTTATATCTTGGGGCAGCATCAAAAGTTCTGAAATCTAGATGTTCTTGTTTACTCCTTTGCCTTTCCATTGCTGATTCATAGCACATCATGAAGTTGACCAATGTTGACCCGTGATTTGTGAAACCTTTAAAAAACGCGTTTTCACTCTCTGATCTTGAAGTAGTTCTCATTAAGCCAAACAGAGGTGACGTAATAAAATAAGCTGGTAACCACATTTTTCGAAGCTCATACATCTTTGTCATCCACTTGTGTTTTTCCAACTTAAAGTCTTTAATAAGTATTGACCATCTTGCTTCAAATTCTTGTGGCTCTATAAACATATTCCACACCAATTTGTTGAAACGTTCTTTGAAATTAGTTTTATCATAAATTTCTTCACATATCTGTAATTAAATCATAACAGATTATTTATAAGAATCATGAATGATTCAAAAAAGGTTATGAAAATGGCAATACCTTTGATGGGATTTTTTGCATGATATGCCACATGCATAATCTGTGTTTTGATTCTTTCAGAACTGCTTCAATTGCCCTTTTCATTGCCCCATCTTGATCCGTTACAATCATTGTCGGTTGTTTTTCGTGAGCAGTCATGAACGATGTTAGAAGCCACGTATAAGCTTCTGTGTCCTCGTTTAGTAGCAATCCTGATCCAACATTCACGCACTTTCTGTGATTATCTATGCCAGTGAATGGAACAAAGACCATATCGTACCTGAAAATAATGTACAATTAGAAAATAAAAAACAGATTATGCATGATTTATAATGAATCATGCATGATTTATAATGAATCAAGCATGTTTCATTCTGAAACATGCATGATATATTTGATGAATCATGCATGATTCATTATAAATCATGCATGATTCATGTTGAATCATGCATGATTCAACAAAAATCATGCATGATTCATCATAAATCATGCATATGATTCATTAAAAAAAACAGATTATGCAAAAAAGACAGAATCAACATGAATCATGCATTATTTATAATGAATCATGCATGATTCATCTGAATAATCATGCATGATTCATCAGAAGAATCATGCATGAATCATGCATGATTCAACATGAATCATGCATGATTCATAATGAATCATGCATGATTTATAATGAATTCTAAAATAACTTACTTGTTTGTTTTGAATGTAGCATCAAAAGATATAATATCTCCAAACTCTTCATAGTTGCGTTTATCTACTTCGTCCGCCCAAAACATTGCAACCAGTTCGCTGTTTTCAACCTTATACTGAAACGTAAAGCCTGGAACAAACTTCTTCCTGTTTTCCATCTTATTTATAAGCATCTGTGCATCACTTTCTCCTATATATTCATTAACATCCCTTATCTGATTCTTAAAATCATCACTAGTTCCATGCACATACTCAGCACCTCCTTTGATACTAGAATACACAGTATGTGCCTTGGTTCCCCCAAGTCTCAGTTGTGTTGAAGCTCTCACAACAAACACTCTTTCTGCATGAGTCATTTTTCTTTGTTTCTTTGTTAGATGCTTATACTCTGTCGGAAGCATTTGATGGTTGTGCTTAGCAATAAATTTGGTTATTTCATACTTTCTCTTAACATAATCCAAATCAACCTTTATTTGTGCCTCACAACCTGTTACACGATATCTTGTATTCCTTGTTTGCTTTCCACTGTTTGCAGGATCCAAGGTGTTAACATTTATGTCTTTTGGAACCCCTTGCCGGTTACACATGATGTACTTTGATTTAACGTCACCACTCCTATTTCTTTTTTGCGTGGACTTTTTAACTTCAAATCCTGATTTTTCAGCATACGCAGAATAAAACTCAATACATTCCTCCATTGTATCAAATCTTTTTCCCTGCTTAGGTAACAACTCGTCCGGAACAATTGGTTCCCAATATACAGATCCTCCGGGTGTCTCACTATGAATGTATAAACTTGGTCTTGGAGTGCTGGTAGAACCTGTTAGAGAATAACAATTGTTAGAGAACCTGGTCAAGAATTTTAATAATACTAAAAAGTATTCAGTATGAATCATGCATGATTCATGTTGAATCATGCATGATTCATGTTGAATCATGCATGATTCATTATGAATCATGCTTGATTTTACATGAATCATGCATGATTCATACTGAATCATGCATGATTCATCATAAATCATGCATGATTCATACTGAATCATGCATGATTCATCATAAATCATGCATGATTCATCATGAATCATGAATCATGATGAATCATGTTTCTACATGAATCATGCATGATTTTACATGAATCATGCATGATTCATGATGAATCATGGTTGTTTCTACATGAATCATGCTTGATTCCACATGAATCATGCTTGATTCCACATGAATCATGCTTGTTTCCACATGAATCATGCTTGATTCCACATGAATCATGCTTGATTCCACATGAATCATGCTTGATTCATAATGAATCATGCTTGATTCCACATGAATCATGCTTGATTCCACATGAATCATGCATGATTCCACATGAATCATGCTTGTTCCACATGAATCATGCATGATTTTACATGAATCATGCATGATTCCACATGAATCATGCATGATTCCACATGAATCATGCATGATTCATAATGAATCATGCTTGATTCCACATGAATCATGCTTGATTCCACATGAATCATACATATTCAACATGAATCATGCATGATTCATAATGAATCATGCTTGATTCCACATGAATCATGCTTGATTCCACATGAATCATGCTTGTTTCCACATGAATCATGCTTGATTCCACATGAATCATGCTTGATTCCACATGAATCATGCATGATTCATAATGAATCATGCTTGATTCATAATGAATCATGCTTGATTCCACATGAATCATGCATGATTCCACATGAATCATGCATGATTCCACATGAATCATGCTTGTTCCACATGAATCATGCATGATTTTACATGAATCATGCATGATTCCACATGAATCATGCATGATTCCACATGAATCATACATATTCAACATGAATCATGCATGATTTAACATGAATCATGCATGATTCGACATGAATAACACATGTTCAACGTGAATTATGCAGAGTCAGCATGATTCAACATGATTTCGACAAGAAAGATTTATTACTGCATTTGTATTCAAATCATGCATGATTCTGTTTTCAAAGAAATCAAACTAATCATTTACCTATATTTTCGACAAGATTAGCTTCTGGATCTGCATCTTCATCAAGTACGTGACGTTGTGGATCTAGATCTGCATTATTAGTTTGCGTAACTGGAACCACAGCAACATCTTCTTCGATTTGAGTTTCCATGTCTGTTTTTTCGCTGTGGTAAGTCGCCGGAAAAGAAGGTAGGTGGTTGTTTGGTGTTGGCCGCGTAGATGATGTGGCCGGAAAAGAAGGTAGGTGGAAGGTAGGTGGTTGTAGATGATGTCGCCGGAAAAGAAGGTTGTTTGCTGTTGTAGGTAGGTGTAGGTGATGTCGCCGGAAAAGATGGAAGGTAGGTGGTTGTAGGTGATGTCGCCGGAAAAGAAAATAGATGTGTTGTATGTGATGTCGCCGGAAAAAGAAAGGTAGGTGGTAGGGGTGGTTGGTGGTGGAAGGTAGGTTGTTGGGGGTGGTCGTCGGAAAAAGTTGTTGGGGTGGTTGTTGGAGTTGGTCGCCGGAAGGTAGGTGGCTGGGTGGGAGACACCGACCTAATTTTTGTGATATAAAATGGTTGTGTGTGTAAATATTGTTATTTATATGGGGACTATTTTACCCCTCTAGTGTTGGAGCAGGGTATAATCTGGACCATTAGATGAAAAGAAGATGGATGGTTGAGATTGATCCATTGGAACTTTGCTAAATAAAGGGGTGTTGGGGAACTGGACTCATAAAAATATAGCGTTATTAAAATGAAAACCTTATACAACTGCGCATGTTTCAGATGTATCCGAAACTCCTCTTCTCTGTTGCTAAAATTCATTCTCATATTATTATTACACCAAATCATTTTAATTTTTTTAATATATATCAACCAAAAGCTAAATTTTTCTTTATGTGTATGCACACACCGACAAATTGTGCCTGTGCATAATGTAAAATAATGAATAAAAATTTAGTTAGATCTCAAAATAATGTAAAATAATCCTTGTGCATGTGGTTGATATAATTGTATCATGCATAAGGAACATTTGCCAAGAGGATCCTTATACACACAACTTTTAATGAACCAACAAGTGTGTACATTTGAATTTTCAAAAAGATTAGTATTATATATTATATGAAGTACATATTTTCAAATTTTTAACTTTGTAGATCGGTAAAAAGATAAAAATATGCTTTTTAGTTACGGACGACAAGAAGTACATAATTGTGTCGACTATCAGTTAAGGTATGGCTCTCTATTTATTACTAGGGTGGAAACGAGCCGAGCTACTCGTGAAAAGCTCGAGATTTGATCGGTAAATAGCTCAAACAAGTCGAGCTTAAACGAGCTCGAGTATAAGTTGCAGCTCGTTTATTAAACGAGCTCGAGCCCGAGCTTTACGTACAAAGCTCGTTTGGGCTGGCGAACCTTGACGAGTCTAATATTTTATATACGAGTCTATTTACGAGCTCAATAACAAACTTATTAACGAGCTCAATTTATATTTATTACGAGCTGGGCTCAAGCCAATTTTATTTTTACATTGTCAAATCGTATAAATGAACCGAGTTCGAGCCTATCTAGCATACCTCGAGCTTATCTAGAATACCACGAGCCGACCCTGAGCCTAAATAATGAGGCTCAAAACGAGCTGAGCTCGAGCTCGAGCTTTGTAAAACCTAAACGAACCGAGCTCGAGCTCGACTCGGCTCGTTTCTACAAAAACTCAGAAGCCAACTACTCTAGAGCAATTGGTTAATAAGAATTATGTCTCTTCAAAAAAATTCATTCATCGGTAATTGTCAAATCCTAAATTTAGTAACCATCTTCTCGAAAATTTTGTTTCACTAGTTAATTAGACGTTTGCGATAAAAAAAAGTGATAGATATCGGAACACATAAAAAACCTTTAATTACACTATAGGGCACCTCATCGACAGAATCATTGTTTTAACGGGTTAACCCGTTTGGTTGACTCAACCGATTGAATTAAACTGGTTGAGTCATAACCCGGTCGAATGATCAGACCTCTTTTTTAAAAAAAAAACACGTTAAATCATCGGTTAAATCGGTTGAATCGCGAACCGATAGCCAATTAAAACCCGATTTTTAAAACATTATACCATCCACTATCGTGTATGACTATATAAAGGCTAGAATATGAGATTTCTTACTCTTCCAAGTATGCAATGAACAATTGAACATGATGCTTTAATAATTCTCATGATGTTTTCACCTTTTGTGGCTCTAAATTCCATTATACCCGGCAGCTTTTTCCAAAGGAGAGATTATTGGAGAAGGAATAATAAGATATATAGGTGTTCTGCTTTAAACTTTATGATGACGCATAGAGGGATTATTATCTTCAAATTTCAAGATAATAAAGATTAATACTTTGATATGTTTGTAAACAACGACTATACCCGGTAGGTTTGATTCGGCCAGTTAAATCAGTTGAATTGTGATTCGAATAAGCAATCGAACGACAATTTTGACTAAAAAACTTGGTCGAACTATCGGTTGAACCATGATGTTTGACCGGATCAATTAAAAAACTGATTTTATATAGCACAATATTTGTAGGAACATCATTAGTTAACCAATATTTATTTTTTCATTTGTACATATTACTAGCTAGCACCGAATCCATCACATTACCATGTGCTTCCTCTGGCTACACCCCATTATCAGTCTTAACTTTTAAAAGGTTCTAGAAAGCCCATTCAATATTGTCTCAAAGCTTGTATTTATACTAGTACATTTTAAAAAAAAATAGATTATCATAAGTTTAAGCAAACACAAACATAAATATACCCCATTCAATATTGTCTCAAAGCTTGTATTTATACTAGTACATTTTAAAAAAAAAATAGATTATCATAAGTTTAAGCAAACACAAACATAAATATACATGTGCTACATTATATGTGTCATAAATAGCTTAAATTGTAAATATTTGTCATAAAGAAAACCATAAACACACTTAACAATTTCACTATCTTCAATTAACAAAAAATGATTACTATAATCAAATCTCCATCATATCGAGTCAATAAAATAAAGGAAACCAAAAAAATAATATAGAAAAAAAATATTCCAATATTCTTAGCTTGTAAATGACCATTTCCAGATCTTGATCCTTAGATCCACATTACATTTAGCATCCGTCACCGTCGCAGCCACCGCCGTCGCTGTCCCGTTCACAACTTTCGGAATCGCGCTATGAATACCTTCACATTGAATCCTTATACCAACTTTTTTGCTTCGAAACGACTCAACTTTAACCCTAGCTTCAGTATCAAGCAACACTTTTAGCTTTAGCCCACTTTTCTTTTTCAAATCAGATCTAATGCGATCAACCGTACTCAGGTCTAGCAACTGGGCATTACTGCCCAATGCTGACCTAATAATTGTAATATTATTAGGACCAGATTCTAACGGGACATTAAATGTCCCGTTAGCTATAACAGTATCATCAGATACTAGACATGTTATATCAAAAGGGTCGTAATAGTACACGACCTTTTTGTTAGGGTTTTTGGTAGACAAAGTGATGTTGAGATTTGTAGTAATACGTGTCGTGTCGTCATTGGTTGTTGTTAGGTTAAACTGTTTGATTTTTAGTGATGTAACAGTAAATGTGGGCCTGTGTGGCCTATATAGTAGGTATAGTATGCATGAGAAAATTGTGGCTGCTAAAAGTATGAGTATTAGGATCAATATAGACCAAAAACAACATAAACAAACATAGCTACGACGAGGGTTTCGACGATATGTCGTCGGGTTAGGGCGATACGGGTGGCGGTTGAGGTTGGTTTTGTTAGTTGGCAGTGGTTGTTGTGGTGGTTTTAGGGTGGTGGTGGGTGGTTTTGAGGGTGGTTCAGCCATGGTTGACTATGTGTGAAAAATAGTGTGTGTGAATGTGTTTTTATGAAAACAATGTGATATTGAAATATGACATATGAATGTGTGTGGTATTTATTTATTTAAGATTCTGATTTGAAAGATGAAAAAAGTGATTTCAAAGTGCAAATGTTAAGGTGACAGATGTAATATTTAAATTGAAAGTTGTTATTCGTGTTTTATTTTTATTTTTGTCATGGATTATGTCTTATCATTTAGATAACAATGAGATCATTAGTTTGTTTTGGATGTGTCCATTTTAATAAGCTCTTAAGTGATTCAAACATTTTAATGTGCTTTTTATCTTATGATCAGGGCGGAACTGCTTTGTAGTTGCGGGGCGGTGTTCCTCATGACTCGTCAAATAATATCAAATTTTAGTGTAAAAGAAAATTTTTTCGGATCATTTTATTAAAATGCATCCCATTGTAAAATTAGATTGCTTCTACTCGAAAATAAAACAATGTAAAAATCTTCAAATTGCCCCCAAAAGAAAAAATGACAATGTAAAAGTCTTATATTTATATCTTTATTTTTTAAATACAACGACTTTTGTTCGGAATTTTTCTTTTTGCCCCCCATTCACCAACTTCCTAATTCCGCCACTGCTTATGATATAGTGCAATAAGCTAATCATAAATTGGAATAAGTTTAGTTTTGTAAAGTTGAAAAGATAAATTAGAATGAGTAAAAGTTACAAGTTTCTTTCATGATTTATGAGTCAGATTTAATTTACCATTTTTTTATAGTAATTGAAAAGAAAATATATAACAAAACGACTTTCCTTGAGGATTTCTACTAAAATTACATTGACAGTAGAAGAAAATAAAATAAAATTTTAGGAGATTTGTTAGTTATTGTTAAAATAACATCTTTCTAATATAATTAAGAATGATGAACATGAAGCTTAACGTAAAATGAAAATCTCTTGCATTTACTCTCTTAAGGAATCTTTACTTCCAAGAAATATGGGGTACAATAATGGTGCCCAACGCTTTTAATCATGTTCTTCGAAATATTTTTTTAAGCTAAAGAACTTATAAGTTATGACTCATATAGTTTTATATTGAAACAAAACCTGACTATCATATCCATGTTGGAATTTTGTTCGACTGAATGAAAAAGGATATGCATAAAACGACTATTAGAGTTATGGATTATGTATCGACTTGGATGCTTACGTGAAGACGAGATTAAACATTGTTGCTTATTTTTTGGGCAAAAGTAAGATAGCGAAAACAAAAAACGCTCGAAAATTTTGTAGTTCAGCGTATCATTATAGTTAATCGAATCCAATCTAAGCGCCATATAATGGTGAAATTAGGTCATCTCGCGAGTCTTGGCGAAAGTTACACTAACAATGCATCCTCAATTCCTCATGCCATGTCTTTAGAGTTAACTATGTGACTGATTACCATAAGTTGCTATTGAATGCGTTGGTTCAGTGGATACACACTGATTGAGCCGAATTTAGTGAAGAATTATATAAAAGCCCATAAAATAAGACTTTGGGCTCATTAGAGAAATATGGGCTGCTCATCGTATTGACACGTCTAAAATCTCAGTTATTACATTTTTCACAATCAAATATCATTCAACTTTACTCTTTATAGTGTGTCGTTTCGCATAGTACATTTTGATCACGAATATATTAAATTCCGGGTACCCGATAACGCGCGAGTAAATGACTAGTATATGATTGAATCTATGCTATTTCTGGACATTGAACGTATTGCAAATCGAACAGGCAATATAAGAATTCTACTTAAAAGATGGATTAGTCAGTGTCCTTACGCGCGCAATGAGAGGCGGAGCAAGGATTAATAGCTAAGGGAAACCGGTCATATGTAAGGAAAAGGTCATAGTGATGAGAGGGCTTAATGAAGAAACTAGTACAAAAACAACTTGTAATACTATACACATAAATAATGTGTGAAATAAGGTTATTAGGGGAGACTCTGTATCCACTAATCCCCTACTAGCTCCGCCTAATGTTATCAAGCTTAAAAGATCGATTTGACTTCTTTTTGATTAGTTGACCTTATGGTAGTGACGAAGGTACAGATGTTTAAAAAGGTTTGTATTTTGCAAGTGGTTAATTTGTATGTCGTGCAAGCATTCCGTGGTTGACTTAAAAAAAATGTGTATAAATTCATGCACGTCATTTGCACAGTTATACATGCCGAAGAAACTGAAAGAAAGCTGTCCCATACACACACGACCCATTGCCAAAATTACAAGATCATCTGATCGATCATAGTCACCGGCGTACTGCTGATAATCGTCATCCTGCGATCTTTGTTACCAGGTTTGTCGCCTGTTCTTTGAAGCTTACAGTAGCCTGATTACAGGTATTCTTTTAAACGTACATGATGTTATTGCTTCTCATGAGTGTTCTATTATTTTTGTTTTATGCTTGAGATCTCGTTCGTTGTCATAGGCTATGTTTGGCGCGTAAGCTTATTAGAGCTTATCGTAGCATGATCTTATTGTTTTGTAAAAATAAGCTATTATTAAAAATACGTCTCGTTTGGATGACAAAGTTTGAAAGAGCTTGTTAAAAAAATAAGTTTCTAAATGGCATACTAGTTAAAGTAACATGTAAAAATAAACTCAAGCTACATGCTCCAGCATCCAGCTCCAGCTATCCGCTCCAACTCTAAGAATGCCAAACATACCCATAATCTGTTGGCTAGTATCGCACCCCACGCAAATAAGCAGGCTAGTTTTATGAATATAGTTGAGAAAAATTAGAAGGTAAATCACTCATATCACTCATAAACACACGAACAAATTATTGAATGCATTAAAACCTAAGAATCTTTGTGTTTTTTTTTACTCCAACATTTAACACTTTAAAACTTAAAAATATTTCATTTTTATTTTTTTTTGTTGTCAAAGGGCTAGGGTTTTGTTTATTAATAATTATAATTTACATATTAGAAGGCAAACGGGCAACAAGCTGCGCCGCTAGCCCTTTTGCTTTGCTATTGTCGAAAATTTCTTTTGACCCCACAGTCCAGTATCCTGCGTCCATCACTTATTACTGCCAACATTTGAAACATTTATATAAAAATGTATGTAAAAAATTTTCGACCTAATTATAATAGCTTTACAAAACCTAAGTTTAAAATGTAATTATTGCAAATTCCGTTTGTAATTATTTAAAAATGAAACTAAAAGACAAGAAGAATTATGTAAATTATGTAGAAAACGGTGTATACTTTTATTAAAAACAGTTTACAATTAATAAAACTAACAAAATATGAACACAAAAATAAATAACAGTAATGAAGAAAACAGTAAAACTAAGACGACATAATTATAAATGATAATTAAATAAACAATAAAATAATAAAAAGACTTACCAAATCACCAGCAAGTCGAGACACGCGTAAGACACGCTTAAAACTAATGAGCCGAGGCACGTGTTTGACACGTTTCCCTTAAAACAAATTCGTCGTTTGTTTCCCAGGGTACAACAGCCGAAACAGTAAGTTGTACTGTCGGACTTAACAAAACTGTCAGGAATTTCAACTTTTCAAATGTGTAGTCCGTTGGAAATCAATAACAATACTTATTGATTTGATGTGTGAAAAAGTTATGGAATCAGACCTCTATTTATACACAATAGACTCTCTTCAGTTTACTCATCCCACCGACGTGTGATAAAAAATGAACTATTTTTTCTCTTTAAGCATGGTACCAAATGCCTAGCTTTGAGACACGATATCTCCTTCACATCATCTTCATTTTGGACACATAAAGGCTCATTGCGAAGCTCTCTTCAAGGAGAACACGAACTATAAAGTATCACTTATATATATGATACATACATATACATAATTGTGTCCAAAGTTGGTCAAAATTCATTATGCCAATAATATTTTCCAACAATCCCTCACATGAATAGAGATCGGTCGTAATACACATAAGTTTCAATAAAATTCCAACAGTTGAATCTTCCATAGGATGGGTAGGTGTGACCCTTTGAACTTTCCCTTATGAGATGCACTTAGTATCCTAGATCTAAGTAGACGCGATGTATTTGAACTTAGCCTCTGTTTAGGTAGACGATAATACACACTCACACAAGACTCTCCCTAACATTGTCAAGTCCTCATAGTCGTGTTCGTTATGGTCATGAACACTAGCCTGGTTCTGCAAGAGCTCTTAGAAATTGCGCCCCCATAATTTCCTTCGAAGCGACCCTTATTTCTCTCTCACATAGGTGATTTCCTCTTGAATCATTGAAAATATATGTTTTATGATTTGATCTTGAATCATCATGCTTTATGATTTTATCCTGAATCATTTAAGCCATATGTTTAACTTATCAATAAGTCACATTGTTCTAGGAATGGACTAGGAAAGTTACTGTATTAAGTAACTCCCGTACATTGACGTGCCTTCTCCCACATTTCTATGATTAGGTTGTCCTATTGAATCCAAATCTTGGGATCTCCAGTCAACTGAGTTAGGTTTTCCTTTATAGAAACTCATTTCTTCAAGGGCTTTAGTCTCATTCCTTTAGACGACTTACTAACTAACTCTCTGCTTAAGCCTTTCATAAGTGGATCCGCGATGTTATCCTTTGACTTCACATAGTCAATTGAGATAACTCCTGTTGAGAGTAGCTGTCGTACCGAATCATGTCGACGACATATATGTATAGACTTGCCATTATACATTGTGCTATGAGCTCTGCCAATTGCCGATTGACTATCACAATGTATACTAATGGCCGTTACCGGTTTAGGCCACCTGGGTATGTCCTCTACGAATTGACGTAGCCATTCCGCCTGTTCTCCCATTTATCTAACGCGATAAATTATGATTCCATCATGGACTTAGCTATTACATTTTTCTTGGAAGAATTACAAGATATAGCGGCCCCTCCTAGTGTAAATACATATCCACTAGTCGATCTAGAATCCTTTATGTCAGATATCCAATTTGCATCACTGTATCCTTCAATAACAGCTGGATATCTAGCATAATTCAGTCTATAATCATGACTGTATCTCAAATAATAAAGTACCCTAGTCATAGCTTTCCAATGTGCATTACCTGGATTACTAGTATGCCTACTTAGTTTGCTAACAACATATGCTAAGTCAGGTCGAGTACCCGTCATCAGATACATTAACATGCCAATAACTCTTGAATACTCTAACTGGGCAACACCCTCGCCTCTATTTTTAGATAGATGCAAACTGGTGTCAATCGAAGTTCTAGCTAGGCCGGAATCCCCCGCATTATGAGTATTAAGAATTTTGTCTTGTAATGTGCTTGACTTAATGCTAGTCCGCTCTGAGTTCGTATGATCTTTATTCCAAAGATCACATCTGCCAAACCCATGTCTTTCATGTCAAACTTTGATTTCAACATGTCTTTAGTAGACGTGATCATTTTGTCATTACTGCCAACGATAAGCATATCATCAACATAAAGACACAAGATTACATATCCATTATTTGTGTCTTTCACATCTGCCAAACCCATGTCTTTCATGCCAGAATCACATGTGTTTCTGGCATAATCACATGTGTTCTATGGAAACTTTTATTACAATCAAATAAAGACTAAGCAAAATCACATGTCTTTCAGGCAGAATCACATGTATTTTTAGGCAGAATCACATGTGTTTTAGGTAAAACACATGTGTTTCATGAAAAATGTTATTATAACCAAATTAAGACTAAACACAATCACATGTGCTTTATTTCAAGCTTAATCACATGTACACTATTTAAGGCTTAATCACATGTGTTTTAGGCTGAATCACATATGTTTTGAGCCTGAAACACATATTTTTAGGCTGAATCACATCTTCATTTTCTATCCATTTGTTGAGTGACAATCACCCTCATCTTCTATCATTCCATCTAACACTTCATTTTATAACCTTAATAAAAAAATGCCTGCTTCATTTCGACTTTATGATTAAGTCTTATGTGGTGTTTTTGTTTGCTTATGTTATGCGTTTAGGGCATGTCCAAAATCCGTGTAGTTCAAGCTTATGATTAAGGTAAATGTGGTACATTAGCCACATTCGATTGTACTTAACTTTTTTTTTGTGATTAATACCATTTACCGGGTAACCTTTGACCCAAAAAATAGATAAATAATTGTGATTCTTTTACCCCAACCATTTAATTGTTGTAATGATCAATTAAGCATAGAGGTCCATTAAAGTTAATGAAATCTAGAAATTTTGAGGTTTCCGACGAGGTTTGATATTTTCAGGCGAGATTTGTTATTTTTTAACGAATATTGTTGTTATATAATGAAGGGTAGAAAGTGGGTCGGTGTGGTGTGACGGTAGAAGGTGGTTTGGTCGGGGTGGTGGCAGTGGTGACAGTTAGGGTCGTGGCGGTGGTGGTTGTGGTGCTGTAGAATGTGGGTTGTTATAGAGAGAAAGAAAAAATGGGTGCGTGTTTTTGTAAAGAGGGAAAGGGGATAAGAAATGAGGGGTTAATGTATATTTTTGTTATGCGTTGTGAATTTGTTTCTAGCCATTGAATGAAATGCTGAGATTAGGGGGTGTTTGTATTGCGTTTGCTAGGTGATTATTTGATTATTTCATTTTAAAAACGTAGTTAGGCTATCTTTTGTGTTTGGCAAAGAAAAAATAATAATCATTTATCTCCATGATTAAGGCATTATGGGTGTGTTGGATGGAAATTAGCACGGTTAATAGTATCAATTAGTAATAAGCATTAGCAGTAAGCAGTTAGCAGTAACAGTTAGTAGTATCAATTAATTTAGAAAACTGTTTGGTAGCTTAACAGTAGCTGTAATTTAAATGTGTAAAAAGACATAAATGAACATACATATATTAATAAAAAACTATTGTGTTATATTAATGAGAGTAATTAAATAATTTATTATGTTTATGCTTTTTTAATCAATTATGCTCATCTAAAAATACTCATTGAAAGAGCATTTGAAAAACTAGCATTTTCATGATAAATGCTAATGCTCATGAGTTTAATAAAACAAGTTATTTTTACAAATAATGCTAAATGCTAACGCTAATTACGAAAAATGCTCTTAGAAAAGTTGTTACCAAACACAACCAATAACTCTATTTTGAAACTCGAAGCATGTAACAATTTTTGAAAACGCAACATTCCCTTTATCATCAAATTAACAATTTTTCCTTGAACATTTAATTGCCACTCCTACCTTTTTGCAAGTACTAGACAAATACCCACGCTAAGCGGCGGGATTGTCTGGCGGCGTATAATTAATGATACACTATATCAAGGTAAGATTAAAATGCAATAGAAAGTCTCGCACCATATGAGATAAAAGTCTTAATAGCAGACTTTACAAAGATAATGAGAAAAAAATGTATAGTTTAATGTCATACTAAGAGAATTCAAGTAACTTAAACACAACATTCTGCTGTTTATACTGATAGGCGAGCACCCGCGCATAACGGCGGAAATTGCATAGCGATAGATAATTAATAATATATTATATCATTGTAAGATCAAAATCTAACTGAAAGAGTTTTTAACATGAGATTATTTACTTTAGATAAAATATTAAAGTTGATTTTCACTTCATAATGGAGAATGAAGATCATAATTTGTTGGATAGAAAATGCCGTCATAACTTGTTATAATTCTTACCTTTAGGATAATTAGGCAATGATTAGTTCATCAAGTGTAAGATGGATAGAAACACTACAACAAAAATGTTAACTCTACATACTTTTAAAGAGCGTGTAAAATTTTTATATTGAACATATATGGGATAGAGGAAAGGTGTGAATAAATATTACAATTGATTATATGGTTACATTTGATAACATGCTCCATGACATTCATATAAATATTGGAATAAAATTTTATATTGAACATATATGGGATAGGAGGAAAGGTGTGAACATATAAATAGAAAATGTTCCACAAGATTAGGATCATATTAAAGGTACCATCGACTTTCATTTTGAAATTATTGAAGTCAAAATCGCTTGAAAAATTCAAAACATTAAACAATGGACAAAACCGTTATAATTTTTAAATATTCACAATCAAGGAAAATTATTAATGGAATTTTGGTTTTGATACTATACACCAATCTGATGCCAATAACCAATCTGATGAAGTTTGACAAATTTAGAAACAGTTTCATATACTTTAATTGGTTGCTAAGAGACTTTAATACTATACAGACTTCCCAAATTTAAAATAAACATGAGTAGGAAACAAATCACAACTTTTACAAAAAATTCTATCTATCAAAACCTAAATCCTTATTTATATATTTAGAGTCTTCAAACCGTGACCAATCTTGTTCTTGAGCTTTCATTCTAGTCGACACGGTATATACAGAGCATATATACTTGAACAAGGAAATAACAAAAAAAGAGTTAAAATTCTATATAAAAAAAACACTTAACAATGAGTATCATGGTCATTTGATGGTCGGTATATGTATTCTTGTTTTATTTTTTTAGCTACATGTCAATAAAGTGAATGTATAAATGATGTATTCACTATTGCAAAGTAACTACGATCCTTTATCTAGTGGAGAAAAAACTTCCATATATAAGAAACACTCTCCAGCGAAGGTACAACCACTACAAATTTAATGCATATACAAAACAAACTGGAACACGCTCCATCTTAACTATAAATCAATATACAACTTTACATCCCAACTAAACCAAATAAAGCAAACACTTAATCTGTCAGCACTCAGCAGGTCAACTAACACAAATATAAAAATCACCCAATTCTAAAACATAGCCTAAACAGTGCTATCTACAAAACTTCTCACTCCACTTCAACGACACTTCGACAGCGAATAAAGTTCTTTCCTGTGCTATATATCCCCTCTCACGCATTCTGGTTAAAAAAATTTAATTATTTCTTAGCAAGATTTAATTTGAAAGTGGCTTGTGAAAGTTAACCCGAAACTCCTTTCCTGTGCAATCTCAAAAAACTTATGTGTGCCACAAATAAATACATGGCTCAAAATATTAGTGCACATGAGGCTGGAAAGTAAGTATGATAGACAATAATTTCCGAACTAAGTATTAAACTATGCATCAAACTCCCGGCAAGATTCAATAAGTTAGTTATCCATTTGATTTAAATATAAGGGGCTTACAAATCAATAATCATACTTCTGATAGACATATAATAATGATCCTAGTTCAGATTGCTAACTGAATTCAATCTAGTTCCGGGCGTTCAACATCTTCAATATAACAGTTTTCAACCAAAGATGATCTAACCAATACAATATTATCTAAAATTACATGCGATAACAACATAAATAGAAATAAGGGCGATAATAGGAATTTAAATACATAACTTGGTCCTGTAATAATTCAGTTATCTTTTTGCTAATGTGCATAGTCTTAGCTTATCATATGATCACAATAATGTACAACTACTTTTTTAAAACTTGATAATCTCATAAAACTATTTAGTGGTGGCAGTAGTAACGGTTGTTGTTAGCAGCGATTAAGGAGAAGAGAAATAAGTATAAAGAAGCTCAAAGGTGGAAGGCATGTTGAATTACGTAAAGCACATAAGTATCTACCATGTAATCCGATTATTAGATGGTATATTCCTACCTGTAACAATTCAGTACTCATTTTCTATATGTTGTCTCCTCTTGTGCACCGTATTCACGTTGTATACAACAACTTACTTGTTTGTGACACATCGGCATACCATTTTGTAACTTAGAACTTGTTGCATAATAAAGGTTTTTCAATTACTACATATGCTATATGTAGAGTACGTAAAGTCATATAATACAAATAACATATTAAATTATAGTTTATGCATAGTATACCCGAAGGTTTGAATGTAAAAGGGTCAATCTTCATGGCTGATCATTATTATTGTGGTTCAGCTAAGCTGAATTCATTAAGGTATATCCATGAATCATGTCAATAACAAGCCTTATAAGCCATAGCAGCAGGTCCAAATAAACGATATACAAGCAAGTATAAAACAACCTCCATATAATCTCCAACTGGAAATATAGACCGACAGTATGCATATAACAAGCCTTATCAAATCATAGGACCAAACATTAGTAGCATTTCAAACTTCAAAGCGAGATCTAATAAGAAGAAAAAAAACATAAGCGTAAAATTCTTCTACTGTGACAAAAAGTTCTACATAACCCGAAACCGAAACCCTTAATTTTTTAATACGGAACTGAGATACGTATTTATGCAAAATTGGTAAACCTAAAATCAGTAAACAGTAAAAGCAATGTAAAAGTAATTGTACACATAAATTAGGCAAAAGAAGCTACCTGGTGATTTTGCATTTGCTTTGAATATATGCTGCTACGAAGTCAACTTGCGTTATTAATGGGTCATCATTTTGTTAGTGTGTGTGTTTTTTGTTTGGTGATAACCTTTTAAGAACCACCATTTGAAGAAAAAAATGAGGAAGAGTAGATGAAAAAGAGGGTAACAGTGACGTGCTATAACGAAACGAAAAGAAATAAAAATACAAAACCTCAAAATGTTTAGCGACTTATCCACTCAACCCAACTCTAACCACAACCAGTCCAATCAACCAACCCTAAACCAGCCAATCCAATAAATCATAATTCAGGTAACTCCCATACGCACCCAACATCACCAGCTGTCCACCAACGTCACACACTATGCACTGCGGCAAGAAAGAGGTTTGCGGGCATAGAAGGATGTGGTGGTCTAGATCAGCAACAATGGTGTTTGTTATGTTGTTGGAGTGATTCAACGGCGGTGATATTGTTTGAATTTAAAACAATATAACCAACCACAAAAACCACCCAAACCAACAACCAATACCACCAATCGAAACTACCCTTGAAACTACCTAAACCACCAAGAGATGGTGGTAGATTCGGCAGATACGATGGTGGTGGCGGCTGTGTTCTTCTAAGGATGGTGGTGGTGGCGGCTGCGTTAGTTTGAGGGTATTAGGGTTTTGAGAGAGAAAATATGGTTTGTGTGTAGAATGTATCGAATAGTGGAGATATTTAGAAAAGTCAGAAGTTAAATAAGGCGATATAGGAAAAAGATTTCTATAGTTACCATAAATAAGTGTACTTAAAAAATAAGTCTTATATTCTTTATAAGTAGTAGGGATGAAATATTTTGGTATTTTATATTTGTAATTTCCTTTATCAATTATCAGATAATCTAATTTGACGAACACTCAAAAAATTTATTATCTAATTTTTATTTTATCAAACAATATAATCTAATTCAAATATTACATTTCTATATCACATTTTATAACGGGTTTTCATAAATCTTATCTCCACCCAATGTAGGATTTTGTCAGCACATCTTTTTTAAACGTAATCTTTAATTTTTTTTTTAAAACGTAACCTTTTCCGCTTAGCTTTATGCTAGTCTTATTAATAAGTTACCGTTATAAAAAATGTGTAATTTGAAAACTATTAATTCCGTCAAAAATGATTCTATAAAAGTTTTAGAAATGGGAGGCATTTAAAAAATTATGTGCGGTTGAGTGTGCTGCACATGTATAAATCCCGTCTCATCACCTTGTGCAAGAGTAAATTGTACTAGTATATGTCTTTTATATGTCAAGTTAGAATTTTAAGCTAGATTTGATTCATTTTTTAATCCGTCCGCGAGAGTTGTTAGTTGTATATATATACAATTATACAAAATACAAAATAAAAATACAAAACGTTTGCTGTTACACATATACTCCTGTAATGAGTGAACACTACTAACACAAAGGAAAGTGATTTTTACTCTCCTTTTTTTATTGGAACACTCCAAAATATAATGACTTGACATTTATATCCTTACATCACTATTACTCATATTCATTCTTACAAGGGTATAAGTGTCAAGTCATCGTATTTTAGAGTGTCCCAATCAAATCAAAGAGTGTGCAAATCACCTCCTCACAAATATGTTTCTGGATGTAGGACGGAAAGGTGACTAAAAGCTATTGTTGGGCAGTAAAAGGTCTTGAATATTACATCCGAAGTTAGTCCGGGAAAACAATGTCATATGAGGATGATTTTAAACACCTCAAAATTCAACTGAAAGATATAATGGTGGCCACCAATAATTTTGGCGATGAGCCAATCGGATGTGGAGGTTTTGGTGATGTGTACAAAGGAGAACTAGTTCTTCAGGAGGGAGCAAGAGCAAAAAAGGTCGCTTTTAAGCGATTAGATCCTAAATTTGGACAAGGCGTTGTTGAGTTTTGGAAGGAAATCACACTGCTTTCCGGATTGAAACATAAGAATTTAGCCACTCTTCTACGCTTTTGTAGCGAGGATAAGGAGAGAATCCTTGTGTACAAGTATGCATCTCGTGGCAGCCTTGATAAGTATCTAAATGATGCTAGGCTCACATGGACCCAACGTCTTGACATTTGTCTTGGGGCTGCAAGAGGAATTGCTTACCTTCACGATCCAAAGAAGACACAACAAAGGATTCTCCATCGTGACATTAAGAGTGCAAATATCCTTCTAGACGATAAATGGACCGCTAAAGTGTCTGATTTTGGCTTATCAAAATTTGGTCCCGCTAACCAATCACGCACATATCTCGTGTCACATATGGTAGGTACCCCAGGATACAATGATCCTGCATATTGGGAGACAGGTATCCTATCCAAAGAGTGTGATGTGTACTCTTTCGGAGTGGTTCTGTTTGAAGTAATGTGTGGGAGATTATGTTATATACATGATAAGGCTAAACTAACAATTTTAGTGTATAATTGGAGAAATTGTTTCACTGAAAACAGACTAGATGATATCATTTTTCCTGATCTAAAGGAACAAATAAATCATGAATCTCTTTCTACATTTGCAGCCATTGCAAATCGATGTTTAGATAGAGATCTTAAAAAAAGACCACACATGCTTGGGATCGTTAAAGAACTTGAGGTTGCAATTCATCAACAAGTATGTTTCTTTTATTCTTATGAACGCGTACAATTTCGGATCTATATCGCAACAACACGAGTTAATTGACGCAAAAAATGTTTTATTTCAGAACTCTCCTCAACACACAACTTATTTAGCAAGCACAATGCCAGTGTCCTACAATCCCATGGAAGAGTTTCTACACTTAAAAGTTGATTTGGAATTTGTAAAATTGGCCACCAACAACTTTGATGAAACCCAAGTAATCGGGCTGGGTGGGTTTGGAAAGGCATACAAAGGAGAAATCCTATCACCTGGGGGACGAAGCATGGTCTGTGTTAAGCGCTTAAATCGTAGATTCGGCCAAGGGGACACTGAGTTTTGGAAAGAGATCGTTTTTCTTTCCAAATACAAACATGAAAATTTGATTTTACTCTTGGGCTTCTGTAATGATAATCGTGAGAAGATCCTTATATATGAGTATGCATCTCATGAGAGCTTGGATCATCATCTAAGTTCAACAGATGTCACCTGGACCCAGCGGCTGAAGATATGTGTTGGAACCGCACGTGGACTAACCTATCTACATGATCCTATGAAGACACAAAAAGGAGTTACCCATAAAGACATAAAAAGTGCAAACATCCTTGTTGATGAGAACTGGTGTGCTAAAATTACTGATATTGGCATGTCAACACCTACTATTGGGTATTGTGATCCCTTGTATTAGGAGAATGGCATCTATTCAGAACAATCTGAGGTGTACTCTTTTGGCGTGGTGCTATTTGAAGTAATGTGTGGGATGCCATCCTTTGAACATCAGAATGGGCAAATCAAAATGCTGATGCCTAAATGGAAAAAATATTATGAAGAGAAAAAGTTATATGAGATTATATTCGATGGTCTATTGGAACTAAAGGACTCGGAGTCTTTGGATACGTTTTCATCTATCGCTAATCAATGTACAAATAGAGCTCCTGAGAAACGACCATCAATGCCAGAGGTCATGAAAGAACTTGAGCTTGCAATGGAACAACATGTATATCTTTTTTTCTTTCTGTTAAAAGCTATCCCAGGTTACAAGTGTATATGTAGTACGTATTAATTAAGATAGTAGTAGACCGAAAGGTTAACACACTTCTTTTTACAGGAACACTTCGAAGAAATGGAGCGGATATCATCAGCATGCCAAAATCAACTTCTCATGTGTTTCCCTAAAGGAATTCTTACTGCAGATGGCAACACGGTAATACCATTTCCTGTGCTTATGCATTACTTATTTATCGGGTTAATTGCATCTCTATCTATCTTGTCACTTTTTTCAATTTGATACAACGATCTAAATTTTTTACAACTTTAACCTGAACTTTTGAATTCCGTCTTCTTGAAAGGGTGATAAGTCGCCAAGTGTATTCATGTCCTTGACCCAATTATGTTCTACTAGAAATTTTGCACTTCTTCTCGGAACATTATTCTTCGTCATTGAAATACTCGAAGAATAAGGGGTTAACAATTAGATAATGCATAGAATTATCATTTGCAACGTATTACTTTCTATCCCCTTTCTCAAACTTGCAATAAATAAGTTTTTATATATTTGACATACAGTGGCTTTCAAATCTTGAGAAAGGAAAAGTCTGTGAAATAGTATCTGCGGTGAAATGTATCTCTGCGGACTCATTTCAACATGACAATATCGAAAATTCAAGGTTAGCAACTTTCTCTCATCAGCCATTTTTTTCGCTCTGATACTTATTTTTTTATTTCTTAGATGCTTAATTGTGATATTTGCAGGTTTTCGAATGTCTCAAGGGGTGTAATGCGCAATGGTTTCACAGTAGAAGTAAAAACCCGTTACTTGTCACCAAAGACTGCGTACACTGTAAACCTTATCTTCAAACATAACGGTACAGATAATGGGACACATATACCCTTCAAATTCAAATTGGATGGGGAGGAACACTATTCTGATTCATGCTCAGTACATGCGAGGGAAGATGGATGGCTAGGGATTGAACTAAACAAATTTACAAGCCGAAAAAGAGCACATGATTTTAAGATCGACTTTGTGCCACTCTTTGAACTCACTTCCTCAATCGTCGAGTATTTTCTTGAAGGCATTGAATTTCGTCCGGTTGAGTATATATGCTGAAAAACGGAATTTACTTTTGCACCTAATTAAAAAGCTTTTGGATATTTGATTCAGATTTTCACATTGTACATGTACAAACCTGAATGTATTCTATTCTATGTAAAATTTCCATCTTATGTCAATTTGTCAAATTTCATCATCAAAACTGCGCTATTGATTCTGTATTGCTTTTGAAACGATACGGAAAGCTATACTAAAGGCCATACGTACACACAATGAAACAATTACTATTTATTTGTATTTCGTTTCATTTGTACGCGTATACGTTTTAGTATCAAAGAACATAATTAAACAATTTTAGACTAAAGCTGGTCACCAACGTTCCACTAATTGTTTTATAGAGTTTCTTTTTTTTAGGTAAATTCCATGAATGTGTTACTTGCACTCAAAAGATTAGGAAAAAAACGAACTTCCAAATATGGAAATTGTGTAACGCGGAAAATCACTTCCCTAAATAAACAAAACATCAATTTACACGCTTTCGACAGTGTAGTAACCAAAAAATAATTCAAAATAAACTCTATAAATATTACTCGTATTACACGTATTAGTACATTATTGAGAGAACAAACCCTAAGCATCCATTTTCTCACTTTCATACAAATCTCACCATGATTAACAGCGGAGAAGAATTGAAGAGTTCCGGTAACAGTGGAGAAGAATTGAAGAGTTACGGCAACGATATTGAAGGAGGCAAGCGTCTTGGTAACCCTAAAGAAGCCTTCAACTTCAAGCGTTACGGTAAAGTATGCTGGTATATTTGTGTGGTCATCGTCTTGCTTGCAATCGGTTTCATCATCGGCATTGTTATTATAATCAAAGCAATTAATAGTATTCATTAGCGATGTTTAGTTGTTAATTTCTTCTTCGTTATGTTTTGAACGAACGTTTTAACAAGTGCTATGAGCCTATGAATATATATTTCCGTCTGCCTAGTGAATGTTTTTTATTTGTGTTATCAAGTGTCCTTAGTAGGCATAGAAGTAACTTGAGTCTGAGCCGAATAACCTAGAAACCGAACCAAACGTACTGTTTACTAATTTGTCTATTGGTTTGGTTCATTACATAACCGTTTTCGATTAAAGTTTAAATCAATTGTAAATTGCTGTCAAAGCGAGCTCGTGAAGATGCAATTATGAAATTTGGCTTTTATGTTCGGTTAATCGAATTCATATTCGGTTTTCGCACACAGAAATCATGCTATCCGAAACATATTATATCACTTTTATGTTCAAATTCATCAACTAAATTCATGCTATCAAAAACCAGCTATAAACAATGATGCACGGAATCGTCATTTAGGGTGGTGTGCCCGTCTGTAGTAGGAGTAGTAGATCTGTTTAAGACGTTTTACATTCTTATTCTTCAAATTGCAAAACTTTAGAAATTACTTTACTATTCATGGATATAAACTCAAAAAGATTAAGAATCCGAAAATAGAAATCGAGTGATACGCAATATCACCTTTAATTTTATTTAATGGAAGATGGTGTTTAGTCAAAAAAAAAAAAAAAAAAAAAAAAAAACGCGTGACATGGATATCATTCTTTTAGGCTAGATGGGAGTGGTGAGCCAGTTTCTCACTTTCTCAACGCAACATCAGCTTTCTCTCTTTACCCACACAACCCACTTTACAACCTTACTAGGGGTGAGAAACTCACCGTCACGTCATACCATATTTTTTTTTTTAATTTTTAAATCGTAAACGTAAACATTAGTTATTCGAAAATTAAAACATTTATTCAATAATTAAAACGATTACATAAACATGAATAATAAAACTACAAAGCAACATTAGCATACAAGTGTTCGACTAAATCATGTCGAAGGTTATGATGTGTTTGTGCAGACCCGATGTACCTCATAATTGCCTGGCTTTGCTCATCGCTCCGGACAATGTCCTTGGGTTGGTGATCTTCCTCCGGGAACCAGATGGGTGAATCTGAACGTTTTTTTTGTATTTTCGAATCATATTATGTATTATGATACATGTATACATCATATTCTGAATTCATTCTTTTCTCATTGTTCGAGCAGGAGTGGCGCTTATGGCTCATTTCCTTTTTACAACACAAAAAGATCGTTCCACACCCTTCCTTGCCGATTCTTTTTTTTTCTTGTACAAAATCCTATTATGCTCATCATCCGCAGGTTATTGTCTTAATAAGTGGCACTAATTTCGGATAAATCCCATCAACGAGGTAATATCCCCAAGGGTAAGAAACACCGTTTGCCGAAAACGGAACATCTGGTGCTCGTCCAGTCTTGAAATCATTAAACAAGGGAGATTGGTATAAGACGTTGATGTCGTTGTTGGATCTAGCGACACCAAAGAAACCATGTCATATCCACAAGTCTTGCGATGCAACAACTTTCAATAAAATAAACGGATTTAAATCGTGATCACGTCTCACATATTGGCCTTTATAGGCGTTCGGACAACCAAACCACTCTTAATCTGTACAATCAAGGCTTCCTAACATCCTTGGAACTCATGTTTTGCTTCAAGATGTTTGTAAATTTTCCCAACATCAATGTATGTGGGTTTACGCAAATATTCGGGACCAAACACATCCATCACAGACTCGCAAAATTGATCAAGAGCTTCCCTTGAAGCTCTCTCACTTATTTGCTAATATTCATCAAGAAAACCCGGACCAGCCCCTAAGCCAATTGACGAATTGCAGATGTGCATTTAACTAACGTTGATATGCCTATTTTCCCAGTACAATCAACGTTTTTGGTAAAGTATGGATTATGACCAGTTACCTCGTTAATTATCCAGCTATAAAGGGGTTTATCTTTAGTTTGTCACTCGAGAAAAAGTAAGGTCGGATCGTAGTAGATCTTAATATCCTATGATTAAGATCGGGATCTTATAAGATCTTAAGCATGCAATGATCTTACGTAAGATCCGGATCATTTTTGCATGGCAATTTCGTAAAATTGTAAGATCCTAATATTAAGATCAGGATCTTGACAACCTTGTTTTGTATCATCTGTTTGATTAGTGTTTGAGCGTTTTGAGATTCGATTGTTTGGATTTGTTTTCGATCGTTTTCTGATTCGATGGTTTGTTTGAATTTGATTAGTATCTTTAGCGTTTGGAATTTTGAAATTTGGATTTTTTACTTGAAGACGATGGTTTAAAGTTTCGAGTGAAGTTTAGTAACCGCGTATATTGTTAAAAGATAATTTAAACTTTTGTTGATAAATTTTTGTGACTTAGCTACAAAGTTAGTTTAGCCTATAAACATATATGAGTAGTTTTGATTTTTTTATACACTTTGAATTAGAACTTTTTATTAATGCCTTTGATTTTAGCTTTATAATTTGGTTTAAGATTTGTATAAAACATCCTCCTCGTTTGTGCTAATTTATTAGCGAGTATTTGTTCTGTCTTTCAGTTTACGTCATTTCTGATGTCTTGTCGTTTGTTCTATTAAGATTTATTGACTTCTCTAAAGTTTATGAGACCACTCGTAACAACGACCATTTGGTTAACTCGGTCCTCCATTTCGAACGCGTCCCCTCACTATCTCGACCAAACTGAACGCGTCCCCCTCATCATTTGGCTTGGTTGGGTGGCCTGGCAAGATATCATTCACGCAAACAAACACTAGTGGACTAAGAGCATATCAATGTATACATCAACACCTTATATGTCTGACAAATTCGACTCGTTTTCACACCTTTTTATTCGTTTATTAGTTCGGTTAGTTTGATCTCTATAGTCTTTGTTGACGTTAGTGCATTATTGATGTTTCTAACTTGTTTCACATCAATTTCCTGCAAAGAAAGGAACAAGGAAGTTACTCAAACACGTACTCCAGTTGATTATAAATACGAGTTATATTGTAACACCCCACTTGGATAAGTGGACCATTACGTGTATTTATGGCGTGTCATCAAAGCATGAGGTGGATGTCCTAAAACATTAACCGACCATAAAGGAAATACCGGAATCAAACATCGGTAATCCAAACATAAGCCCAAAACATGAAAAATAAAATACTGAAGGAAAAGACCAAACAATGTCCAAATAAGCAGAATAATGTAAGAATGCATAGAGTAAGAAGTCTGGATAGCTTCCATCCAAATGCACATGCTCTCAGAATCCTAAAAGCGTCCTGGTGTACCTGCCGTTAGAACATGAAAGGAACTACGGCTGAGCATAACGCTCAGTGAACGGATATAAAGCATGATAGGGAAATACTGAATTGAAGCAGATGATAAAATACTGGAGCTGTAAGACTGATAAGTAAAGTTGCAGCGGAAATCTGTGTATAATCTGTAAAGCCTGATTTATAAATAATAGAGCTGAATTGTTATCTGTTAAATCTGAAAACATGCATTTACTGTAATTTAATTGCCAGAGCTTATATAGGTCATGTGCTGTAACAACGTTGCATGAATAACTGGAGGGGTGACCTCGTCATGCTGTAGAGGGGTGACCTCTAAATAACTGTGCTGGGTGGAGGGATCAGCTCCAATGTGAAGGATGTAGAGCACACACCACATTCACCCTGATAAACATGAAACACTTATAAGCCTAGGATGCATCCATACGCCCCACTAATAAAACTGATAAAATGGCCAAGCTGAGCTGTGTGGGACGATGCAGGATATCACTCTCCTGCATGTGAGTCACGACACCGGTGCCTCTAGTGTCGTGGTTACGGTACCTCCGTAACTAGTACATAAACTAATCATGCTTGTATATAACGCTCAGGCAATTTATTTTATTATAGACATGATTACTGATAACTTAAACATATATTGGGGAAGACATTTGGCTGCAGACGGGGAATCCTAATCATGCATAGGAAAGGAAGTCCTTACTGAAAAGACGGAAATCCGTACCTCATATCCAGTGAACGAAGAATACGAACGGAAGAGAGTCCTACTTCGATCTCACTGATGCTACATAAATAATATATGTGTATAAGTATTCTGATTACTGTGTACGTAACTGGTTTTATATCATGTCTTAGCTTGTTTTATATGTTCATGTCATGTTTTACTGATTTTAACGTTATGTTGTGTTTATCATGTATTCTGGATATTCTGATTAAATATTACTTGTATTTCGTGTCTTATTATACTTGTGGTGTAATAATAAGTAACTTTCTAAAAATAGCAGGTTTCCTAAAATAGAAAGTTTCCAAAAATAGAAAGTTTCCAAAAAAATAGATTTACTGCTTAAAATAGATAAGATTCTAAAAAAATAGAAAGCTTCCGTAAATAGAAATAAGCTGAATTATTAAGCTAATAAGTTAAGCTTAAGTTTTACTGATTAATATCCTAAGTCATGTGATTAATAGTATAGTTTATTAATTAATACATGTAAATCAAATAAACTATATATTATAAGATTTAATTAAATATAGCATGATTTAATTAAATTAAAGTGTATATAATACTTAGATTAAAACATGTATTAATATTTATTATTAATATAACTTAAGTCATGAAAATTAATTAATTACATGTCATGTTTTAATAATTAATTAATTACTTTAGTCTAGATTAAATAATAAAATACTTAGGTTAAAATCATGTATTATTAATAATAATAATAAACCTAAGTCATGTCTTAATTAAATTAATTAATTAGGCATGAAATTAATTTAATTAACTTGTAAAAAAATAATTAGGCGAAATATCCCGAACCCGAAACCCGAGACAAAGCAAAACCCAAACACCAACCACCGAGACTCTAATTTAGCATGAACTATGTATAGCTTTTATTTACTCCATTTTAGATGCCTAATTCTCATGTTCATGTCTTGACGTAATTAAGCTTAGATAGATAAATCTATCATGTCCCTCATTTACATGACAAAAGAAACTATACAAGGATCATGAGTTCCAAAACATGCCGTCATACGGTTAAATTGATTTATTAAAATAATCATATCATAACATACTAATATATGAAGTTTTGTTAACGTAATGATTACAAGGAGCATATATGATGTATATAGTGATGGTATTCTCGGTGTGCCGAGCCATCACACAAATCAAACTGAGACGCGAGGCTCTCGGCCGGCTGCGGACCAAAATCAAATCGAGCTAAACACTCACCCAACATGATTTTATTCTTGTTTAATTAATCACAACATGTATTCATTTTATATTTAATTAAATTCATATATGATTGTTTAAATTAAAATAAAAAAAATAAGGTCTTTAATATTACCGAAAGAGATGGAATCAATGATTGTATAAACATGAACACACCCGTAAGATTCAAGATCAAAAGCAAAATTTTCCTTCTCCTTTTTCATCTTTAAGGCCGGCGGCTAGCACTCCCTATCTAGGGTTTCTTAATTTTTTTCTAATTTGATGCAAATGAAAGGAAATGTGTATGTTTTGCTATTAATTTCTCTTAGTGGACCGGGCCTTGGGCCTTTTTACTTGTGAAGGTTTTATTAAAAGACTTGTAAGGTTTAGTTTATTACTTGGAGCCCATTTATATTTTCGTGTCTAAATTTATATTCTTGTACGTGTCGTGAATTCATTAACTTCGTGAAATAACTCGTCGTAACATAAATTAAACATATGTTATTACTTGTCGTATATTTATGATTTTTAATTCCATGTCATATCTTGTCGTGTAGTATTTATTATACATATTTACTTATCGTGCATATATTTGTTATTAAAAGTTTTAATTTAATAACATTTTTAAGCGGGTTTTACATATATGATCCAACAAATATCCACAAGCTCACAATGCAATCATTCAGATTATTTGGCTCCCATGCATTGCAGGTAACTTACTTACATCACTCTTTTCCGGCTTATTATTTATTTCATTTCTTGTTTTTATGTTCACGTGATCATGCTTCTGTTGTGACTTGTGAGGAGACCTAACAAGGTCATAGTGTTAAGTTTAAGGTAAAATGGAAACCAGAGGAGCCTAAACTCAAGCTCAATTTCGAGATTAAGTTTCTGCTCATTCAATAATCGAGTCTGAGCTCAAGCTTTATATATATAAATTAGTTAGGCTCGCAAGCCTAACAAGCAATAGAGATATATGCTATGTGCACTACAAAAATTTGGACATTTCCTTACTAATATTTTTTAAGAATAAAAGTCACTATTTCATCATAAAACTTTTACCTACTAAATTATCTAAATAAGAGTAGGTGAAGATACAATGCCTACTAAAAATAAGAGTAAGGAAAAGTTTTGACCCTTTTAGTGACTCAAAAATGAGTAAGGATAGACCTTTAGTGCTCCCCCCTTTTGCTTACTCTTTTTCTTTTTTTATCAACTCCTACTCAAAGAAAAAGAGTAAGCAAAAAGGGGGAGCACTAAAGGTCTATCCTTACTCATTTTTAAGTCACCAAAAGAGTCAAAACTTTTCCTTACTCTTATTTTTAGTAGGCATTGTATATTTACCTACTCTTATTTAGAAATTTTAGTAAGTAAAAGTTTTATGTCCAAAAATATTAGTAAGTAAATGTCCAAAATTTTGTAATGGTGGGTATAATTTTTAAAAGAAATTTTGTGGACAAAAGCTAAAAATATGTAACATATATTAATAAAATGACTGGGCTACGTAACGTAGTTTGTTAACTAACAAACTCGCTAATGTACATTCAAATAATGTTCGATCTAATAATTATGCTTTTCCAAACCCAGACGGAATTATAGGATGCCTCCTCGGGACAAATATGTCCAGTCTAACCTTTATTCAATAATTAAATATATGACTAGTCTAACCTCGGGGCAAATATGTCCAGTCTAACCTTTTTGAATTGACTGTCGAATCAATTTTTTGGAGTTGAAAAAATAGAAGATGTTTAGTTTGTAAATTGAATGGTCGGAACTGTAAGTTGATCGAATGAAATCTGGAAAATTTTATGAATATCATTAGAAGTTAAATATAAATTAAAGAACAAATTCAAGGGCCGGGAAGAATAAAAATTATCAGAATGTATATTACCCAGTCATTTTTTTAATATATTTACGTATTTTTAGCTTTTGTCACTCTCACTTAGTTCACACTCATATATACACAAAAATATGATATATACACATGAAAATTGACACTGTTGTCTCTATGCAGAGAAATCGTTTAGTATACGCTAATACAATTATCATACGGTGATTGAGTATTTATGTTGTTGTAATACAATTATACTGATTGCACTAAACTAACATTCTTATGTGTATGATGTAGTGCGGAATTGTTTCAGGTTCTTAGTATACTAAATTGTTGAAACAATGCCTTACACGGATGAATTTGAACACATGTGCCGTTTGGTTGGGGCATATTGAAAGATATTGGGGGATATTTAAAATTTTGACATTTTAATTTCATCCAAATATTGTGTTTGATATGACTAACAAAGGAATTTAAAAATCCCCGAATTCCCAAAATGGAGGATATTGAAATTACTCCAAAAAGTGAGGAATTTTAATTTACTTGAAAAATTTATTTTATAAACTTTTTTTCTAATCATTTTTATCCGGGTTTTTATGTTTATATAAAAAATTATAAAATTTAAAAAGTTTATATAAAAATTATTTTCTTGATTTTTACTCTTTTAAATAGCAAAAATAAAATTTATACTAAAAATTTATAGAAATTTTTTATAAAATTTATAGAAATTTTTAATAAAGTTTATAGGAATTTTTTACAAAATTTATATAAATTCTATAAAAAAATTATTTTTTTTTATAAAATTTATAAAAAAAATTAAAAAAAAATATATAAGTTTTTATAAAGTTTATTGAATTTTTTTATAAAATTTTTAAAATTTTTTATAAACTTTATATAAATTTTTTATAAACATTTTATAAATTTTTTATAAATTTTTATAAACTTTATATAATTTTTTTATAAAATTTATATAATTTTTTTATAAAAAATTTATAAAAAAACTATATAATTTTTTTATAAAATATATATAAAAAGTTAAAATTCGATTTTTAATTTTTGAATAAAAAGTTTATAAAAAATATTTATTGTTTAATACAAATTCAAGAGTTCAAAATATTACAAAATTCTGTCAACCAAACAGGATTAGGCATTTTAAATTCTAGAATTTTAGATTCTTGAGAATTTTAATTTACTAGATATTAGAATTCCAGAATTTTAAAATCTTGAACCAAACAGCCCTTAGAATATGTAAAAGCGGCGACCAACAATTTTGGGGACAAGCCTATCGGAAAAGGTGGGTTTGGAGATGTGTATAAAGGAGAACTACTTCGTCCAAAGGGAGCAAGAATGTTCGCTTTTAAGCGCTTAAATCCTAAATTTGGACAAGGAGATGTTGAGTTTTGGAAAGAGATTATTATGCTTTCTGAATTGAAACACAAAAATTTAGCCACCCTCTTCCACTTCTGCGACGAGGATAAAGAAAAAATCCTAGTGTACGAGTATGTTGGGATAAAGAAAAAAATTAATTGATTTATTCAATTAACTACGAGTGCGCAACGGAATGAATCTAGTATAATATTCATGATTAACACATAATAAAACAATAATAAAACCAACCTTTAATTAATTGAATAAATCGATTAATTGATCTTGATCTTGAAGCTATAACGGTAAAGTAAACGTCCTCTAACGATTGTTCACACGACACGTCAAACGAACACACCACGATGCTAGTGGTAACTTCACTTCGATAATCTTGCAACTAGAAACCCTAATATCCAAAACCCTAATTGGGATTGCGTAAGGATACGGTTTTGTCGATAGCAACAAGATTCTTGGAAAATCACCAATAAACCCTAATTAGGGTTTATATAAATCGGACCACAAGGGAATACTAAAACCTAGATTATGAGATCTAGGATTTAGTTATAAAGCTTAAATCTTTATAAGAAAACCACCAAGAAGGATTGATCTTATAAAGGTTAAACCTTTAGGTGTGATTTTAGGTTAAAGGAAAAAGTTTGTTCGGTTTGGTGTTGGGGGTGTTGCGATCGCACGAAACAAAGAGAAGGGAGAGACAAGAATTTTGTGAAGGGTATGGGATTGTATTTATACACATCCTTCCACCTCCTCAAAATTAATTAGGCCCAACCCAACACCTAAATTAAGTAACTAATTACTTGATTAACAAACAAAAGATCCTTCTAGACCCCCTAATGATAATCGGCCGCCTATAGGGCACCGGAGGGTTCTAGAAGTCGATTTCCTTCCTTAAATTTAAATAACGCACTCGCCTTTAATTAATTAAAACCCATAATTAATTAAACCACCGTTAATTAAATAAAACGTGAAGTTTTTATTATACGTTTAATTATAAATAATAAAACGTAAATAAACGTGTGTTCTCCGTATTGAGTGTGTGCCCCCGATAGGCTCACGCATTTACCGATGGCTAAACGATCGCATATCTCAACAGCTCCCACTTGTGAGAGTTTAGACATACAACGTCCATAATGAAGCATCTAGCAACACTTCATTATAACCGGAAAATGTTGAGTTAGATAGTTTCAAGAATAAGATCTTAAAGACTAGTAATGGTGTACGATTATTTGAGCTTGCTGATAATCATCCTTTCGTTACAATGTACCGGTTAAACCATGGATATGGATCCTAACTCATTCCATATAGTTTAACTTTTAATTCCTCGTTTACAAATTAATTTAGATAGTCCAAATTGTAACAAGCATCATCTTGATTACATGTTGGGTACGGCCATACAATTACCTAATTAATTCTGGAGGGGATCCAGGGTACTTCACTGCACTATATCAGAGTGGAGGAACGAATTCTATATTGATTGCAAGTGTCTGTGGATGCTGCTTCACAACACTTCCAATTAGAGTCGTTATAGCTAGATCTTCCGAACTAGCGTTGGACATAAAATCAAGAAGCGATATCTACACATGCACAACTTGTTTGCATCTCAAGTCTAAGGATGACCTAATCCTCACCATTTATGTATTCGAATTTACTCATGACAACGGATCCAAAAGTAACCATTCGAAAGTTCGGGGTGTCCAATATTCATATCAATGAATAACATATGAGTTTGGTTGGAAGACGTCCACCATATATACCAGTATATTACCAACACTCATATTTGTCTTAATGTATACAATATTCACATATTGTTTAACCGACAATGGACATGTTTAGAATAATTAAATATTCTAGGATTTAAACATACAAACATAGGGCAACAACAATTATATGAAGATAACAAACATCAAATATCTTTATTCATCAGAAAATAATTAAATTGTCTTACAATCCCAAATTATCCAAATACTACGATTAACACAGATTACATGAGACTATTAGCTAGAAGCAAACCAATTCCATGAGTTAGCATGGAATGCTTTTTGAGGTCTAACGCCTTTGTGAAGGGGTCAGCTAAATTGTCGTCTGTGTGAACTTTCTCTAGACTAACATCACCAATTTCAATCACTTCTCTGAGGTAGTGAACTTTGGAACGATAATGTTTCACACCTTTAGTGATTCCTGGTTCATTAGCTATAGTAATGGCTCCGGTATTGTCACAATACATCGTCATAGGTTCATTATTTGTGGGAACAACACCAAGCCCAGAAATAAACTTCCTAATCCAAACTACCTCTTTAGCAGCCTCCGAAGCGGCTATATACTCAGCCTCTATAGATGAGTTTGCATGGATGGTCTGCTTTGCGCTTTTCCAGCTTACAGCACCTTCATTCAGCATGAAAACATATCCCGTCTGAGACTTTGTGTCATCAGCATCCGTAAGATATCCAGCATCAGTATCGCAAGCAACCCTGAGCTCTCTTTTCATACCTCCTCCATAAACAAGAAACATGTCTTTGGTATACCTAAGATACCTCAGAATGTTCTTAACAGCAGTCCAGTAAGAATCACCAGGATTTTGCTCAAATCGGCTAGTCATGTTCTGAGAGAACGCAACATCAGGTCTCGTACATCTAACAGCATACATGATTGATCCTATTGCCGAAGCATAAGGAACTCTCTGCATGCGTCTCACCTCATCAGGTGTTGATGCTCCTTGAGTCTTAGATAATTTTGATTTAGTTTGCATGGGAACAAAGCCACGTTTGGAATTGTCCATGTTATACTTCTTCAAAATCTTATCTATGTAAGCACTTTGACATAAACCAATTAACCGTCTAGGTCTATCACGTATGATCTTG
Source organism: Glebionis coronaria (assembly GCA_025667525.1). Lineage (NCBI taxonomy): Eukaryota > Viridiplantae > Streptophyta > Magnoliopsida > Asterales > Asteraceae > Glebionis > Glebionis coronaria. The sequence goes on along the minus strand of CM046878.1, from coordinate 17,674,070 downwards.
ATTCCAAGGATATACGCAACATCTCCCAAATCCTTCATGGAAAAACACCTTCCAAGGTAAGCTTTTACACTTTGCAACATTGGAATGTCTTTTCCCATCAACAATATGTCATCGACATACAGGACAAGAAACACTACGCTACTCCCACTAGCTTTGATATATACACATGGCTCATCAGGATTTTGATTGAAACCAAATTTCTTGATTTCATCATCAAACCTCTTGTTCCATTGCCTTGATGCTTGCTTAAGTCCATAAATGGATCTTTGAAGCTTGCATACACGGTTTGGATACTTTGGATCAACAAAACCCTCAGGTTGCTTCATATAGACTTCTTCGTAAAGCAGTCCATTGAGGAAGGCGGTTTTAACATCCATTTGCCAAATCTCATAGTCATAGAACGCGGCTATGGCTAAAAGAATCCTTATAGCTTTGATATCCGCAACAGGAGAGAAGGTCTCTTCATAATCAACCCCGAAGGTTTGAGTGAAGCCCATCGCAACATATCGAGCTTTAAAGGTGTGTACATTGCCATCCATGTCGGTCTTCTTCTTGTACAACCACTTGCCACTAACAGTTCTAGCGTTAGGGGGAAGGTCTACTAAGATCCAGACATCATTGTCTTTCATGGATTGCATCTCCACATTCATAGCATCCAGCCATTTTTCAGATTCAGGATCTGCCAATGCAGCTTTGAAGTTAGTGGGTTCATTATGATCCCCTAACTCATGTTCCTCAGCGTCAATGTATAAACACATACGGTCAGGAGCACGCCTAGTCCTCGTAGACTTTCGAATGGGAGCTATATCACTTATAGGTTCATAAATTTCTTGATCATCCTCTTCATGATTGCTAGTGTTTTTAGAAGGATGTATATCTTCATCTTGAATCACTTCAAGATCCTCTATACTCCCACTTGCTTCTTAATTCATAAGATTGCTCTCTAGGAATTCAGCATTACGAGCAACAAATACTTTTTTCTCGGGTGGGTAATAGAAGGAGTAACCCATCGTTTCCTTTGGGTAACCTACAAATATACACTTAATAGATCGGGGCTCTAGTTTGTCAGGTTTGATAAGCGTGTCACGCTTAACAAGAGCCTCACATCCCCAGACCTTTAAGTAAGACAACTTAGGGGCTTGCCCATATCATACTTCGTATGGAGTCTTTTCAACCTTCTTAGTTGGAACCATATTGAGTATGCGAGCAGCAGACTCGAGAGCATAATCCCAAAAGGATTTAGGAAGAGTTGTTTGGGCCATCATGGAACGAACCATATCAAGTAGGGTTCTATTTCTCCTCTCAGAAACACCATTGTGTTGTGGTGTATATGGAGGAGTTCTTTGGGAAACTATCCCATGTTCCTTAAGATGATCCAGAAATTCATAACTCATAAATTCACCTCCACGATCCGAACGTAGTGCCTTTATGGTTTTGCCGAGTTGATTTTCTACTTCCTTTTGAAACACCTTAAATGTTTCAAACACTTCATGTTTATGCTTTAACAAGTAAACATAACCATAACGACTAAAGTCGTCAGTGAAAGTGACGAAGTAACTTGCACCTTGTCTTGACACGGTTCTAAATGGACCACATACATCGGTGTGGATTAGTCCAAGTAGATCTTTAGCCCTCTCCACTTGATGTGAATAAGGTTTACATGTCATCTTTCCAGATAAACATGAAACACATTTGTCAAAGGAGTCATCATCGTTTGACTTAAGCAATCCATCAGATTGTAATTGCTTAATGCGCTTTTTGCTTATGTGGCCAAGGCGACAATGCCATAGCAATGTAGAGTCCAAATTAGATTTGGCCCTTTTGTTGCTTATAGCATACATAGAACTATTGTTTGCATTTGAATCACACATATCAATTTCATAAATACCATTACTAGGAATAGCATTAAAATAAAACATATTATTTTTCGAAACCGAAATACTTGCATTATTCTCAAAACGATTAACAAATCCATCGTCATACAAAAATGAAACCGAAACAATCCCTCTAAAAATAGAAGGTGCGTAATGACAATTATTCAACATAACAACTAGTCCACTAGGGAGAAATAATTGAAAAACACCAATGGCTTCAACAGCTGCACGATGACCATTGCCCACGTACAGATTCAAAGCTCCTGGCTTCAGCTTCTTACTTATCCTTAGACCCTAAGTAGTATTACAGATGTGAGTACCATAACCAGTGTCATAAACCCAAGATTTATTAGGAAAAGTAAAGAGTTCTATCGTGAAGATACCTGAAGTGCTAGCTCATTGAGAGGACTTCTTTCTCTTCCACAACTCAGCGAGATACTCTGGACAGTTTCTCTTCCAGTGACCAATGTCACCACATTGGTGACAAATGGCATCCTTAGCAGGATTCTCTCTTCTTGGTGGAGGGGGAATCTTGGCTCTGGGAGTAAAGTTAGCTACTTTCTTCCCTTTACCATGATTCTTATCCTTCACAGCATTAGACGGTTTAGCCTTGTTAGGCTTTTGAACCCTTCCTGCCCTAATAGCATTAATGGTATTAGGAGTAGCAGGTGCAACCTTCTTTGGCAACATTTTCTCATGTAGCTTAAGCATGGCATGCAATTCTGGTATTGTCTTCCCCAGGCCATGCATGTTATAGTCTTGCACGAACCTATCACAGTCCTTATTCAGTGAGGCTAAAATTAGGCTAACCGAAAGTTTCAAGGACATGGGGTGACCCAAACGTTCCAAATTCTCTATGAACCCATTCATCTTTAAGACATAGGAGCTCACAGATTGTCCATCCTCATGTTTATACGCGTGAAAAGCACGTGAAACATCAAGGAGTTCTTGATCAGCTTGTTCAGTGAACATGGTCTTCAATTCTTCCATCATTGACCATGCGCCATGACCCTCCAAAAGTTTCTGGAGTTCAGGGGACATAGTCATGAGCATAAGGCCAGCGATTTCTCTAGACTTTTTGACCCAAGTTGGATGTAAATCCGGGTCTTGCTCTGGTCCTTCATGACCATGAGGCAGAATTTGTGGTTGATCAGGAATTGGTTGCTCAAGGTATTTAACCAAGTCATCAGTTTCGAGCGCTATCCGAAGAGCACGATACCAATCAACAAAGTTATTCTCAGTCAATTTAATCTTTTCAAGGAATGACTTAACAACCGTGTTGTTTAAGCAAGAGTTTTATTATTCATCTACAAAATAAAAGTTCAACGATTAGTATTTTCGATAATTACATTCTCAAAGAATTAACTACCCAATTAATCGTGTTGAGACTAAGATCCTTGCTTGCACTCCCACTTAATATTAGAGGTCGACCGTCTAGTATCCAAGTGGGGCAAGAGGTAAGCGACGGGCGTTAATTGCATTACAAGTGCAACTCTTAGATTGTATGAGACGATTCATGAAGTTTATTTGTTGTAGAGTGTTTGGATGGGATGTTCTCTCATCTCTTTCGAGCACCTTTGAACATCTCAAACAAACTTGTTCTACACTTAATAAAGTCATGAGTATGTTTCATCTCATCTTTATGCCTCGGGTTCCGAATCTGACCGGGAACTCGATTTTAAGTCGTACCAATTTGAAGCATGCAATTATTGGCAAAGGTCTGACCAGTGACAAATATCGCCTCGGGTATGTAATTAGCCCTAGGTCTGACCAGATGACGAAAAACAACTACAAGTGCTTCTAAATTGGATGGCATAGACTTAAAAAATTCAAATAGGTATCACATAAGTTTTAGAAAAACAAATGTCAAAGTGTGTAAAAGAATGCATGCAATTCATTCTCTTATCAAAAGTTAAGAAAACAGTTTATTAACTTTTGGTTTAGGCGTGTTTTACCGCGGGAGAAGATTAAAGAGAGATCAAACCCTATATCCTACTCTTCATGCACCCGAAGGTGCAAGTGCTTGGGATAATTATCCCACAAGTGCTGAAGCACCTATGGAACACGGGAGAAGATTAAAGATCCCTCAAACCCTAGATAGCTCGACTAGAGCACGAAGTGCAATAGCAAGTCCATCATTAGTAAAAACACAAAACGGTGTTGTAATTTTAAGTATTGTAAACTAATTAATTTTGCAAATCACGTCGTTGAGAAGATAGTTTATAAGCCATCATTACTGTATGTAAGCCCAACTCGAGTGACAATATGATTTTGCAAAACAATTAGAATACAATAAAACCAAGTTTCATAGTTCTTATGTCAATATTAATATTTGTTCAAAAATCAAGATTTTAACAAATAACACATAGCCGATTCGCAAGGAAATTATGGTGTATTAATATGACATAGTTTTAAAGCTAGTTTCGATATTAGTACCATCCGTTTTTATGATTCCTAGAATCTTGAATTATTACGTTTTGCAACTCATAATGGAAAACAAATAAGCACATAAAAACAGACAGAAGGAGGTAGAAGCAGAAGACAGACTCTATATGAAAGCGATAAATCATATAAGATCCAAGTCTCGAATGAGTCTTCCCCAAATTGAGGACCAAAGACCCTCATCAAGTTTTCGAGCAAGGTACTTGATGACGTGCAAAGTATCACAAAAGTGAGATGCAAAGGTCTTTGACGGATAATAAAAAACAAAAGTAATTATTAACCGGTTCAATTTTAACCTACCCAATTTTAATAGATCTAGATCAAGATTAAAACTTTATGACAAGTATGCATGTAATTGTCATAAATCATAAATAAAAGAGATTTTAAAGCGAAGAAAGCGTGTTTTATTCTATGTGTAACCCATGAATGCCATACGATTTGACTCGTGATGCCACTGTTGGGATTTAGAACTAGTTAAACCATTAACTACGAGTGCGCAGCGGAATGGATCTAGTATAATATTCATGGTTAACACATAATAAAACAATAATAAAACCAACCTTTAATTAATTGAATAAATCAATTAATTGATCTTGATCTTGAAGCTATAACGGTAAAGTAACCGTCCTCTAATGATTGCTCACACGACACGTCAAACGAACACACCACGATGCTAGTGGTAACTTCACTTCGATAATCTTGCAACTAGAAACCCTAATATCCAAAACCCTTATTGGGATTGCGTAAGGATACGGTTTTGTAGATAGCAACAAGATTCTTGGAAAATCACCAATAAACCCTAATTAGGGTTTATATAAATCGGACCACAAGGGAATAATAAAACCTAGATTTTGAGATCAAGGATTTAGTTATAAAGCTTAAATCTTTATAAGAAAACCACCAAGAAGGATTGATCTTATAAAGGTTAAACCTTTAGGTGTGATATTAGGTTAAATGAAAAAGTTTGTTCGGTTTGGTGTTGGGGGTGTTGCGATCGCACGAAACAAAGAGAAGGGAGAGACAAGAATTTTGTGAAGGGTATGGGATTGTATTTATACACATCCTCCCACCTTCTCAAAATTAATTAGGCCCAACCCAACACCTAAATTAAGTAACTAATTACTTGATTAACAAACAAAAGATCATTTTAGACCCCCTAATGATAATCGGCCGCCTATAGGGCACCGGAGGGTTCTAGAAGTCGATTTCCTTCCTTAAATTTAAATAACGCACTCGCCTTTAATTAATTAAAACCCGTAATTAATTAAACCACCGTTAATTAAATAAAACGTGAAGTTTTTATTATACGTTTAATTATAAATAATAAAACGTAAATAAACGTGTGTTCTCCGTATTGAGTGTGTGCCCCCGATAGGCTCACACATTTACCGATGGCTAAACGATCGCATATCTCAACAGAGTACGCATCTCGTGGGAGCCTTGATAAGTATCTAGGAGACGCTAGCCTCACCTGGCTCCAACGTCTCCACATATCTCTTGGGGCTGCAAGAGCAATTGCCTACCTTCATGATCCAAAGAAGACGCAACAAAGGGTTCTTCATCGGGACATTAAGAGTGCAAACATCCTTCTAGATGTTAATTGGACGGCTAAACTGTCTGATTTTGGCTTATCAAAATGTGCTCCCGCCAACCAAGCACGCTCATATCTCGTGTCCAATGTGGTAGGTACACTAGGATATTGTGATCCTTCATATTGTGAGAGAGGTTTCCTATCTAAAGAGAGTGATGTCTACTCTTTCGGAGTGGTGCTCAATGAAGTAATGTGCGGGAGATTATGTTATTTAAGGGGAGAAATTTTTGTGCTTAACTGGAGAAATTGTTTCACTGAAAACAGACTAGATGATATTATTTTTCCAGATCTGAAGGAACAAATGAATCATGAATCTCTCTCTACGTTTGCAGCCATTGCAAATCGATGCCTAGATAGAGATCCTCAAAAACGACCACACATACGCGAGATCGTCAAAGAACTTGAGGTTGCAATAATTCATCAACAAGTAAGTTTCTCTTGGTCTTATCTAGTGGTACAAATTTCGATCTATGTTACAACAACAGGAGTTAATTAAATGTTTTAATTTTATTCAGAACTCTCCTCAACACACACCTTATGTAGCAAGCACGATGCCAGCAGTGTCCTACTGTCCCATGAAAGAGTTTCAAAACCTCAAAATTCATTCGGAAGTTATAAAATCGGCCAGCAACAACTTCAATGAACCTAAAAGGCGGAAATCATGGTTTAAGAAGAAAAAGAAAAAAAAGAAAAAAGAAGCGGTAATTGGTCAGGTTGGGTCTGCAGACACATACATAGGAGAACTCTCTGTACCAGAGGAACGAAGAAGCATGGTCGGTCTTAAGCAATTAGATCGTACATACGGGCAAGGGGATCGTGAGTTTGAGAAAGAGTTCAAGGTCTTTTCAGAATTCAAACATGAAAATTTGGTCACTATGATGTTTTTTGCGAGTGCGTGTATCAATTGCGTCAGTTACTTAAGAGATTTTTTGATGATATAAGGAATATAACTAAATCTCTACAAGATCTAATAGAGAGAGAAATAAGATTTATCGATAGAGCCATAAAAAGTTCAATCATACTTCTAAATGAGAGCTGGTGGGCTAAAATAACTTATGGGTACTGGGATCCATCGTATACGAAGACTAGAGGTGGCAATTTTAACCCATTCCACCAAAAGTAAGTCATTTGGGTACAATTTCATAACCTTATTGGTTGAAATGGGTTGAGCAAAAAATAGAGTGATGGGTCAAATGGGTCAACCACTTTCTTTGTGTAAAATGAAGTTTGGGTCAAATGGGTTTGAGAATGGGTCAAATGGGTTTAAAAATAGGTCACATGGTTCCTATTATTGTAACAAAAACCCAATAGTCTAAAAAGTTAGTTTTTATTATTAAGTCACTAAATTTACGTTTTCGGCAGTAAATTTACGTATTCGTCAGAAAATTTACGTTTTCGTCAGTAAATTTACATATTCGTCAGAAAATTTACGTTTTCGTCAGTAAATTTACGTATTCGTCAGAAAATTTACGTTTTCGTCAGTAAATTATGTTTTCGTCAGTAAATTACGTTTTCGACAGTAAATTTACGTTTTCGTCAGAAATTTTACGTATTCGTCAGAAAATTTACGTTTTCTTCAGTAAATTTACGTATTCGTCAGAAAATTTACGTTTTCGTCAGTAAATTTACGTTCTTGTCAGTAAAATTACGTATTCGTCAGAAAATTTACGTTTTCGTCAATAAATTACGTTTTCATCAGAAAATTTACGTTTTCGTTAGTAAATTTACGTATTCGTCAGAAAATTTACGTTTTCGTCAGTAAATTTACGTTTTCGTCAATAAATTTACGTTTTCGTCAGTATATTTACGTTTTCGTCAGTAATTTAAAGTTTTTGACAGTAAATTTACGTTTTCATCAGAAAATTTACGTTTTCGTCAGTAAATTTACGTTTTCGTTAGTAAATTTACGTTTTCTTCAGTAAATTTACGTTTTCGTCCAAAATTTATGTTTTCGTCAGTAAATTTACGTTTTCGTCAGTAAATTTACGTTTTCGTCAGAAAATTTACGTTTTTGTCAGTAAATTTACATATTCGTCAAAAAATTTACGTTTTTGTCAGTAAATTTACGTTTTCGTCGGTAAATTTAAGTTGCCGCTAGAAACTTTATGTTTCGTCAGTAAATTTCCGTATTCGTCAGAAAATTTACGTTTTCGTCAGTAAATATACGTATTCGTCAGTAAATTTTCATTTTCGTCAGCAAATTTACGTTTTTGTCAGTAAATTTACGTTTTCGTCAGTAAATTTACGTTTTTCGTAAACAAATTTACGTTTTCGTCAGAAAATTTACGTTTTCGTCAGTAAATTCACGTATTCGTCAAAAAATTCACGTTTTGACGAAAACGTAAATTTACTGACGAAAACGAAAATTTTCTGATGAAAACGTAAATTTACTGACTAAAACGTAAATTTTCTGACGAAAACGTAAATTTTCTGACGAAAACTTAAATTTACAGACGAAAACGTAAATTTTCTGACGAATACGTAAATTTACTTACGAAAACGTAAATTTACCGACGATAACGAAAAGTTTCTGACGAAAACGTGAATTTACTGACGAAAACGTAAATTTTCTGACGAATACGTGAATTTTCTGACGAATACGTGAATTTTCTGACGAAAACGTAAATTTTTTGACGAAAACGTAAAATTTCTGACGAAAACGTAAATTTACGGACGAAAACGTAAATTTACTGACGAAAACGTAAATTTTCTGACGAAAACTTAAATTTTCTGACGAAAAACGTAAAATACGTAAATTTACTGACGAAAACGTAAATTTCTGACGAAAACTTAAATTTACTGACGAAAACGTAAATTTACTGACGAAAACGTAAATTTTCTGACGAAAACTTAAATTTTCTGACGAAAACGTAAATTTACTGACGAAAACGTAAATTTACTGACGAAAACGTGAATTTTCTGACGAATACGTGATTTTACTAACGAAAACGTAAATTTACTGACGAAAACGTAAATTTACTGACGAAAACGAAAATTTACTGACGAAAACGTAAATCTACTGACGAAAATGAAGATTTACTGACGAATACGTATATGTACTGACGAAAACGTAAATTTTCTGACGAATACGTAAATTTACTGACGAAAACGTAAATTTACTGACGAAAACGTAATTTTTTTGACGAAAACGTAAATTTACTGACGAAAACGTAAAATTTTCTGACGAAAACGTAAATTTACTGACGAAAACGTGAATTTTCTGACCAAAACGTATATTTACGGACGAAAACGTAAATTTACTGACAAAAACGTAAATTTACAGACGAAAACGTAAAAATACTGATTAAAACGTAAAAAAAATCGATGAAAAACTTAAAAAAACTGACCAAAACGTAAAAATCGAACGAATACAGATAAAAACGTTTGAATATGTTAAAAGATAGGAAAATATTGTAAGTTAGTGGGTTGACCCGACCCAAACCATTTGACCCATAACCCATTTGACCCATTATTAAATGATGACCCATTTGACCCATAACCCATTTGACCCACAACCCATTTGACCCGTAAACCAAACCCAACCAAACCAACCCATTTGCCACCTCTAACGAAGACATGCATATGTTTTGAAGTAATGTTTGGAAGGACCTGCTTTATGTTACTTAATAAGGCTCATTGGTCCGACTCACACTTGTTTAGGGCTAGTTTAGTATTTAGGGTTTTGTATTTGTATTATGTATATAATGTATTGTAATGTACTAATGTGATAGTAACAGTCGAATCTGATAACTATATTTTCAATATTCCTTATTTGATTTCTACATGGTATCAACAACTATAATTAGTTCGTTTTATTTCGTTACATCACTTACATGTGGCGGACTCAGTTTCTTTGAAGTCCTTTGCATCCATTGCTTATAAATGTCTGAATGCAGAGCGTAGAATTCGACCTACGATGGCTAAAATCGTTAACGACCTTGAGCTTGCACTAGAATGACAAGTATGTTTTTTCTTTCTGTTATTTTAGAAGTACCCCATGTTACAAGTGTAGATCTATTATTTTAATTTTAGAAACTACTGATAGACACACTTTTCTGTGTAAGAGCATTTCGAAGAAATGAAGAGGATTGCATCCGCGTGCCAAAATCACCTTCTCATGTGTTCCCCCAAAGGAATTTTTGATGCAGATGGTAAAATGGTAATACCATTAATTTTGTAAAAACTATCTTCTACTAGAAAATATGTACTTTTTTTTACTAAATACTTCGTAGTTCGTTCTAACACCACTGGTATACTAAAGAATGAGGGGCGTACTAATCGGTGGCGGAGCCAGGAATTATGATTACCGGGGGCAACGGTCAACGAAATGGTTATTAACTTGACTTGAATAATTCAGTTCGGGTTTAAGTTGCGGCAAATAAAATCTTTACTTTATTAAAATATTAGAATAGGTGTAAATATAAAATAGATTCTGATTCGAGATTACAATGAATAAATAACAATTTTAAGTTCGTATATCCATAAATAACAATTTTAAGTTCGTCATTTACTTATACAGTCTAAATGTAAATATATACAAAGTTATTTTTAGAAAAATTCTTATCGCAAGTAAAAAAACAAAAAAGAGATATATAAACTACCTAAAAAGTACCACGATGTATTGTACTTTGACCCACATTATATTCACATTTACTATTTTATTTATATCTTTACCGATGTTTTAAAAACCGGGTTTTTAATTGAACCGGTCGAATTACCGGTTTAATAGGTCATCGGTTCAACCGGTTGAACCGGCCGATCAATCCGGTTTTCATAAAACGATAAGATAAGAACATTTACTACCATGTGAATAGAAAAAGCCTTAATGGGATTTATGTTTCCAAAAAACCTATGCGTAATAACCGAGAAGTATCAAACTGGCATCCAAGAAAACTATGTACAGTGCATACTTTTATATTAAAATATTCATAGCTATCACAAGTCATAAAGCTACCTCATAAATATGGTGACTGGTGGTCAAACACATCAAACTTCTGAGTAATCCATTTTCTTTCATTTCGTACATACTAGTACCACTCATCACCAACAAAGTGACGGTTGTTATGAGTAATTACCACCCTTCCACGGATCCTGCTACTCAAACATCTTACAATAAATTGAAACCACCACTGATCTGATCTATAAAGAACCACTGATCCGATCTATAAGAAACCTCTACAACAAGACGCGAAATTGTGAGAAGATTATGTCAGTTGCACTACACAATCTACATCTCCAACTTATCTACTGATTGCATCAATCTCTTGGAGATTGAACCGGCTGGTTTCTGGTTTAGCGGTTCAACCCGGGTCGGTATAAACCGGCCGGTTCAATCCGGTTTGTATTTAAAAAAAACCCGGCGTGAAACGGACCGGTCATCACTCCGGTTTCCGGTTGGACCGGCCGTGTCGTACCGGGTTTTAAAACATTGATCTTTACACCCTCTTATTTAACATAGTTCCAAACTTTCAATGAACACATCCAAACAATCAATCTTAATAATCTAATGATTAGTATTAAACCAACATCCCATCTAACTTCCTTTACTTTCTCTCTCACACACAAAAAGACAAAAAAAATGGACCAGGATCCCCAACCACCTCACCGGCGACCACCACAACAAACTTATCAACAACCTTTTTCGGCGACCAACACAACAAACCCACCTTCTTCCCGCGAACACCACAACAAACCCACCTTCTTCCCGCGACCTCTACACCAAACAACCCTTTTCCAGTAAGATGCACACCAAACCACCCTTTTCTGGCGACTTCCACAACAAACCCACTTCTCCGGTGACTTCCACAACATATCCATCATTTCCAGGTAATAATATAGGTAAATCACATGTTATGATATTTGATGCACACCATGTGTCTGATGAAATGACACAATGAAAGTCACATGTGATTTAGCAAGTTCTAATTTATGAATGAGAATTTTTATTGAAGTTTGATCGATTTTTGTAGTTGATAAACTGATTACAGAAGTGAGATTTATGATTAGAGAACTGGGACTATGACTCGTATATGAGTCGCTATGACTCATATATCAGTCACGGTGACTCATATATGAGTCACGGTGACTCGTGTATGAGTCACGGTGACTCATGTATGAGTCACGGTGACTCGTCTAGGAGTCACGGTGACTCATGTATGAGTCACCAAGACTCATTTATGAAACTGTACATATGTAAGTCTTTTTTATAATACGGGTAATAATATAGCCTCATTTGTAACAAAATCATGATGACTCATATATGAAACTGTACATATGTAAGCCTTTTTTTGTAATACAGGTAAAATACAGCCGCATTTGTAACAAAATCATGATGACTTATATACGAGTCACCATGACTCATATATGAGTCATGGTGACTCATATATGAGTCACTATGAAACATATATGATTCATGCTCAGTTATTAACTTGTTTTGTGTTTATGTTTATAATAAGGTTCTCTATAATCCTGAAGATGGGTCAGTTGAGTGTACATGTAGGCAAGATATGCAATATGGATTTCTTTGTCGCCACATATTCTGTGTTTTGAAGAACCGTGATATTGAATTTATTCCGAAGAAGTACATTTTGAGGCGCTGGAGAAGGGATTTGATACCTATTTCATTAAGAAAAAGACAAAGAGATATGGAGAGAAAAAAGAAGCAGTGAAGAGAATAACAAATCATATATGAAAAAGAAGCACAAGAAACATGACAATCTAATACAACAGCTACTCGATTATTTTTTGTGTTTTCTTTTTTACTATGTTTAAATTTAATTTTTTTTCATTATGATGTCGAACTGTTGAAAACATGTGTTGAATATCTGATTTGTTATTTTGTTTATTAGATCAGATTTAACACACAACATAAGCAGTAAATACGTAAAAAAAATTGTAAATTGCCTAAATAAAGAAGTATGTAAAAACACATTTCGTACAATGAAAAGAAACCATCAAATAATTATGTTCTCACTACAATTAATTCGAAATAACTTAGCATTCACATAAGTCTACATAACTACAACTATCATCAATTTTACCATCCAACTACAGTTCATCAAGACTACGATTTACGCGTCATTAGAATCACCAGACCCCTTCTACTCCTCATAATCACCAGACCCCTCCTCCTCATCAGAATCTTCCACCTCACAATGGAAGGTAGATAATGGTTGGTTTTATAAGAGTTGGTGGCCCTTTTAGGAACCACAAAAAAATAGTAAAGTACTACAAGTTTAAATACAAAATATATATGTTATGTTTCATATATGAGTCATGATAGTGACTCATATATGAGTCACCATGACTCATCTATGAGTCATGGTGACTCATATATGAGTCACCATGATTTTATTGCAAAAGAGGCTATATTATTACCTATATTGCAAAAAAGACTTACATATGTACAATTTCATATATGAGTCACCGTGACTCATGTATGAGTCACAGTGACTCATATATGAGTCACCGTAACTCATATATGAGTCACCGTGACTCATATATGAGTCATAGGGACTCATATACGAGTCATAGTCCAGTTCTGTAATCACAAGTCTCACTTCTGTAATCAGCTTATCAACTACAAAAATAGACTAGATTTCAATAAAAATGCTAATTCATAAATAAGAACTTGCTAAATCACATGTGGTTATCATTGTGTCATTTCATCAAACAGATGGTGTGCATCAACAATCATATTCAATGTTAACTAATCATCTTAAAATGAGCATTATGTTCCTACAGATTTATTTAGACATATGCATCTCTATTTGAGTTCTTTTCTATGGACTTTGACCACTACAAACTGGAACCACCAATCGTCAACTTGAACATACAAAGAGAAACACCATGCTTCAACCTTCTGTAGATTGTCTTTTTTTTTAAAGTATCAACTTGGACCGAATGAAAATCAAACATTGATTCACAACAAAAGAACAAAAAGTGTCAATTCAAAAATAATGTTTGACGCTACTCAGCTGCAATGTGAACTGCTTTAAGTGACATTTATTAGCAGACTTGTCAATACCTGAATTCCTACCTCGATCCCGTTCCCTGGTTAAAGACTTGGTTGGATGCGAGAACCACATTAGTTCCTTGATGACGCACCGAAGCTAAAGTTAGCTAAGCTGCAGCGCACCCTTTACTTATATCGATCTCATGTACTCGCTCAAATATGGTTTTATTCTCGTTTTGGAACTCTTGGACGATTCTGCAGTGAGTTTAAGTAAAATTTAGTATGGCTCCATTCGTTTACGCTGAAATTTTCTTGTGTTTAAAGTTTTGTAATTGTGATGAAATTAAACTAAACTCATCTGGCTAAACTTCTGAGAAACATGTATTCCAAAACACTTTTATCATGATGGAAACTCATTTGGCTCCATACGTACACATCTTGTTTCTGTACTACAGAGAGAAACTAACTAAAACTCCTAACACCAATCCAGACGGTAATAGTCATTCCAGCAGCCTTTTAATCAGTTACCTAATACCTCAAGAGTTGCGATTTTCAGGAAACACACAATGAACGATCATCCTTAATTTTCACCTCTTCCTAAACATAAATGAATGCTTGTTTAAGCTAAAGTTAATTATTTCTCTTTTTATTAAGTTACATGAAATTAAGGCTTCCATATAAATAGTCAACTCTTAACCTCTAAAATCCCTAAATCTAATAGTGGTAGACTCTCCAAAAATTGCTAACAAATAATCATATAATCATATTAAATCATACAAAATCAAACATAATGTTTATAACTTTTCTTAAATAACATTAAAAGATAAAAAAAAATCAAATCTTTAAGAATAAAATTAGAAAAAATTATGAAGAAAATCATTAATAAGATTTATAATATTTGAATAAGATTACCTGAATTTGAAGATTCAAGCTTCTCCCTTGTTTTAGAGATATATCTTCATGCCAAATAATCTACAAACCTAATTGGGGTTTTCAAAGATTGTGTTAATTAAAGATAATATGTTTTTTGTATAAAATCATCTTCTGCAAAACATAATATGATTTTGGGATGTTGTGTGTAACTCGAGGATCGATCATTAGAAGAAGTTATAGATGAATGTGAATGTTTTTTGTGAGTCAAGGAAGAGTTGTTCCGCTTTTGTTAAGTTACACTTTACACCCAAATCTATCAGGTAATGAATCTTAAGTACATGTGTAACTTTTGTTTTTTCTACATATTTTATAAGAAACGAATTTTTAACTTATTATGGACTGGTTAGGAAATAATTACGTTTATTTAATTTTTAAATCCAGAAGCGAAGATCTAATTCAAATAAATATTACTAAAAAAGGAAAGATTTGAAATACAAATATCCCACTTGAGATTTTGCTATACTAAGTAAAAGATTGTATTCATTATTTATTTTGTTAATGTGTTCGATATGAAGTACGGCCACCTCTTTCAACTCGATGCTTGTTTTTTTTCTCTTAGATGTTTAATTGTTATATTTGCAGGTTTCTACATGTCTTATATCAATCTTAATCATTCATTACTTAAGACTATAAAAACACAGAATGATCATTTTTTTTAAATGTTTAAAAGTTATAAAAAAAGACCAAAAAAGTGAGAAACTAAAGTTATAAATATTATGAAAATTAAAAAGGAGTGAATATCACTAATGATAATAAATACCACTAGTGATATTTTATAAACATATTCATTGTAATATCACACTAATTATAAATGAGTACTTCGTCATATTTACAACTTTAACACCTCCACCTTTTTTAAAACTTTCAAACATTTTGTCAAAAATAATCTTATCGGGTTGAGTTACGAGTATTTTTTCGAAGTCAAAAATTCGATTATACCTTACTTGATAAATCTGATACCCGACAACTCGACTCGATAAGACCTCTGTAGACAAATGTATATGGCTGAATAAAATATGTATTTGATGGACATGGGTATTTTGTAGTGTGGCAAAACAATGCTTGATAAGTGGTGAAAATGATAAATAGACGAGACTTGCATTGGTTTCTAGTAGGGCCAAGCATCAGGTTAGAAATGGATCAGACCGATTAAGATTGGACTAGATCGAGGCTTAAAATAGTTTGAAACTTTGGATCGAAACCGGGCTGAAATGGTCCAGTTTAGTCCACGTCGGTTCGGTCTGACCTTATTAGGCATAAGCGATGACATTTTTGGTAAGACTGAATCGAACCGGATCGAAAAGAAGATTAAAATGGTCCAAAGCCCTTGATCGAGGACTGGATCAAAATTTTCTGAATCGATTCGGTTTTCTAATCCAGATCGGTTTTAAGTCTGTCATACTCAACCCTAATTTCTAGTTGAAAACGGCATGAATGAGACACACCAAAAAGCAACAGCTCATCATTATTATTTTGAAAATATTGATGACTGCATAAACGACCGATAGCGTCAATTTAGCTTTCTTTCTCTCAAGTTATACAAAGACCAAAAATCTATAATAATGATCGTACAAGTCACGCGTCATGTAGAGAGGAAAAGAGAAATAAAAGTGACACACTTTTTATACTTTTTAGAGTATATTTGAGGTATTTTGTGGTCATTTTTAATACTTTTTTTTAGTATATATGAGGTATTTTGTGGTCATTTTTAATATTATTATTTTTAGTATATTTAGGTATTTTGTGGTCACTTTTAATATTTTTTTAGTATCTCTAGTGTTGATCGCCATAAATAATAGCGGATCCAACAAATCTTTTTCTTTGTAAAGCAAAACACAAAGTATGGACTTTTTTAAGAGATTCTTTCTTTATTAGGAGATAATCATTTTATTTATTCCTTTTAAAAGTGTAAATGTTCCTTTATTTAGTAACAAATGTCTAATTTTCGTTCTTATATTTAATGAAAGTAAAAAACTGAGAAAAAAATATACGTGTCAAAAAAAAATATACAGAAAAAGCGGGTTGAAAAGTATAAAACTTTAGGGTGTATCTCGCCTTTTTAACCTTAAATTCCCACTCGGCGTTTCTATGAATTATCAATGAACAGATATAAAATCAAAACTAACAAAAATCACTAAAAATCGACGGATAACAACAAAAATCAATCAATCAACGAGATGAATACAATTTAATACCCTAACTCGGTAAGATTTTCAGATCCATCTGTATTTATTTTAGTTTTCAATTACACTGATTAAATATTTTCCGATTTTTTGTTCCTATAAACCCTATAACGAAAATTGGGCTTTTTGAACATAAATTGATTTAATATGTTTGAGTTCTAATTGTTGTTTCATTGTTTCCGAAGATAACTTTGATATTTTGTATATGGATCCAGGTAAGCTTAACTAAAAACTTTAATTTTGATGTATCAATTCTGTAATTGATTTCATAGGTATTGATTAATTTATTATCTCTTTTCTAAATACTGTTATTGTTGGTTAATTTTACCTATTTGATAAGTAATGATATGCATATGTATGAGTATTTGCCTTTCTTCTTATCATGGATGGAATTTCAACAAATGTATGTTTACTGTTCTTGGAAAGTTTTTTTGTCACTTCTTAGAAAATTATGAGAATCAAATGAAGATGCTACTCTCATTGATACATACATTACTAATCAAGTAGTATTCAAACTTATAGAGGCACGTTCTTTCTAATATAAACTTAATTCTAAGAAATAGAACCAGCAAGTGCAAAAGTAGTAGCTATTCGGGTTGCGCTGACCTAAACAAATGTGTCCCACTGTCCCCCCCCCCCCCCCATTGACACGTCAATCAACCCGCCCGTTCCACCAAAATCTGTTTTCCATGTTTAAGAGTCATAATTTTTTTAGGCCATAAGTTATTCAAATGTCATCTGGCGATTTTGCAACCGTTACAATGTTTGGGTTAGAACATATAGTATTAGCAGTTGCTAAATTTGAGTTAGAACGGGTGTTAGATTAAGTGACACAAAAAAAACCTTTATCACCAAAAAGGAGTCGGGTCGAAAGTTGTGGTTTCAATGCTTAAAACCTACTATAAACGTTAGGAGTATAACGGTACAAACGTTGTCTGAAGTGCATCGGGTGTTTATAAATTCGAAATTCCCTTAAATTTACGTAAAATCGTTATTTCAGTCAAGAAATTTTATGATGGTATTAGATATATACTTCTCATTTACGAACAGTTAAAAGATCTTTTTTAGTGTTCCATTTACTGTTTGTACCTCGCATTATAGTTAAAAGATCTTTTTTAGTGTTCCGTGTAATCTTTGTATCTCTGCATTATAGCAGGGAGCAGGATCAATACAGGAGGATCACCCATTTTGTAGGCGCTATTCTTAAGGAATTAATACCTTCGGTTTGTGATAAAGATCATTTAGTTGATGACACCCTCGGGTTCGTGTTTTCCCTATTTCTTTGATCTCTTCTTTAAATTTTGATTATATGTTTACGGAGCTTATATTTTCCTAAGGAAAACGAAATTTATGCCCATACATTTGCTCGATATTCTAATTTTAGTTTATAAATGACATCATGAAAACCGAAGACACAACACGTAGTTTTGTATAAATAAATTTTGACACCAATGATGATATCCCGAACATCCTCCTAACTTACAAAGAACTTATGTATGAGTTTTAGCAGTCACATGATTGTGTAAAAAATATTCTATCTTTTCCTTTGAATTGTAATTGTTACGTTTGATGCAATGTCGTAGTTGGATTCCACAATTGTGGATATGTAAATGTCTACTTTTCTATTAAGATCAAGTGTATAGAGTACGAGCCTTTTTTAGACCATATCTCGATTGTTTATGTCGTCCTGTGTAAAGACATGTTAATCTTTTCAGTACCATTCCAGTTTTATCGGGTTGTCTAGAAGGGGCTACATATAGTCTGAGCTTATAAAACAGTTCATGTTCAGATAATGTCATTAGAAATAACTTACTGAAATGATATAAGGGTATGTCGACTTTATTCGGTCAAACTATTCTTGAATGGTTTGCATTTGCAAGAGAGCAGCCTACTATTCTCAGATTCTTTTTTATGAGTGTGTATATATATTATAATTAATATAATAATCTTAAACGAATAATAATTATATTTTGATCTCTGTGGTAATCAAAAACTAATGTCGGGATCACTCATCTTAAAGCAGGGCTTGCAAAGCTTCATAAGTTTGGTGTTGATGGCGTCCGAGATGCTTCCTTCTTGCTCAGGCTGAGGTACCAAGAAACTACTGAACAGCTGATTTTAAATGGATCTTGATCAAGAACTTGGTATGTAGCTATTGGTGATGATGTGATATGGTAGATGATCAAGTGCGGATGGATTTATAACCCTATACATTACACCTCAAGACAAGCGACGCCGCCTCAACACGTGCGCCTACACAAGCGGCTACTCAAGGTCCTGCTCCAGCTGTGACGTAGTATGCTTAAGCTACTACATCTGCTCCAGTTGTGACATAGTATGCTTAAGCTACTACACAGTCCTAAATCTTTTTTCATCAGCTACTTCAGGTGAGGACATATTGGTATAAGTTTTATGCAATAATTATGGACAAACTTATGATGAGAAGCAATGGCGGACCCAGCCGTGTTTATAAGGTGGTTCCTAAAGTTAGTCTAATAAAAATAGTGAACAGGGTGAACTCAATCGGGTCGGGTCGAGTTGAATTAGGTGAATTCGGATCAGACTTAAATTAAAACAAGTTTTATAAATACTGTTGTACTAAATATCATATATGTAAAGATTCGATAATTGTAAAAAATCTTGCAATTGAATCATCTTAGATCACCCATAACAGCGATCTAGTGCGACTTACGTTTTTTTTGACATATCAACTTTCTCTCACCGACCATCTATAGGTGATTTGTTTTCACAACAAGACGACCAAGTTTAATTTTTTAATATATTTTTTGTATCCAATAATTATTTAAATAAAATTAAAAACATTACAATAATATTTATATTTAAATATTGATAAAGAAATATTTAAAAAAAAATTAATTAGAGGTAAAAGTGAAGTAAAATGGATTAATTAAAATAAATTTTAAAATTAAATAAATTAATATATGTTGTGAGAAATTAAACAAATTTTAATACTAGGATATTAAAATTTAGAAATTTATTACAAATCTTATCTTATTAAAACATAATTAAATTTAAATAAATTTAATTTAGAAGATAAAAAGATTAGAATTAAAAAAGGAAGGGAGCAGGATTTGCACAAGTAGATTAGAAGGGCGAACGGTTTTTTAGACTGATCGATTCGAATCGATCGCCGCAACGTGAAAGACCGAAGGTCGCTCGAGATTGTTGCGGGCAGCTTTAATTAGTACCGTTCAGTTGTTCACGTATAAATTGCTAGATAGTACCTCAATTAAATTTATATTTATAGCAAATCAAGATTTTCACAAAAAAGTAATTAATATTTACCTTGGTTGTAGGGAAAGAAAATAGATACACGTATGAAAACGTGAAGCTAGTAAAAAAGTTAGGTGCCTTATTAATTATACTCTATTATGAAGATTCTTTTTTATTTATCTTCAAATGTTCATCTTCTACGACAAACTTCAAAAACTGCACATCCACCGGCCATGGCAGTGGCACACCGGAATTATCGACTAAGAACCAAAAAAAAACTCACGTCTCCCCGTCAGGCTCCTCACGCAAGGTGGTTCCTTACCCAAATCTAAGGTAGGTCCTCCAAAAAATAATACACCGATTCTCAAGGTTTTTCTTTTCTAAGGTGGTTCCTGGGCACCACCTTCCTATAAGTGGGTCCGCCACTGACTATAGCATACAACTCCTTATACCCATCTGTTTATAAAACATCAAATCAACTTTAATAATACTAACCTTCTCATCAGTGGTGGATCCACCCTATAGGAAGGTGATGCCCAGGAACCAGCTTAGAAAAGAAAAACCTTGAGAATCGGTGTATTATTTATTGGAGGACCTACCTTAGATTTGGGTAAGGAACCACCTTGCGTGAGGAGCCTGACGGGGAGACGTGAGTTTTTTTTGTGGTTCTTAGTCGATAATTCCGGTGTGCCACTGCCATGGCCGGTGGATGTGCAGTTTTTGAAGTTTGTCGTAGAAGATGAACATTTGAAGATAAATAAAAAAGAATCTTCATAATATAGTATAATTAATAAGGCACCTAACTTTTTTACTAGCTTCACGTTTTCATACGTGTATCTATTTGCTTTCCCTACAACCAAGGTAAATATTAAGGGCCCGTTTGGTTTGAAGTCGGGTTTTACTTTAGGTGTGGGTTTATAAAGTAAGTGGTTTAGGATTGGATAATATTAAATGAAAAGTAATGTTTGGTTTGTTAAAAGTTTAATATTTAAATTGATATAGGTTTTGAAAAAAAAATGAAAAAAAAAAATAGTAATAATTTTTTTGATAAACATAACAAACGAATCCACTAAATTTGTGGCTGAGCAAATTTAAGAAGTAAAAAATTATGTTGATGTGACATGATTGTCAAATACCGAGCAAATCCTACCTATGTACCCAGGATTGAAAATATGGGCACCACACCCTCTTGTCAGTTAAAACAGAGGTTACCAAACAATAGAATATGGTTGTCAATAAGTCCAAACCTTCCAAAATTCGCATAACAAACGGGCCTAATTACTTTTTTATGAAAATCTTGATTTGCTATAAATACAAATTTAATTGAGGTACTATCTAGCAATTTATACGTGAACAACTGAACGGTACTAATTAAAGCTGCCTGCAACAATCTCGAGCGACCTTCGGTCGTTCACGTTACGGCGACCGATTCGAATCGACCAGTCTAAAAAAATCGTTCGCCCTTCTAATCTACTTGTGCAAATCCTGCTTCCTTCCTTTTTTAATTCTATTCTTTTTATCTTCTAAATTAAATTTATTTAAATTTAATTTTGCTTTAATAAGATAAGATTTGTAATAAATTTCTAAATTTTAATATACTAGTATTAAAATTTGTTTAATTTCTCACAACATATATTAATCTATTTAATTTTAAAGTTAGTTTTAATTAATCCATTTTACTTCACTTTTACCTCTAATTAATTTTTTTTATTATTTCTTTAACAATATTTAAATATAAATATTATTGTAATGTTTTTAATTTTATTTAAATAATTATTGGATACAAAAAATATATTAAAAAATTAAACTTGGTCGTCTTGTTGTGAATACAAATCGCCTATAGATGGTCGGTGAGAGAAAGTTGATATGTCAGAAAAAACGTAAGTCGCACTAGATCGCTGTTATGGGTGGTCTAAGATGATTCAATTGCAAGATTTTTTACAATTATCGAATCTTTACATATATGATATTTAGTACAACGGTATTTATAAAACTTGTTTTAATTTATGTCTGATCCGACTTCACCTAATTCGACTCGACCCGACCCGATTGAGTTCACCATGTTCACTATTTTTATTAGACTAATTTTAGGAACCACCTTATAAACTCGGCTGGGTCCGCCACTGGCTATAGTTGCGGATAGACATAATGATATAATAAAGTCGATATATTAAATTGAATAATATATTATGATTATCATTCATTAAAAGTAATATATTATGATTGAATATGGTGTTTCAGTTTGTGTCGTGTAAAGTAATTTGAATCTAGATTACATAATGTTGCTAACAATATTGAACATTGAATAAAAGCTGCATTAGATGATGTTTTTAGGGACATGTCAGAACATGAGGGTCGTTGGTTGTCATTTATCTACTGATTTGGTATGACAGTCGATTGTTGTGATTTTTATTGCTAATTATACAAAATCAAAATTTTTGAAGAAAACCCATGCGTGTACGGTTTTATAACTAGTATAAATACATGTGGCAAATTTTTTTTTTACCTCAAGTTTCAATTTTACAAGATTATTGTGTTGAATATCAAATAAATCTTAATAGATTTTACTTCATTGTTACATAATTATGTGAGTTGGTTCCTTGTTTATATATGGGTTTTATAGTTTTCATGAGTCAAATAATTAAAATATATAGCATGCATGAAAAATTGACCAGAATATATACAACTTCATAGTATGTCTTCGTTATACCTGACCAACCTACGAGTGTCACGTAGGTACGGAGTTAGAGATGTCCCATGCATGTTTGAAACGCATATATATTTTTTAAGGTAATTATACTTCTTTTAAAAATATAATGATTTTTTTCAAGTAAATCTAAAAGGTAATCAATCTATACTATTGGTTTTACTTTTTGTCTTAATTCACTTTTTAACTTTATATTATAATTAAAATTATTTGTGTTCCGGTCGCCCGAGACACTCTGTCTCCGTCCCTACGTAGAACTTAGATTCCTTGCTAGTTATAACTTATAACTTTATCGTGAAAACCCGTTTTAACTTGTAAGCATAAAAAGAAGCTAAAGAAAACCTATCAAATATTGGTCTTATTTTGCAAAATGAAACGAATTTTGGGCATCATTGTTTTACTATACACGTTTATGATATGATTAACATACACTACAAGAAAATTGAGAACATGTGACCGGGGTTTCTCCGGCGACAAAATGTCGCCAGGGATAACCTCTTTTCTCTGGCGACTTCGCTGACGTGACAAAAAAGCAGATATACTTTTTGGTCAAAGTTTGACTAGAGTATCCCTGGCGACATGTCGCCGAGGATTCACCGTCCAAAATCAGATGCCAAAGGAAAAAGCGGAAAATTTTCCCTTCCACTTATCCCTGGCGACATGTCGCTAGGGAAACTTCGTTCAACGTAATTAACATTAATCTCTTTTTGATAATAACCTGACAATCTTATCCCTGGCGACATGTCGTCAGGGATACTTCGTCCAACGTAATTAGCTTCAAACTTAAGCAGAAAATCTGTGGCGGGTTTTTGCCCGCCAAATCCCAAAGGTTTTCTCGGCGACATGTCGCCGGGGAAACTCCTTGTCATATATATTATTAGTTTTTGCTTATTATGAAAAACTATTATTTATTCCATATAATTATTATTTTAATTATCGATCTGATGTTATTTTATTTTCGCGACGTTTATATAATAAAAAATAAGACATCTATAAAACAAATATTTATTTATTTCAAATATTACATAAAACCTTTTGTAATATCACATGGGAGACTTACAGACAGACACTCCTAAACATAATTTTATTCGTCACGGACACTTAAACACACGCTTAATTAAACATGGATATTACAACGATATTAGACTCGTAAACACGGAAAAAAACACATCACAAACTAGTTCAAACTAAGGTTCCCCATGTCATCGTAAAGGTCGTGAAGTAGTGCAGCTGAATCCATTGTGTGCCTATCGGCATTGCGGTACAACTCTACTGTACTCTCAAGTACCTTTATTTATCCATTTAAGAGCACACAGTTTGCACACGTTGAAGAGCTTGGAGAAGAAATTGGAGTCCTTGAAGGTCTCGAAGAAGAGCTTGGAGGAGAAAAGCTCGTTGAAGGTCTTGAAGAAGAGCTTGGAGGAGAAAAGCTCATTGAACCTCCATATGAAACTGGAGGTTCCACCTTTGAACATGGACAAGCATAGTACTTTCTTCGAAAGGTATCATCTTGACACGATTGTCGAAGAACTACATCTCCACGTCCACACGTACACGGAAAAGCTTCATGCTTTAACATCTTCATAATAACAATGTGTTTGTGATGATAAGTGTGTGTGTTCTGCTGGTGGTTGTGATGATAAGGAGTGTGTGTGGTTCTCCTTTTATGCTAAAAAAAGTGAGGGAAATTGTTAACATTTTCCCGCCAATGTTTTCTCTCCAATACTTCCTCGCCAATGTTTTCCCTCCAATATTTAGCAACTCATTTGACCACCCATCCATCAAATCCATCAGCTGGACAAGTGTTGCATACTGAAACCTCATGCATGAGTGTATTTGGATATGGTACGTATAGCCATTTCAGATTTGGTACATAGGCAGGCAAAGAGAAAAGTAAAATCTGTCATCGGCCTTACTTTATTAATTATTTCATCATTAAAATTTTGAAAAGCAGTACCACTCCACTGCTTTAAAGTTAATGTCTCTAATTTGAAGTTCAATGGATGAGTCGGTATGCATTGGTTACACGTTAGATGTTTAATGGATGAGTCGGTATGTCTTGGTTAACGTTAGATGTTCAAATGGATGAGACGACATGTCTTTGTTACACGTTAGATGTTCAATGTATGAGTCGGTATGTCTTGGTTACACGTTAGATGTTCAATGGACGAGTCGGCATGTCTTGGTTACATGTTATATGTTCAATGGATGAGTCGATATGTCTTGGTTACACGTTAGATGTTCAATGGATGAGTCGGCATGTCTTGGTTACACGTTATATGTTCAATGGATGAGTCGGTATCTCTTGGTTACACCTTAGATGTTCAATGGATGAGTCGGTATGTCTTGGTTACACGTTAGATGTTCAATGGATGAGTTGGCATGTCTTGGTTACACGTTAGATGTTCAATGGATGAGTCGGTATATCTTGGTTACACGTTAGATGTTCAATGGATGAGTCAGCATGTCTTGGTTACACGTTATATGTTTAATGGATGAGTCGGTATGTCTTGGTTACACGGATGTTTAATGGATGAGTCGGCATGTCTTGGTTACACATTATATGTTCAATGGATGAGTCGGTATGTCTTGGTTACACGTTAGATGTTCAATGGATGAGTCGGCATAACTTGGTTACACGTTATATGTTCATGGATGAGTCTGTATGTCTTGGTTACACGTTATATGTTCAATGGATGAGTCGGCATGTCTTGGTTACACGTTTGATGTTCAATGGATGAGTCGGTATGTCTTGGTTACACGTTAGATGTTCAATGGATGAGTCAGTATGTCTTGGTTACACGTTAGATGTTCAATGGTTGAGTCGGTATGTCTTGGTTACACGTTAGATGTTCAATGGATGAGTCGGTATGTCTTGGTTACACGTTAGATGTTCAATAGATGAGTTCAATGGATGAGTCAGTATGTCTTGGTTACACGTTAGATATTTAATGGATGAGTCAGCATGTCTTGGTTACACGTTAGATGTTCAATGGATGAGTCGGTATATCTTGGTTACACATTAGATGTTCAATGGATGAGTCGGCATGTCTTGGTTACACGTTACATGTTCAATGGATGAGTCGGCATGTCTTGGTTACACGTTAGATGTTTAATGGATGAGTCGGTATGTCTTGGTTACACGTTAGATGTTCCATGGATGAGTCGGCATGTCTTGGTTACACGTTATATGTTCAATGGATGAGTCGGTATATGTCTTGGTTACACGTTAGATGTTCAATGGATGAGTCGGCATGTCTTGGTTACACGTTATATGTTCAATGGATGAGTCGGTATATCTTGGTTACACGTTAGATGTTCAATGAATGAGTCGGCATGTCTTGGTTACACGTTATATGTTTAATGGATGAGTTGGTATATCTTGATTACACGTTAGATGTTCAATGGATCAGTCGGTATGTCTTGGTTACACGTTAGATGTTCAATGGATGAGTTGGCATGTCTTGGTTACACGTTAGATGTTCAATGGATGAGTCGGTATGTCTTGGTTACACGTTAGATGTTCAATGGATGAGTCGGTATGTCTTGGTTACACGTTAGATGTTCAATGGATGAGTCGGTATACGTTGGTTACACGTTTGATGTATAATGGATGAGTCGATATACATTGGTTACACTTTAGATGTTCAATGGATAAGTCGGTATGGATTGGTTACACGTTAGGTGTTCAATGGATGAGTCGGTATACATTGGTTACACGTTGGATGTTCAATGGATGAGTCGGTATGCATTGGTTACACGTTGGATGTTCAATGGATGAGTCGGTGTGCATTGGTTACACGTTAGATGTTTAATGGATGAGTCAGTATGCATTGGTTACACGTTAAATGTTCATTGAATGAGTCGGTATGCATTGATTACACATTAGATGTTCAATTGTTACCGAATTAGAATAAATCGAGAAACTAAAGGGACTAGACTGGAATGAATTTAGCAATAAACCGACCGGGATGATATCATTATTTTATAAATAATAATAATAATTTTATAAATAATTATAATATTATTATCATTTATAACTAATTATAATAATATATAAACAATAATATTTTTTATTTTGAAAATAAATATCCCCGGCGACTTTTTGACCTATCCCTGGCGACATGTCGCTAGGGATTGTTTCCCTGGCGACATGTCGCCAGGGAAGGTTTGGGAGAAACGACAAAAGAGGTTAGGTACGTAAATATATGTTGAAAAGTCAAAGGAATCCCTGGCGACATGTCGCCGGGGAAACATAGTCATATCCCTCCCAAAATTTTCAATCACGCACGCTTTTGGCTAGACAACAAAGTAAAATGTACCCCCGGCGACATGTCGCCAGGGATTGTCGCCGGGAAAAATGTGACCTTTTTTACCAAATCTTCACTTTTCTCAAAACACTTTCTTTATCCCAAAAAAACCCACTTCCTTTCGTTCGCTGTTGCTCACCACCATCACCACCATCACCTCCACACCACCATCACCAGCATCATTACCATCACCACCACCACTAGTCACACCACTACTCACCACCACACTTGCACACGTGCACCACTTCGCCACCACTCCGCCGACTGCCACCACTCCGACGAGTCCAATCTTTCCCACTTTTCTTCTTTTTCTAACCCTTTAAACATCGAATGATTCCCGATTTTAAAAGGTTGTAATTTTAATTTTTGACTTTGATTTTATAATAAAATTGTTTTGTTTATCTTATTATGATTGATAATTAAAATGGATTTTTTTTATGTTATTGTAGCCCTGACCGCAGCCGGAGACGCAACCCCGACCACAGCCGAGACCACAGCCGACAACCACCACAGCCCGACGCCAACAACCCCGACCAAACCCGACTAAGAAGTATGTTTTTAAATTCTTATTCATAATACATATGATTATTTATTTATTTATTTATTCATTTAGGTTTCCCCGGTGACATGTCGTCGGAGTTTATAAACTAGTTAAATTTGGTTAAACGAAAATACAAACACTCCTTAACATTGTTAAACGCACAACCAAACACTCCTGATGCTACCTTTCTTATGAGAATAAACTGATGATGAAGACGTCCCTCATGATTTAAGTGATGAAGAACGTGTGAACGATGATGATGGTGAAGACAAAGTTTATTCCAGTGAAGAAGAAGATTGACCTTTAGTTGTAACTTGAAAAAGACACTTATTTGTTTGAATGAATCTAATTGTTGTGGATTGTTTAAATATCTATTTAGTTGGATGTGTTGTATTTGGATTTGTGCATGCTTATATTATTTTGTTCATGAATTTGTCTATGTTATGCTAATTGTACTTGTATAGATGTCAGCAGATGTTGCACGATCACACGGTGGTGACGGTGGTGGTGAGGATGAACCTCCTACGCTAAACATCCGCAACGGTTGCCTCGCCTTATTTAGAAATAAAGGTAAGAATATTTGGATTATTGTAACACAATCATAAATTTGATGCATATATATATATATATATATATATATATATATATATATATATATATATAGAGTTAGGTTAACGTGGTGTGTTAGCTTAAAATTATTAAAATTAGAAGTAATTAAAACCGTTAGATGTGTAGATGATGATGTCATTTAGTACAAATTAATCCAATGGTATTAATTTAATAAACTCATAAATTAGTTGCATTGATTATACCTTTAATACAACCAATTTAACAATGCCATAAAGTCAAATTGATACCATGCGAATATTAGTAAAAAACGTCATTAATATGGGGAGGTGATTTGCACACTCCCTTTATTTATTGGGACACTCTAATTTATGTATGTTGACAATTATGCCCTTACATATCTTTTATTCATTTTCAACCACTTGCACCATCATTCCCACATTACTTTCACCCCTTCGTCTCCAGTAAACTAATTCAATGGCAGATTCAGTTTCTTCCCATTTCTAATAACGCATTTCCACAACAAAGTACGTCGATCATACTGATGGATCCACAGGTAATTTTTCAATTTAACTTTTCGATATATTAATCCTTTCTTCAATTAAATTAATAAATTATCAATAATTGGTATTAAGTGTGACATTTATGTTAACGTTTTGATTAAGATTGAAGTTCAACTTTACTATTTAGTGTGAATTGTTGAAAAAGGGTGGATTTGATATCTTTAAAACTTTTTTTAATTTTTGGAATTAAAAGCTTCATAGAATAGAGGGGAAGTCACTGTCGTAATGGAATCCCAAAACTTGTTTCAGTTTTTGGAACTTTATCATGAGCCATCTTAGTAAATGAAATTAATTCACTCACTATATGCAAAATTTTGTCATTTAAGATGTTGGTCCAAATTATTTTGTAACAGATGACCACAAATGACTCATTAAGTCCTACAATTCAAGATGAAAAACTTTATCTATCAAGCTCGAAATTTCAGTCGTGTGATGATTTACTAAGGAGCGTGAGAGCATTTTATTTCGAGAAAGGATATGGATTATCTATCCGTGATTCAAAAAAAGACAAGTCTGTTACTTTGCGATGTCACCTAAGTGGTTCTTACCGAGATACACGTGGTATTGTACTTAAAAGGAAAAAGAGTACAGGGTCTCGTTTAACGAATTGTCCCTTCCGAATTGTGGGTAAAAAGGTAAGTGATGGTACTTGGGTATTTGAGGTAACAGATTTAACACATAATCATGAACGAGCAAATATGTGTGAGCTGCCATCGATTCGTCGGTTACCACTTGATGACGTAGAGAGTGTCAAAGAAATGACTTTGTCTGGAATACCGCCAAGACAAGTTCTTTCTTCCTTACGTCAGAAAAAGGAAAATATCCCAGCAAACTCGAGAACTATATACAATCTAAGAGCCAAACTCAACAAGGATAGTTTGAGAAATCGGACGGAGGTTAGTGCTTTATTTCATGAGCTTAAAACTGCTGGTTTTATATACGATATTAAACACAGTCCACAAGGTGTTATAACTCGTTTGTTCATTATACACCCTTTGTCAGTTCGATTGGCTAAAGTATTCCCCAATATATTTGTGATGGATTGCACTTACAAAACCAATAAATATAACATGCCTCTTCTTGATATCATTGGCGTTACATGTTTTAATACCTCATTCTATTCTGGGTTTGCTTTTCTTGATAAAGAAGATGAGGAAAATTATAAATGGGCATTGAAGGCGTTTAAGAAAATTCTTGTAGAGGGTAATGGACCATCTGTTATTATGACTGATCGGGAATTGGCACTAATTAATGGCATAAAGGCTGTATTTCCAAACACAAAAAGCCTTTTATGTGTGTGGCATATTAATAAGAACGTATTGTCACATTGCAAAAAGTTGTTTGGACGTGCTGAAGAGTTTGAGATATTCATGTCAAGTTGGAATAATGTGGTATATTCAACAACACATGCCATTTTTAAGGAAAACTGGGATGAATTTGAGTTAACCTATAAAGAGAAAGGAGATACAGTTGAGTACATTAAGGACACATGGATTTCTTGCAAAGAGAAGTTTGTTAGTGCTTGGACCGAGAAGTATTTACATTTTGGTAATCGCGCGAGCTCGAGAGCTGAAGGTGCTCATGCTAAACTCAAACTATATTTACAAGCTTCTACGGGCGGGTTTCGAAAAGTCAAAGAGAAAATTTCTCATGCAGTTGAGCATGAGTTTAAAGAAATTAAAGTGAAACTAGCAAGCGAAAGAATACAAGTTCCTCACGACTGTAATGTTCCCTTTTTTAGAGAGGTTTTGTCTCATGTTTCTAAGTTTGCACTGAAGGAGATATATAAACAGTACGAAAAAGTAAAAGAAGGTAATATTTGCAAATATTATGTTTTTATATCGTTTACAGTTTTTGCTCTTACGT
Source organism: Glebionis coronaria (assembly GCA_025667525.1). Taxonomy (NCBI): domain Eukaryota; kingdom Viridiplantae; phylum Streptophyta; class Magnoliopsida; order Asterales; family Asteraceae; genus Glebionis; species Glebionis coronaria. Next base: position 17,643,305 of record CM046878.1, on the reverse strand, counting down.
ACTCAAGGTGTTGTTATTTCATTTGGTTGTAGGCAAGTTAAATCCGTGCATCGGTCATTATACAGCAACTATGGGGCTTCCATGCGCTCACAAGATAGCACAATGCGAAGGAGACTCACTTCCGTTAGATCTTATCAATTCACATTGGCGGATTGATACTTTATCACTTGATTCAGAAGATATTATGGAAAATGAAGATGCTAATAGATTTGTTACATTGGTTAATGAGTTATCTTCCAGGTACCAAGGATGGCCACTTTGTAAGCAAGAATATGCTACTTTGATGATAACTAACTTGTTGAATGAATCTGAAATTTTATTTGAGCCGGTGGTCCAACAACCAAAAGGAAGACCTCCGAAAGTGAAAAAGAAAAAGGGAAAGACTTCTACAAAACGAGATCCATCAAGATTCGAGTATGTTGAATCATCTCAAACACACAATCCTTCGAGCAGTAATTGTGTATCACAAAGGAACAATGAGTTCATGGACGAAAGTAGTTATATACATCATGAAAACAACTTCACTGATTTGAATGTGTATACAGATTTTCCACGCGAATTTATGTCATCGATGGAGTAGTTTGATGATCATTATCAGGTGACTTTCTAAATAAACTTGTGGGCATTATTTTACTTTTGTTTCTAGGCTTTAAAACTAACATAATATATATTGATCCAGGTTCAAGAGCCACTCTGCATTGCTGTTTGAAATGATCAAAATGTGCACAGATGCTTAGTGAGAATTAGAACCGTCACTAGTGATGTATGATGGGATAAACATATTTTTCATATCCATTTTGTTTGTTTAGCTCTATTCTGTTTTCTTGGATCAAGTACTCGCTATTCTCTGTTTTGTTTTTTAGATTACACATTTGGTGTTTTGGTATCTGACAAGTTGTAATCTTGTTTATTCAAAGTTGAAACTAAATGACAAATGTGAAAATCAGCTTTCTTTGATTAAATCACCTGAGTGTTTACTTTATTGTTTTATCTTTATAAATATTACATGTATTTGTTTCTAATATGTAGGAGGTTAAAAGTATGATCGACATACCATAAAATATTTGTGTTATTTATATACTAATGCTGTCAATAAATATCATATAGGTAAATGAACAAAAGGAAAAGATTAAGGGTGAAACTGGAAATTATGTTTAAAGTTAGCATAAGGGCATAATTGTCAACACACATAAATTAGAGTGTCCCAATAAATAAAAGGAGTGTGCAAATCACCTCCCATTAATATGTAACTTATTAAGCCCACTGCATGCAATTTCCTTTATTTCTTAAAATGGGATGATACACTTCTAAATTAGTCCAGCTTTGTTATTATTATCATTCTGATCAAATTAATATGTAATGTTCAAGTATGCAACTAATACAAAAACAAAGTTAGAGCTTTTTTTTATATACATACAAAATTGGTAGCAATCTGACACGTAAAGAAATAAGGTTTGTTAATCTTTTGTGATACACTTAAATTTTGATCAAAATCTATATATTTCTTAGCTATCTCTAGTCTACAACTAATACACTAAAAATTGAAAAATAACCCATAGTCGAAGAGCAACGGTACACACATGCATGCAACGATAGCAACGACAATAAACCTACAACACTAACATGAACTCGTACATGAAGAAAACTCATACACGAGAAACAACTCGTACATGAAGAGCAACGCATGTGCAACAATAGGATCAACGATAAACGTATAATAGTAGCATGAACTCATGCACGAAGAACAACTCGTACACGAGGAGGAACTCGTACACGAGGAGTAACTCGTACACGAGGAGCAACTCGTACACGAGCTGAGGAGAAACTCGTACACGAGGAGCAACTCGTACACGTATAACAACTCGTACACGTGTAACAACTTGTATACGAGAAGCAACTCGTACATGAAAAGAAACAGTGCACTTGAAACCCGCAATCACCCGTATGACCAAACTCGTACACAAAGAGGAACGACACACATGCAAGAATAGAAACAACGATAAAGTACAACACCTATGTTCGAAGGACGGGATATTTGATTCGACAAACATATACTGATATACATTATCACTAAACTGATACAACACCACTAAAAGGACATCGAATCGAATCTAATAATATATACAATTACATCACCTTTAAACTTTGAAAGAAGATAAAATCTTAAAAAGCTTCTAGCATCGTGAAGCTTCGATCTTGCGAGTAAAATATGGTTTTAGATATTAACAAATGAAAATCATCCAACACAACCTATATATTAGAAATTCATACAATCCTTTATACCTTTTTAGTTTTTACCCGTTGATACACAACTCGAAATCCAAAAAACCCAACACAAAAAAATAAAAAATAGATGGTGGCAAGGGGTAAAACCGCGACTATATGTCATTCTGACTTGAAAACGTTTCAGAAAATGATTAGGTAAATCTCTTACCACTTTGGTCGCCACGTCGTCGGAGTATGATAAATGCCATGTGACGATTCGGTTTTCCAGATTCGTAGGGATGGACTTAAATAGGCATGACAGTTCAACTTAGTTTTCGACTATGTAGTAGCGATTATGGATCTGATAGTTTTTATGGTGCTTGTTAGTTGTTACGAGTGGGTTGTAGATAAAAATAATGAGAGGAGGTTATCATGGATATTTGTAAGTTTGTAACAGACATAAACCTAAATATGATTACCAAAATACCGTTAATTGTATAAAAGATACTTAATTTTATCTTTGGTTTTCATTTAATCAAATTAATATCATCTTACATAAGTTAAAAGATCCAATGGTCTAAATTACTTTTCATTTTAATAATTTTAAAAAGCTACACTATTTTAACTCAAATCTATATATATATATATATATATATATATATATATATATATATATATATATATATATATATATATATATATATATATATATATATATATATATATATATATATATATATATATATATATATATATATATATATATATATATATATATATATATATATATATATATATATATGTATATATATATGTTGCTTGCTTTGAATTTTTATTACTTTGTCACTCACTTGATTTTTACAGGCAAAGGCAAAAGAAAAGTAAATTTGGGCGGCAGAGAGGCCGGTAGAAAGACTCGGGGCATTACCCGATGTCTCGATTTGTTGAGCGAAGTTGACTTGCATGGCCCTGTCCCGATAAATTTGAGGGACAACCACCCTCTTTCCGGCCTCTCGGCGCGCATGCTCAGCAGTTTTCTAATTACGTCGGGGATTCTATCAGGAGGCACGTGCCAGTGTACTGCCCAAGTTGGAATGATGTCCCTAGACAGATCAAGACGAGTGTTTTGGCGGACATAAAGGTCAGTTATCATTTTTATGTTTATTACATTATTGTGTTTATTTATTTAATGGTGTATATATTTAAATAAATTTGTTTATTTATTTATTTCATATTAATAAATAACAAATTTAAATAAATATACAAATTGTATCTTATTTATTTATATCATATAAATTTTTTTAAAATAAATATAAAATTTTTAAATAAATATAACAAAATTTAAATAAATATAATTTTTTTTAAATAAATATATATTTGATGAGAATAAAGTAATAAGCTTTTTCAGATAAGCTGTTTGAATACAGCTTATCTTGATAAGCTTATCAGAACAAGCTGTGTGAAAACAGCATGTTCTGATATGCTTATCAGGATAAGCTGTTTTCAAACAGCTTGTTCTGATAAGCTTATCAGGATAAGCTGTTTTTAAACGGCTTGTCGTGATAAGCTTATCAGAACAAGCTGTTTTCAAAAAACTTATGCTTATCAGGATAAGTTGTTTTTATTATAAAAATTTAAATAAATATATAAGCCATTAAATAATGTATAAATTATATCTCTAACTCTAACTCTGTGTTTGTTTTATTTGTTGTATATGAATGCAGTCTAAGTTTAATCTGACACCCCACAAGAGTGATGCTAAGACATGGAAGGGTGTAAGTGGCGGCATCAATCATATGCTTCAAAAGACTTACAATTCGAGAAAAATAGTTTCAAGACAAAGCATTGGCGCCGAGACATCGATACCGGTAGGGTTGACATAGACAAAGTCCGCAGGACGCGTCCTGAGAAAATTACTGCCGAGGACTGGGAAAAACATATCGCACTTTGGAGTGATCCGGATTACGAAGATGCCTGACAAACTCACAAAATCGGTCTAAGCAGAAGACACCGAGTCGGCAGGGATCCCGATCGTTAGCACTCATTCGAGACAAAGTGGTGAGAAATTATATAATTAATTTACATACATATATGTTTTTGATTATATGTTTTGGTATGTTGTGATTTTTTGTTTTGAATTTGCTTCATTCTATATATGTGTGTCTATGTATGTACAGATGCAAGCTGCAATTGAAGCTGATATGCCACCCCCGACTGTCATTGATCACTTCTTCATGGCGCACACCGACCAGGATGGGAATTTTTCTTTGCGATGCAGACCGCGTTATGTATGTAAGTATTTTTTTTATATTTTAAATTAATTAATTAATTTTTTATATATACCTTGGTTTTCGACTATTCTCTGCCGATAAATAATGTACCAACCCGACTAATAAATAATATACTAACTATCGTTTGTTTTTGTCACTTCATTAGGAGGTGATGCTTGCGATGAGGGTTGTAGGCAAACATACGGACGACGAGATCAGCCGTATCGTCAGACGCGGAAAGCAGCGAGGCCACATGCCCGGTGTCGGTCAGATAGTGCCGAGAAGGCATCTAACTACTTGATATACTCCTCCCCTGCACCTGCCATCGACCCACGATTGGAACAAGCGTCTCAAGTGTATGAATTTATAAGAAGTGACGATAGGTTCGCCGATGCGTTCTCACAATTCCTATCGGGTGGTGCTAGCGGGAGTGGCACGGGAGGCAGCGGTAGTGGCACCGGCGGGAGTGGCGATAGTGGTAATGATAATGCCGACGGGTAGAATGGAAATAATGTTTAGTATGTCTTGTTTTTTCTACCTTAGCATGCAAGTTTAATAATTGTAAACCCTGAATTGCAAGTTTAATAAGTGTAACTAGAAACCAATATATTTGTACTCAAGTTGTGACATATGTATTTGTATTGATCGAGTTAATCGATCGAGAGGTTACATGTTATTGTGTTTTGGTACTAGATTTGTTGTAGATTTTTAGTATTTGTATCCCCAGTTTTTGTATTTGTATTTGTATTCCCAGGTTTTGGTAGATTTTTTCCAGAAAAATGCCGGAAAAAATCTAGATATAGCCTGCTGTGCAGGCTGCACAATAAAAATGTCAAAGTTTCCCCGACGACATGTCGCCGGGGAAACTTTGGTACAACTTTGACTTGTCAACGCGAGGTTTTAACTTGTCAACGTAATGAAAAGTTTCCCTGGCGACATGTTGCCAGTGAAAAGTGAAGTTTAATTATCATGATTACTTAACTTTGCTAATCACCCATGTTTTTCCCTGGCGACATATGTCGTCCGGGAAACTTTCCCACACCAAATCCAGCGTAGCACCAATTTTTGGACCAAAGAGCTGTGGGGCCCACTTAGTCGCTAGGGAAACGTTTTAAAGTCGCCAGGGAAACTTTTCCGCACGAGCTTTCCTTGGCGACGTTTCCCTGGCGACATGTCGCCAGGGATTCGGTTTCCCTGGCGACATGTCGCCAGAGAAAGGCTTGAAATTTCGCCAGAGAAAGGCTCGAATTTTGTAGTGATAGATCGAAAACCATTGTATGGTTGTGTCGTATGAAGTTATATACACGGAAAACCATTGTTTTATTAACTTTTGACGAATATTAAGTAAAAAAATGTGCTTATTGTCGAAGGCTAAATGCTTGTGGAAGGATCTTTCGAGACCCAAAAAGATATGGACGGTCCCATCTCCCGGTCTAAATTCAAGGTTTCAAAAACTTGTTTTTTGATTGATTTAATCGAGTCATCAGGTCATGGTTTAACCGAGATAACTGATCACCCCATCGATTTACAATTCAATCAATTCAAATAGACCGAGTCAACCCACGTTTTAAAAGACGAAACTGTCTAAACTTTTCAAGGAAACCATGTATGTAAATTAAAAAGAAGAATGATATCCATTACTAAAATACAATATTATGATTCCTTAGCGTTTGAGTTTATTTATGGATGTGATTATACCATATTTATATCACGCGTTTTTGTTATTATTGCACCAGTAAATCTGTAAAACGACCTTGTGAAAACACTTTTCTTAATTTCGTTCAGTTGTTATTTATGGAGGTGATATTGCATATCACTCAATTTCCATTTTTGGATTCTTAACGAGGTAAAGATCCTTAAACAGATCGAACGATAGGCAATCTCGAACACCTTTGGTTAATTTGTTCGCACTACAATCGATTTGCATAAAACTTTTGAACAAAACTAAGTTAAGCTCCCAGTTTATTTATATAGAACCAATTCAAAAGACGATAAGAGCACCAGTTTAGAAACATATGAATCAAGCGAGCTAAGTTACATGTTTTAACTTTTAATTGTCTAATCAACAGTAAAAAATAAGTTAAATCATACAAAAACTATAATTATGTACAGTATTCGCGTTTCGTGGCTAATTCTTGAAATGCCCAAAAATGGTCATTTCAAGAATTAGCCCTTTGGTTATATGAAAAACACAAAACCACACCGAAAACCCTAATCTAAATAAGCCGAACCGATAGATAAATTAGTAAATCAGTTTGGTTCGGTTTCCATGTTATTCGGCTTGAATCGAAACATTGCATACTCGTGTCGCAGTTACACCTATACTGCTAAAACACTTGATAAGAAAACATAATCCAAAACACGACATATTCATGAGCAAAACATAATAATCTTAAAAACCAAGTAACAATTCATAAAACTTGAGAAAGCATCATTCAAGAATCTAAAACAAACATCACGAAGAAGAAATTAACAACTAAACATCGCTAATGAATATGGCTAATCGCTTTGATTATAAAAACAAGCCCAATGAAGAAACCGATTGCAAGCAAACCGATGACCACACAAATATACCAGCATACTCTACCGTAACGCTTGAAGCCTTCTTTAGGGTTACCGAGACGCTTGCCTCCTTCTATATCGTTGCCGTAACTCTTCAATTCTTCTCCGCCGTTGCCGTAATTCTTCAATTCTTCTCCGCTGTTGAGGGAACTCTTCAATTCTTCTCCGCTGTTACTCATGGTGAAAATTGTATGAAAGTGAGAAAATGGATGGTAGGGTTTGTTCTTTCGATGATGTACTAATAGGTGTAGTACGAGTAATATTTAGAGTTTATTTTGCATTTATTTTAGGTTACTAGACTGTCAAAAGCGTGTAATGTGATGTTTTGTATATTTAGGGAAGTGATTTTCCGTGTTTACTCAGTTTCCATTTTTGGAAGTTCGTTTTTTTTTCCCTAATCTTTCGAGTGTATTGTAAGTAACAGATTCATGGGCTTACTCAAAAAAGAAACTCAAAAAATAAATAAATAACAAATTCATGTTGTCAAAATCTCCCTATTAATCTTAGTATTTTAAGATTTTACGATACTGCCTAACAAAAATGATAAATTTCTTACATATGATCTTTGCATACATGAGATCTTACAGAATCCTGATCTTGATCATATGATGTACTACGATTCGATCTTACCTTTTCTTAAACTAAAAACTAAAAACTACAAATTTGCAGGTTATATTTTGTATAATCTAAAAAACAACGTGTTAATCTTCTTATACATATCATAATTTAAAACAACATTTTTATGAAATATTCATATAATTTTGTATCGATATTTATTAATTTGTAGATTTGTAAAATATTGCAAAAACTTTTAAAAAAATACATTATAGTAGGATCTTACGACCCCGATCTTATTTTATTGTAAATACAAAAATAATCTTAGGTAAAATCTCGGTCTAAGAAACCTTGGTTTAGACTTTAGAGTCATGGTCTAAAATTGTTCAACAGCACCGGAATTTATCCAGTTCTATAACTATATCTACTTATCTAGGATTGTGCATGAAGATGCACCTCATAAAACTTAGCTGATATAGGGAACGAAACTAAGGGAAAGAGCAGTACAAATGATTCATAAGAAGAAATTATGTTCTTTGATAATAAAAAGTATACGCTCAAATGAAACGAATGCGAGTAAATAGTAACTGTGTCATTGTGTTTATGATGGCCTTTAGTATACTTTCCGTATCGGTTCAGAAACAATACAGAATCAATAGCGCAGTTTTGATGATGAAATTTGACAAATTGACGTAAGATGGAAATTTTACATAGAATAGAATACATTCTGGTTTGTACATGTACAATGTGAACATCTGAATCAAATATCCAAGTTTTTTAATCAAGTGCAAAAGTAAATTTAGGTTTTCCGCTTACATATAATCATTTGGGCGAAATTCAATGCTTCAAGAAAATACTCAACGCTGGAGGAAGTGATTTCAAAGAGTGGCACAAAGTCGATCTTAAAATCATGTGTTCTTTTGCAGCTTGTAAACTGGTGCAGCACGATTCCTAGCCATCCATCTTCTCTTAAATGTGCAACACATGAATTGGAATAGTGTCCCTCCCCATCCAATTTGAATTTATAGGGTATATGTCTTCTATGATCCGTACCATTATGCTTGAAGACAAGGTTTAATGTGTACGCGATGTTTGGTGACAAGACGTGAGTTTTCACTTCTACTTTGAAACCGTTGTGCATTACACCCCTTATGTAGTAAAAAGTAAAAATTTATACTACTCAAAAGAGAAAGTGATGGAGCAGATCAAGAAGATTCTAGAAGCAATCTCATTTAATAAATATAAGTCTTTTGGATTGCTAAATTTAAGTCAGACAGTTTTTTTCATAAGTCATTTGAGAGGTCTTTATGAGTCTATATATTTCCTAGTTCTTGGCAAGCATAAGGCAGATTATTAGCTACTACTCTCAATCATTGTAATAAGCTTTTAAGCTTGAATTACCTAAATAAAGCTCATGTCCAGTATTCTCCTTCAACTCCCCTATCGTTCCTCTTAACTCTATAGCTACTGCTGCACCAGTTGGTATCAAAGAGGTTGTGGTTTGTGCTTTTCTTAATCATGCCTCCTAAAAATAGGCAATCGAGAGCACATACCAATGTACACAGCGATCCAAGAGAAGAGGTAAATGAGCTAAGGAGGCAAGTAAAGATTCTGACCCAGCGTTTGGTCCAACTCGAACCTTCTCAAGATGAAGAAGAATTCGAGTTAGACGATGCCTTCCAAAACCCATTTCATAGGCATGCTCGTCAACGTGAACCACCTAGGCGTAATGACCGTAGGTGGGAGGCTAGCATCAAGGTCGAAATTCCAGAATTTTCTCGAACCTTGAAGGCCGAGGAGTTCGTTGATTGGTTAAACACCGTTGAGCGGGTGTTTAAATTTAAGGATGCTCCTGAAAACAGGAAGGTAAAATGGGTAGCTATCAAGTTGAAGGGCCGAGCATCTGCTTGGTGGGAACAACTTCAATTGATGCGAGAAAGAAGAGGAAAACAGAAAATAGTAAATTGGGACAAGATGAAAAAGAAGCTCGAAGAGAATTTTCTTCCTTTTAATTATACACAAACAATGTTCCAGCGTTTGCAAAATCTAAGGAAAGGAAGCAGGTCTGTGGAGGAGTATACCGAAGAATTATATGAGCTGGTAGCACATAACGACTTATCAGATAGTGAACAACAGCTTGTTTCGAGGTACTTGGGTGGGTTGCGCCGAAGTACTCAAGACGTGCTCTGTCTCTACACATTCTGGACAGTTTCTGAGGTATACCAAAGGGCTTTAGCCGTAGAGAAACAACAAACAAGATTCGAAAATCATAGTGGGGGATCACAAAACAAATTTGTTGGCCCGAAGCAACCTGAAAAGGGTGCTAAAAGTTTAGATGATGTTGGTATGTCCAAGAGACCAACTACAGGGCGTGGAGGTGGAGGAGTTTGAAACATTAGTGGTTCATCGACCAAAACCTTTAAATGCTTTAAGTGTGGGGAACCTGGCCACAGATCTTCAGATTGTAGAAAAGAAAGGGGTCAGCAACTAATGATAGAAAATGAGAAGCTTGAAAGCTATGATTATGAAGATGAGGTAGAGTATAATGTTGAACCACGTTATGATGAGGATGAAGAGTCCGAAGATAATTATATTATTATTTTATAAATAATAACAATTATTTTATAAATAATAATAATATTATTATCATTTATAACTAATTATAATAATATATAAACAATAATATTTTTTCATTTTGACAATAAATATCCCCAGCGACTTTTTGACCTATCCCTGGCGACATGTCGCTAGGGATTGTTTCCATGGCGACACGTCGCCAGGGAAGGTTTGGGAGAAACGACAAAAGAGGTTAGGTACGTAAATATACGTTGAAAAGTCAAAGGAACCCCTTGTGACATGTCGTCGGGGAAACATAGTCATATCCCTCCCAAAATTTTCAATCACGCGCGCTTTTGGCTAAACGACAAAGTAGAATGTATCCCCGGCGACATGTCGCCAGGGATTGTCGCTGGAAAAATGTGACCTTTTTTTACCAGATCTTCACTTTTCTCATAAAACTTTCTTTATCCCAAAAAAACCCACTTCCTTTCATTCGCTGCTGCTCACCACCATCACCACCATCACCTCCACACCACCATCATTATCATCACCACCACCACTAATCACACCACTACTCACCACCACACTTGCACACGTGCACCACTTTGCCACCACTCCGCCGACAGCCACCACTCCGTCGAGTCCAATCTTTCTCACTTTTCTTCTTTTTCTAACCCTTTAAACATCCAATCTTTCCCGACTTTAAAAGGTTGTAATTTTAATTTTGATTTTGATTTTATAATAAAATTGTTTTGTTTATCTTATTATGATTGATAATTAAAATGGGTTTGTTTTATGTTATTGTAGCCCCGACCACAGCCGGAGACGCAGCCCCGACCACAGCCGAGACCACAACCGACAACCACCACAGCCCGACGCCAACAACCCCGACCAAACCCGGCTAAGAAGTATGTTTTTTAAATTCTTATTCATAATACATATGAATATTTATTTATTTATTCATTTAGGTTTCCCCGGTGACATGTCGTCGGGGTTTATAAACTAGTTAAATTTGGTTAAACGAAAATACTAACACTCCTTAACATTGTTAAACGCACAACCAAACACTCTTGATGCTACCTTTTTTATGAGAATAAACTGATGATGAAGACGTCCCTCATGATTTAAGTGATGAAGAACGTATGAATGATGATGATGGTGAAGACAAAGTTTATTCCAGTGAAGAAGAAGATTGACCTTTAGTTGTAACTTACAAAAGATACTTATTTGTTTGAATGAATGAATCTAATTGTTCTGGATTGTTTAAATGTCTATATTTAGTTGGATGTGTTGTATTTGGATTTGTGCATGCTTATATTATTTTGTTCATGAATTTGTCTATGTTATGATAATTGTACTTTTACAGATGTCAGCAGATGTTGCACGATCACACGGTGGTGACGGTGGTGGTGAGGATGAACCTCCTACGCTAAACATCCGCAGCGGTTGCCTCGCCTTATTTAGAAATAAAGGTAAGAATATTTGGATTATTGTAGCACAATCATAAATTTGGTGCATATATATATATATATATATATATATATATATATATATATATATATATATATATATATATATATATATATATATGTTGCTTGCTTTGAATTTTTATTACTTTGTCACTCACTTGATTTTTGCAGGCAAAGGCAAAAGAAAAGAAAATTTGGGCGACAGAGAGGACGGTAAAAAGACTCGGGGCATTACCCGATGTCTCGATTTGTTGAGCGAAGTTGACTTGCATGGCCCTGTCCCGATAAATTTTGAGGGACAACCACCCTCTTTCCGGCCTCTCAGCGCGCATGCTCAGCAGTTTTCTAATTACGTCGGGGATTCTATCAGGAGGCACGTGCCAATGTACTACCCAAGTTGGAATGATGTACCTAGACAGATCGATACGAGCGTTTTGGTTGACATAGAGGTCAGTTATCATTTTTACGTTTATAACATTATTGTGTTTATTTATTTAATGGTGTATATATTTAAATAAATTTGTTTATTTATATCATACAAATAAATAACAAATTTAAGTAAATATAAAAATTGTATCTTATTTATTTATATCATATAAAAATTTTTAAAATAAATATAAAAAAATTTAAATAAATATAACAAAATTTAAATAAATATAAATTTTTTTAAATAAATATATATTTGATAAGAATAAGGTAATAAGCTTTTTCAAATAAGTTGTTTTCAAACAGCTTATCCTGATAAGCTTATCAGAACAAGCTGTTTGAATACAGCTTATCTTGATAAGCTTATCAGAACAAGCTGTGTGAAAACAACATGTTCTAATATGCTTATCAGGATAAGCTGTTTTCAAACAGCTTGTTCTGATAAGCTTATCAGGATAAGTTGTTTTCAAAAAGCTTGTCCTGATAAGCTTATCAGAACAAGCTGGTTTCAAAAAGCTTATACTTATTAAGATAAGTTGTTTTTATTATAAAAATTTAAATAAATATAGAACCCATTAAATAAATAAACAAAATAATGTATAATTTATATCTCTAACTCTAATTCTGTGTTTGTTTTATTTGTTGTATATGATTGCAGTCTAAGTTTAATCTAACACCCCACAAGAGTGATGCTAAGACATGGAAGGATGTAAGTGGCGGCATCAATCATATGCTTCAAAATACTTACAATTCGAGAAAAAATACGTTCAAGACAAAGCATTGGCGCCGAGACATCGATACCGGTAGGGTTGACATAGACAGAATCCGCAGGACGCGTCCTGAGAAAATTACTGCCGAGGACTGGGAAAAACATATCGCACTTTGGAGTGATCTGGATTACGAAGATGCCTGACAAACTCGCACGGTCTAAGCAGAAGACACCGAGTCGGCAGGGATCCCGATCGTTAGCACTCCTTCGAGACAAAGTGGTGAGAAATTCTATAATTAATTTACATATGATTGATGTGATGTAGTTTCGATGGATGCTTGCCACATCCTTCTTGGAAGGCCTTGGGAGTTTGATCGTTGTACAATCCATGATGGTAGATCAAATACATACAGCTTTAATAAAGACATTCTAAAAGTGACCTTGGTTCCATCAAAAGAAGTTGGCCTCACTAAAGCAACTAAAAGGAGCAGCGATAACCTTCTTTCAATCTCTAACTTCATGGAAAATGTTGATGAATCTGGAATAATGTTTACATTAGTGGTCCGTGAGGCAGAAACTCCTTTCTCAGCCGACCATTTAGTAAAGTCGCTTCTTGAAAGGTATGCTGATGTGATGCTGACAGAACTTCCGTCGGGGCTACCACCGATGAGGGATATTCAACATCAAATTGATCTCATTCCAGGTTCAAGCTTGCCTAATAAACCAGCCTACCGCATGAGCGCAAAGGAGCATGAAGAATCACAACACCAAGTAGAAGAAGCCATAGGAAAGGGATTGATAAGAGTAAGCATGAGCCCTTGTGTTGTGACCGCCCTTTTAACTCCTAAGAAAGATGGCCCGTTGCGCATGTGTGTTGATAGTCGTGCAATAAATAAAATCACAGTAAAGTATCGTTATCCAATCCCTCGCCTAGATGACATGTTGGACCAGCTTGCTGGTGCAAAGGTGTACTCAAAGATCGATCTGCGAAGTGGGTATCACCAGATTCGCATACGACCAGGTGATGAATGGAAAACAACTTTTAAGACGCGAGAAGGTTTGTATGAATGGCTAGTGATGCCATTTGGGCTATCTAATGCCCCGAGTACTTTTATGCGAGTGATGAATCATGCCCTAAAACCATTTCTTCAAAAGTGTGTTGTTGTATACTTCGATGACATCTTGATTTACTCACCCTCATTCGAAGAGCACAAACAACACTTGGAAAAGGTGCTCGAGACTTTAAGGCAAGAGAAACTTTATGTGAATTTTAAAAAATGCAGCTTTGCAACTTCAGCGGTGCTATTTCTTGGGTTTGTTATTTCTGATGAAGGAATTAAAGTAGATGAATCCAAGGTTCGGGCTATTGTTGAATGGCCTACACCTCATTCCATCCATGACGCTCGAAGCTTTCATGGTCTAGCGTCCTTTTACCGATGATTCATTCACAACTTTAACAGTCTAGTATCTCCAATTACCGAATGCATGAAGGGTAAATTGAAGTTTTGCTGGACTCCAGAAGCTAATGAAAGTTTTCAGCTTATCAAGAGGAAAATATCTCAGGCTCCGGTTCTCGCTTTACCAGATTTTGGGAAGGTCTTTGAAGTGGATTGTGACGCATCTAAGGTCGGAATTGGTGCTGTCTTAAGTCAAGAAGGACACCCGGTTGCTTTCTTTAGTGAGAAACTAAGTGGGTCGAGGCTGAACTATACAACCTATGACGTTGAGTTTTATGCTATAGTTCGAGCTTTGCGGCATTGGCAACATTATCTAATGCACAATGAGTCTATACTGAATTCCGAACATGAAGCACTCAACTACATCAATAACTAGCACAAGTTGAGCCCGAGGCACACAAAATGGGTTAGTTTTCTACAAAAGTTCAATTTCACATTGAAACACAAGGCTGGAATTCAGAATAAGGTCGCTGATGCGTTGAGTCTAAGATCTTATTACTTATCTATGATAAGAGCCGAGGTGCAAGGATTTGCCACCTTCAAGGAGATGTATTCAGCGGGTACTTATTTTGGGCTTGTATGCAGGAAGTATTAAATGGACAGCGTTATGATTATCAAGTTCATGATGGTTTTTTATTCAGGGGTATGCAATTGTGCATTCCAGATTGTTCCTTAAGGGAAAAAGTTGTGGCAGAACTGCACTCCTTGGGTCATTTTGGTCGTGACAAAAGTATCGGGTTGGTGGAAAGGAAGTATTTTTGGCCGAAACTGAGACGTGACGTTACCAGACATGTAGATAGGTGCCAAGTATGCCAACGCTCAAAAGGAGTCTCCACTAATGCAGGACTTTACACTCCTTTACAAGTCCCATCTTCTCCTTGGAATGATGTGAGCATGGATTTCGTTCTTGGACTTCCGTGTACTCAAAGGCGAAAAGATTCTATTATGGTGGTGGTAGATAGATTCTCAAAAATGGCTCATTTTATACCGTGTCGAAAGACCATGGATGCATGAAATGTTACAGATCTGTACTTCAAAGAAGTTTTTCGTTTGCATGGTCTACCTCTCACTATAACTTCAGACCGTGACCCTAAGTTTATGGGGCACTTTTGGAGAACCTTATGGAAGAAAATGGGTACTCAGTTGTGTTTCAGCACCGCTTATCATCCCGAGATAGATGGACAGACAAAAGTTGTAAATAGAAGTTTGGGAAACCTATTAAGGTGTTTGGTAGGAGACAAACCAAAGCAATGGGATTTAGTTCTCCCATTTGCTGAATTTGCATACAACAACTCAAAGAATCGAATAACGCAACGAACTCCATTTGAAGTTGTTTACGGACTTAGTCCAAATAACATTACCGATTTGGCCCCAATTCCCAGCTCAAAGGACACTAGCGTGAAGGCTGATGAGTTTTCTCAACATATCAAGAACACCCATGAGTAAGTTAAAGCACAGACTGAAATTAATAATGCCAAATATAAGGCTGCTACTGATTTACATCGTCGAAAGGTTGTTTTTGAGGAAGGTGATTTTGTATGGGTTGTTTTAACCAAGGACCGAATACCCGCGGGAGTAAATGTCAAGTTGCATGATCGAAAAATTGGTCCGTGTAAGATTTTAAGGAAAATCAATGACAATGCTTACCAGCTGGAATTACCAAGTCATCTCAATACGTAAGATGTGTTCTATGTCAAGCATCCGATCCCGTTTAAGGGCGATCGTCATGGCATTAACAACTCGAGGACGAGTTTTCTTCAATCGGGGACGACTAATGCAACAGATCTAGAAGAGTCTAGAAGCAATCTCCTTTAATAAATATAAGTCTTTTGGATTGCTAAATTTAAGTCAGACAGTTTTTTTCATAAGTCATTTGAGAGGTCTTTGTGAGTATATATATTTCCTAGTTCTTGGCAAGAATAAGGCAGATTATTAGCTACTACTCTCAATCATTGTAATAAGCTTTTAAGCTTGAATTACCTAAATAAAGCTGTTGTCCATTATTCTCCTTCAACTCCCCTATTGTTCCTCTTAACTCTATACCTACTGCTGCACCATAAAGAACCAACAATTGTTTTAAGATGATATGTAGAATCACTTCCCGAAATAAATAACGCATCACTTTACATGCATTTGATAATTCAGTAATAAAAACAAGTTATATACAAAATAAACTCCATAAATATTACTCATACAACATCTATTAATACACATTATTGAGAGAACAAACCTAGAACCCATTTTCACCATGGTTAACAGCCAAGAAAAATTCAAGTTACGGCAACACTGAAGAAGAATGCAATAGTTACGGCACCTTTGAAGAAGAATGCAAGATCAAATTAGAAGAATGCAAGATTTACGGCAACGGTGAAGAAGAATGCAAGAGTTACGGAAACACCGAAGAGGAACGCAGGATTTATGATGAAGAATTAAGATACAGGAATTACACCATAATGTGTGGGTTAGTTTGTTTTGTCGTCTTTGTTATGATTCCAATGTTCCATGATCTTTTGTTTCTAAATGGTGTAATTAGTTGGTAGTTTCTTGTTCATGATGTTTGTTCTAGAACCTTGAACGAACGATGTTTCTGACATACAAGTATTATGAATTGTTACTTGGTTTTTAAGATTATTATGTTTTGGATTATGTTTTGGGTTAAATCCATATATCAACAATAGTAACGTTTTTTTTAGAACGGAAACTTTTATTGAAGACTAGAAAGGAGCTAGAACTAAAAACATTACAAAGAAATCAAGTGAGGGTTTTTAAGCCAACTATCCCATAATATAATCCTATTACATCTACTAGAACACCAATTAAAAGAGATAGTTACTATGTCATCAAAGATCACCGAGCGTTTCGGAGGAGACGCATAAAAAATACACCGGTTACGGAATCCCCATATATACCACCAAGCAACATAGAAAACACCTTCCAACAATCTCTTTGTTTTAGAGGGGAGCCGAATGGAAAGAAACCAAGTTTGCCAATCCAGAAAAGACGTCAGATTCTGCCCAACCAAATCCCACCACCGGCAAATCCTGAAAATAACATAATGGGCAATATCGCACTGAAAAAAAACATGATGAGAACTTTCCACCGAGTCCTAACAAAGCGGACAAATATCAGATTCCAATTCAACACCTCTACGAATCAGATTTTGTCTAGTAGGAAGACAATCCCGACGCGCTCGCCAAACAAAAACGTTAATCTTCTTTGGAATGTACTTGACCCATCTCGTGACCTCCAGATGCGAAGGAAGAAACAAGTCATCAATGAACTTACGCACCTCTTTGACCCGATACTCCCCGTCTCAAGATAGATCATGATAGGTGTGAAAACACCCATCCTTTTACCACTTATTTCTGGCTAAAACGAGACCAAAACACGTATTTAATATCAATTGTTTGGAATTATGCGTGGTTTTTGTGTTTATTGTGTTTTCAGAGTCAACGAGGTGAATATTGAAGAAAACATGGGATTGCACGGGTTTTATCGAAGAAAAAGACTCAAGACGAAGTCTATTGTCCAAGAGATGCAAAAGATCTGAAGTCATTGTGCCTATTTGAAGATTTATCGAAGAAAAGGGCCAAAGATGGAAGATTCATATACGTCAAAGAACTCGAGTCTATTAAACAAAAGATTATAAGACGAGTTGGAATTATTCACCGACACTTCTCAAAATCCAAAGTCGGAGACGTTTATTTAAAGAAACGTAAAGACTAAAGAAGAAAGAAGAAAAGAAGCCCAAAACCAAAGCCCATTCACAAAGCCCACAAGAGACGCCTATAAATAGGACTTCACTTCACCATTTTGTGGACTAGTCTTTAGTTAGTTTTTCATTTTTTCATTTTCTCTAGTTTTAGAGAGAGAAAGTCGACAACTTTCTCTCACTAAATTTTTCTTTGTTTTCATCTTTTAAATTTAAGCTTTCTTTAATATTTGTATTTTGGATTCCATTAATCTAATTCAAATTAAGCTTTTAAGTTCTTTATTCTCCTTCTACATTTCTAAATTTTGCTTAGTTTTTGATCCGAGTCCTTAATCTTAATCCGAATCCTTCATGATTCGTGATTGAATTTGAGGTTTTGTGTTAAGAAAGTTCACTTCTTACTTGTTCCTACATAAGCTTTCATTCAGTTTAAGCCCTAAGCTCTCTATGCTTATTGGTTTACTCCTTGTTTTAGCTTATTGGTTTTCGGATTTATTAAAGGTTCTAGTCATTCAAAAGTTTCGTTTATAAAGTTTATGATTTTATGTTTTCGAAAGTTGTCAAATTTAAGCTTTTTGAAGTGTTTAAGTTGCGGGTAAAATAGCTTATTGATTGTGCTTATTGAGTTCTAAGGTTGCCACCATTTTCGGATTGGTTTTGCTCCCATCGCAATATTAGGGATTCTACACATTCTGACGCTTACCTGCTTTGTATCGCAATAACCCAAGTGTGGTTCTACTTTGCGATCGATTGTACTTACCCCTTATTCCGATCTGGGATTGCGATCGCTTATTGCGATCGCACATTCCGACGGGACTAAGGTCCTTTTTAAGTCGAAACTCTGACCAATTTTTATTTACCACATTCCGATACTAGTGCATTGCGACAGAGGTCATTAGATATTCCGATCTGAACTTTCCAATAGCTTACATTCCGACAGACAGCATTGCGATAGACCATATTCCGACGACTTTGCATTTTTGTATTCCGATGGACTGTTTTGATACTTATTCCGATGGCACATTCCGATCTGGGATTCCGATGGCCTAGTTTTGATCACATTCCGATAGATAGGAGTTTTTATATTCCGATAGCTTAAGATTTGAAGTTTTGCAAAGTTCTATGTTTTAAGTATATTCCTAATTAACTTTTAGTTTAATTTTGTCAAAGCTTCTAATTTACTCATCGACATTTTAATTACTTACATTTAGTTTAAATATTAGATAACCTAAAACCAAACCCCCTATATGTAACCAAGAACAATCATTTCACTTAGAACCATGATCAATTCGAGGAGATTCCGAGATTTAAACCTGAACCCAATGAAAAACCATGTATCAAATGGCGCCGCTGCCGGCTCTTCTCGTTAAAATCAACAGTTTTTTGTGAGAACTTGGATTTTGGGATCCGTTCACCGTGAATGTTACTTTTTCATAAAAAATTTCAAAAACCCTAAAAAATATAAAATTTTCAAAAATCCTAAAAATTTAAAAACATAAAAAACCAAAAATATTTCTGCTTTGTTTTTGCCTTGTTAGTTCTTTTGCAGGTGCATGCGTACACGATCCACGTCTTATCAAGAGCCCGAGCCTATCGAAGACTGAGACATGGCCGGTGTACAAAACAACAACAATAACCCACCTCAAAAAATTAACAACAATAACAATCCACCTCTCAACAACAATAATAACAAAAACAATGAGCATCTACCAGACAATCGCCCGATGATTGAACTTCTGCAAGCACATGTGGACGGCAACAATGATCCAATTGTCATACCCGCGATTGCAGCCAACAATTTTGAGCTCAAATCCGGTTTTATCCAGATGGTCTCTGCTCAACCATTCTTGGGGCGTACCATTGATGATCCTCATGACCACATCAAGAGATTCTTGCAACTCACGAATACGGTCAAATTCAATGGTGTTCCACAAGAGGTAATCCGTTTACAACTTTTTCCCTTTTCTTTAGAGGGACAAGCCCGGCATTGGCTTGCTAAGGAACCGCCACAAAGTATTCTTACGTGGACGGATTTGGAGACCAAGTTTATAAACTACTTTTTCCCACCCTCTCGTACTACCGCTTTGCGGAATGAAATTATCAATTTTGAACAAAAGTACGATGAGTCTTTTAGTGAATCTTGGGACCGTTTTAAAGATCTTTTAAGAAAGTGCCCACAACATGGTTTTACCAAAGTGCACCAAATTAATACTTTTTATAATGGTTTAAGCATGAATCACCAAGATTCACTAAACAGTGCCTCGGGGGGTAATATTTTGGTTAAAACTTCCAATGCCGCTTGGGATATTATTAAAAATAAGTCTCGTGTGCAAACCAAGAGTGTTCGGACCAATGTCGCCAGTGCTAGTACTAGTGACAGCGACAAGCGACTTGACAAAATTACTACGCTTCTTGAATCGCTTGTTACCCACACCGCTAACAACACCAACAGCATCAACGCTAAAAACGCTCAAGACGCTCAAGTCAATGCTGTCAGCCAACCATGTGAAATATGCGCGGGTCCTCACTCTTACACCACTTGTACCGCCACCCAAGACTATCCTTCTGAGAATGTGAATGCAGCATACGGTACCTATCCTCCGGCCGCTTATCAAGCTCGTCCACAAGGTGACCGCGACTTGCTTAGCTACCGCTCAAACAACTATCTTTCACCGCCCGGTTTTCCTCCTAACAACCCAAACCAACAACAAAACCTCAATCGCCCTCCTCAACAACAACAACCTCGTGCACCATACATACCACCTCACAAACAACCATATCCACCTCAAAGAAACAACCAAGTTTACCAACAACCTGCTTATCAACCACCCGCCTACAATGCTCCTCCTAACCAACCCACCGCATTACAACAAGATATTGGAATCTACATGAGGACTAATGATGTGATTGTGGACAATCTCCAGCGGGAAGTGCTCAACTTGAAAGCAGACATGGTGAAACAAGGAAATGATCTGAGAGATGATATGAGAAACACTTTGGCAAGTCAAACAAATGACTTAAGGAACATGATGGCTAGTTTCTTCCAAGGTAATCAACCCTCTTCTTCGGGTACTCTTCCGAGTAACACCGTTGCGAATCCAAGAGGGGAGATGAAAGCAATCACCACTCGCAGTGGCAAAGGTACCAAGGAACCCGAGCTTCCTATACCTCCACCGGTGATTGTGACTAAGGAAAACGAGTCACCTGCTCCTATTCCTCCTCCTTCTACTTCCCCAATTTCTCCACCTCTTACTTCTACCCCTCCTCCACCCAAGGATGTGAGTGATCCTATTCTCCCAAAGCCTTCCTCTTCTTCCAATATACCTTATCCCTTAAGGTTGAGGAAAGAGAAGCTCAAAAGCAAGGACGATATTCAGGTTTCGAACTTTCTCAAAATGTTTAAACAATTGAATTTCAACATCTCCTTCGCGGAGGCTCTCGCTCACATGCCCAAATACGCGAAAATGTTCAAAGATCTTCTTAGCGACAAGGAAAAGCTTCTTGATATTGCTAACACCCAACTTAATGAGAATTGCTCTGCAGTGCTCTTAAGGAAATTGCCAACCAAGCTTGGTGATCCAGGTCGTTTCCTAATCCCTTGCAACTTCCCGGGAGTAGAGAATTGCATGGCCCTAGCCGATCTAGGTGCCAGTATTAACTTAATGCCTTTAAGTGTGTGGAAGCAATTATCTCTCCCTGAGCTAGTCCCCACCAAAATGACTTTGGAATTGGCTAACCGTACGGTTGCTTATCCAGTGGGGATAGCCGAAGACGTCTTTGTAGGAGTCGACAAATTCACTTTTCCTGCTGATTTCGTTGTCGTCGACTATGAGATGGACCCTCGTGTGCCATTAATTGTTGGTCGTCCATTCTTGAGGACCGGTCGCACTCTCATCGATGTTGAAGCTAGTGAGCTTATCATGAGAGTGGGTGACGATAAAATTGTCTTCAACATGGGAAAGCTTTCTAAACAGCCTTATTCTAACGAGAGTGTTAATTGTATTGACGTTCTTGATGAGGCTTGTGAAGAACACTTCAAAGATGCTTGTAAAAGCCTTCCTACCTCTCCTCCCAATGTTGAGACCGTTTCCTCTATTGATTCATCACTATCTCTATTTGGAGAAAGTGATTTCTTTTGGAAAGATTTGGAAGCCACCATGGGAGATGTGAACTTATCTAATGATGATTCTACCACCGATTGGGATGAAGATCTTCGCCTCATTGAAAACCTTCTTAAAGAAGACAATATTTCTCCACCATCTCCCAAGGTTATTGCTATCGATGCTCCGACTTTGAACACGCCTCCCATCGAAAATCCTTCGGATTTAGAACTTAAGGAGTTACTGCCCCATCTCGAGTACGTGTTCCTTGAAGAAGAGAAGAAGTCGCCCGTCATCATCGCGAAGGACTTGAAAGAAGAAGAGAAAACTCGCCTCATCGCCGTGCTTAAAGATCATAAGAAGGCAATTGCTTGGAAAAGTTCCGATATCCGCGGAATTGATCCAAACTTTTGTACTCACAAGATTCTCATGGAAGATGACTTTAAACCCGCAATCCAGAGCCAAAGAAGGGTTAATCCTCGAATTCTTGACGTCATCAAACAAGAGGTTATCAAACTTCTTGATGCCGGCTTAATTTACCCTATTTCGGATTCGCCTTGGGTAAGTCCCGTCCATTGTGTGCCCAAGGAGGGCGGAATAACCGTTGTTTCCAATGAACACAACGAGTTGATTCCCACTCGTCTCGTTAATGGGTGGAGAGTTTGTATTGACTATCGCAAGCTCAATGATGCCACGAGAAAAGATCACTTTCCTCTTCCTTTCATGGATCAAATGCTCGAGCGTCTTGCGGGTAATGACTATTACTGCTTTTTAGACGGTTTCTCCGGGTATTTTCAAATTCCCATCGATCCCAAAGACCAAGAAAATACCACATTCACTTGTCCCTACGGAACATTTGCTTACAAACGCATGCCTTTTGGTTTATGTAATGCTCCTGGGACGTTCCAAAGGTGTATGATGGATATCTTCCATGACATGGTTGAAGAAACTATGGAAGTATTCATGGATGATTTCTCGGTTTATGGCGATTCTTTCTCTGCTTGCCTTGCCAATTTAGAACGTATGCTGAAGCGGTGTGAAGACACTCGCCTTGTTCTTAATTGGGAAAAAGGCCATTTCATGGTAAAAGAGGGCATCGTGCTAGGACACAAGATCTCCAAAGCCGGTCTTGAAGTAGACCGTGCTAAAGTCGATGTTATCGCTAAGTTACCTCCACCTTCAACCGTGAAGGGTGTGAGAAGTTTCCTCGGTCATGCGGGCTTCTACCGTCGATTCATCAAAGATTTTTCTAAAATCGCTCGCCCGATGACCCACCTCTTGGAAAAAGATACTCCTTTTATCTTTTCCAACGAGTGTATTGAAGCCTTCAACTTGCTTAAGGATAAGCTTACTAAGGCGCCGGTCTTGGTTACCCCTAATTGGGAGCTTCCCTTTGAGTTGATGTGCGATGCTAGCGACTATGCTATTGGAGCGGTTTTGGGCCAAAGAGTGAACAAACACTTCCAACCGATCCATTACGCCAGCAAGACAATGACGGGGGCTCAATTGCATTACACGAAAACCGAAAAAGAGCTTTTAGCTGTTGTCTATGCTTTTGAAAAATTCCGCCCCTATCTTGTCCTTTCTACCACAATTGTGTATACCGATCATTCCGCGTTAAAGTACTTGTTAACTAAACAAGATTCCAAACCAAGACTTCTTCGCTGGGTTTTGCTACTTCAAGAATTTAAAATCGAAATTCGTGATAAGAAGGGAGCTGAAAACCTAGCCGCGGATCATCTCAGTAGACTTGAGGATCCTTATCAAGGGGATCATCCGAACAAAGAAATCAATGATTCTTTCCCCTGGAGACCTTAATGTCTATCAACTCGAATTCTGATGAAACCCCGTGGTTTGCGGACATTGCAAACTACTTGGCGGGTGGAATTCTCGTTGACGGGTTAACATCCCAACAAAAGAAGAAGTTCTTCAAAGACATTAAGACTTACTTTTGGGATGACCCGTATCTATTCAAACAATGTGCTGATTTGATTATTCGCCGATGTGTTGATGGACCGGCAGCTTTAGAAATCCTTGACGCTTGCCACAAAGGACCCACCGGTGGTCATTTTGGTCCCAACTACACCGCCAAAAAAGTGTTTGATTCGGGATTTTATTGGCCAACCATTTATCGTGATGCTCACGAGATGGTTAAACGTTGTGATGCTTGCCAAAAACAAGGCAAGATCACACATAAAGATGAGATGCCTCAAAATTTCATTCAAGAATGTGAAATCTTTGATGTTTGGGGTATCGACTTTATGGGGCCATTCCCTTCCTGTAAAGGAAACAAATACATCCTTGTAGCCGTTGACTACATTTCAAAGTGGGTTGAAGCCAAAGCTTTACCTACTAATGACGCAAGGGTGGTTTGTAACTTTTTGAAATCGATATTCGCTAGATTCGGTGTGCCTCATGCCATTATTAGTGATCGCGGGACTCATTTTTGCAATGATCAATTTGCAAGAGTCATGGCTAAGTATGGTGTAAATCATCGTCTTTCCACCGCATACCACCCACAAACTAATGGCCAGGCTGAAATATCTAACCGAGGATTAAAACGAATTCTTGAAAGAACCGTGGGAGAGCATCGTGCCTCATGGGCTGATAAACTTGATGATGCTTTGTGGGCTTTTCGTACCGCATACAAGACTCCGATTGGTTGTACACCATATCGTCTCGTGTACGGGAAAGCATGCCACCTCCCCATTGAGTTGGAGCACAAGGCTTACTGGGCCTTGAAGTGGGCTAATTTTGATATCAACAAAGCCGGTGACCTACGCAAGATCCAACTCAATGAGCTCAATGAACTCCGTAATGAGGCTTATGAAAATTCTTTAATCTATAAGGAAAAGACTAAGCTCATTCACGACTCCAAGATTAAAAACCGAGAGTTCCAAGTTGGAGACAAAGTTTTACTCTTCAACTCTCGGTTGAAAATCTTTTCGGGCAAGCTGAAATCTCGTTGGTCCGGCCCATTCACCATTGCCCAAATTTTTCCATATGGTACTCTCGAGCTCGCTCAACCTAATGGACCTAATTTTAAGGTGAATGGCCAACGAGTGAAGTTGTACTTTGGTGAGGACATCTCTCATGAGATGATTCCATCCCTCACCACGTTTCCCATGAACTAATTTTGGGTCGAGTCAGGCTCGTGACTCGGTTATAAAAAACAAGCGCTCCTCGGGAGGCAACCCGAGTTTCTATCCTTTTCTGTTTTAACCTCCTAAGTGTAGGGGGGACCTCTATAGGTTGCTTGTGTTTGTGTGGTGATGTGATTACAGGGATGAATGCACTTTTGGAACCTTTGAAGAACCATGCTCCCGTGTTATCCGAAATCCGGTTCTATCTCTCAACTATCGTGATTCAATTTTCTTCATACTCACATTTGAAATTGATCACTTTAGTCGTCTCTCCCTTAGCTTGATTTAACCAACGTGCACAATTTCATAAGTGTAGGGGGACTTCTATCGAAGTTTTAAGTGGAATTTTCCATGAAAATGCCTTCATTTTACCAGAAAATCATCTTTTTCAGCATTTTTCAAATTTTTAATTAACTTTGGCAACTTAGTCGTAATTTTTAAATTTTTATCGTTGCTTTCATATGTATATGTCCCGCAATAAAATCAAAAATATTAATAAAATGGTGTAGCTAGTTTAGAAATCTTTGACATATTAGGCCCGTTGCGATTATTTTGACTCAACCCGAATAGACTTATCCAAGTTTATTCTAGCTAGTATCCTTAACCATGTAGACCTTAATTGGTTTATTAGGCTAAGTATCCACGAGTCTCATTACTTGAGATTTTAAATTGTGGAGAACGAGAAATGATAGAGTCAATTATAAGTCGGTATTCTTGCGCAAGCTCACTTGGTGTAATTATTTGCCTATTCTCCCATCACTTGCTAATAATTTATCTGCAATAAGTAAGGTCGTACGATTTGAAAAGTTTCTCAGCTTCTAGCCCTAGATCGTTTAAAAGTTGCTCGGTAATGATAAGAGTTCATAGCCAAGGCATAACTTATGAAGCGGGGCGCGAAGATTGGCGAGTCCGAAAAGGCCCTAACAAGGCATGAGGATTCAATTTTATTGCTGAAGATCCAAAGTGATGTGAAAAGCATTATTCCCGAAATCAATATGAAGGATTAAGACTCACGACGAAAAGCAATCAACTCCCATAAAGATCATGGAGAAGTCTATCCGAAAAGACCCTAACAAGGTATG
This sequence comes from Glebionis coronaria, assembly GCA_025667525.1. Lineage (NCBI taxonomy): Eukaryota > Viridiplantae > Streptophyta > Magnoliopsida > Asterales > Asteraceae > Glebionis > Glebionis coronaria. The sequence continues at coordinate 17,617,056 of CM046878.1, read as the reverse complement.
AGGATAAATAGATCCAAGTCTGAAAAGGAGGCGGATCGTTGTATCTCAAAATCCCAATTAGAGATTGAAGAAATAATCATGAACTCGTGGTCAACAAAGTTGGAGTACCCCTCAAAAGTCTCCAAGTGAAGAAACTTTATTAACGATGAGAAGACCATTATCTCAAGCACGTCTCTCAAGATATGAAGTATGAAGTACATGCCAAATATCGGCCCGAGAAAGGTCTCAAATCGTGAACCGAGTTATGCCAAGATATGAACTTTTTGATATCCCGAGAAGCAGTTTTAAGAGATTTTGTCCTTTACCTAACTATTGATCAAATCGTCCTACTTTGCTTTCAGCCTAATAAACTATCGAAATAAGTCCAAAAATGCATCTTCATGATCATTCTAAGACAAAAATAAAATATAAGAGATACACCTAGGAATAAGGGAGTTTAGCATAAAATTAAGCCATGTGTGTAAGTGTTCGATTTACTAACTTATAATAACAATGATCTCGTTTTTAAGCTTAGTTTGGGGAACACGAAACTTGAGGATGATAAATCTTCGCAGCACCGAAGCCCTAATGTAATTCCTTGATCTCTTTGCAAGTTATTTCCATATAGCTATTTTCAATTGAAAATGGTTTTCTATCCTTTTGTTTGCTTTAAAGTTTTTAATTTTAGTACTTTAATTTTTGTTTATTAGAATTTTAATAAGGCCAAGGTTGATTGATTATGAGAAGAGTGTAAATTTGCTTTATCACTAAGCATTGCATGAGGGCATGGCAATGGTTAAGTATAGGGGATTTGATAGGTGTGAAAACACCCATCCTTTTACCACTTATTTCTGGCTAAAACGAGACCAAAACACGTATTTAATATCAATTGTTTGGAATTATGCGTGGTTTTTGTGTTTATTGTGTTTTCAGAGTCAACCGGGTGAATATTGAAGAAAACATGGGATTGCACGGGTTTTATCAAAGAAAAAGACTCAAGACGAAGTCTATTGTCCAAGAGATACAAAAGATTTGAAATCATTGTGCCTATTTGAAGATTTATCGAAGAAAATGGCCAAAGATGGAAGATTCATATACGTCGAAGAACTCGAGTCTATTATACAAAAGATTATAAGACGAGTTGGAATTATTCACCGACACTTCTCAAAATCCAAAGTCGGAAACGTTTATTTAAAGAAACGTAAAGACTAAAGAAGAAAGAAGAAAAGAAGCCCAAAACCAAAGCCCATTCACAAAGCCCACAAGAGACGCCTATAAATAGGACTTCACTTCACCATTTTGGGGACTAGTCTTTAGTTAGTTTTTCATTTTTTCATTTTCTCTAGTTTTAGAGAGAGAAAGTCGACAACTTTCTCTCACAAAATTTTTCTTTGTTTTCATCTTTTAAATTTAAGATTTCTTTAATTTTTGTATTTTGGATTCCATTAATCTAATTCAAGTTAAGCTTTTAAGTTCTTTATTCTCCTTCTACATTTATAAATTTTGCTTAGTTTTTGATTCGAGTCCTTAATCTTAATCCGAATCCTTCATGATTCGTGATTGAATTTGAGGTTTTGTGTTAAGAAAGTTCACTTCTTACTTGTTCCTACATAAGCTTTCATTCGGTTTAAGCCCTAAGCTCTCTATGCTTATTGGTTTACTCCTTGTTTTAGCTTATTGGTTTTCAGATTTATTAAAGGTTCTAGTCATTCAAAAGTTTCGTTTATAAAGTTTATGATTTTATGTTTTCGAAAGTTGTCAAATTTAAGCTTTTTGAAGTGTTTAAGTTGCGGGTAAAATAGCTTATTGATTGTGCTTATTGAGTTCTAAGGTTGCCACCATTTTCGGATTGGTTTTGCTCCCATCGCAATATTAGGGATTCTACACATTCCGACGCTTACATGCTTTGTATCGCAATAACCCAAGTGTGGTTCTACTTTGCGATCGATTGTACTTACCCCTTATTCTGATCTGGGATTGCGATCGCACATTCCGACGGGACTAAGGTCCTTTTTAAGTCGAAACTCTGGCCAATTTTTATTTACCACATTCCGATAGTAGTGCATTGCGACAGAGGTCATTAGATATTCCGATCTGAACTTTCCAATAGCTTACATTCCGACAGACAGCATTGCGATAGACCATATTTCGACGGCTTTGCATTTTTATATTCTTATGGGCTGTTTTGATACTTATTCCGATGGCACATTCCGATCTGGGATTCCGATGGCCTAGTTTTAATCACATTCCGATAGATAGGAGTTTTTATATTCCGATAGCTTAAGATTTGAAGTTTTGCAAAGTTCTATGTTTTAAGTATATTCCTAATTAACTTTTAGTTTAATTTTGTCAAAGCTTCTAATTTACTCATCGACATTTTAATTACTTACATTTAGTTTAAAATTTAGATAACCTAAAACCAAACCCCCTATTTGTAACCAAGAACTATCATTCCACTTAGAACCGTGATCAATTCGAGGAGATTCCGAGATTTAAACCTGAACCCAATGAAAAACCATGTATCAGATCACAAATCCATCTATCGCCCGAAGACGAAAGAGAAATATGATGAAGTAAAGTAAGCAGCTCATCCCATTGTTGACGTTCAACTCCAGCCCGAACACCCCTCCTAAAGGAACCATCAATAGAAACAGAACCTAATTTTGTCTGCCACCAAAATCCCTTTCTCCACTTCTAACATAAACATACGTGGAACCCTCTCACATAGGGGAATTTCACAAGCCCAAATGTATCTCCAGAAACGAGTAGAACAGCCATTCCCTACCCGCTTCTTACAATGAGCAAGGAAATCAAAACCTTTGATTTTCAATGATTGAACTTCACGAAGAATGGAGCACCAAAGAGACACCTGTTTACTCGGATGCAATTTTAGACTCTCACCATATATTTCCTGGATAACCTTAGACCAAAGAGAGCCATCTTGAGAGATAACGCGCCAAACCCACTTGAGAATGAGAGCTCGGTTTAAAGCAAAAAAACTAGAAATACCCAAACCTCCATGCGTCTTAGACGCTAAAGCTTTCTCCCAAGCGATCCACGTGATTTTTCTCTCCGAAGTGTCTGCACCATTAAAAAAACTTCCTTCTAATAGCTTCCATTTCCTTCAGCACACCTTTAGAAGTCTTAAAAATCGACATATAGTATAAAGGAGATGCAGCAAGCACTGATTTCAAAAGAGTCAACCTTCCACCGATGGATAATGTTTTCACCTTCCAATTAGAAAGACGAGACCGAATCTAATTTAACGTGTCAACCCAAGCCGACCTTCTGGACATCGGTTCCCCTACCATAACCCCGAGGTAACGAAACTGATGATTCAAGACCATACATCCAATCTTACCCGCTGCTTGAGCTACAATAGACCTATGAACCCCAACGCCCAACAATTGGCTCTTGTCTATATTTATTTTCAAACATGATGCGTAATGGAAACAATTAAGAATTTTTACCACATTCTTCAAATTAGAGTCGGACCATTCCCCTATAAACATTGCATCATTTGCATAAAAAAGGTGTGAAATATTGGTCGAACCTTTTAATTGAATACCTTTAAAAAAACCATCAGAAAAGGCACGGGAAAAAGATATGTGTAGCGATTCCATTATTAAAATAAAAAGAAAAGGGGACAACGGGTCTCCTTGCTTTAATCCTCGCCAAAACGAGAACTCGGTTGTTGGGCTCCCATTCACTAGTACCAAAGCCTTCGCTGAAGAAAAAGTACCCCCAATCCATCTACACCACTTAGGAACAAATCCAAAAGCATGTAAAACATCAAGAAGATAATCCCAACGGACGGAATCATATGCCTTGGCGAAATCAATCTTAAAAAACATCGCTTGTTTCTTAGACTTCTTGCACCAACTAAGGATCTCATTTAATATGAACCGGCCATCTAAAATATTCCTTTTAGCAACAAACGCCGATTGAGTTTCAGAAACCAGGTCAGAAATAATAGATGCCAACCGATTAGCAAGAATCTTCATGACTACCTTGTACACACCGCCGATCAAACTGATTGGTCTAAAATCTAACACAAACTTAGCATCCGAGACTTTAGGAATCAAAGCTATAAAAGACGAATTGCATCCCTTTGAGAACGATCCATGCTCAAAAAAATATTCAACCGCACAACAGAAGTCTGAACCAATAAAGCTCCAATATTTCCGAAAGAACTCAAACGAAAATCCGTCAAGACCGGAGACTTATTATCACCACAATCCCATACGGCCCTACGAATTTCATCCCGCGAAACACTACTATCCATATCTGCTACCTGATCAGGAGAATGCCGTTTATCGAAGGCAGAGACCAACTTAAAGCGATTGGGAGAAGGTTGTTCAAACCTATCTTGAAAGTGATCTTTGAAAGTCTCTTTCACTTTTACCGGATCTGTACACCAAATCCCATCAACAAACACACCTCGAATCGAAAGGTAAGATCTCTTCTTATTCATAATCCCATGAAAGAATTTTGAGTTTTCGTCTCCCTCTATAGCCCAATTAATTTTGGATTTCTGAGCAACATCCCGAGAAGTCATCTGATTAATGTCATGAAGTTGACGCATCAACTCCATTCTCTTAAAAAGAATAGAATCAGAAGCATTACCATGATCCAAGATTTTATCAGCAACAGTAACGTACTTTCAAACTTTTTCATATCTAGGTAATCAAATTAAGATATTACTAATATGATCATTTAAACTTTAAACTTTGTAAAGATATAGGTAAGATGACCGGCTCCCAGCAGGTTGCAACTCAAAAATTACCGACACGTCATATTTTATTTTCTTTTATTGTGACATGGAAATGCCATCAAAGATATTGACTTCCACCTAAGATATTGGCTTCTTTTAACTGGAAACGTGTCTTCTCTAACAAATAACTACAACACATATCTATTTAACCAATTTAAACTATTCACGATCTACAAATTGTTTGGGACAATTATCATTTTGGCAACATGTTTATATGAATCGAACAATTTAAGAGGTTTTCTTAAGCTCCATAAAGCTATTTTCAGATCCAAGTTCATCTTTTACTTTTCACGATCTAAAAGTTTTTCAATACAACCTTTCAAATGGAATCAACAAATGTTTCATGATAAGAAGGATTAGATCTTCCATTTATCCAAATCTGTGAAGTGTTTGAAAGATGTTGAGATGGACAGAAACTTCAATATCTCCCAACACGAATCCCAAGGAACTGGTTTTCTCAACTTACCAACATCAAGGAAATGACTTTCTCAACTTGATTCAAAAATCAACGTGATATTTTAACTAAAGTTTTGACTTTATATCGAAATGATTTTCTGGAAGTTTTTTTGGGTCCAACTTATTTAATTAGGATCTCTATATCATATCTTTAATCAAAAGAATCGAATGTGGGTATTAAGAAAAGTTGATATATAAAGCGACAAGGACACTCCATGGAATTTGGGTTCTTAGTTTATCCAGTTTATTTGAATTGATGGGTATATTAATGGGTTGGGTATGGATTTAAGATATAATAAACACGCGTGGAAAATGTTAATTCATTTTTTAAAAATTAAGTTAAAAAAATACATGTGGAAATTAATTATTCAGTTGGCACAATGAACCAGTAATCATACCTATATTTGGAAAATTTAGCCGGTTTGAATCACCATAATAGTAATATATTGACATTATTACCTAGATATGTAAAAGATGGAAAGTACATTGCTAATATATGGACTTAACCCTTATGTTTTCTTATCAAGTATCACAAACATATGATATCAGTTTTTTGTTTAAGTTCATCGCTTAAATTCATGCTATCAAAATGTAATCTAAGTTCTAGGTTTGTAGAAAATTTTCATGGGTTACTACTTTTCAAAAAGCTAACAGTGGTACTCTATAATTTTTTCACTCGTTATTAATGTACTAGCATGGTACTCGCGCAATGCAGCGGGATGACGATTTTTGTGGCGAATAAATGTTACTTTCTTATCCATTAGGTTTGTATTCACACTAATGTTAAAATTGTGAAAAATAGAATCAATAAACCTATTAAAAATAGAAGAAAACTATAATTTAATGAAAATATATCAAAATAGATATTAAATTAAAGAGAAAAAAAGCATAGAAAATATAGTCAAATTAAATTATAAAAATATTAAATAAATAGAATGATATTTCAATTTGAAACTAAAAATGTTATATTTAAAGGTTGTTATAAAATGTTGTTACAAAAAATTGTTACAAAGGCTCATGGTATATATAATTGTGAGAAAAAATCAACAACTTACTTTATTTAGTATGTAAAAAATAGCCGTGTTATTTTTAAAAGTCTCAAATGCTTTATAATCTAGTTATAATCTAGTTATAGATTAGATGATCACTTAAAAAAGCCAAACAATTTGGATGAATTAGTCCTCACGGACTTATACATTAGTATTTTGAATTACTAACATATACCACTGCATAAGATCGATTTGGACTAACGATAAACTTATAAGTTATAACTAGCAATAGTTAAAAAGTGAATTAAGACAAAAATTAAAAACACGTTTTTATAAATCGGGTGCTTTTTAAATTCGTTTGAAAAAAAAAATAGTTTTTTTTTCAAAAGATAACATTACATCGAAAAAGTTTATAAGTTTAACTCGGACACGCGAGAGACAACCTTGACTCCGTCCCTACGTGCCACTCATAGGAACGGAAATATACTATCAAGTTATATATATTCTCGTCAATTTTGTGTGTATGCTATATATATATTATTATATTTTAATTATCTTACTCACGAAAGCTATAAAACCCATATTTAAACAAGGATCACATAATTATGGGTGGTAATTTGCACACTCTAGATATTGATTGATACACTCAAATTATGTGTATGTTGACTTATATATCCTTACATTAATTAGTGATTAGTTAGTAGAGTATGCAAAATTAAGGGTATAATAGGCATAACACAATGTGCCAATAAATTTAAAGAGTGTGCTAATCACCTCTCCATAATTATGTACGCATAAACAATTAAATCACTGAAGTAAAATCTAAAACTTAGAAAACAGAAAAAGGAGACACATCATGTTCAACACATAATTTTGTAAAGTTAAGACATGAGGTAAAAAAAATTTGTCACACGTATTTATATTTGTTGGATCCGTCATTTTTTATGATGATCAACATTACATATACTTATTATATACGTATGACCACAAAATACCTCACATGCATACACTCAAAAAATAATAAAAGTAACTGTTGTCACTTTTATTTCTCTTTCTTCTTTGCATGACGCGTGAATTGTACAATTATCTTAGCGCTTCGTACCCTATGTATAATAGGGAACATTGGTTGCGCGTCTTTCTCATATACTTATTAGGGTCTATTTATTCTGACTTGACTCAGCTTGACCTACTTGACTTAGCGGTTAGAGTATCACTTTCATACGACTAGAGTCATTGGTTCAAATCCACTAGTAGGAAAAATCGACCGAAAGCCCTGCTTTTGCCAGCGTGGCAGCAAGCACGGACTGGCAACAAGGTGTCAACTGAATGACCAAAACATCGGTAACAAAAAAAGGAATCCATAAAAACTTAAGATCTGACACCATGATAAAATACTATCCTCGTGACTAGACCATGTCCCTCACTTAAAGTTCATTCCTTGTTTTTTCCTAGTACTAGGCTTAGACGAAAGAGCTCATTCATAGATCTCATCTTTCTAGCATTTCATGTCTTTCTTCCTTCAACTCTAATTCATGCGATGAGTTTACTATTCCATATTCTGGTTGACCAATTCACGTAGTATCCAATCCAAAATAGGCTTTTTTCGGTCTCTCGATAGTACATTTATGCTCCTAAATCATATAATTCAAACTCTCTATCGCATGAAAGGGAGCGAACAAGTGTAGGTTACTACTATAATGTTGGGTCTTAGAGCAAATTGATAGTACATTTATGCTCCTAAATCATAAAATTCAAACTCTCTATCGCATGAAAGGGAGCGAGCGAGTGTATGTTACTCTTATAATGTTGGGTCTTAGAGCAAATACAGTGCAATACAAGTGAATAGAGTTGAATCTACCATTGAAGAAATCTATTTGCTTAACCCACGCCTTCAGATCGCATCTGTGTATAATTTGAGAGAAAAAAGTTAAGTTAACGATATCGATCGTTTATACAGTCATCACTAATGATGTGTTAATGTTTTTTGGTGTGTCCCATTCCCTACGTTTGCAACTAGAAACTAGGGTTCAGCATGGAAGACTCAAAATCGACTCGAACTGGAAAATCGAGTCGGGTCAACTCGAACCGGACTGGAAAATTTGCGTCTTGTCCTTGGTCAGGGTTTTGTACAATTTCGGTACTCGGTACGGTCCCATCCAGTTTGTTCTTACAAAAAATCTAGTCGCCTATGTCTAATAGGAGTAGATCGGTCTCGACTGGACTAGACCGGACCAAACCTTTTTTATCCGGCATCAATTTGGTCTCGGTCCGAAGTTTCGGATCATTTTGATCTATGATCTAATCCGATTTTAATTGGTCCGATCCAATTCGAACCCGATGCTCAGCCTACTAAAAACCAATGATATGGATGCAAGACATTTATCCAGCATTGTTTTGCCACACTACAAGTACCCATGTACATCAAATTCATATTTTATTTAGTCATATACATTTTTCAATAGAAGTCTTATCGAGTCGAGTTGTCAGGATATTAGGTTTTTCAATTCAGGTTGAATCACTTTCGAAAAGTGACACGTAACTTAACTCGATAAGATTTTATTTGACAAATTATTCAAAAGTTTCAAAAAAGTCAGAGGAGCTAAAGTTGTAAATATGACTAAGTACTAGTTTATCATTAGTGGTGATATTATAATACATATGTTTATAAAATATCACTAGTTGTATTTATTAGTTTATCACTGATTATATTTCATTTCTCTTCAGTTTTTTAATATTTACAACTTTAGTTCCTTCGTTGTTTTTTTTACAAATTTGACATTTTGACAAAAATGAGCATTTTATATCTTTTTTATCTTAAGTAATGAATCATTAAAATGACATTTTAGCATGTATTAAAAAATAAAAATTCAGAATAACTTTTGTTCAAAAGATAAAGAACCAAAAATTGATTTTGAGTTATATGTAGAATCACTTTCCTAAATAAGCAAAACATCACTTTACACGCTTTTGACAGTGTAGTAATTAACCTAAAATAAGTCGTATGCAAAATAAACTCCATAAATATAATTACTCGTACTACATCTATTGTACATACATTATCGAGAGAACAAACCCTAGCTTCGATTTTCTCACTTTCATACAAATTTCATCATGACTAACACCGGAGAAGAATTGAAGAGTTACGGTAACGACATAGAAGAATGCAAGAGTTCCGGTAAGGATGGTAAAGAAGAATGCAAGAGTTACGACAACAGTGAAGAAGAAACATGCAGGAATTACGTCGAAATGTGCTTTGCTGTTTGTTTTTTCATCCTTTTGCTTCTATTAGTTGTGTTCCTCATTTTGCTTGTAATCTTGAACGTTTCTGGTTCGTGATGTTTGTTTTAGAACCATGAACCATGTTTCTACATACAAGTATTATGAATTGTTGCGTGGTTTTTAAGATGTTCTCTTATCAAGTGCTTTGAGCCGAATAACATGCACACAGTATTCATGCTTTCACAAACATATGATATCAGTTTTATGTTCAAGTTCATCACTTAAATTCATGCTATCAAAATGTAATTAATCTAGGTTTATAGAAAATTTCCAGGGTTGCTACTTTTCAAAAAGCTACTAGTGGTACTCTAGAATTTTTTTCACTCGTTATATAATGTATTAGATGATCTCCTAAAAAAGCCAACAAATTGTATGAATTAGTAGTCCTCATAGACTTATACATTAGTATTTTGAATTACTAACATATACCAATGCATAAGATCGATTTGGACTAACCATAAACTTATAGGTTATATCTAGCAATAGTTAAAAGGTGAATTAAGACAAAACGTAAAAATAAATTTTTTTAGATCGGGTGGCCTTTAAATTCGTTTGAAAAAAAACGGGTTTGTTTTTCAAAAATTAACAATCCATCGAAAAAGTCTATAAGTGTGTGCGAAACAGCCTCAACTCCGTCCTTACGTGTCACTCGATCATAGGTTGGTCACCTATAACGTAAATATACTATGAAGTTGTATATAGGATCGGTACTTTGATACAATGACCAAATGAATATGACAAGCGAAAGCAGATGGCACGCTATTAGCAAAAACACAGCTTAATCTAAACAACATTATTTGTACATCTAATCCTCCTGGCCTTTAAACTTCATCTGAATGTTTATTCTTTGGCCTTTAAAAGTCATCATCATTGATTACAATGTCCAGAAAGTTTCCTTTCATAAGATTTGTAAGGGGCAATAGCTTAATAATTCACGGACGGACCCATAATTTTTAAGAGGGTGTTGCACAAAATAATTTTTTTGCATTTTATGTTCTAAAATCGGGTGTTACCCGTACCACACCCGGTACACATGTAGGCCCATCCCTGCTTACTTTTCCAAGTTCTTGTTTATATATGTTTTCTATTTCATTTGGTCTTGAACTGTGCTACAAAACTCCACACCATATTATCAAAGAGCAAACATCCGACCTATTTAACTCGGTGTTCCACACAATCTAATAATATACAACACTTTGTAATTAGAGGTATGAAAGTGTAATTTAGCTTAATACATAGAGATCGGCTGTTTTGGGGGTTTTCCTAAACCGACTATAACTTAAGTTTCAGTTGGGCTTCAAATGACTAGCCTATAAATACATGGAACTAGTTTTAGGTTTTCATTCATTCTTCTTTAATTATACAGCCTTTAGAGGTAATTCTGTGTTTTTTCTTGTGCTTTTGGATCAATTTCTGTCATTGATTTAGGTTCTTAGATAGATATGATGCGTGCACGTGTTACGATTCCTAATGACTGTTTGAAACTGATCTTTCGTAAGTTAAACCAAAAAAAGGATCAAGATTCCTTTGGTTTAACTTGTCACAATTTTCTTGATATCCAAAATTACTGTTGTAAACACTTGGATTTCAATTCAAGTTACTCCAATAAAGATTATGTTAAACTTCATGATTCATCTATACGAATGTCTAACCGCTTTGACCACTTACAGTTGTCGTCATCTGCGGCTAGTTGTGTGCCGTCATCTTTGGCTAGTTGTGTGTCGCCATCTTTGAGTCGTTGTGTGTCTCCATCTGTGACTAGTCATGATAAACTCATACGGTTGCTTAATCGTTTTAACCACTTAGAGTCGTTGTCTTTGACTAATAATAGTGATACGCTCTTGGACTCCGGCTTGAAGAACTTAAGAAAGTACTTGTGTAGATTGCATTCTATTGATCTTTCTGATTGTTCTTATTTAACTGATAAAGGACTTACCTCAGTCGCTTCTAGTTGTCCCTTGTTGTTCGTCATTCGTCTTTGTGGTTGCAAGATTACCGATAAGGGATTAAAATTGTTAACAAAATTTTGTAAATCTTTGAAACAAGTTGATCTTAGTAGGTGCTCTAAGATTACTGATACTGGAATTGGATATCTGCACCAAAATTGTCGTGAACTTAGAGCACTCAGAATATCTGGTTGCAATAAAATTCAAGGTGTAGGCTTCCATGGCTTTTCTAGGTCTTTGGTTTCTTTAGACGCTGAAGGGTGTAAATTTTATCCGAGTGGTGTAGCTGCAATATTCAGACGAGGTGGTCTCGAGTATCTAAATTTAAGTTTCAAGACATCTGAAGCAATTGATTTTGGAAGTAATGGTGTAAACATAAAAGTCCTTAACATTGGTAACACCTATGTTAATAACGATGTTATAATGAGCATCGCGAAAGGTTGTCCTTTGTTGCAAGAATGGAACTTATCCTGCTGTGAAAACATTGATATTTCTGGTTGGAAGTCTATTGGCTTGTATTGTCAAAATTTAATGACAATTCACGTGAACAAACGATGTTTCGACACTTATGAAGACTCCGATGAAGACTTTGATGACCAAATGACCACGTGTTTTATAGAATTAAGTCGTTGCGTAAGGTTATCAGTGATATATATGTGTGGGTGGAGGAGCTATCACAATTTTATTTCCCCTGAGATCCTCAATGTGATGAGAGAGGACATGAAGATCGTCATAGAGAATACCTCCGTAAGCATGAACACCATCAGTTGGGACAATTGGGATTTTACTAATGATTCCAAGTTGAGAGAGTGACGAAAGCTATTGTTTTGTTTATTCTCAATATATATTATTTGACATGTATTTCAAACGAACATGAGTCCGAGTGTAATGTTCTGATTCAAGGATACACAATCGTGTTAGATAGATACTAATATGACCCATTCTTTTTCTCAACTCGTCTAAGTTAAGGAACTATACAGTTTTGAGCATCCTTGTTTCGTAAATTATTCGGTTGTTAAAGCTGCTACCTTGGTTTTTCTCTTGAATCTTTTAATTTTTGTTGTGAAAGTTTAAGTATATGAATCATCAAACAATAACATTTGAGCGTCGATAATTACATAAAATATCTTTACATCCCTGAACAAGATCATCTAAGACAACATGACTACGTTTTCATAATATTTGAGGGAGGCTTCAAACTAAAAACACAAAATCTGCAGAAAACTACCACAGAAACGCATGCTAAGATATCTCCCAGAATCTAGAATACCAAACACTCCAATCTCCATTTGCATTACAGCCATATTTTGAAGCGGAAGTCATCAGCACTTTTAGTCCCAAATTCCATACCATTATCAGCCAATTTTTGATGCGGAAGTCATCTACATTCCTTTAAACAATAAAAACCACCGAGTAACCAAAATAAAGGATGCTGGGAAAGCCCCCTCCTGTTGCAACGGTGTGGGGGCGTTAGAGGTTCTTGCCCCGTGGCCAACTTGGAGGGGCCGAAGTTCTACGTATTGCTTTTTGGTTGTTATGTTATAACAGCACTCAACAACATCCAATAACTCCGATCCTTCTGGTTTGCACTAAAGTGGCTTAAGTAGCCTTAAGCGACCGTTTATTCTCTCTGTCCGAGCTATCAAAGATATACCGAACTTAGACATCTGACCATAAACTTATGACCTTCTAACATTACCGATTTTAAAATCTCAGGTTTTTAAATTGATGAAGATGAAAGAAGACTGGTAAAAAGGCTTAATCAGTACACAACTGTAAGAAATTTCATATAATATCAAGTATCACATATCATCAAGCACATATATTCCTTTTAATAGTAGGGAGTTCAATCATCAAAAGTAACCATCCAGCTAGCTATATGTTGGACAAATTGGTCAATACATGGTTTGAATGACAATTGACTGTCATCAAATGTACTAATAATAATGTACTAATAATAAATACTAATAACAATTTAGAGCACAGTTAAGTATGGTCAAAATATAACGGCGGAATTAAATTTTGTTATAAATCATTAGTATGATTAATTGTGATAATTAATCTGCCGTTTTCCTTTGTTTTTTCTCCCTATATATTGAAAGGGAAGTGATTGGGACACTTTCATAATTTATTGGGACACTCATATGTACAACGAGTTAAAGCAATGTGTGTTTTCAATACAACAATTTAATGCATCAGTTGGAGTGTCCCAATCAATTTTGAGAGTGTACAAATCATCTCCTATATTGAAAGCTCTCCTCCCATTTTAAACCACCAAAACATATACACACTTCTCTCCTTTTTTTTCTTACCGTTCATATTGGCTATCGTATATCCTATTTGTAATAGAGGAAAGGCACGGATTGGTTCGCCTAAATAATCCGTTTGTGCTAAACAGGATTATCAGTTGTTGTTGTATCTTGGGAGATAAACGTCAACGATTCTCAAGCATCGTGGAGAGGACGGATCTGTCTTAAGGAAAGTGTGAGCATCACACGCCTCAACATTTTTCTTATTCGTGTTTCTTTGAATTAAACGATCAAAAAGCTTACTGTGTGTACTTTACATTTTATGCTCTATAAATGAGAAAGACAAGAAGAAACCACAACCACACATTTCAGATGCACATACAAAGTCAGATGCATCTCATTTTAAATTTATCACTTCCATCTGAAATACGTGGTTAGAAATCCTTCTTATTCTTCTCATTTTAATTTTTTTATTGAATCCCTACTTTATAACAATCTTAAGACAAATCATTTTGTTATTAGAAGCACTCGGGATAAAATTAGAAGGAGCACTAAATTTTGATAGTATCATGCTGATAACCCAAGATCTAGATATTTTGTTTCTTTGGTCAAATTGTCTTTAGTTGAAATGAAACTTGTTTTGTGGAGAATGTGTTACACAAGTGAATGTGAAACATATTTTCGGATGGTTAATATTTTTAAGAGTAAAATGCATAAATGCTCCCTATGGTTTGTCAAAATTGCAGATTTGCTCCCCAACTTCCAAAAAGTGCAGGCGGCCTCCCGGAGGACGAATGTAATTAGCAACGAACCTCCCTGGACCTAACCTGTGTTAATTTTTCCTAGTTAACTTTGTTTTGTTCAATGGTATTTACGTCTTTTCTTAATTTCTTTTTAGTATAGTTTATGTTTATTGCACCTTTACTCCCTGTGGATAACACTTAAATACCCAACCTTCTCTAACACTTTTTCAAACACACGCCATGATCAAAATCCCCTTCCCTAAAAACACATAAACCCTAAATCGATACTGATGAACCACTTTTGTGGGAACCAATCAATTTATCGTACATCATGGACAAACACTAATCCAGAAAGAAGATTTCGTTGTTGTCACACGGGATCAAAGTTGGTTGCTGAGTGCTAAAGGTTAACTGATTTAACTCGGATATGAAGGCTGGAGTAAATTAACCTTATTGGTTAAATAGTTAAAAAGCCATAACTGGAGCAACCTCATCTGCTGCACTAGTCATATAATTTCAGTTTTTCACTAACTAGCAAGCGGCGTGTAACCACGGAGGTGGAAATGATAGCAGGTGATGTTAGCCTTTAAACTATATGCCTTAATTATACGCACATGTAACATAGTTAATGGTAAAGTGCTGCTAAACACCCTTAAGAATCATGATAGCATACATCATTATTCATTAGTATCGGCCTATTTGATTGTTAACTGTGAAATCACCCCTGCACCACACTCACTGAGGAATCTAATATGCAAAAGTGAATTTGATTGTTTAGCATAGAAATGGAAAAAGCATTTTGCTCATCCACGTGCAAGAATATGAATGTGTGTGATGAATAGTAATCTAGTAGGTGCCCGGAAGTTTTACTGTATGAGGACTGAGGTACGAGGAGTCAATGCAAGTTACTTTGTGGGTTGGAGGTCTGCACTTTATGTTAAAAAGACGGGTTATAACCAAGTGAATCCGGTAAGCCCATGGACCGAAGCCGCAGGTATATTATATTTAATACGAGAATTGACAAATTTACCCTCACAGAAAAATTACCTTTTAACGATAGTTAGGTCCAGGGAGGTTCGTTGCTACTTACCTTCGTCCTCCGGGAGGCCGCCTGCATTTTTTTGAAGTTGGGGAGTCAATCTGCAATTTTGGCAAACCATAAGGAGCATTTATGCATTTTACTCTATTTTTAAAGATAAGGAAACGTAACTTTTTAATGACGAGGCAGGCATACCCGTGTGTTGCACACGAGACTTTTCTCGTTGTTCAAATGCATGGTGTTTCATTCACGTGACTTTTGCCGTTATTTCAATGCATGATGTTCATTCACAGTACTTTTCTCGTTGTTCAAATGCATTATGTTTCATTTTAATTTATGAAATGTGTGATGTTTGCTTCTATTATATGATGTGATTTTTCATAAATGTACAATTTTTTTTTTAAAATGCATGATGTTTCTTTCTGAAATGGATGATTTTTGATTTTAATATATGACATGATTTTTCATGAATGTACAACATCTTTTGGTGTTGTATTCACTCTGCGTATATTTTTTTTGTTTATTTATGTTTATCAAGTTAGGTTAAGAATTGTTATAGTTCGTTTAATTTAATCGGTAATTTATTTGCATTTTGCTTTTTTTATTAACACGGGATTAGGGGCGGGCCTAGCTTATAGCACGGGTATGCACGTGCATACCCTCCGTTTCGACAGGTTAGTGTTAATTTTTAATTTTTTATAATCATTTACATGAGGTGCATACCCTCCGAAAGTACTCGAAGAAAAGTGCATACCCTCTGATGAAATCCTCGATCCGCCACTGCAAGGGATAAGTCTAATATAACTAATAAATAATATTTGAACAAAATTTCGTAGAGATTTATTAACTTAATTTTATACCTTTAAATATTTATGTTAACTTTAAATTTTATAGGGGTTTAAGGTGTTAGTATGGTATAATATAAGGAGTTTTAACCAAATTTCATTTAGGTTATACTTACTTATTAAGTTTGTAAAATTATCAATGGTTTGAAACTCGGGTTCCAAATTGACCCGGTCCAGTCACTGGGTCCGGGTCAACCCGGGCGACACGGATCAACTCAGGCTGAGCCAGTTTTCTAAAAAAAATATTTTTATCTATATTTTTTATAATTAATAAAAAATTATATAAAAAATCATAAAAATTGTCGTATATTTAGTATATAAATTGTTTACTAATGAATATAATATGTAAAAATAAAATTCATCGCAAATACGTAAAATTTAATATTTTTTTTCTAAAAAAACCAGAAAAAATCAAAACCTGGTCGGGTCTCAAAAACCGGGTTGACTCGGGGCACCCAAACCTGGGGGGTCGTTTCGGTTTTCAAATATGTGAAACCCGGGTAAAGAATGACCCGTTTTTTGGCTGAAACCGGGTCAGCCGGTTGATAACTAGGTTTTTAGTCAGTTAAAAATATCGTTGAACCAGACTTTTCGAATTGAAAAATGGTTTATGTGTGACTCAGTCGTCTTTTGGTGGAAAACAAATATAATGGTCGTTGTAGTAAAGTAAATGTGCAAAACGTTAAAGTAAATTACGGGTAAATGAAACTAAAACTAATTAAAACTTAAATGGTACAATATTAAAACTTTTAAAAGTAAATTGATTAAATGACTTAAAATTAAAGCGTGACGAAAAATTAAATTGACAATGTAAAAAAAATGTGAACTTTAAAATTAAACTAAGACAAAGCAATTAAAATAACACTTAAGAAAAATGGCGGGAAAATTAATGCAATAACAAACCTGCTGCTTATCCGGAATAAAACTGTCACTCTTATCCGGAATCACCAACTTGTTCCTTACTCGGAATGTTGTTCTATCCACTATCCGGAATATGGTTCCTGGCAGCTTATCCGGAATAAGCCAAGTTAAGCTTATCCGGAATCCCTTTCCGATACTTATCCGGAATAATCCTCGAACTCTTATCCGGAATTCCTCGAAGAAGCCTATATCCGGAATAATCACCCCTCCTTATCCAGAATAACTGCTTATCCGGAATAACTTCTTAGCGTTATCCGGAATCCACAAGTCACTCCTATCCGGAATAAGTGAATGACCACTTATCCGGAATGAACACCAATCCTTTGTCCGGAATACCTTCTTCAAGTTCTTATCCGAAATAAATCTTTGAACTCTTATTCGGAATATGACTTATGCCTCTTATCCGGAATGTGCGTTGTCACCACTATCCGGAATAAATGAAACGAAGCCTTATCCTGAATACTAAATCGTGCAGCTTATCCGGAATAATTCCTTGAGTCACTTATCCGGAATAAAGGGTTTTTGAACCCTTATCCGGAATAAACTTCCTAATGGCTATTCGGAATAACTTGTTTTGGTCTATATTCCTGAATGCTGTTCTATCCACTATCCAGAATATGGTTCCTGGCAGCTTATCCGGAATAAGCCAAGTTAAGCTTATCCGGAATCCCCTTCCGATACTTATCCGGAATAATCCTCGAACTCTTATCCAGAATTCCTCGAAGAAGCCTATATCCGGAATAATCACCCCTCCTTATCCGGAATAACTGCTTATCCGGAATAACTTCTTAGCGTTATCCGGAATCCACAAGTCACTCCTATCCGGAATAAGTGAATGACCACTTATCCGGAATGAACACCAATCCTTTGTCCGGAATACCTTCTTCAAGTTCTTATCCGGAATAAATCTTTGAACTCTTATTCGGAATATGACTTATGCCTCTTATCCGGAATGTGCGTTGTCACCACTATCCGGAATAAATGAAACGAAGCCTTATCCTGAATACTAAATCGTGCAGCTTATCCGGAATAATTCCTTGAGTCACTTATCCGGAATAAAGGGTTTTTGAACCCTTATCCGGAATAAACTTCCTGATGGCTATTCGGAATAACTTGTTTTGGTCTATATTCGGAATACAAGGGTTTACCAAACCCGGATAAGAACTAAAATCAAATAAGTTATAAACTAAAATTAAGCTAGAAACAAATAAGCACTTAACTAAAACTTTTACCAAAATCAATTTAAGAAAAAGCTATTAAGCTAAAATTTAAAAACTTTTAGAAACACTAAATAATAAAAATATTTAAAATCAACTTTTTATAAAATAAATTTAACTAATAAGCATTTAATTAAATTAAAGAAAAACAAAATAAGGTATAAAATCAATAAGCTAACACAATCATAAACATAAAAACAATACCAGTAATCAAACAAGCATGACAATAAGCACATAAACATAAAAATTAAATCAAGAACAAGAAAGGAAGAATGAGAGATTAATTAAAACTTGATTAGAATTAAGATTCAACAATTAAAATAAAGACAAGAATTAAAAGCTTACAAATTTAAGGTGCAAGACAAGTAATTAAAGGAGCAATTAAGTAAATGACAATATGAAAGTGCTTGGAAAATAAATTGGAAAGACTAATGTGTCAAATTAGCTAACACCTCCTAATGTGAAATTAGGAGGGTATTTATAGTGATTAGGGAGATTAGCATGTGTTGCTTCATTCTTCTTCTTCACGTCTTTTCGTCTTCTTAATTCTTCGACTTTATCGACTTTGTCTCGGGATTATTTGAATTCGTCTTATATTTTCTTCATTAATTTAGACTTGAGTTCTTCAGCTTTATTAAATTTCTGTCTTTAGACTTTTTCTTCGATAAATCTTCAGAATAGGCCTTGGACTTCCGTTCTTTTTGCACTCTTGATCTTTTGACTTCGTCTTTTGTCTTTTTCTTCGATAAAAGCCCGTGAAAGCCCGTGTTTTCTTCCCTTTTCATATTTTGGTCCTAA